>CM061142.1:749760281-750960281 GCA_030789695.1 Scilla litardierei | reverse complement strand
TGTATATGAAGAAATCCTTCACGAGTCTTCTATATTTGCTTCAGCGGCTATATACTCTCAATATGAATTATGGTTCAGCGGTGAAGGATCACAAGGATGAGTTGAACAGGATTGTGCTAGAGTTGCATGGTATGGATGTGAAGATTGAAGATGAGCAGCAAGCGGTTACCTTGTTGTGCTCATTGCCTGAAGAGTATAATCAGTTTGTTCGGTCGATGATTTACAATCGGACTACTCTCACCATGGAAGAGGTGAAGGCGGCGCTTCACACGGAGCAACTATATGGCAAGGTTCAAGGTAGAGATCATATGAGTAACCGCAAGGAGGCATTGCATGTGAGGGGTCAACAGGAAAGGAGAGGAGGCTTCAGGAAGAATAATGACCGCTCCAAGTCGAGACACTCGCAGGATAGGTTTGCGAACATCACATGCTACAATTGCCACAAGAAGGGTCATTATTCGAACCATTGTCCTATCAAGAATAGGAAGAAAGGAAAGGAAACTGAGAAGGATTCCGGTTCGGCATCTTTAGGGATTGATGGTGAGCATGTTTATGATGAAGGTAGAGATACCGAGATTTTTGCTGCAGGGATTGCAGGTGATGCCAACATGGCATGGCTCATGTACAGTGGATGCTCGTATCATATGACTTCTCATAGGAGTTGGTTCGCGACATACCGTTCCAAGCAAGATGGAGGCTCAATCCTCATGGGGAACAATACAGTGTGTAGAACTGCGGGTATTGGAACCATTCGATTAAAGATGCATGACGGCATAGTGTGTACACTTGTCGATGTGAGGCATGTCCCAGATTTGCGGAAGAGCCTAATCTCCATAGGCGTGTTGGACAATGCCGGATGTAAGTCGGTCTTTGAAAAAGACCAACTTCGAGTTTCAAAAGGAGTCATGGTTGTGATGAAGGGAACAAAGGTTGGAAACTTGTCTGCCCTTCAAGGTACCACAGTTGAAGATGAAGCAGACGTAAGCACTACGAGTGCAGTTTCCAGAGATTTAACCAAGTTATGGCATTAACGTTTGGGTCATCCATGTGACAAAACGCTTGATGTACTCCGAAGAAGAGAACTAATTGAAGCCTCGAATGAGTGTAGAATTTTGTGAATCCTGTGTGTACGGTAAGAAGATAAAGCTGTAGTTTAACACGGGGAATCATACTAGCAAAGGACCACTTGACTATGTTCACACAGATGTGTGGGGACCGTGCCCA
This sequence comes from Scilla litardierei, assembly GCA_030789695.1. Classification (NCBI taxonomy): domain Eukaryota; kingdom Viridiplantae; phylum Streptophyta; class Magnoliopsida; order Asparagales; family Asparagaceae; genus Scilla; species Scilla litardierei. The sequence goes on along the minus strand of CM061142.1, from coordinate 750,959,057 downwards.
GAGCCGTCAAGAGGGAGAGCTAAGTATTTTGTCTTGTTTATTGATGACTACTCTCGCAAAGTTTGGATGTACTTAATGAAGTCAAAGGACCAGAATTTTGATATGTTTCGAGAGTGAAAGACCATGGTGGAGACGCAAACCGGAAGGCACGTGAAGGTGCTTAGATCTGACAATAGAGGTGAGTTTACCTCGAGGGAGTTTAGAAATTTCTGCAAACTACATGGGATCCGCAGACACTTTAGCACACCCGGTGATCCGCAGTCGAATGTTGTGGTGGAGCGGATGAATCGGACATTGTTGGAGAGAGCGGTGTTTGAGGCATTCAGCCGGTTTGGGGAAGGAATTCTGGAAAGAGATACTCTCGACTGCTGTGCACATTGTGAACAGAGTTCCTTCAGTAGCGATTGGCTACAAGATCCCTGAGGAGATGGGGAGTGGTGACGCTGGAGATTACTCGTACTTGCGCATTGTGGGTTTCCCGGCATATGTGCACAAGAGGGACGACAAGTTGGATCCAAGAGCAAAGAAGTGTGTCTTTCTTGGATATGGCCACGGCGTCAAGGGATATCGTTTGTGGGATCCAGAGGTTCAGAAAGCGATAATCAGCCGACATGTAACTTTTGATGAGGATGCAATGCTCAGGGCGGAGCATTCTCACTCAAAAGATGGCACGTCCGCAGAGGAGATTTCACTGGAGAGGGTTAGTCTTCTGGTCCAGCCCACTCAGCGACCAGGCAAAGAGTTGATGATCGATACTCCAGTTGAGGGAGATGATGAGGACCATGTGCAGACACCCGGTACATCTCAGGTACTCGTTGACACATATGCAGGTGATGATGGAACACGGAGATCGAAGAGAGTGAAGAAAGCACTGAAAAGATTTGGAGCATGGGATTATGCAGGTTATTCTTTCGATGATATGGCGGCTTATGCACTCAACCTAGAGCACGAGGAGCCAGCGACAAATGGTGAAGCCATAGTCTCAGGAGATGCCACTCAGTGGCAAGGAGCTATGGAGGAGGAGATGGAGTCTCTTCACTGGAACAACACTTGGGATTTGGTGCCATTACCTAGCGAGAAGCGTGCCATTGGTTGTCAGTGGATATACAAGGTCAAAGAAAGTTCAACTCAAGATGGGAACAATGTCAGGTACAAGGCAATGTTGGTAACCAAGGGATTTGCACAACGGAAGGGTGAAGACTACAACGAGATATTCTCACTGGTTGTGCGACACACACCCATTCGTGTCTTATTGGCCCTAGTTGCTATCATGGACATGGAGTTGGAGCAACTCAATGTGAAGACCGCCTTTCTGCATGGAGACCTTGATGAGAAAATCTATATGCAGCAGCCTGAAGGGTTCAGAGTTGAAAGGAAACAGTCCTTGGTGTGCAGGTTGAAGAAATCGTTGTATGCGTTGAAGCAGTCACCCAGGCAGTGGTACAAACGATTCGATAGCTTCATGATGGGAGTAGGCTTCGAGAGGAGCATCAAGGATCAATGTGTGTATGTTCGCACACTTGCGAATGGCTTGAGGATTTACTTGTTGCTCTATGTGGATGACATGCTAATTGCTTCTAATAGCATGTCGGAGGTGAAGAAGCTGAAGGAGAAGCTAGGGCAAGAATTCGACATGAAGGATTTGGGGCCCGCAAAGAAGATTCTCGGAATGGAGTTTGTTCGAGATCGAAAGAAGCACGAGCTTAGATTGTCACCGAAGGGGTATATTTAGAAGATACTAGCCCTGTTTGGGATGGATAGTGCGAAGCCCGTGACAACACCTTTGGGAGCTCATTTTCAGCTCTCGGCGAGTCAGTCGCCAAGCACCGATGAGAAGACTTACATGTCTTAGGTGCCATATGCAAGTGCAGTGGAAAGTTTGATATTGCACAGGACGTGGGAGTGGTTAGCAGATACATGGCTAATCCTGGCAAGGAGCATTGGCAGATCGTCAAGTGGATTTTGAGATATCTGCGAGGCACAGCGAGTGTCGGGATCCTCTATGGAAGATGAGACGGAAAGGTGCTGACAGGTTATTGCGATATCGACTACGCAGGTGATAGAGACATGTGGCGATCTACTACGGGGTATATGTTCAGTTTGGGCGCTGCCGCGGTATCGTAGAGGTCGGTCTTACAATCTGTGGTTGCGCTATGGACCACAGAGGCCGAGTTGATTGCAGCAGTGGAAGCTGTAAAGGAGGCCAGGTATTTGAGGAGTCTGCTGAAAGATTTAGGGGTGCCTCAGAGTTTGTCACATGTGCATTGTGACAGCCAGAGTGTCATTCATCTGGCAAAGCACCAGGTATACAGTTCGAGGACGAAGCACATTGAGGTGTGTGATTCCTTCCTTGAGTTGGAGAAGAACGAGATAGAGCTTCAGAAGATCCCAACTGATTTGAACCCCGAGACATGTTTACCAAGCCAGTTTCCGCCGTTAAGCTCCAGATTTGCATGGAGCTGATTTCTTTGTTGGCTTAAGTGGCGCGAGGGGGCGCGATTTCCGAGACATTCATAATACTAGAGATGGTCATGGCGCGCAGCGTGGAGGTGCTGAAGTCATTGGTGATGAGATTTGAATCAAGATAGATTGTTATTTTCTGTGATTCAAATCCTATGGTGCAGGGTTTCCAGGTGACTCGGTCGAGTAGGACGCTACTCGGTCGAGCAGCAAGCTCCTCGACCGAGCAGCATGAAGACTCTGACAGCCCGAGCAGACAGAGAGTTTGGAGAAGTTTTCCATTTTGCTCGGGTGGCTCCTACTCGGCCGAGTAGGAGGCTACTCGGTCGAGCAGCTTGCTGCTCGACCGAGCAGCTGGAAGACTGTTTGCCCGAGCAGCCCGAGGGCATGCCATTTGAAGAGGAATACTGACACTCGGACCGAGTAGCTAGGCTACTCGACCGAGTCGACTCGACTTCACCTAGCGACTATTTTAGGGCATGTCAGCTCAACCGAGCAGGCCGAGCTGACAGAGCGCGGGCCCATGCGTGAAAAGGAGCGGCCAAGATGTGTTTTCTCCTATTGTTCTGGGTTTCTACTTAAACCTAACTATTGTTTTAGATTAGGTTAAGCCTCCATTTGGATTATTAGAGTCTTGAAGAGCCTCTTGCTACCCCATTGGAGATTGGAGAGAGTTTTAGGGTTTGTGTTCTTGAGAGAAAGGGTTGGTTTTTCCTTCTCTTCTTCTTCCATTGATTTCTTCCTCTTGAGTGGATTCGTGAGGGCTTGTTCCGTTTGACAAATTAGTACTCACGCATGAGTAAGCGAGTTGGTAACCCTAATTGTTTGGATCTCTCTACCAGTGGAATCGTCTCGGATTGGATTGCTAGATGTAGGTTGTTTACAACCGAACCAGTGTAAATTCTCGTGTCTGCGATTGATTTATTTGTTGCTGTGATTCGTTTGCTACTTTCTATTGCAAGGTCATTTGGGAATTTTGTTGGGTCTTTGAGATTAGATTTTTGCTAGCTCTATATTCTTGATCAGTTTATTAGGGTTGGTTTCCGCATTGATCCCAAGGCGATTTGGATTTTTACCCAACAGTATTTACTTTTTTGAGGACTGTATGTGCCTGGGAAAAATTCGAGGGCACCCCAGATTTCATGTGAGGAAGCTGTGGGCTAAATCCGTGAAGGATCCTTGGCTGTCTCCAGCCTCCATGGTCTGTGACTGACTGAGGATATAAGGTCGCTGGGCTACTCGAAAGGGTCAGAATGGGTGAAAAGGCAAGTAAAAGGTTCAGAATAAACGCCGAATAATTCATGACCATATCTTTAATATTAGAAAATATTAAACGTAACACTGCCCACTGTTTATGACAGATTACATCTATCAATTTGGCTTTTGTGAGAAAAAAAGGGAAGCCTCGAAGTCATATAAAAGTTCTAATCTCTTTTATTATCAGCCTACAGGACTAGGTTTAGTGGTTAGTTGACTTGTCCTAAGTTGCACTTTTTTCCCTTCTTTTTTTCTTCCTTCTCCGTCATGTTCTGGCATTCCAGTTTGATTCAATTCTAGTCTTTTCTTCATATGAATTGTCTTTTCAATGTTTTTCACCCTTTATTTACTTCTATCTTTCATTATTTTAATTTTGTTCTTACAAAGTAGTTATTGATTTACAAAATGTATGTAGTAGCACTGTACTTTATTATTGGCTTTGCTCTTGAAGAAATACTTAAGGAAAGACACATTTAATTGTCTGAAACTATCATCTAGCAACCAGTTTACTTATTTGTGCATTGTTATTCATGAATTACTATGTGCTATCTATAACTTTGTTTCATGTTCATAATACTAATGCAGGTTGTTTCTCTGTTATCGTTATTTTGCTTTGAGTTTTTACAGGATTATCATATATGTGAGCTAATATCACGTTTTTCTGAGTCCCATATAACACTCAAGTCTAATTGTTTTTGCATGGCAAGTTTTAGGCTGTGAAAGTAAAAAATTCTACTCAAACAGTATATACCATGGATAGATATTTAATTCGTATGTGATGTGTTTCCCACCTATTATATGTGAAATTGTCTTCATTAGGACAAATAATTTGAAATTTTATTTATTTATCATATTTGAAGTACTAGCATTGCTCTTATTCCCATGCATTTTGAACTTTAGGAGGAGGTTATTGATGGCTCACTGGAGTTTCTCATCCTTGCAAGTGATGGGTTGTGGGATGTTGTCACAAACGAGGTACGTTTATATCGCCAATCTTATGATGTGTTCATTTTTATGATCACATTCTCTTCTGTTAGTCTTTAAGAGCATTTTTTTTTTTTGCATGTTCATTAACAAGTAGAATCTATGGAATTACAAAGACAAAAGACTCACATGCTATTTTCGAGAGAAAAAAATTTCCTACCACAATAGAATGAAAGATCTCATCACACCTAGAATTATGCCCTAAATTTTGAAAGTAAGCTGATGGCATTTTGTATTCCACATTCAAGCACAATTTAAGATTGCTAGACATAAAACAGCCACCAATTTTTTACCGTATGATTTTTTTGCCAAAAGAAAAATAAAATACTGTGTATTAAAATTTCTTTTTCCATTCTTTTGCATTCAAGATCCCTTTTAATCATAGGGTTTTATGTGTTGTTTAAAATTGTTATCTAAGGTGTTAAACTTGGGAAGATGAGATCATTTGTCTTTTGGTAGTTATCTTTTCTTTTTTTCTTTTATCAAATGTACGCAATATCAAATGCAAGAAATGCTGTCTCAAACAGTAGTTGTAGAAATACAAGTTACACATGAATGTTTGACACGACTCATGTGAAATTTGTTGCGGTTTACTTTTCTAGCCGCTAAAATTGTAGCGTTGACTTTAGCATCAATTAAGATGATACTTATGATGTCATGGCTGAGCATTTATGATGAGACTACCAATCTATTATACATTTGAGGGATGGTTTTGAATTTTGTCCAATGTGACACATTTGTCCAATGTGACAAGGTCACATTGTCACATGGGACAACCATCTCACCCCCAAGGACCCACAAGCCACCAAAAACCCCACATATGCACGTCCCATTCAAAAAACACCCAAAACAAACCCAACTTCACACACCCCCAATCAAAAACCCCAACAAAAATCCAAGGATATACCCACAATCACACCCACTCTCCCATTTGAACCATTTTGGGTCTCGTGTCCTGATTGTGTGGGGTTTTTGGGTGCCCGTGCACTTTGTGTACGGGTTATTTCTAGTTCATCAATAGTTAATGGAATGATATAAAAATTAATTTGCCGAGATGACAATTAGTTTTTGGTTACAAATAGTTGCAACATTTGCTGCAACCAATTTGAGCATATCATTTGTTGCTTTTTCTTGCTCTAATAACAAACACGAGCAATAAAAATCCAGCCATCGTAGCTCAATTTCCATCAAACCAAACATCCCCGAAACCGTGAGTTTCTCTTTTAGAACTCAAGGCATATGCATAATTTGCTTTTAAACGTTGCAGGAGGCTGTAGAAATGATAAAACCCATTGAAGATCCTGAAGCAGCAGCGAAGAGACTGTTGCAGGAGGCGTATCAGAGAGGGAGTGCAGATAACATCACTTGTGTTGTCGTACGGTTCTTAGCCGGCAACGACGGTGGCTCTCACCAACAAGAGCAGCAACCGGAACAGTAAAAGCGTTCCCCAGTCTTCTACTCGTTTCTATTCCTGGTGGACTATAGGGTGTAACTCATCATGATAGCTAACTTTAGTTATTTGGATCAAGTGTAGTGTATGAATTGTTTAAGATTAAGATCGTGTATTATATAGTTTAGTCTGAAGTTGGTGCTAATGATGATGATGATGGATTCAGACATGGTGACCAAAGCTTGGGAGTCTCTGTGCAAGATGCAATACTTGCATGATGGATCACTCCCAAAAAAAATACTTGCATGATGGGTCCAAATCGATTTTCGATGGGCAAAGTAAATTTGGTCTTCTCCCATCGTTTTTTTGTTGGCTAAATGTATTTTGTACTCGGTAGTCTGTAATGATGTAAGCTTATCATTACAATATTTTAAAATGTTTAGACAATAATTTTTTTGTTTTGCTTCAGCTGATACTTATTAGATTGCTTGATACGTAATGTGAATCGTTCGAAGAGCATTTACAAATTTGTTTTTAAACTTGAGCCCATCATATCTTACCACTAATACATACCGTTTGTTCAAGTTTAAGGGGTGAGAGAACTCTTATTTTCAGGAAAACAATATAAAGTTTTAAAAGGTTTATTAATACCATACTAGTCATAACCCGTGCTTGTGGGCACGGTTCATTTAAAATTTTCTCCCGCGAAATCTTTGTTTTCCAAAAAATTATTTTCACAGTCAAAATTGCGTTGAACAACAAATTTGCGTAAAAATATTTAGCGACACGGACAACTTCGGTGTAGAACACCAAATTCAATGTGGACGTCTTTGACACAGAACAATAAATTAGTGTAAAAAATCGGTGCAGACGCCTTCGATGCGGAACAACAAATTAGAGTAAAAACATCGACGCGGGCACGGCACCTTCGACGCGGAACAACAAATTAGCGTAAAAAAATATCGCGGATGCATTCGGCACGGGAAATTATTCTCATCTTTGTCTCATGCCGCGAAAAGACGGTAAGCCCCGCGTTGAGGGAGAGATTATTCGATCTACAGCAGCATTCTAGCATTAAATGCAAGTTAAAGTTTCTTTTTCCAAATGCATTAATTGCATGCATTCTTCTATTTCACAAAAACTTTCATTCCCTATAAAGTTCATTTTCCAAAAAAAAACTTTCATATCCATAGAACTGTTTTTCTCTCCAAAACTTTCCGCAAAATCTCATCTCAACCGTTCATTCCTCAAGATTAATTCCAAGCCGTCTTTCTATCAACCTATTTGTCACAGTCAGCTTATCTTAATCAGCCCTAAAATTCAAAAACAGTTGTGCTTCAAAATATAGATTATTTTATTAAAACTAACCTAACTACATAATATATCATAGGTCCATAATATGATATTTTAAAAAGTTCGTAAAAAGCAAGGTTCATAGAGAAAAGGTTTTTGATAATTAACTATAATTTTAAAAAATTATAATGTATTAACAAAAAAACGTCAAAGTATATGATTATATTGATTAGTGCCACTAATCATGAGAGCTGAGTTTGTTTAACTCAGGGTTCGTTAAGGCCCTGTTCGTTTGTGTTTAAAGCCGTGTGAAAGTGGGTGAATTCCACTATTTACGGCACTGTTCACTCGTTTCTACACATCGTTTCATCGCGTGTGTTCGTTTTCGCTGGCTTCTCTCCGTGTTCATCTCGTCGTTGTGGCAGCGAGAAAAAAACTCGCGAAGCAGCCGGAAAATCCGGGGATTACGGCTGATTCTCGACAAGAGTGGGCCCTGCATGCGCCATATTTGCCTTCATGCTGCTTCCAAGCACCCCCCTCCCCCAACGGCTCCTTCAACGGTGCGATTTTTTGAGTTTTCTCAACCCTAGAAGGCGGAAATCTAGGGTTTTTTGGGGGTCTTGCTACCCTAGAAGGCGGATCTCTAGATCTGCAACTAGGGTTGGGTGGTTGTGCTCGACGGCGCTTGATCTTCATCTAGGGTTGCGGATCTGGGAATATTTGGGGGTGAAGACGTTCATCTGTGCACGGCTTTCTCTCTGCTGAATTACGGAGGTTGGTGTTGGGTCTTTAAATCTCTTGTCTCGGCTTTTGGGTCTGCAAACTGAGGTATAATTTCTCATCCAAAGCTGCTCTCTTTGATATTTGTTGTTCTTCATCCATTGTGATTTCTGAGTGACGATATGTCCTGTGTGTGAATAATTTCAGCAAGTGGTCTTGATAGGAGGTCGAGATTATGTTGGTATGGCTTTGAATGAGTAAGGATTCTTGCAACCTATGGGTGGGAGGAATTTTTGGCCCCATCCCATACTGGAAGGCAAGAATATAAATACTATGGAAGACAACGTATAATGAAACTCAAAAATAATTGCATTTCCAATCAGTCTGCATTATGCCACATAAAAACCCAGAAATCCATAGGCCTTGGGGGTGACAGATACAGCATGCCAAGAACAAAAAATATTTGTTTGTTAAAATTCCTTGCAAAATAGCGGAATCTGAATTTGCCCCATTCCAATCAGTATTCCACATGCCTTATCTGTTGTGTACGGCAAAGGAATTTAATTTCAATAATGAAACACAGCTCACCACTCATGTACAAGCCCTATGAATCCATAAATATTTCGGTTCCATTACGATTAATGCCTAATGATGATACACCTAACTTGTGTCTGATATGTTTGGTTGTATAAAATGCATTTGTATTTTGGACTTCGGAGGGCTCGTTGGAAAAAAAATGGCAATGCTGAGAAAGTTGGATGCATGAGGAGGAAAAATTATTTGCTTGACTTTATGTTTGGTGAATTTTCAGAAAGTTCCATAAGTATTACGACGTCCCTAAAGTTATGGAACATACAAAATAGAGCCCGATGATGAGACAAGTAAAGTGAATATACAGTGTGTGGGAGTTGGAATGATGACGCAACGTTGGTCCATTGCTAGGGTATGCTTGTAGTATGTCAAGAAACCAGCAATGTTAATTAATTGATTAATATTCTGAGGGCAACTATATATGAATTCATGATAGGCTTGGACATGATGGGTGGGTTGATGTTTCATGAGGTGTGGTGAAAAGAGTGAACAGTGCCGTAAATAGTGGAATCTGCCCACTTTCACCCCCACTTAAAACACAAAAGAACTGGGCCTTAATGGATTGTTATGGTCTACTTTTAAAAAGGTTTGGATATGTTTAAATGTAATTTAAATGTGGAGAAGGTAAAGAAATATTTTTATTTTTAATTTTATGAATTTTGGTAGGCATGTATATTATTCATGTTGGTTGATGTTTCTGAATTTCGTGATGACATATCAATTTGCAAGTTTTTATGTTTATATGTAAATTGCACAAATTTATAATAAAAGTAAATGTCTTGTACATCGAATGTTTGAATATATGTTTGATGCAAATAAGGGTTAGATGGATGAAAGTGGAGGAAGTTCGGGGTTGTCATTGTGTGCATCTGCCGCCGCGGCAATCATTTTTACCGTCATATTCATGGTGTTATACGATGAAGCTCGTGCTCCCCTCTACCTAGGGAGCCGTCAGCGATGCGTGATATTCATAGAAAATCACACATGCGACGAATTCTTTTTTGTTCCGATAGTAGTTGTTTACACTACTTACGAATGCGGAGACATGCTTTCATGAATCTTTCTGCGCTAATGCGAGAAAGCGGGATACTGCAAGACAATAATCATGTGTCAATCGAGGAGCAGTTGGCAATGTTTCTGCACATCGTAGGGCACAAGTCAAAGAACAGGGTGATGCAAGTTGATTTTATAAGAGCAGGGTCTACGGTTAGCAATTACTTTAACAAAGTCATGTTTGCAGTATGTTCTCTTCGTGATAGGTTCATGAAGCAAGCCCCAAATGAGACACCACCAGAGATAATCAATAATCCTAATTGGTTCCCATATTTCAAGGTCAGTTTAGTAATGAATTTCATTCAGTAGCGTTATATGAATTTTTTGTAATCAACTTGACCTTTACTGAATACGGTGTAGGATTGCATTGGTCTAATTGATTGAACACACATCGATGCCATGCTACCTGCCAAACTCGTACCAAGATTTAGAGGCCGTTAAGGGGTAACACAAAATGTGCTGGCCGCTGTAACACCTAACAAAAGATTCACGTACGTAATGGCAGGGTGGGAAGGATCAGCGAATGATTTCACGGTCCTGAAAGATGCTTTGTCTTTACCCCCACCCCACGGGCTGCGTATGTATGAGGGTAATATGCAAAATCTTGCTTAAATATAATGTATGCGTCTATATGAAACCTTCTGATTATAAATCGGGTTGCATTTTTCGGTTGTAGGGAAATATTACCTATGTGATGCTGGATATACAACCATGCCTGGGTTCATATCGCCATATCGGGGCGTTAGATACCATCTGAAGGACCATACCGATAGAGTGCCTCGAAATCACAGAGAGCTATTCAACCTTAGACATTCTTCATTAAGAACAAAGATCGAGTCGACTTTTGGCATTCTAAAGAACAAGTTCAAAATTTTGACGTCAAAGCCTCACTATCCATTCAAATCTTAGGTCGATATCGTACTTGCTTGCTCAGTGTTGCATAATTATATCCAGATAGCAGATCCGCATGATCCTGAGTTACTTGAGGATGGGTGTGGGATTGATGAGGATGGGGATGTGATGGATGAGATGGATGAATCGATTATGGATCTTTCCCAACAGGTGCCATTCGTGAACAGACTTCACAACGGGATCAGTGAAAAAGTCGTAGGGAACAGTTAGCATGGGATATGTGGGTGGACTATTGTACCATCCACAACAACGGGAACACCACTGAACATGGGCTTTGAGGGAAGAGTTTAAACAACAATCTTAATATATTATGTTAAGTTGAATGAATTGTGGAATAATGGGATCTGAATGTTAGATATGCTATGTAATGCCTGAGATGTGCTGACATTATAATGCCTTCATATGTTTACTTTATGACTATTGAGATTGCTTTCCGATTTTATGTGTGGTAGCCAATATTACATACATTGAAGTTTATTTTATTTACTATTCGTGGCTACATGTGGATGTGTAAATTATTGTTTTGTTATGTAAATAATATTTTTGTAGGCATGGACGGGTCAACTCAACAAGGGCAAGGGAGTGATCATATGCCTCCCTTCTATGACCCGGCCTATTACCCAGTGGGTAGAGGAAGCTAGGCGGACCGATCCATTGCTAGGTAGGCAAATGCCGCGAAGGCCAAGTGATTATCAATTTACTCCGCCTAGCTTCCAAGTAGGTGGATTACCCATGCCGTTTCCACCATACTCTGCGTACAGCATGCCATTGCCCATGCAAATACCGACTCCACCTGGCTTCATGCACATGCTACAGGGGGGTGGGTCTATACCACCATTTGGAAGCCAAGCGTCGCCAAGTGTTTACGTCGTGCCTTCACCACAAAGTGGGCATGGCACAACAGGTGGGAGTGACAGGTCGAGGAAGTCTGGTCGTAGGGACGATGACATTGATGTATCCGTGTCGAGTCCCCGGAAAAAGAGTAAGAACCATACCAAGAAGGGGACGACGAATAAAATTTGGCTGCTGGAGCATGACATTGCCTTAATCCCATTCCTGGCTTACCAAGCTCGACAAGGCCTTAGAGCCGACAAGACCTTCAAGAATACTGCCTTCACCGCTGCTGCCATACATATAAACAGCAAGTTTGGCACGGATTACAGCTGGTTGAATGTCAAGAACCATATGAAAGGTCTTCAGCGTCGGCTTAAGGATGTTGAAAAGTGCTTGGAAATTAGCGGGGCAGGTTGGTCAGCTGAACTGTAGATGATTGTCCTCGATGATGACACCTATGCTACATGAGCTGCGGTATGGACTTCTCAATTAAACAAAGTTGAAGGGCTATTTTCTGTGATTTTATGTGACCTAATGGTTTGTTCATAATGTCGATGATAAATTGCAGTATGTAATTTTATGAATCGATAATGGTTTGTTCATTATTAATGCAGGCAAACGGTAAAATGAAAGATTATGTCAACACTCCCTTACCGTGGCTTGACGATCTTCGGGGTGTTGTTGGTGACGATGCCGCAAAGGGGGAATATAGCAAGAGTGTTTATCATGATTTTGGGGGCTCTTATAATGATGGTGACGGCGATCACTCTAGTCCCCCACCATTCTCGCAAGCATCAACCGATTATGATGCTTATTCAGACATCCCCAATCCATCGTCGACGGTTCCATCTCCTACGGGGACCACCTCTGCAAACCCACCCCACGTGGGTAAAAATAAAATCCGTCGACGTGCATTGAGGGATGATACCGACCTCATGAAGGAGATGGTTGACAATGTCAATAAGGTCACCTTAGCAATAGAGGGAGCCTACCCCAACACACTGAGACTTCTTTCGCAGCATCTATATGCATTTACCGAATATCCGACACGTATGTTGGATAAGTTGTATCTGCAATTGAGTGATAATGAGAAAAATGGGCATAGATTCATAAATATGCCCGAGGAGTCTAGGAGGCATTTCGTCGCGAAGAAGGTTGCAGCTATGCAGAGGGCTATTGCAGAGTCCGGAGGCGAGGTGGATGAAGAAGAAGAAGAATGGAATATGTAGGAAGTTTGGGAGCAATGACGAAGGTTGGGCTATGGGGTAAGTGGATGGGTATTATAATAGCAAGTTTTATGGTAATGATGGTGTATGGTTTGTTGCAAACAATGGTAAGCTTATGACCTTGGTAATGATGTTTGTATGATTTGTGGTAATGATGTTGTATGGGTTGTGGGAACTTATGTTGTAATATCAGTATATTGGTGTATCGTACTTTATGTATGGTGTTATTCATGTTTATGTATAGGCTTCCTCCATGACTTAGAAGTCTAATTGACTATATGTTTGTATCTTAATTTAAGTATGCGTTGTGGTTACTTTCTGTGTTGTTATGTTGCAAAAAGCAGAATGAATGTATATGCATTTGTGTTTAATCTTCAGCTTGTGTTGGGACTTGGCATGATGTATATGACACAACCAAGCCCTATGGATTTCTTTGTATTCGTGTGGCATACTGCATACTGACTTTAAATGCAATCTTATTTGAGTGTCCAAGTGTTTTTGGGTCTTGGCATATTGTATCTGTTCCCCACAAGGCCTATGGATTTCTGTGATTTTATTGTGCAAACAGCATACTTTGGCCTATGGATTTTTGTGTTTTTATGTTGCATACTGCAGACTGAATGGAAATGGAATCTTATTTGAGTCTGCAAAAAGTAAATGGATTTTTGTTCTTGGCTTGCTTTATTTGTCACCAACTAGGCATATGGATTTATGTGGTTTTATGTGGCATACAACAGAATGAAGGTAAATGCAATCATTTATGGGTTTCATGCAGTTTTTTGGGTATTGGCTTGTTGTAATGCAATCATTTATGGGTTTCATGCAGTTTTTTGGGTATTGGCTTGTTGTATCTGTCAACCCCAAGGCCTATGGATAACTGGGTTTTTCTGTTGCAAAATTCTGTCAGAATTGCAATGCAATTGGTAAGGATCTGAATTGTGTTTGGGTTATTGGCATGCACTTCCTATCACCACATTTGTTTTTTGGATTTCTGGGTTTTTATGTGGCATAAAGCAGAATGAATGGAAAGGTAATATTAGTTGAACTGCTGATGATTTTCCTTGGCATGCCCTTTCTGTCACCCACAATGCCTATGGATATATTGGTTTTAGTTTGACAAATGCACACTGAATGGCATTACATTTTGTTAAGGATACGTAAATTGTTTTGGGTATTGCCATTCTGTATCTGTCACAACCAAGTCCTATGGATTTCTGGAGATTTTTGAGGCATACTGCAGCCTCAGTGGTCCATATTACCTAGTTTTTTTGGTTCCATTCTTTTTTGGTGTCTTTGTAAGCTGTTTCTGTCCCACACTGGGACTATGGATTTCTTGGTTTTTTTGGCATTCTTCAGCCTGAATAGCAATGCAATTTGTGAATTTAACTCAGGATGTTTTGGTTACTGGCATGATGTATCTGGCACCCCCTAATGATATATGATTGGTGGATATCACAAGTTTTTGTGAAATTATATCAAATAGTCCTATGAAGACAATGGGGCTTATTGAATATTCCTCATTCTGGATGGCTTGCACTTAGGATCCTTCATTCCCCAATTTGGTTCAGATTTTGACGGCATTGGCTTTTTTGAGGTGGTTGGTAGGCAGGTAAATGATTCGAGTTCAATATTACATATTTAACCCCCCATTTAGCCCTATTTTGTGCTCATGTGATGCTACATTGTTCTCTAATTCATACGTATTTTCTACACATTTATTTATTAGAGAAAACACACTATTTGAGCACAAAACAGTAATTAATGGAGTATTTCTGCACTTTTTATATTTTTCCTAGCTTGGTCTCGATCTCACGATTCCAACGACTATTTATTTGTGTTTTTCTGAGATCTGTGCTAATTACTATGAATTTTTGAATACAGAATACATTTTAAATGGAGAAAATACGAATATACGGCTGAAATACGCTCGTACGCTGCCACGTGGCAAGATCCAGACCGTCGGCGCTTCATCCTACGACGCTGGGAGCATCGACGACGCGGCATTTTCTACACCGTTGGATCTTGATCCAACGGCCATCAGCAGCTCTCCATCGAAGCCAGCAGCGTGATATCGACCGTTGGATCTCGATCCAACGGTCCAAAATCGAAGCTTTTGAAATCAAAAATGCGGGTCGACGTGGCTAAATCCGATCCGTCCAGCGATCGATCCAGCGGCTACGAACGAGTGAAGCAATGAAGCGGCGATTTCTTTTACGAGCGAGCGACGTGGCTTCGCTCCGTTCGTTCGATTGCGAATCGACGGTTCAGCTCGACTCCGATTTGAATTAGAAGAGCCGCGGAGAGCGGAGACGTGGCAAGATCAAAGCCGTCTGCCGCTCGCGTGGATGGTCGCGATGGGGTTGGATGCGGATGCGGGCCGTGCACGGATATTGAAGCACACGCGGCAGCCTTTGGTGCGATCCCGCTGCGATGGACGGATCACAATTGCACCGCTCCAGATCTACGGCCAGGATGTAAGCGGGCGCGATTTAGAGCGGGTTTTGAACCCGTTAAGCCCAATAAACCCGCAATCTCTTTATTTAAGCGTATTCTAGGGTTTTTGGGCGTATTATTGGCGTATTGGAGCACCTAGGAGCCGTATTCTCTCCCTGAAAAATTCTGTAAAATTCCAGAGGCTTTTCTTAGTATTTCCAGAGAGTTTGAAGTCGAAACTTGGAGATTTGGTGATATTTTCTTTAACTCAAACCCCGTATTTTGGTGTTTTCTAGCGTATTTTGCTATAAAGTTGATGTATTTTGCTATGGAAGTTGTTTATTATTGCATGATGAGTAGCTAAATCCTATTTGTGCATGATATAGAGTAGTTAGGGGATGTGATTTGTGTTATTTTGGTTGAATATTGTTGTTCTTCATCATAAAAGTCGCTAAAATTGTATGTTTTTGCTATTTAATCCTCTTTTCGTCTTCCAAAAGAAGCGAATACGTTGATGATCACCCCATAAGGGTGAGATTTGAACTCTGCAAAAGAGAGCTTCATACCATATTCGTAGAACTATAATTTTAGCGACGTTTTCATTCATATTGTGCTTGAACCCCCAAAAGGGTATTTTCCGACGAATCGTTCCCAAAAGGAGGATTTGTTGAGTTATAGTTAATCAACCAAAATACACGAATCGCTGATCCTAATGAACCCATATCATGTGCATGTTTCTCATATATTTTCATACACGACTCTTTCGTTGTTCGCTTTGATTACGTATTCACGACACACTTTCACACCATCATCACTTTCATTATTAGAGTGGTTAGTTTCTTTCCGTCAGATTTCTGTTTGATTTGTGCTGTGGTTTCAACAGATTTTCTCCCGAGGATTCGACATCTGGACTCCCAGATTTTACTACTTGTACGGACTCTTGCGCTTGAGAGAAGCACCTTTTTGGTCCCACCAAGTTTTTGGCGCCGTTGCCGGGGAGAACGGTTTGTTACTACGGTTTATTTCATTCAGAAGACCTTCGGTGAGATCTTTCCACTTTATTGTATATAAACTTTTGTTTGCTTTCATATTAAAAAAATATTTGTGCTAGTTTATGTGGCATAGGACTCCTAGGACACATAGGTAGACTCGACGTTTTGATATGGCTAATAATAATATGGATGAAAATTTTAGCAACAACAACGAAAATAATGTGCAACCTGGAGTGCCTAGGAATTTAAAAGATTTACTTCGACCCACTAGGACTAGCACTGCTTCATGCTTTGTTTTACCTAACGATGCAAATTCTTTCAATTTTAAACCTGGGGTGATCCAACTCTTACCCACCTTTCATGGGTTAGACAAGGAAAATCCATATCTTCATATTAAAGGATTTGAGGAGGTGTGCTTGACATGCTTTGATGGGAAAACTAGCAAGGACACGGTATATCTTAAACTATTCCCATTTTCATTGAAAGACAAAGCTAAGAATTGGTTGAATGCATTGCCATCACGTTCTATTACTACATGGATTGATTTGCAGGCTGAATTTCTAAAGAAGTTTTTTCCTATTCACATGACACAGGGACTGAAGCGGCATATCATGAACTTTGCTCAGAAAAGCGAGGAGACATTCTACCAGGCGTTTGAAAGGTTCAATGAGCTGTTGCTTGCATGCCCACACAATGACTTCGACAAAAGCAGGATTATTGGCTTCTTCTACGATGGACTGCAGCCGCAGATGAAGCAATTTGTAGAGATGATGTGCAATGGAGGATTCTTTGATAAAGAGCCAGATGAAGCTTGGACGTACCTGGAGGAGATAGCAGAAAATGCGCAGACATGGGACACTACTTCAGACTACGAGAGAGGAGGCCACTCTGCACCATCCCAGCCTACACGAGGAGTGGTATTCAATTTGAAGCAAGAGGATGCGTTGGAGGTCAAGATGGAGGCCATGATCTCAAACAAGCTTCATGCCATGAATTTGAAAGAGGCCAAAGCAGTTGAGATAGAGCAGACTTGTGCACTTTGCGACGTTGGAGGCCATGACACCAGTGCCTGCCCACACACTTCCAGCCTTGAAGAGCATGCTAGGCAATCCGACGGGGGTGAACCAAGTGTCTACCAACTACCAGGGCTTCAATTCCAATAACAAGGGGTGGCGCAACAATCCTAATCTAAAATGGGGCCCCAATCAGCAATCTCAGCAGCAAGCTCCACCGCCGTTCAGACAAAATCAATATAACAACAATTATCAAGGTGTGAACCAAAGGAGGGACCATGAGCCAGTGCAACAACAGCAGATGCAACCATTTGGCGATGCGCTTCAGCAGCTTATTCAATTGCAACAAACCCAAATGCAGCAACAACAGGCTCAATTTCAGGCTCAGCAGGCTCAGAATCAGCAGATGAGCGAGATCTTGGCGAGGCTTACAGCGACATTGGAGAAAGGTAAGCTTCCATCTCAGTCAATTCCAAATCCTAATATGGGCTCATCTTCTTCTGTAGGAAATAATATGAAGCATTGCCAAGCTGTGTCCACTTTGAGGAGTGGAAAAGAGATTCAGAAGCCTGATCCACCAAGCAGACAAGCTGAGCAGGAAGAGGGAATTCAGATCCAAGAAGAGGGAATTAAAGAACAAGAGGAGGTGCAGGAAGAGAGCACGGACGTGGGTGTGAGCAAAAGCGTCATTAAAGAGAAGGAACCCGCAGCATATGTACCTGCAGCACCCTACCCTCATCGGCTACTTCAGAAAAATAAAGATAAGTATCAAACTGAAATTCGTGAAATTTTTCAGAATTGCCAGATAAATATTCCATTGCTTGATGCTATTAATCAGATACCTGCCTATGCTAAATTTCTGAAAGACTTGTGCACTGTTAAAAGAAAATTAAATGTGAAAAAGAAAGCATTCTTGACTGAACAGGTTAGCTCTATTGTGCAACAAAATACACCACCTAAATTTAGAGACACTGGATCACCCACCATCACTTGCACCATTGGCACTAAAAAGATTGGAAATGCTTTATTGGATTTAGGTTCTAGTGTCAATATATTGACATATCCTATTTTTGTGTAGTTTGGGTTAGGACAGCTAAAACCTACATCTGTTATATTGCAACTAGCTGATAGATCTATTAAAGTTCCAAAGGGATGCATTGAGGATGTCCTCGTTCAGGTGGACAAATTTTACTACCCTGCAGACTTTATAGTTCTAGACATCCAAGGACCCCAAACTGCCAATGCTACTCCCATCATCCTAGGTAGACCATTCCTAGCGACATGCAATGCTTTAATAAATTGTAGGGATGGTCAACTGAAAATTACTTTTGGCAACATGACTTTGGATTTGAATATTTTTAATACTTGCAAGTTGCCACATGTGGATGATGAGATTGAGAGGGTGCATATGATTGATTCGTTGGTGGATGATTATATTTGTTCTGAATTTTGTGATGATGCTTCTATTGTTGAGACTATTATTGGTGATTCTGATGACATATCTTTTGTGCAGGAGAACGTGAAGGAGCTGAACGCAGTATGGGAGCCTAGGTTCGAGGCTTTGCCACCTAATGCATCAATTCAAATTTCATCAGAGGTGGAGGATCCAAAGCCCGAATTGAAGCCACTTCCTGAATATCTCAAGTATGCCTTCCTAGGAAACGAAAACAACTTCCCTGTGGTAATATCTTCCAAACTCTCTGACTCGCCAATGATGGCGGCCACTTTCAATGCCATCACTCCACCTTCATGGCATTTATCCCTCCATAAAGCATGGCAATTATTGGGGTCAACATTCCCCATTAGCACGACCTCATCAATATCGACCATGATGTCTCATCATGGCCCATTACTATGGGACTCGCCTATATGAAGAGGAGGGAGGCATCATCGCCAAGGGGGCTTCGCGATCGAGAACAATGGTATCGCATACAAACACTTTTACTCCTTCTTCCACCTCAATATTTCTCCTCCATAACTCGGCCCGAGGATCGGGTATCGGTCTCTCCGCGAGCCATACTCGATCCCACCGAGCCCTTACACAGATCCGTTCTGACTTAGGCATCGGAGGGGAATTGGTCGGAACCAAGGTCCGACCCCCCTGACGAGCTCTATCGTCTTTTCAGGTCCAGGAGATCATATGGCGCCGAGGCTACCCCTCCGCGCCATCATAGCTGGAGCCGAGTTCCCTCGTCCCCGAGCCCGTTCGCCACCACCACCACGAGGACGTCGCTCTGCCGAGGCTACCCCTCGCCGAGCCGACGCGAGGATCCGCGCGTCTCTCACCGAGCGACTCCGCCTTCAACCGATCCCGGAGGTTATCGTCCCACCGAGGCTACCCCTCGGCGCGCCAAAGATCAGATCCGGCCCTACCCGCTCGAGTGAATGCGCCGCCGGCCGACCCCACGGGTCATCTCCGTCTCACGTGACAACCACGACAACACGTGGGTCCCGCGTGTCCCCCTTTTTTGACCGCGCTGACCACGCTCTCTCCGTACTATCAATGTTTCTGCAAAAAATAGCAGAAACATTTGGCGCCGTCTGTGGGAACGAGTTGACATCCACGTCGCCAACCACACCGACGATTACTTGTTCCAATGATCGAATCCCAGGATCCATCGCCCAGAGCGATGCTTATCAGGAAAGGGAAATCTTTCCTTCTCTTCTCTAATTCTGTTGGATTCTCCATTCAATTAATTATTTCAATTGTGGAACATTTCCCAAAACACTTTCACAAGTCTGCAGTGTTTAAATGGGAAACTAAGAAATGAAAATTAACAATGCCATTTTCTTCTCTGAGGAAAACGTTGAAAAAGCGCACGGTGGGGCCGATGATGATCCGGGCCTCAACGGAAGCTCGACGATCTACCGAGCTCCAATTTGCCTCCCAAGAGCTCGATGGGAGAAGCCTTTGCCCATTCAAGACATGACAAGCAATGCGCGGCACCCTCGACCAAAGCAAAGCTTTCATCGGGGCGCAAAATGCTTGGCTCAAAACAAAACAGGCTGACTCAACTTCGGGTCGGACCCACCATCTTCAAGACATCTTCTCCGATCGACCATAAGAAGATCCCTTCAGGTCGAGGCAACGCCACCGAGATCCGGGAGATGGGCATCAGATCAGACGTTCGCACCATCGCCCCTCCGACGAGTTCATCAGCATCCACTCCGGCGAAGGGAGAGGTTAGAGCCGTCAATGTCCGACGCCGACCGGGGCAGAAGAATCTCGTCTCGGATCTATATGTCCCGGATCACCTTCGAGGAGCTCGAATCCGAGCTCCAAGCCAAAGAATCCGACCCCACCTACTTTCGACCGAAGCTGACCGAGCTCTACATGAAGGAGAAAGATCCACCGGCAAAGGAGATCTCAACGATGAGCCCGATGTAGTGGAAGACTCGGAGGAGTGCAGAAATGCTGGAGGCGATGTATGAGAGAACGAAGGTGAGGTCAGCATCAAGGAAACCTTTCGGAGGCTTCAGGACCCAGAATCCGTACACCCGGCCAAGGAGAAGCGATCGGAGATCAGCCGCTCCCACCTCAGGCATTATAGAAAGAGCAGCGACCCCTTCATCTACACCCAAAGGGGCCATGATACAACGAGCACGGTAGCGCCCGCCGCCCCCGACAGTAACCACGAGCCCTTCAGTAAGATCGAGACCATCTGGAACCCTAGTGGTACCTCCACTCGCACCGGCACCGCAGGCTCGGAGGGGCGACTCACCTCGCAACCGAACGAATCTCGGACCGACGATCTATCGTCACTAGCCAACTCCGCAGGATGGACCAAATTCTACAGAAAGAGCAACTTCTTCCCCATTATACTACATCTCCCGACCTCCACCTCAACAATGGTAGAGCTCAGAAGATGGGGGCAATTGATACGACTATTTTGACCGGGTCCGGAGGAGCCAAGTCAACCACGACCAGTCAACCAGCCAAACTACGGCCTCGGGCTCCGGCCCAAGGATCTTACGGGCGGGTCGCGTTTCTCCACCCACGATGAAGGCCCAAGAGATTGCCCACTTCTGTAGTGGAGGAAATCGGGGCCCAAATCGAGGAAGCCTTCGCCAAATATGGCAGCCGCCCCATGCCATCATGATCCGCCAATTATGGCAGCCACCTTCATGGCTCGCCAAATATGGCAACCGACTTCATGGCCATGACTCGCCAATGATGGCGGCCACTTTCAATGCCATCACTCCACCTTCATGGCATTTATCCCTCCATAAAGCATGGCAATTATTGGGGTCAACATTCCCCATTAGCACGACCTCATCAATATCGACCATGATGTCTCATCATGGCCCATTACTATGGGACTCGCCTATATGAAGAGGAGGGAGGCATCATCGCCAAGGGGGCTTCGCGATCGAGAACAATGGTATCGCATACAAACACTTTTACTCCTTCTTCCACCTCAATATTTCTCCTCCATAACTCGGCCCGAGGATCGGGTATCGGTCTCTCCGCGAGCCATACTCGATCCCACCGAGCCCTTACACAGATCCGTTCTAACTTAGGCATCGGAGGGGAATTGGTCGGAACCAAGGTCCGACCCCTCTGACGAGCTCTATCGTTTATTCAGGTCCAGGAGATCCTATGGCGCCGAGGCTACCCCTCCGTGCCATCATAGCTGGAGCCGAGTTCCCTCGTCCCCGAGCCCGTTCGCCACCACCACCACGAGGACGTCGCTCTGCCGAGGCTACCCCTCGCCGAGCCGACGCGAGGATCCGCGCGTCTCTCACCGAGCGACTCCGCCTTCAACCGATCCCGGAGGTTATCGTCCCGCCGAGGCTACCCCTCGGCGCGCCAAAGATCAGATCCGGCCCTACCCGCTCGAGTGAATGCGCCGCCGGCCGACCCCACGGGTCATCTCCGTCTCACGTGACAACCACGACAACACGTGGGTCCCGCGTGTCCCCCTTTTTTGACCGCGCTGACCACGCTCTCTCCGTACTATCAATGTTTCTACGAAAAATAGCAGAAACATCTTCTAAACTCTCTTTAGAACAGGAAAGCTCTTTACTTGATGTGCTAAGAAAACATAGAGGTGCTATTGGTTGGTCCATTGCTGACATAAAAGGTATTAGCCCTATTGTATGCATGCATCACATTTATTTGGAGGATGACGCCAAACCCACTAGAGAAATGCAACGTAGGTTAAATCCAACATTAAAAGAAGTGGTGAAAGACGAGGTTTTAAAATTATTGGACGCAGGCATTGTATATCCTATTTCTGACAGCAAGTGGGTTAGCCCTACACAGGTTGTTCCTAAAAAGTCTGGCCTCACCGTGGTTAAAAATGAGAATAATGAGCTTATCCCAGTTAGAGCCACCACAGGTTGGAGGATGTGCATAGACTATAGGAAGTTGAACTCCCGAACTAGAAAAGATCATTTCCCTCTTCCATTTCTTGACCAAATTTTAGAGAGGGTAGCTGGACATGAGTACTATTGCTTTCTAGACGGTTATTCAAGTTATTATCAGATTGAGATTGCACCTGAGAACCAGGAAAAGACTACTTTTACATGTCCCTTTGGTACTTTTGCATTTAAAAGAATGCCGTTTGGTTTATGTAATGCTCCAGCTACTTTTCAGCGATGCATGCTCAGTATTTTTGATGATATGGTTGAGAAAATTGTTGAGGTATTTATGGATGATTTTTCAGTATATGATATCTCTTTTCATGATTGTTTAGCTAATTTGGCTCTTGTTCTTGACAGGTGCATTGAGAAGAACCTCCTATTGAATTGGGAGAAGTGTCATTTTATGACCACAGAGGGACTTGTCCTAGGTCACCTGGTTTCTAAAGATGGTATACATTTAGACAGAGCCAAGGTAGCAGTAATTGAGAAGCTACCAAGTCCTAAATGCGTGAAGGACATCAGATCATTTTTGGGACATGCAGGATTTTATAGGCGGTTCATCAAAGATTTTAGCGCCATATCTCGCCCTCTTTGCAACTTACTTACTTTAAATGTGGATTTTATTTGGACACCTGAGTGTCAAATTTCTTTTGAAACTTTAAGGAAGTTGCTGATTTCTGCTCCTATTTTACAGGTACCAGACTGGTCCCTACCATTTGAAATAATGTGTGACGTGAGCAATTACGCAGTTGGTGCAGTCCTAGGCCAAAGAAAAGACAAAGTTCCAGTGGTGATTTACTACGCTAGCAAGACATTAAATGACGCTCAGAGGAACTATACGACCACAGAGAAGGAGTTGCTGGCTGTAGTATTCGCGTTGGAAAAATTCAGGAGCTATATTCTGGGATCACCTATTTTGATATATACTGATCACTCTGCTTTAAAATATTTACTATCTAAAAGAGATGCTAAACCTTGATTGATACGATGGATTTTATTGTTACAGGAGTTCAATGTCATAATCAAGGACAAGAAAGGCGTGGAGAATCTAGTAGCTGACCACTTATCACGATTGACAGTAGGCCTTGATTCAGCAGATGTGCCTTTGAAGGACTCCTTTCCCGACGAGCATCTTTTTAGCGTTTCCACCTCTCCATTGTATGCTGATATCGTTAATTATCTGGTAACTGGTAAGACTCCTGACACTTGGTCTCTTCAAGACTTTAAAAGGTTCAAGTACGAGGTAAAATATTTCTTCTTTGATGATCCGTACTTATATAAATATTGTAGTGACCAAATTGTTAGGAGATACATTCCTGATCATGAAATAACCAGTGTGATACAATTTTGCCATGATGGAGTATGTGGTGGACACTTTTCAGCGAATAAAACTGTGGCAAAAATCTCGCAATGTGGATTTTATTGGCCAACTATGTTTAAAGATACATTTCATTATTGCAAGACTTGTGTTGCATGCCAACAATTAGGGGGTATTACTAAACGTAACATGATGCCTTTAAACCCCATTTTAGAAATTGAAATATTTGATTGTTGGGGCATAAACTTCATGGGACATTTCCCACCTTCATTTGGATATGCTTATATTTTGGTTTGTATTGATTATGTTTCTAAATGGGTGGAAGCTATTCCTTGCAGGTCGAACGACACTTCTGTTGTGCTTAAGTTCCTCAAAGAGAACATTTTCTCTAGGTTTGGAGTGCCAAAGGCCTTGATCAGTGATGGAGGGTCTCATTTTTGCAACCGCATGTTCGCTACTTTAATGAAGAGGTTTGGGGTCACACATAAAGGTTCTACTCCGTATCACCCCCAAACCAATGGTCAAGCAGAGTTGGCAAATAGAGAGATCAAAGGAATTCTACAGAAAACGGTGAATCCATCAAGAAAAGATTGGAGTTTGCGCTTACCTGAAGCGTTGTGGGCCTTCAGGATGGCCTACAAAACTATTTTGGGGATGTCACCTTACCGTCTTGTATTTGGAAAGTCTTGTCACTTACCTGTTGAGATAGAGCATAGATCTTATTGGGCTATAAAGAAAATGAATTTTGATACTGATGTCTCTTTTTCTTCTCGCATGTTACAATTGTTGGAGCTGGAGGAGTTGAGGAGAAATGCGTACGACAACGCTAAAATATCAAAAGAGAGGATGAAATCCGTCCAAGACATGATGATCTTGAGGAGGGAGTTCACCCCCAGGCCAAAAAGTATTGCTATACAATTCTAGGCTACACATCTTTCCTGGGAAGCTTCGCTCTAGGTGGTATGGACCTTTCATCGTCAAAGAAGTTTTCCCACATGGCGTTGTGCTCTTACTAAATGAAAAAGATGGAAGCGAGTTCAAGGTGAATGGCCAGAGATTGAAGCATTTTCACGAGCCTTGGACCAAGGAAGCGAGCACCATGGATCTCACAGACCCACCTTCGGGTGGGGACTAATCAGGTGTGTCCTTTCCATGATTCCCTCTTCCTAACATTGAGGACAATGTCTATTTTAAGTTGGGGGGAGGGTATAACCTTTAGGATTTTTATTTTTATTTTCTTTTTCTGTTTATTTTATGATTTTATTTTTTAGTTCCCTTTTTGCATTGAAAAAAAATTTTTTTGAGTTAAGAATATCACCAATACCTATTTTTACCTAGAAATGAACCTTATGTGATGAAACTTCTCGTTATTTATTGACCACCATACACTCGTGATTTATTTTCTCCCACCACTATTGTCGAATATTTCAGTCTCATTTGATATGAATGCAAGTACTTGTGGTGAAATTTTCGTTGATATATCTCAATTGTATGATTAATTGACGACTTAATGAAGCTAGAAATTATGAATTAGCAAGTAGTATGCTTTCAATGGAACGCACCAAAGTTTATGCACGAATAAGTTCACAAAATAACTGGAGCATTGCTTTTTATCTCGTATTCATTGCTATTTGCATGCTTTGTATGATTTTGGGTAGAAAAGTGTACACCGTCTTTTGAAAGGATTAGGATAACCCATTCTTGTGAAAGAATAAAGAAAAGGAAGCTATCTTGCTAAGTTATTTATGCACACACAAAAGAAGAAAAAATAAGATGAATGAAGAGAAAGAAATGAATAAATGTGCTACTAAAGAAATAACTTGGTTGGCTCGAGTAGTACAGTCCGAGGGGTCTGTCTTGGCCTAATGCCCTATTATCGTCCGATTTGGGAGCCATTGACTGGAACCTCAATCATTTGATGGAGCGATCCAAGTTATACATTTTTTTCTGCGAATGTTGCTTGATGCGCGTTACGCAGAACTACTAAAAAAGAGAGAGAGAACGAAAAGAAGGAAAAAGTGTGCGTAATTAGCAAGGCAAGAGAACTTCCAACGCTTAACGAAAACACAAGATGTGGTGTGATTTCCTATGAATGAAGATTGACGTGTGTATGTCTTGATACCATCCTATTTTTGATGCTTGCCTTGCATGAAAAATCTACGCTCCAAGTTTAAATATTTGATTGAATGATGTTGACCATTGATTTTGTATACTATGAGCTATGAAGTAATGGATAGTGAATTTAAGTCTATTTTATAACCATTTGAGATACGTGACATTCATTTTTGAAAACCCACAAGTACCATTACTTGATGAGCTTGAAATTTTGATATTAGTGTATGGTTATCTCTTTTGTCATTGTAGCATGGTGGTGAATGATTTGAGATCTGATAAGGTGATCTAGGTGCATATTTGATATTATATTTCGCTCTTTTTGCTAGAGACTAGCAAATCGCTAGTTGGGGGTGTGATTCGGGTTCAATATTACATATTTAACCCCCCATTTAACCCTATTTTGTGCTCATGGGATGCTACATTGTTCTCTAATTCATACGTATTTTCTACACATTTATTTATTAGAGAAAACACACTATTTGAGCACAAAACAGCAATTAATGGAGTATTTCTGCACTTTTTATATTTTTCCTAGCTTGGTCTCGATCTAACGATTCCAACGACTATTTATTTGTATTTTTCTGAGATCTGTGCTAATTACTATGAATTTTTGAATGCAGAATACATTTTAAATGGAGAAAATACGAATATACGGCTGAAATATGCTCGTACGCTTCCACGTGGCAAGATCCAGACCGTCGGCGCTTCATCCTACGGCGCTGGGAGCATCGACGACGCGACATTTTCTACACCGTTGGATCTTGATCCAACGGCCATCAGCAGCTCTCCATCAAACACTTCAAATACGTACTTAACGTATTTTTATTCTAAATCTTCTTTATAATGGTTGGTTAGGAGTTGTATATCAAAACTGATTTCAAAAAATTCTTTTAAAAATATTTTAGAGCACTAGACTTATCGTATTGTGTTTCAGCAATTTCGGATTTCCTCAAATGCCCAAAACATTTCTGTTAAAATTCATCTTCCAAAATTACCGTTTTGATTCGACGAATTTATTTTCTATTCAAACGTATTCAAAACGTTTTCAAACTTCTACAATAGCATCCTATTATCATTTAGGGCTTCCCACATTAATCTCGTAATTTTCGGTTATCGTTTCAGCCTAGAACCCGCAGACCCGCTTCCTAAACGTTTTGGCCAAAAACCTGTACTTCCGTAGCTCAAATCCCAGAACGGATCTTGTATTCGCGATCCTCGCGACGATACGATCCTGTGGGTATGTTTTCGTAATTTTTCGGAGTCGATTGCAAAAACGTGTCTGTATTTCACCGCTTTGCTAATTACATTCACTAACGACTATTTTACAGTTTACTGACTTACCTTTTACTAATTGAATTTTACCTCTAATAAATCTAGATCTACCCCTAATCATTTCCATATCCCCACCCCCCCATTAACCCACCTCCCAAATATTGGTAGATCCAACCGTAGGTGTTATGGCTATCATTATTATTATTAATATCAATTTTATTACATTATATCTATTCCCTACTCTATATATATCTCTCTACCCTGCTCTTTCATTTTCAACCCAAACACACAGTGGTAATCTCTCCTTCCCCGTTCAAATAACCCAACCCACTCCCACACCCTCTCTCCCTTATTAATTTCGAAAGCCAGGCAACTCTCTCGCTTTCTCTCTCTCAATCGCTCTCCCGCTCTCTATCTCATCTCTCCCGCCCTCTCTCGCCGTTCCCCGGAGGCGCACGCCGCCCGCCCTCCGAGAGCCCGCCTCCTTGACGCCGCAGTGCCCGGAGCTCCCCCGAACAGCGACGAGGCTTCTCGCCCAAGCTCAAGACGCCGCTCGCCCAGCCTCCGGCCCCCGCCTGCGTCCCCGAGTCCCCACCTCGCCGTCGCCGTGTGCACAGCCCCCCACGACCGTCGCCCGCTGCTGTCCGACCGCCGCCACCGTCCTCACGGTGATCGTCGCCGTCGCCCAGCACCCGACAGACACCCCCGCCGACGCTGCTCCACCCCACGACCCGCCTCCGCCGTTCCCTCTCCGACGACAGAACCCCCCAGCGCCCGCCGCCCGCATCTCGGGAGCCGCCTGCACCGCCCTAGCCCGCTGCCCGCTCCGCCCGCCTCCGCCTCCAGCATCGCCGCCCGCCGTCGTCCGGCCCCTCGCCCCCGACCTCGCCGCCGAGATCCGCCGCCCAGCTCCGCCACAGTCGCCGGCAAAGCCCCCCGGGCGATGAACGAGCGGTGGGGTGCGTGAAACTCTCGATGGCAATTCCGTAATTACGGAATTTAATTTCGTTTTTCATTTTTAAATAATTATTAATAGGGTTTAATGGGGTTTAATCCATAACTAATTATACAGGGACCGGAAAAATGTGCGGATAGCTCTAGAAAATCAGAAACGATATTCCGGACCCAATGGCGCTAGTCTCACTGCGAGCAGACGCCTACTTTCCCCAGAATCGTTTTTTGAACCTAAAATTTAAATACGTATAAATCTTTTTAAAAATCGTAACTCGCTGTTTTCACTCACAATAATACGTGAGAAAATTATATGTGAAAGTAAACTTCGAGACGGTCATTTTGACTGTTCATTTGAGTAATTCCGACGAGTATTGCTCCCGGAACAATTTACGGAAGATACGCGTCACTTAAATAATTTGGGTTTTAAAGCTAGTTTTGAGTTTCCAAAAATTATAAAAATTACTATAAAATTCAGAAAAAATATTCCCTCTTGCAGTAAAACTATTTTTATCATATATAGTCTATATAAAAATTTAGGACCCTTTTCATCGCCGTTTTAACCAGTTTTAAAATCAGACACTCAACTTAAATAAATAAGAAAATCGGGTATTCTCTAACTAGTTATCTCTTGTGTTTACAGGTAGCAAATCTCGTGCATCGACACTAGATCCAGTCCTGGATCACTACCACCCCCTCGAAGATTGTAAGTCACAGTAAATTCTACCCCTTAGAAATATAGATAGTGTACTCGTATGAACATAGGACTTGACACCTAGTCTCGGAACAGTTATTGACCTGAACAGATTATTGACATTGCTTGACAGAAAGATTGTAATTGGAAATGTAAGAACAGTAAATGACTGGTAAAATTGCAAAGTACGGTAACCTGCACAGACACTGGGTTTTGGGGTAACTTATAATTGCGGAAGTGCGGGAGCGACTAGTCCAGACTTTGTTGTCACCGTGCGGGTTCTAGCAACCCATAACAGTGCCGGTGA
Source organism: Scilla litardierei (assembly GCA_030789695.1). Classification (NCBI taxonomy): domain Eukaryota; kingdom Viridiplantae; phylum Streptophyta; class Magnoliopsida; order Asparagales; family Asparagaceae; genus Scilla; species Scilla litardierei. The sequence continues at coordinate 750,929,875 of CM061142.1, read as the reverse complement.
CAACCATCACAGATCACAGTTCACAGTTCACAGATTATTGCATAGTTCTCAGAGATTGGTTCGCCCGGGTAGCACCCGCGGCAAGAGTTGGCCTCTTGGTTGCTCACTGTACTTCCCGTTATAAGTCACAAACTAGAATAGGCACAGTTACTCTCATTATTGCTATTGTCATTGCTTGGTCACCTTTACTTTACTTGTCACCCTTGCATGCTTGACAGATGTACTTTACTTATCGCACTTGCATGCTTGTCTGTCCCTACTTTACTTTCCGCACTTGTTTACTATAGACTGCTCCATATTTGTGCACTCCTCTTTTTCTATCGCTAGAATTGTTGTGACTTACCTTCGGTTCCATTTATGGCACCGGCAGACGAAGACTTGATCGAGGAGACTGCCCCGGAGTTCGAGGAACCTACATTGACCTAGAGACGGCAGAGTTTTAGTTACCTTTCTGTTGGTGTGTGTGTTGTACAGTGTATTTCCTTTTCCCGCATTTCCTTTCAGTACTTCCTTCTTGTATTTGTGAGAGAGAGTGCTGGTTGTTGTTGTACTTTAATTTGGACTGTAATAACGTCTGTACGCTGGTCTGAGTATTGGGATACATCTCTGAGTTGTGGCTATGCTGATTTTACTGGTAAACTGCGGAACCTGCGAATAAACCAAATAAGTAACGGGCCCCCGAGAGCGGGTCGTTACAGTTTTGGCGGCCCACGCAGGTCCGTGCAAAATACCTCGTGAACAGTATAGTGAAACCAGGATGTATCGTACACGATACTCGACTAAGCTAACATTTTCTATGAATGCAGGTTTGACACCCGAATGATGGACGGAAACACCTCAGAGAGCCTAATAGAGCTGACCTATCTAGACTTAATAAAAGCCATTAACAAAACCTAAATTTTGATAGGCTTAATTAGTTATCAATAAAAATCTTTTGTATCGGTGGCACTCGTATGAATGATAATCTTCCTTCAATGGACCATGATACCGGTCAATGTGCTTGGCTAAAGTCTGTGGATCGACCTGGCTAGACCGGGCATAAGTGATCCTAGCTTAGTCACTTCCCTGACCGTGTCCGCTGGACCGCAAGGACGTGAATCGTGATTATGTAACGCCATCGATCTTCATCACTATCACCATTCTTTTAGCTTGTTGACCTTTCGATTGACCTTCTTAGAATCTTTCTACGCTTGAACTCTGGCTACGGAGAGTAGCGTTCGAATTTTCGAACACCAGAAGTACGAGTTCCACAACGGAAGCGACCACCATCATCTGCTCAGTAACGTCAACCACTCACTCCTCAACAGCAAGTGTACCAGCAGACTCGACGACAGGCGCCCCAGAGACGCCAAGCTTATACCATGACAGTGGAAGAAGCCGAAGCTACGGGCCAAGTAATCACAGGTATGTGATTTTTCACTAAGCTACATACTCTAATATTTAGAAATCGTAAGCTTAGACTTGATTCTCATTACGGTAGGTACCGTCTTAATAGCCGGTAAACCTGCCCCTCACACTGTTCGACTCAGGAGCTACACATTGCTTCTTGGCCAGTCGATTCTTCCAAACACGTGCCATCACTGTTGAACCTCTGACTCCCGTTGGAAGGTCGAGACCGCTGGCAGTTCACTACCGGTAGCTAGCGGATGCCTCCAAAGATCTGTGGTGATTTGTAGACGAGATCTCTTTGCCGACTTCTTGGGATGGACTGGTTGATATCATTTCATGCCACCATTGACTGTCGTCAAAGGAGGGTAGAAATCGATATACCCAATCATCCAAAGTTCGTGTTCCTCAGCAAAAGCCGATCAGAAGGACCAGTGGAGTATCGAGCCAGACCCAACGTGTAGGCTGTTGCATTTTTGCATCCTTCTTGAGCTCGTGTTTCTTTTTCAAACCCCACTTTCATCTTGTACCCAAATTTCCATGTGTTTGTATCCTTTTCCCACCTACCACCTTCCTCCGCAATGACGGGCCTACACGATGATCGCAGAAAATGTCGAAGCTATCGACCAGGTGATTGGAGGTATGAATTATTGCTTTTGATATTATACTCGTTCATTTGCAATCAGTATATCATCGTAGCTATTATAATAGCTATTGTGATGTCAATAGTAAGTATTCATGAATTCATCTCTTGTTTTCTTAATGATGTGATATCACGTTTTATTTCATGCTATTAACAACTTATTTTCCTATGTCGTGGTCGTTCGTCAAACCTTCCGGTCGATCGTTTGAATTGCTTAGGCGATTACCGATCTTCTGAATTCCGAGGACGGAATTATTTTAAGGAGGGTAGAATGTAACGGCCTGTATTTTTCAAACACTTCAAATACGTACTTAACGTATTTTTATTCTAAATCTTCTTTATAATGGTTGGTTAGGAGTTGTATATCAAAACTGATTTCAAAAAATTCTTTTAAAAATATTTTAGAGCACTAGACTTATCGTATTGTGTTTCAGCAATTTCGGATTTCCTCAAATGCCCAAAACATTTCTGTTAAAATTCATCTTCCAAAATTACCGTTTTGATTCGACGAATTTATTTTCTATTCAAACGTATTCAAAACGTTTTCAAACTTCTACAATAGCATCCTATTATCATTTAGGGCTTCCCACATTAATCTCGTAATTTTCGGTTATCGTTTCAGCCTAGAACCCGCAGACCCGCTTCCTAAACGTTTTGGCCAAAAACCTGTACTTCCGTAGCTCAAATCCCAGAACGGATCTTGTATTCGCGATCCTCGCGACGATACGATCCTGTGGGTATGTTTTCGTAATTTTTCGGAGTCGATTGCAAAAACGTGTCTGTATTTCACCGCTTTGCTAATTACATTCACTAACGACTATTTTACAGTTTACTGATTACCTTTTACTAATTGAATTTTACCTCTAATAAATCTAGATCTACCCCTAATCATTTCCATATCCCCACCCCCCATTAACCCACCTCCCAAATATTGGTAGATCCAACCGTAGGTGTTATGGCTATCATTATTATTATTAATATCAATTTTATTACATTATATCTATTCCCTACTCTATATATATCTCTCTACCCTGCTCTTTCATTTTCAACCCAAACACACAGTGGTAATCTCTCCTTCCCCGTTCAAATAACCCAACCCACTCCCACACCCTCTCTCCCTTATTAATTTCGAAAGCCAGGCAACTCTCTCGCTTTCTCTCTCTCAATCGCTCTCCCGCTCTCTATCTCATCTCTCCCGCCCTCTCTCGCCGTTCCCCGGAGGCGCACGCCGCCCGCCCTCCGAGAGCCCGCCTCCTTGACGCCGCAGTGCCCGGAGCTCCCCCGAACAGCGACGAGGCTTCTCGCCCAAGCTCAAGACGCCGCTCGCCCAGCCTCCGGCCCCCGCCTGCGTCCCCGAGTCCCCACCTCGCCGTCGCCGTGTGCACAGCCCCCCACGACCGTCGCCCGCCTGTCCGACCCGCCGCCACCGTCCTCCCGGTGATCGTCGCCGTCGCCCAGCACCCGACAGACACCCCCCGCCGACGCTGCTCCACCCCACGACCCGCCTCCGCCGTTCCCTCTCCGACGACAGAACCCCCCAGCGCCCGCCGCCGCATCTCGGGAGCCGCCTGCACCGCCCTAGCCCGCTGCCCGCTCCGCCCGCCTCCGCCTCCAGCATCGCCGCCCCGCCGTCGTCCGCCCCTCGCCCCCGACCTCGCCGCCGAGATCCGCCGCCCAGCTCCGCCACAGTCGCCGGCAAAGCCCCCGGGCGATGAACGAGCGGTGGGTGCGTGAAAACTCTCGATGGCAATTCCGTAATTACGGAATTTAATTTCATTTTTCATTTTTAAATAATTATTAATAGGGTTTAATGGGGTTTAATCCATAACTAATTATACAGGGACCGGAAAAATGTGCGGATAGCTCTAGAAAATCAGAAACGATATTCCGGACCCAATGGCGCTAGTCTCACTGCGAGCAGACGCCTACTTTCCCCAGAATCGTTTTTTGAACCTAAAATTTAAATACGTATAAATCTTTTTAAAAATCGTAACTCGCTGTTTTCACTCACAATAATACGTGAGAAAATTATATGTGAAAGTAAACTTCGAGACGGTCATTTTGACTGTTCATTTGAGTAATTCCGACGAGTATTGCTCCCGGAACAATTTACGGAAGATACGCGTCACTTAAATAATTTTGGGTTTTAAAGCTAGTTTTGAGTTTCCAAAAATTATAAAAATTACTATAAAATTCAGAAAAATATTCCCTCTTGCAGTAAAACTATTTTTATCATATATAGTCTATATAAAAATTTAGGACCCTTTTCATCGCCGTTTTAACCAGTTTTAAAATCAGACACTCAACTTAAATAAATAAGAAAATCGGGTATTCTCTAACTAGTTATCTCTTGTGTTTACAGGTAGCAAATCTCGTGCATCGACACTAGATCCAGTCCTGGATCACTACCACCTCCCTCGAAGATTGTAAGTCACAGTAAATTCTACCCTTAGAAATATAGATAGTGTACTCGTATGAACATAGGACTTGACACCTAGTCTCGGAACAGTTATTGACCTGAACAGATTATTGACATTGCTTGACAGAAAGATTGTAATTGGAAATGTAAGAACAGTAAATGACTGGTAAAATTGCAAAGTACGGTAACCTGCACAGACACTGGGTTTTGGGGTAACTTATAATTGCGGAAGTGCGGGAGCGACTAGTCCAGACTTTGTTGTCACCGTGCGGGTTCTAGCAACCCATAACAGTGCCGGTGACAACCATCACAGATCACAGTTCACAGTTCACAGATTATTGCATAGTTCTCAGAGATTGGTTCGCCCGGGTAGCACCCGCGGCAAGAGTTGGCCTCTTGGTTGCTCACTGTACTTCCCGTTATAAGTCACAAACTAGAATAGGCACAGTTACTCTCATTATTGCTATTGTCATTGCTTGGTCACCTTTACTTTACTTGTCACCCTTGCATGCTTGACAGATGTACTTTACTTATCGCACTTGCATGCTTGTCTGTCCCTACTTTACTTTCCGCACTTGTTTACTATAGACTGCTCCATATTTGTGCACTCCTCTTTTTCTATCGCTAGAATTGTTGTGACTTACCTTCGGTTCCATTTATGGCACCGGCAGACGAAGACTTGATCGAGGAGACTGCCCCGGAGTTCGAGGAACCTACATTGACCTAGAGACGGCAGAGTTTTAGTTACCTTTCTGTTGGTGTGTGTGTTGTACAGTGTATTTCCTTTTCCGCATTTCCTTTCAGTACTTCCTTCTTGTATTTGTGAGAGAGAGTGCTGGTTGTTGTTGTACTTTAATTTGGACTGTAATAACGTCTGTACGCTGGTCTGAGTATTGGGATACATCTCTGAGTTGTGGCTATGCTGATTTTACTGGTAAACTGCGGAACCTGCGAATAAACCAAATAAGTAACGGGCCCCCGAGAGCGGGTCGTTACAAGCTCTCCATCGAAGCCAGCAGCGTGATATCGACCGTTGGATCTCGATCCAACGGTCCAAAATCGAAGCTTTCGAAATCGAAAATGCGGGTCGACGTGGCTAAATCTGATCCGTCCAGCGATCGATCCAGCGGCTACGAACGAGCGAAGCAATGAAGCGGCGATTTCTTTTACGAGCGAGCGACGTGGCTTCGCTCCGTTCGTTCGATTGCGAATCGACGGTTCAGCTAGACTCTGATTTGAATTAGAAGAGCCGCAGAGTGCAGAGACGTGGCAAGATCACAGCCGTCTGCCGTGAAAAACACCCTAGAGGGGGGTGAATAGGGTGTGTGGCACAAATTTTAAAAATAATCACAAACACAGAGATAATCAGACACAGATATTTTTTAACGAAGTGGCTCCCCGCCAAAACTCCGACCCCAAGACCTATGAGGATTTCACTTAATAAAACCGATCACACTTACGGGTAGTGATCTCACCGTACACCAATATAGTTCAAGAGTTAAAGCGCAGAGATAGCTTCAGAGTAAAGCTATTCTTAATACAATCTCACAACTAAAACAGATTCAAATAGCTTTAATACTGCAGTAAAAAATCAGAGAGATATCATCGTGATGAAGTTTGTGAGATCGTGATCGCGTGGGCGCAAACGGTTCGCTGATCCGATGTCTGGATTGGAAGATATAGTCTTCGGAAGATGATTGCGTGAATCTGAATTCTGCAGCGGCTGATCTGTAGTAAAACGTCCAAACTGAGTATGATCCAGTGGACTGAGCAGTGGAGACTATCACTGTTGAGAAGGGCATACAGATGTGGTCGCGTGGGCGCAAACGGCTCGTCGATCCGACGTCTGGATCAAGAGATATGAGCGTACGAAGTCGAATGCGCGAATCTGGAATCTGCAGTGATGAGTCTGTAGAAAAACGCCCGAACAGTGTATGATCCTGAGAACTGAGCGAAGAAGACTATCACCGTTGCGAATGGCATGAAGATGTGGACGCGTGGACGCAAACGGCTCGTCGATCCGACGTCTGGATAAGGAGATATGAGCGTACAAAGTCGGATGCGCGAATCTGGAATCTGCACTTGAAATCTGCGACACCTTGAAAGAAGAAGCTTGTTTTTGACAGAAGAAGACGCAACAAATAATCACCTAAAGAAAGCGTTTGCTTGCGTTGCTTGCAAGAGGAGGCGCCACACACAAAAAGAAAAAGAGAGTGCAAAGAAATTTTCGTTCGTGCGAACGTTTGACAGAGGCCACAAAAAAAATGATCACCAAAAAATTACGGCAGCTTCAGTTTCTCTTCAACAAAAAAATGAACACCTCTGTTTTGTTTAATGTTCCCCAAGCCCTATATATATACTATGGCCTTATCTGTATTTTGTTTTTTTTAAATCTCGTTTGAAAAAAAACAGAAGAGGACGCACTCTGTTGGTTTTCCAAGGGGATTTTTTTTTTGATTTGGTTTTATCTTTGATAAGAGGTGTACAAAAAAAATAAATGATAAGAAGAATTGGCAGCTTCTTTTTTTTTGTGTTCCCCTCTTGCATATCTTTTTGAAAGATAACATTCGTGAGTTCCACTTACATTTTTTGAAGGCAATGCACACATTTTTGAAAAGTACAGCACTTTGAAAGATAAAATTAGTGCGCTTCCACTTATTTTCTTTTTGAAAGCAATGCAGACGTTTTTTGAAATGCACATCACTTTGAAAGATAAAATTTGAAGAATGCTGCTCCTAAAGGATTTGAATGAAGAGAATTTTTTAAAAAACAGAGCCTCTTGTTTTTTTTGTTGCTTCTTTCACCTCTGCGTGATATTGCACTTTCCCCCTGAGATCACATAATGAAAGATGTTAGTCACACATGACTTGTTTGTCATCATCAAAATTAAATCGTACGACCTAGTCAGGAGGCTAACTAGGCCAACAATCTCCCCCTTTTTGATGATGGCAAACAAGTCTGGAAAAATTGAGAAATGATATTAAAGAGCAAGTCATATAATACACACGGTTATAAAGATAATATAAAGCTATCCCTATCGATGTGCTCTCATGAAAAGTTGTGACAAGCTCCCCCTTAAAAAGTGCATCTCTCCCCCATTATTTTTCTGCTATTTTTTCTACTTCTCCCCCTTTTGCCATTAATCGAAAAGATCACACAAATTGAAGAGGTTAATAATGAGACATGAAACAAGTTTAGCATATCGAAGAAACAAGAAATTGATGACGATGCTCATATTAATGCTTATTCCCCACGAACTTAAAGTATAACAAATATCATGAGCATTGAAAGCATACGGTCGTTGTAAGAAATATAACAGGAAGATGTGGTATTATGAAACACTTTGACAATATGAAGGGTGCTTAGAAACTAAGAAATCAAAATATAATATAATCTAATACAATTTGTGAGCCGATGTTGCTATGGAATAATCAATAAGTAATGTGTAGGGAGACACCAATCAAGGGATACCATGGTGTTAAATTTCGGGTCCTTTGGAATTGAGGTGCGCTAAGTGGTTACTTCATCTACCATATTTCATACGCATTGCTCAACAAACCCCCGAAATCCGGTTACTAGCCGCCGGTATCAAATGTAGTATATTTGAAGATGTTTTGCTATTCCCTTTTTCTTTTTCTATTTTTTAAATGCTTATTGCAATTTTTTTACAATGTTGGTGTCTCAGAATAGTGACGCATGAAGGCATCGACATACTCGACTCCTACTAAATAATTTTCCATAGAGATTTAAGCGCACAAAATTGTAAAGATAAAATATAAATTCAGAAACTTTAGAATCTAAGCACATTCAATTGTCTCCATAGTTTATAAGACTCAATCAATCTATTTGACTCCTACAATTTGGCATGCTTACAAGTTCCACTTTTTTTATTAATAATTCAAGCATGGGGATTTTACAATAATATGGTGCATCATCATCAAAAACATTTTAATGTTTCTAAGATGTCTAACAAGGTTCATATCAAATTCTCAACCAAAATCAATAATAGTGATGACGATCATGCATGCACATACCAAGAATGACCAAACCCACATTAGGATGAAATAGTGTGTGGCTTAGGTACAATAAGTAAGCATGTGTATGTGCATGGATATGCATGCTAATGCTCAATTAGTGACATAATCCCCAACTCCCTTCGAATGAAGCAAAATTGTTTTTGGTTTAATGGTTTGGTGAAAATGTCCGCTAATTGTTTTTCTGTATCAATATATCCTAAAGAGATATCTTTCTTATCAACGTGATCTCTAAGGAAGTGGTGACGAATATCAATATGTTTTGTCCTAGAGTGTAGAATAGGATTTTTAGATAGATTTATAGCACTCTTGTTGTCACACCAAATGGTTGTAGGTTGGAAAGTAAGATCGTAGTCTCTGAGGGTTTGTCTCATCCATAGAATTTGAGCACAACAACAACCTGCTGAAACATATTCGGCTTCGGTTGTACTCAATGCTATGGAGTTTTGCTTCTTGGAGAACCAAGAAACAAGAGACATACCTAGTAGTTGGAAAGTGCCCGTGGTACTCTTACGATCGGTCTTACTTCCCGCAAAATCCGCATCACAATATCCTACAAGCTCAAATGATGTGGAACAAGGATACCATAAACCAAAATCTAAGGTTCCTTTAACATATCGAATTATTCGTTTAACATAAGAAAGATGGGACTCTTTTGGACAAGATTGAAATCTTGCACATAAACATACACTGAACATTATATCAGGCCTACTAGCTGTCAAGTATAATAGGCTACCAATCATACCTCGGTACAAGCGTTCATCCACTTTCTTTCCCTTTTCGTCTTTATCCATCGTTGCCGTCGTTGCCATGGGAGTAGAGCATTCCTTAGCATTTTCAAGTCCAAACTTCTTCACTAACTCCTTTGCATATTTTGCTTGATTGATGAAAATTCCGTCCTCACATTGTTTGATTTGTAACCCAAGCACGAATGTAAGTTCACCCATCAGACTCATCTCAAATTCCCTAGACATACATATAGCAAATTCCTCACAGAGTAGATTGTTAGTAGCACCAAAAACGATATCATCAACATATATTTGTACTACAAGTAGATCTTTATTTTGATGTTTAACAAATAGAGTTTTATCCGCCTTTCCCATGGAAAAATTATTTTCAAGCAAAAATGTACTAAGTCGCTCATACCAAGCTCTAGGAGCTTGTTTGAGCCCATATAAAGCACGTTTAAGCTTGAAAACATAGTCCGGGTGGATGGAGTCTTCAAACCCAGGAGGTTGTTTGACATAGACTTCCTCAGATAAAACTCCATTCAAAAAGGCACTCTTGACGTCCATTTGAAAGAGTTTGAATTTCATGAAACTAGCGAATGCTAAAAGCATCCTAATTGCTTCCAATCTTGCGCCGGGAGCAAATGTTTCATCAAAATCAATCCCTTCCTCTTGGTTATAACCTTGTGCAACTAATCTTGCTTTATTACGCACAGCATGTCCCATTTCGTCAAGTTTGTTTCTAAATACCCATTTAGTGCCTATAATTGTTTGATTTTTTGGTTTAGGACCAAGTTCCCAAACTTGATTCCTATCAAATTGTGACAATTCCTCCTGCATTGTCATAATCCAATAGGAATCTTCTAAAGCACTATCAACATTTTTAGGCTCCAAAATGGATATAAATGCAAAGTTAACCATCAAATTAAAGCTACTTCTAGTACGTACACCTTCCGTCGTGTCTCCAAGGATTTGATTCATTGGATGATCCTTCTTAAAGCGCCAATCCTTAGGGAGATCTTGTGATGACGTAGTATCTTCTGCTTCTTTTGGTACACCATCATTGTTGTTCTCTTGATCATTGGAATTGCTAGTATTTATCTCCAGTCCATCCAAGCCACCTGTAATATCTGTAAAATCTGCAGCACTAGAGGATTCATTAATAGCACTTTTCTCGTCAAATTTCACATGCACAGTTTCTTGAATAGTAAGAGTTCTTTTGTTAAATACTCGATAAGATTTGCTATGTGGTGAGTAGCCAACAAAAATACCCTCATCGGATTTAGCATCAAATTTATCCAGATTTTCGCCAACTTTCAGAATATAGCATTTGCATCCAAATGGTTTTAAATGTGATAAGTTGGGAGTCAACTCTCTATAAAGCTCATAAGGTGTTTTCTTCAAAATGGGTCTAATGGACACACGATTTAATATATAGCAAGAAGTATGTATAGCTTCAGCCCAAAAATATAAAGGCAATTTGTAATCATGAATCATGGTCCTAGCCATTTCTTGCAAAGTACGGTTTTTCCTCTCAACCACCCCATTTTGTTGTGGTGTCCTCGGGGCGGAAAAATTATGTGAATAACCTTTTGAAATGCAAAAATCATCAAAGCTAGTATTAACAAATTCTCCTCCATGATCACTTCTAATGTTGACAATTGAAAAACCTTTTTCACTTTCAACCTTTTTACAAAACATTTTGAAAACATCAAAAGTTTCATGTTTGTGTGTCAAAAAATAAACCCAGGTGAAACGTGAAAAGTCATCGACAATAACAAAGCAATAATGCATATCACCTAAACTAGCAACCTTTGTGGGTCCAAATAAATCCAAATGTATCAGTTGCAATGGCTTAGAAGTAGTTACAACGTTTTTAGGATTGAAACTACTTTTATGTTGTTTACCTAGTTGGCATGCTTCACAAAGCTTATCCCGATCAAAGCTAATTTGAGGTAAACCTCTCACTAGTTTCTTTCGAGCAAGCTTTGAGATTAGGTCCATACCGGCATGGCCTAATCTTCGATGCCAAAGCCAACTAGTCTCATGTGATGCAACTAAACATTTTAGATTATTTGAATCACTAAGTTTGATAGTATAGATGTTATTATAAGATGTACCCTTGAAAAGAATATCATCACCTTTTAAAATATATACTTTGTCATTTTCGAAATGAACCTTAAGGCCTATAGAGCATAGCTGACTCACACTTAACAAGTTATGTGCTAAACCATCAACAAGATTAACATTTTCAATGACCACAAGAGGATGCTTACCAATGTTACCTTTACCCAAGATTTTGCACTTCTTTCCATCTCCAAGAATAACTGTCCCTCCATCTTTCCTTGATAGCGTCGTGAAGAGGGATTCGTTGCCCGTCATGTGATTCGAGCAACCGCTATCAAGGTACCAAATGCTGTTATTTTCCACTTGAAGATGCACCTGTAAAACAAGATGCACCCTTTGGTAACCAAATTTTGGATCCACAATTGTTAGTACGATGCTTTGGAACCCATATGAAATATGCAGGATAATATCTGGCCAAGTAATCATACATAACATGCCCATTTTTGTTGCAATAAAAACATGTAACATTGAAATGCTTATTAGTAGATGACATATGATTTTTGTGCATGCAATGTTCAAAGCTCATGTCTCTTGCAAAATTCTTTTCAATGATCTTCCTAGTTTTTTTCTTAGGTTGTTTTTTCTGAAAGCCAATACCATGTTTACTAGATTGTTCATTAAGCCCATTTATCATCTTATTAAAGCTTTCTTGGCTATTTGTGAATTTCTTTAATGTCAAGCTAAGATTTTGATTTTCATTCTCAAGTTCACTAATCTTAGTCTCATATCTTTTTTCTTTTTCACTGGTTTCAGAATCGATGGCTATGTGTTTTCCTTTTATTAAATTAGATTTTTCTTTTTCAAGCTCTTCCAATTTTTCTTCATAGCTAGCCACTTTTAGGTTCAATAATTTTATTTCAGAATCTTTAGAACTAATAATACTAATTTTCTCTTTTAATTCTTTAGCTAGATCAACATGGTCAAACTCTAACGTATCCAATTTTTTATTAGTATTTTCTAGCTCTAATGTTTTTGTTTCTAGTTGGGTTTCATCAAAATTATATATTATTTCCTTTTGTTCTTTCCACTTAACAAATAGCTCATCTCTCTCTCTTGTCATGCTCCCTAGTTCATCTTTTAATGAATCACGAACTTTTTTTAGTTTAAGGAATTTAGGACCCATTTCTTGAAGGAGTTCTACAAGAAATTCATAAGCTTCCTCCATGCTAGAAAACATATCATCACTAATATTCATTTCATCATCAAAGCTTTGAACAAGAGAGCTAATTTTTACCTTTTCATTTCCAGCCATAAAGCAAGTTCCAGTGTTGTCGTTCCAGTCATCATCTGAGGAGAGCTCTTCTGCGTCACTTTCTCCCCATGTAGCCACCATTCCTCGCTTCGATGTCCTCTTTTCTCCATCACCAGTCTTTTCCTTTCCTTTTCCTTTCAGAAGTGGACATTCTGCTTTCATGTGGCCTCTCTTGTTGCATCTGAAACACTGAGGTGCAGAACTTTCTCCATCATTTCCTTCATTTTTCTTGGTTCCCCAAATGCTTCCCGTCTTTCTTTTGTTGTTTTTCATGAATTTCACAAACTTCCTTGTAACAAGAGCCATGCTTTCATCGTCTGATTCATTCATCTCCTCCTTGAGCATTTTGGAGACTTGAAAAGCTAAGTTCTTTTCCTTTGTTTCCTCCTTCTTAGATTTTTCTTCCATCTTTGGTGTGCTGTCATTGGCCATCTTTAATTGAACCTCATAAGCCATTAATTTTCCCATTACTTTCTCGAAACTGATATCTGCCAAGTCATGTGCTTCTTCGATCGCACTCCTCTTTTGAATCCAATCACCAGATAAAGAGTATAAAATCTTTCCAACCAGATCTTCCTCTGGGATGTCCTTCCCTAAGGATTTCAATGGATTGACGATATCTGCAAAACGAGAAAATATAGCATCAATAGACTCATTAGGCATCATAGAAAAATTTTCATATTTCTGTAATAACATTCTAATACGCGTTTTCTTAACTTCACTAGTTCCCTCATGAGTAACTTCAAGTCTCGTCCAAATATCCTTAGCAGTAGAACAAGAACTAATGCGGTTAAATTCAGTTTTACTAAGACCACAATACAAGATGCTCATGGCCTTAAAATTTAGATTTTCTAACCGATCATTTTCTTTTTGCTGCTCAGGAGTGGGTTTATCAAATAATGTAAATCCTTCGCTGATTATTTTCCGTAATGCCATATCGATACCTTTGATGTGTATGGACATACGTTGTTTCCAATAACTATAGTCCGGACCATCAAATAGAGGAGATCTGAGATACGACTGACCTTCTCTTTGACTGTGCGTGTCATATGAGTATGTGTGCGGAATTTGTGCCATAAGATCGAAATTCCACTAGACTTTGAGTCTAAAAGGAATCCCGCTCTGATACCAATTGAAAAACAACCTAGAGGGGGGGTGAATAGGGTGTGTGGCACAAATTTTAAAAATAATCACAAACACAGAGATAATCAGACACAGATATTTTTAACGAAGTGGCTCCCCGCCAAAACTCCGACCCCAAGACCTATGAGGATTTCACTTAATAAAACCGATCACACTTACGGGTAGTGATCTCACCGTACACCAATATAGTTCAAGAATTAAAGCGCAGAGATAGCTTCAGAGTAAAGCTATTCTTAATACAATCTCACAACTAAAACAGATTCAAATAGCTTTAATACTGCAGTAAAAAATCAGAGAGATATCATCGTGATGAAGTTTGTGAGATCGTGATCGCGTGGGCGCAAACGGTTCGCTGATCCGATGTCTGGATTGGAAGATATAGTCTTCGGAAGATGATTGCGTGAATCTGAATTCTGCAGCGGCTGATCTGTAGTAAAACGTCCAAACTGAGTATGATCCAGTGGACTGAGTAGTGGAGACTATCACTGTTGAGAAGGGCATACAGATGTGGTCGCGTGGGCGCAAACGGCTCGTCGATCCGACGTCTGGATCAGGAGATATGAGCGTACGAAGTCGAATGCGCGAATCTGGAATCTGCAGTGATGAGTCTGTAGAAAAACGCCCGAACGGTGTATGATCCTGAGAACTGAGCGAAGAAGACTATCACCGTTGCGAATGGCATGAAGATGTGGACGCGTGGACGCAAACGGCTCGTCGATCCGACGTCTGGATAAGGAGATATGAGCGTACAAAGTCGGATGCGCGAATCTGGAATCTGCACTTGAAATCTGCGACACCTTGAAAGAAGAAGCTTGTTTTTGACAGAAGAAGACGAACAAATAATCACCTAAAGAAAGCGTTTGCTTGCGTTGCTTGCAAGAGGAGGCGCCACACACAAAATGAAAAAGAGAGTGCAAAGAAATTTTCGTTCGTGCGAACGTTTGACAGAGGCCACAAAAAAAATGATCACCAAAAAATTATGGCAGCTTCAGTTTCTCTTCAACAAAAAAATGAACACCTCTATTTTGTTTAATGTTCCCCAAGCCCTATATATATACTATGGCCTTATCTGTATTTTGTTTTTTTTAAATCTCGTTTGAAAAAAAACAGAAGAGGACGCACTCTGTTGGTTTTCCAAGGGGATTTTTTTTGATTTGGTTTTATCTTTGATAGGAGGTGTACAAAAAAATAAATGATAAGAAGAATTGGCAGCTTCTTTTTTTTTTGCGTTCCCCTCTTGCATATCTTTTTGAAAGATAACATTTGTGAGTTCCACTTACATTTTTTGAAGGCAATGCACACATTTTTGAAAAGTACAGCACTTTGAAAGATAAAATTAGTGCCCTTCCACTTATTTTCTGTTTGAAAGCAATGCAGACGGTTTTTTTGAAATGCACATCACTTTGAAAGATAAAATTTGAAGAATGCTGCTCCTAAAGGATTTGAATGAAGAGAATTTTTTAAAAAACAGAGCCTCTTGTTTTTTTTGTTGCTTCTTTCACCTCTGCGTGATATTGCACTTTACCCCTGAGATCACATAATGAAAGATGTTAGTCACACATGACTTGTTTGTCATCATCAAAATTAAATCGTACGACCTAGTCAGTAGGCTAACTAGGCCAACATGCCGCTCGCGTGGACGGTCACGATGGGGTTGGATGCGGATGCGGGCCGTGCACGGATATTGAAGCACACGCGGCAACCTTTGGTGCGATCCCGCTGCGATGGACGGATCACAATTGCGCCGCTCCAGATCTACGACCAGGATGCAAGCGGGCGCGATTTAGAGCGGGTTTTGAACCCGTTAAGCCCGATAAACCCGCAATCTCTTTATTTAAGCGTATTCTAGGGTTTTGGGCGTATTATTGGCGTATTGGAGCACCTAGGAGCCGTATTCTCTCCCTGAAAATTCTGTAAAATTCCATAGGCTTTTCTTAGTATTTTCAGAGAGTTTGAAGTCGAAACTTGGAGATTTGGTGATATTTTCTTTAACTCAAACCCCGTATTTTGGTGTTTTCTAGCGTATTTTGCTATAAAGTTGATGTATTTTGCTATGGAAGTTGTTTATTATTGCATAATGAGTAGCTAAATCCTATTTGTGCATGATATGGAGTAGTTAGGGGATGTAATTCGTGTTATTTTGGTTGAATATTGTTGTTCTTCATCGTAAAAGTCGCTAAAATTGTATGTTTTTGCTATTTAATCCTCTTTTCGTCTTCCAAAAGAAGCGAATACGTTGATGATCACCCCCACAAGGGTGAGATTTGATCTCTCCAAAAGAGAGCTTCATACCATATTCGTAGAACTATAGTTTTAGCGACGTTTTCATTCATATTGTGCTTGAACCCCCAAAAGGGTTTTTTCCGACGAATCGCTCCCAAAAGGAGGATTTGTTGAGTTATATTTAATCAACCAAAATACACGAATCGCTGATCCTAACGAACCCATATCATGTGCATGTTTCTCATATATTTTCATACACGACTCTTTCGTTGTTCGCTTTGATTACGCATTCACGACACACTTTCACACCATCATCACTTTCATTATTAGAGTGGTTAGTTTATTTCCGTCAGATTTCTGTTTGATTTGTGCTGTGGTTTTAACAGATTTTCTCCCGAGGATTCGACATCTAGAATCCCAGATTTTACTACTTGTACGGACTTTTGCGCTTGAGAGAAGCACCTTTTTGGTCCCACCAGTAAACGATTTGATATGGGGAAATGAAGGAACCAATGCAAAGCAACCAGATGGGGAAATTGAAAATAAAAAAATTCTGAGGGCTTTTGTTTGATATTCAATATATATGAAGGTGTGGTTGCAGTTGTTGAGGAATGTGGCATGCTGGAGACTGAATGGAAATGCAAAAATAGTTTGGAGCTTTAATTTTTTTTGGTTTCTTGCTTTGCTGTATCTGTCACCCCATAAGACTGGATTTCTGGGTTATTTTTGGTCATACTTCACAGCCTATTGGCCAATTCAATTATATTTTGTTTCCATGGTGTTTTTGTGTCTTTGCTTTCTATATCTGGCACACCATGGGACTATGGCTAACTTGGTTTATACATGGGATTCTGGAGACTGAATGGAAATGCAAAACATTTTGTGTTTCATTGTATTTTTGTTCTTGCCTTGCTGTATCTGTCACCCCATTTGCCTATGGATGTCTTGGTTATGTTTGTGTTCTACTGCAGAGACAATTGTCCAAGCCAATTTTTGGTTTCTTTCCATGTTTTTTTGGTGTCTTTGCATTCTATATCTGTCACACCCTGGGACTATGGCTATCTTGGTTTATATGTGGGATTCTGGAGATTGAAAGGAAATGCAAAACATTTTGTGTTTCATTGTATTTTTGTTCTTGCCTTGCTGTATCTGTGACCCCATTTGCCTATGTATAACAAGTTTATATTTCTGTCCTACTGCACAGACATGTGGGCAAGGCAAATTTTTGTGTAGTTCCATGATTTTTGTTCTCTTTGCCTTCTTGATCTGTCACAACATAGGAATATGGATTGCATGGTTTTTATGTGGCATTCTGGAGACATTTGGCCATTGGGATATTTTCAAAGCAATATGTATCTGTCACACCATTGGATTATGTATCTGTCACCACCTATGCCTTGGGATTTCTGGGTTTTAATGTTGCATACTGCAGCCTGAATAGAAATGCAATATTTGTTGAGTCTCATGCTTTTTTTTGGTTCTTGGCATGAAGTATCTTTCACCCCAAATGCCTCAGTATTTCAGGGGTTTTATGGATTTCTGGGTTTTAATGTTGTAGACTGAAGGGCATTTCATTTTGCCTGGGTACAAATGCATTGGATTTCTGGAGTATTTTTTGGCATACTTCACCCTCATTGGTACTGTCAATAGGTTTGGTGGTTCAAATTTTTTGGTGTCTTTGCAAGCTCTATCTGTCACCCACTTGGACCATGGATTTCTTGGTTTTTATGTGTCATTCTTCAGCCTGATAGGAGGTGCAATTTTTAATAAGTTCATGCTGTTTTGGTTATTCACATGATGTTTATGTCACCCCGTAATGATATAAGATTGGTGGCCATCACAATTATTTGTGAAATATAATCTACTAGCCCTATGATGATAATGGGGCTAATTGAATATACCTCATGCTAGATGGCTTGCATTCAGGATCCTTCATTCCCCAAGTTGGTACTGGTCTACGGCATTGGCTTTTATGAGTTGGGTGGTAGTTCCCAAAATGTTTTGATATGGATATTTATAGGAATTTGGCATTGTGAAGAATGTTTGCAGTGGGCTTTTTTTTTCTATCATATTACCTTTATCTTGAGTCATATTGGTTGGAAACACTGCATGACATGTGACGGTGTGGATAGAGAATGAAGGAACCAGTGGCAAGCAACCAGATGGGGAAATGGGAAAAAATATATCTGAGGGCTTCTGTATGATAATCAATATGAAGGGGTTTGGACTTTGGCTACGAATGTGGCATTCTACTTACTATTTCCATTGGCATTCTGCATAATTGTCGTATATGCTCTTTTTGTTTGATTGTTGCTTCTGAGATCTGAACGCTGCCGCCACCCAATCATGCCACTGATTAACACTTTTCTTAGGTATGCTGTTCACTCATTCATTTAAAATTGTCACTTTTTATATGTCACAAGTTATATGTTACCTTCTGATTTTTTCTTGCTTTCCAGGTACATATGAGTCAACAGCCAAGCTCTACTTCTAGATCTCTACTTCTAGATCTCGACAGAGAGATGCGACACGTGGTGACTTTGATGCCGATTTCGATGACTCCAAGATATGTTATTGTGGTCTTCAGGTCCCGAGGAGGACATCATGGACAAGAGCAAACCCTGGGCGTAGATTTTAGAGTTGTACAGCTCGAGCGGATAGATGCACTTTCTTCCTATGGAAGGATCCCCCACACACTGAGTTATCCAGATTGGTGATCTTGCATTACATGGATGAGATTGATCGAAGGCCCACAACTGTAAGTTCGACGACGCTTTTGCCCGATAGTAGGATGGTAGAGATGGAGGGCCGGCTGAATACTGTTGTCGGTCTACTTGAGAGGACCAATGTGCAGTTGGCGAGCATCGTATCCAATTACCGTTCCATTAAGGCCGGACTGCTATCCCTCTTAGTTGTTATAGGTTTTTCTGTATTTTTGTTTTATAACAATGCTCGTTGAAGTTAAACACTGTTATAGATAATATGAAATGTATCCGTATGTGGTTAGTGGGTTGGAGTATGTGATTATGATGTATTATTTTTCATGTATTATTTTGAAAATTCGCACCCTGTTGCTTGAATGGCAACGGTGTGATTTTTTGTGTGTCAATATACACAATGAATGGCAATGAAATTTTTTTCCATCTTGTCACACTGACGACGTCATGGCTTTGAAATTTTATTTCCCTTTGCTGACAGAAAGGCTGTGAAATTTTTTTGGCTTTACAAATTTTATTGGATCTTTTCATTCTGTATCTGTCATCCTTATTCATATGTTTTCACAAAAGAAATCAATTTACATTGTAATTTTTTAGGATTTTATAGAAATTACACAATAAATTCAAGAGGGGTAGTTGTTCCCCTATTCTCACCACTTCACACTCACCACTTTCTCCCTCCTACAATCACAATAACATTCACAACACATTTCAATACAAAAAACACAATAAAGTTTCGTAGGCCACACAAAAAATTCCAACATCCACATTCACAACCCCACATAAACCCAAAAAAAAAAACACAATACTCTATTTTTCCAACACTATTCACACATTCCAACAAACACAACTTTAAACACAAAAAAACAGGCCCTAATGTTAAATCAAAATCAAGGGTTATGTCCATAGAAATCTTAGCTTTTGAAACTACTGTTTTATTTAAGTTAAAGGAGTATTTGGCAACAAAATTTTTATTTCTTACGCTTCGAGCGATTTGTGAAAATTCAGTCGTATTTTCTCAAACCTTGGTTTCATAAGGTTTGATGGATTCAAATTCATGAGACTATTTTCAAAGCCGAATGAGATTCAATTAAACTGAGATTGAGATCTACAAATAACGCAGTATGTTTTTAAAGCCAAATGAGATCTACAAATAACGCAAAATAACGCAGTATCAGAGATGGGCTTTCAGCAACTTTATCAATCACCCCCTAATTCAATCAATTTTTGTAAATAAACATTTTAATAATAAATTTGATTTAACATAGATTTATTCTCAAAAACGGAATCAAGATGTAATAATAGTTGATTCATAATTATCAAAAACAAGAATATGACGGAAATTACTTTTCTGCAAAATTGAAAAAATCTTCAATGGAAGCAAAAAAAAAATAAATTAGTTCCGATTAAATGAAAAATGGAAACAAAGAATAAGAGATTGTTGCTCAGGTAACCGCTCATGAACAAATTTCCATCCATCACAATATTTCAGCTTTTTTTATATAAATATAATCTCATCATAGCAACAATCGCCTTCTCCCAAACTCCAACAAAATTCAAAAAAAAACCGGTTCCAAAAAATAAAAATCTTGAAAACAAAATTACAAAAGAGGGAACAGAAAGAGCCCAACGCAGCCGCCCTTCACCTCATTGAACCCTACTCACGCTGCGTGGATTTTATAGACACGGGTCTATGAAAATACCCTCAACCCCTCAATTATTTACAGACATGCCCCTGCACGGCTTTCCCAAACAAAATCCACTCTCATTAAAATTTCGTTGCTAAAATTAACAGGGGAATTGCTAAGCGTGCATACCGAATTGCTCTATGTACTCCACTTTTACTTTTTACTCTATGAAAACTAAGAGCAACTCCAACCCTTCTCTATAACTTCAAAATGAAGATTGAAGTTGCTCCAATCCATCTCCAAAATAAAAATAGAGATAGAGATTTACAATAGTGCCCCTTCATATTTGGAGGGGCACTATTCACCCCTCCAAATCTCTAAACTTCTCATTAATAACAAATTACATCTTAATTAAAATCTTATGATTATTTATTACTAATGTATTTTACAAATCAAATTACGAAATTTAATAATTTTAGTACTGTTGAAAATATCTCAATTATACCTACAACATGAGACCAATATTGAATATTTTTCGAGCAAATTTAAAATACTTACAATATAATAAAAAAATACTAAATACTTAAAAATTAAATAAAATTAACATTGAAGAATAATATTATTTATAATTTTCTTTCATGCAAAAATAATATAATAGATTAACTCATTTTAATGATAAATATTTTTCATTAGTAAAGTTTAAACAAAGAGAAAATAGGATTTGAAGATGGTGGTTTGGAGTTGTCCATCCTCCAAAATGGCATCTTTTAGAGATATTCCATTTTGAAGGAGGTTTTTTAGAGATTCGAGTTGGAGTTGCTCTAAAATAATATTATTTAGTTGCTGATACGTGCATATTTAGTTGTTGTTCCGTGTACGGCCAGAGTACCAAAAATACCACTTAGGCCGTGATTAAAAAAGACGAAATATGAAGAAGATCAAGAAATTTTTTTCCAAAATTCCTCGGTGATCTAAATTTTGCATGTTGTGTGTGGTAAATAATTTTTATCTGTGAAACCATTTTTAATCATCGAGTACAACAAACAAAATTTTTGCATATTATACGCGATGAATAATTGTGTGTTTAATATCATTTTTATTCAACTCACAACCACACACCATACACAACGGATAAAAATTTATGAAACAATATTTTCAAAGCCGAATGAGATTCAATTAAACTGAGATTGAGATCTACAAATAACGCAGTATATTTTTAAAGCCAAATGAGATCTACAAACAACGCAGTATCAGAGATGGGCTTTCGCCCACTTTATCAATCAACTCCTAAGTTAATCAATTTTAGTAAATAAACATTTTGATAATAAATTTGATTTAAAAGAGCTGTATTCTCAAAAAATGCAACCAAGATGTAATAATAGTTGATTCATCATTATCAAAAACAAGAATTGGAGACGGAAACTACTTTACTGCAAAGCTGAAAAAATCGTCATTGGAAACAAAGAAAAAATAAATTAGGTCCGATTAAATCAAAAATGGAAACAAAGAAAAGGGGATTGTTGCTCAGGTAACCGCTCAGGAACAAATTTCCATCCATCACAATATTTCAGCTTTTTTATATAAATATAATCTCATCATAGCAACAATCGCCTTCTCCCAAACTCGCCAACAAAATTCACAAAAATAAAATCCGTTGCCAAAAAATTAATCTTAAAACCAGAATTAAAAAAGAAGAAACAGAAAGAGCCTACCGCGGCCGCCCTTCACACGACGGAGCCCTAACGCACGCTGAGTGATTTATATAGATATGGGCCTAAAAAAAGCTCTCGAACATTCAATTATTTACGGTCATACCCCCGCCCGGCGTTCCCCAAAACAAAATCTGCTCTCATTCAAATTTCGTGGCTAAAATTCACGGTGAGCGGGCTGGCTGAAAATGTAAATTTTTGACATTAACAATTTGGGAGTTGCTATTGGTACTGACATGATTGTTGAGTTTACATGCCACTTATTTACAAGTTTACCAATAAAAATGTTTTGCTAAGTTCATAGACCACTTATTTACAAGTTTTCCAGAGAGAAAGGACATTTATCGTCGGCCTCTTGCTCCTCCGTCGCCGGAGTGGCGATCTGTGAAGATCCTGACTCCTGGTGACGGTTGTTCTTTGCCAATGAAACAGGATGTAAGCTTCAATGTTCAATTCAATATCGAGTGAATGGAAATTTGGGTATAAGTTGGGGAAATTGGAAAGAAGAAGAAGAGTTGCTTCAACTCATCTCTGGATGAAGATTTTCGGGGAAATTTAAGATTAAGGGAGTTTTGGAGGAGAAGACGAGAATCAGAGGATGGAAGAAGAAAACTCAGTTTAAGCTATTTCATTAAATTTCTGGATGAAGATTTCTGTTGTTGGTTGTCTGGCGAGAGTTGAGATGCGTTTTTCATTTGCTGGCAATGGTTGTGGATAGAAGAAGACAATTGGAACAGTTGCATATGGAAGAAGACGTCTCGCCAAGTTGGTTGGATTCGGGAATCCTCCACCTCCAGTCAACTAGCATAACTATGATCAACTCGGTCTCTTACATGATCTCCTCTGCCAAGTCGTCGATGACGTCGTCGGTCAGATCACGGCTGACGTCGTCGTCGTCGTCGTCCTCGCCGTTAACGGACGGCGATGTTGTGGGAGTTGTAATGGCAAACTTGTAAATAAGTGGCATGTGAACTCAGCAAATGATTTTTAATGGCAAACTTATAAATAAGTGGTCTGTGAACTCAGCAATCAGGTCTGTGCTAATAGCAACTTCAGACCAATTTTGTTTCGGTTGGACTGATGACTGATGCACGTTTTAGGATGCCAAGGGACTGTCCAACAAGTTGGAAATGGGCTAGAATGGGGGTGTTACACTGTTGAGACCCTATTTATTCACATTAGGCCACTTTCTAGGGGTCTTTCAATGGACATGTGTTACTTTAATCGAACGTTTTCTTTTTGATACTCGGTGGCACCGAGGGGAGCCGAGGTAGAGGGCGAATTCTCATGAACGAAATCGTCGGAAAATCCGCTGATTATGCTCGAGAATCTCGTTTTTTAGGCCCACTAGTTCTGCTCACCTCTCATCGATGCTTCATTTTCCACATCTCTGCTCCTCTCTCTTGTTGCTTCGACGAAACCCTCGCCGACGTCTCTATTTTCCGTTGATCTTCGGTTGTGGACGTTGATGCCCTAACTGGATCACTGTGGATATGCCCTAGCTGGACGGTGATGACATAGTTGGATCATCGACAATCGGTCGTTCCAAATAACGTGGGTTCTATTCATTTTCGGTGAGCATTGGTTGGATCTTCTTTCCAACTTAAACAAGAGCTAGATTTGCTGGGTAATTTCCTTATTCTTGGCTCTTTGATGGTTTCGACACATTAGCATGCTCTGATGTTTTTTGTATGTTTGCGTGTGTATGTTTCTTACTTCTGATTATGTCAACTTTGTTATGCTATATGTTGGTTTGTCTCCCTGATGATTTTGGCACCCATACAAACAGCCTGAAACCCTAATTTTTTTCGATTCCATACCTACAATAGCCCATGATGAAACAATCAAAGTGAATTATTTGTGCATGCACGTCAACTTTGCAAGTTTTGTTGGTCCATTGCTATGGTATGCTTGCTAGTTGATAAGTATGGCTTATGATATGAAGGTATTTGATAATACTTAGTTGCTCGGATGTTTATCAATGGCAAAAAAGCAGTAAAGAAACTAATGTTTATTAGACCGATGGCTCTTGTTTAGGGTTTCATGCTTGGCTTCGCCATGGTCTGTGGCTTGACGTTTCATGCTTGGCTTGGCTTTCTATAGGTTGATGTTATTTTGCTGCATTTTTTGTCACCCTGCCCTTTATTGGCTATGTTTGCATGTGCATGTTTTTTGCTTCCGATGATTTTCGCACCTATCCAAGCAGCATGAAACCCCAACTTTGTTCGGTCCCCTACAAACTAGAGCCCCATGATGAAACAATCAAAGTGAATAATTTGTGTGTGCAAGTTGGCTTGATTCTGGTTTATTGGTACCTTGCTATGGTATGCTTGGTAGGCTTATGAAATGAAGGTATTTGATAATACTGAGTTGATCGGATGTTTATCAATGTCAAGAAACCAGCAAGGAAAATTATATTTTTTAGCATGAGGGCTCTTGGTTAGGATTTCATGCTTTGCTTGGCCATGTTCTGTGGCTTGATGTTTCATGCTTGTCTTTGCTTGCTTGTTTCCTCGGCTTTGCTGAATCATGCTTGGATGTCCAGTTTTGTTGGGCAATGTTAGCATTGGGATTTTTTAAGTTTGCAATTCATAATTTTGGCAATTTAAATTTTTTTGACTTGATGTTTCATGCTTGTCTTTGATTGCTTACTCTGTTGGCTTTGTTAGATCATGCTTGGCTTCCCAGTTCTGTTGGGTTAGTTAGCATTGGGATTTTTAAGTTTGTAATTCATAATTTTGGTAATTTAATTGAATCTTAGCAATGTTGATATCTGAAGGAAGAGCCCCTCATTAAAGAATACATAGAATGGTTCCTAGGAGCTTGGAGTCAAGCTTGATTGGGATTCCTTGTACAAAAGAGTCAATAACCCAAGTGGTGTTGTACTCACCACAAATGCGATTAGCATAGAAAAGCTTGATACGCTTAGGATAGGGTTTTGGTGAGGCAGAGGGTGAATATCGAAAGAGATCAATCAGATTTGTCTTTGACATGAGTTGAGATATATTCTCATCCTGAAAGTCTCCATATACAATGAATCTCTCCTTCAGAATTTTGACATTAAGTAGGGCATTAAACTTCCCTAGACAGATATCATCTCGACAAATAGGGAGAGTGGCTGAGACTATAGTTGAATGAGAAGGATCAGTTTCAGGATGAGTTTGGGGTTGAGCTGCAGCAGTTGAAGTTTGTTTAAGCTTACGGGTTAGAGGAACATCTTCATTAGCCCAAGAGTCTTCAGAATTGGATGTAGAAGAAAGTACGTGAGTATGTGACCTAGCCCACTTAGTACAAGCTTTGGTCGGAGTGGACTTAGGGTTTAGAGCAATTTTAGGAGCCCTAGGCTGCTTTGCCCTAGGTTTCTTGACAGATATGGATTTAGTAGCAAATGACACAGGCTTAGGACCCATTGAACTGCAACAAAAATTGTTGCGAGATGTATGCCCTCGAGGCAATTTATCTCTGTGTATCTCTACAAACATCTTGTTCAAAATTACAGTAAGCTGTATGGTAAGAATTTATCTAAGTTAAATTATAATGTAGTTATCATTAGAAAATAACTTAGGTAGAGTCATGAGACTTAATGCAAGGTCAAATATGTATCGAGATGAGTATCTCGATCATGGAGAAATGCTTGACCGTTTGTAGCATAAGTCTAAAAGGGTTCGTGGTCGTAGATGTTTCGAGAAAAGGATATCGAAATATCGGATAGACCATTGGGTCTTAGTCTTCACCGTATAGCAGTTACGATGATCTCGTGGTCGTTCGACTTGGCGAAGTCGGAGACGAGACACAGGTGCTCATTGGAGAATGAGTTCACTGAACGACCCAAAAGGAGTTGTCATGTGGTTTTGATTGACCAATTTGTCAATGATAACTCTTAGTGATGATAGGCAAGTTGGTCTTATGACTTGAGGTCATTGTACGAACTTGTGCGTGAACGGTGTGCCTTAGATCACTGACCTAACTTCGAGGCTAGGCCTGTCGAAAGGTCTTTGGTTGGATGACATTTGAAGTGTACGAGGAGAGTAATGACCAAGAGAGGATTCGTCTCTCCCGGTCAGTGGGAGTTAGTGTCGTAGTGTTAGTTCGGTCTTTAGTAAAAACTCTGGCCAGAGTATGTTGGAAGAAGTCCAACATTATTTGACTAAAGATCAATGGAAACTAACCGGCTTCAAGCTATTGGGGTTGATAGTTTGATCGTACCCAAGGCTTGAGTTAAACGACATAGTTTAGACGAAGAGACTATAACTGCGGAATTCATCACGGACACAGTCAGGGTGGTCCCGACAATACTCATGTCAATGAGTTAACCACATAAGTATGATACTGAAACAGGGACGACAACTGCTGCTCGTGGTCACTGCCGTCTGGGGCTTCGAGCCCCACCTGTAGTTAGACATGACCACGGTTCGGTTCGAACCGTGGAACCGAACCGGAACCGAACCGATTTGGAACCTAACCGAACCGGAACCGGCTGGTCGGTTCCAAGAACCGGAACCGGAACCGGGCCAAGCCGGTTCGGTTCCGGTTTGCCCTTTTGTGGAACACCAACCTTCTTGACTTGGGGACGAGCCTTCTTCGAGACTCCCGGCAAGGGAGAGGATGGGGCTTGTCCCCTCGTTCTTTTGGAACCCACGCCGGGAGGCGGCTGCTTCTTTCGGACCTCTAACACATGGTCCCTCCTACGCGCGGCGGGCTCAGGGACCGTGACCGGGGGAGGGGCCGGAGAGGAGTTGGGAGCAAATCCACCTACAAAAAGGACAGAGGAAAGGGTCAGAACTGGCCAGGATAACCCCATGCGTCAGCTCCTCCAAACGGCAGACGTCAGCAGAACTCACCAATGGGCCAAGTGGTCTTCCGCAAGTTAAGATCATCAAAAAGAACGTCGATTCGCCGGTCCTTCTCGGGGATCGCCAGCAGGGCATTCACCGCCTCGAGCTCGGCGTCGGTAGGGTCGCCTAGCTCAAGAGCCAGCGTACTAACGCTGCTCCATTGGGACGGGAAGTCCACATCCGACAGGAAGACGATGAAGACGTATTCACCCTTCGAGAGCTTCAAGGATCTCGACAGCCCCAGCACCAGGCTCATCTTTGGCCGAGCACTTATATAAATCCAGGCCCCTGACTGATGATGACTCAGACGGTAGAATTGGGCGAAGAGTCGGAGGGAGGGGACCACCTCATTCAGCATGCAAAGAACGACGAATCCAACAATGAGCCCAATGGCGTTGGGGCAAAATTGGCGTAAGGCCACCCTATGAGCTCGTAGAAACTCGGTAATAAAAGGGTGGAGAGAAAACCGAAGCCCGAACCGAAAACACTTTTCATATAACCCGACCTCCAGAGGCCTGGGAAAGCATATCCACTCGTCGAATTCAGGGGCCTGGGCAGAGTATGGGGGAAGAAGATAGCTGGTGCGCATATTCCCGATAGAAGTGGCGTAGATGGACGAAGGACACCTAAGAACCTCTGGGGGCACCCCTGAAAGCTCGCCCCCGTGGCGACGAACCGCTGAGACGGACCCACAGGCCGGGTCGAGATCAACAACGTTCTCCGGGCAGTCCAAACCAGTGGTGGAGAAGGCCGACATGAGATCGAGCTCGGATGGGATTCAGCCTGGCGAAAGAAGAGAAGAAAGAAGGAAAGACAATTGGAAAGGGCAGACCCTCGCCCGATGGGCGGCTCTCCTTTAGTACATCTCTTTCCCCCAAGACAACCCCTCGAGTGGCGAGGATGAACGCGCAGGGCACGTGGCGGCATCCGGGAACCAACGGCGCTTCGAAATCTGCACCCCAGGGGATTCGGACGGGCCGCCTCATGAT
The DNA here is from genome assembly GCA_030789695.1 of Scilla litardierei. Classification (NCBI taxonomy): domain Eukaryota; kingdom Viridiplantae; phylum Streptophyta; class Magnoliopsida; order Asparagales; family Asparagaceae; genus Scilla; species Scilla litardierei. The sequence continues at coordinate 750,902,042 of CM061142.1, read as the reverse complement.
GGTCTCCATTTAATGAACCAGCCTCGACTGGAACGCCTGTCAAAATCGGCAGGAGACACATCGACCGAGCCGAACCGGCAGAAGCGGATCGACACGACCGATGGGGGCAATTGATATGACTGTTGTGGCTGGAGTCCGAAGGCTAGAAGCCCACGATCCGGAAGCCTGCTAGCAAGGGTGGGGCCCGACAGACGATGCCCATAAAGGAAACGCGGCCCAATCGATGAGGCCCCCGAGAACTCGAACCATCCACGATTCGACACGCTCGTGGCCAGCCCACGATCCCCGGAAGAGACCACTCCCCCGGAGCGTAAGGCCTGAATGCCCATAACCCGCAATCGGCTCCCCCATGACACTGGCAGGCGAGATCGTGGGGACGGATCTCGAGGACGAGAGTGGGACGCGGACGGCGTGACGGCGCGGACAGGGGGCAATCACGGCGGAGACCCTATAAAAGAATCGGAGAGACAACGGAGCAAAGGATCGACCCCCAGATATACTAATCGGAGGTATTCCATCAACGACCTTGGTTTTCCCTCCATTACATCTCCCTCCCCCTGCTCACGTCACGGGTCAGGGTATCGATCTCTCCTCGAGTCGAACCTACCCCACCGAGCACGCTTCAGACCCTAATCTGACTTAGGCATCGGAGGGGATACGGCCGGAACCAAGGTCCGGCCACCCTGATGAGTTGTTCATCTATTCAAGAAGGAGCCGACCGAGGCGCTGAGGCTACCCCTCAGACCCGACGACCACTCTCGCGGTTGGCGAGTGTGGAAACCGAAGACCGAACTCCCAGTAAGGTGCCGAGGCTACCCATCGTCGCCCGCCTTACCGAGGCCGAGCCCATCAAACGGAGCAGAGGCCATCCCTCAGCCTCACTTCAACCAAGGATCGACACTCGCCCTCGACTCCATCTTCGACTCGCACTGAGCACACACGTGCTAGGCGCGACCAATGGATCACGTCCAATCCCTTGACCACGTTGACCGTTCGGTGGACGGTCAACGATTCTGTGGTGAGAAAACACCCCTAAACAATAGTTACCTCAGATCAGATCAAGCGAGCTCCAGAAATAGTTACATCTAGAGGTTGGGGTGAGGAAGGAGGTGGTGGCTGCTGATATTTGCTCTCTTCCTATTTTGGGGTGAGGAAGGAGGCGGTGGCGAGAAGACTGCTATCTTACTATTTTGGCGAGAAGACCCAGTTGCATTGATGCTCTCTTCATATTTTGGGGAAGAGCAAGAGCCGATTTTTGGAAAGCTCTCAGGCTGCAAAATCCAATTGCTCTTCCCCAATACAAACACTCTTGCTCTTCCCCAGGTCACGCATGCAGCAATTATAAGAATAAAGAAGCAAGCCCAGGGGACAATGGGACCCACAAATCAAAAGGCTGAGTAAATATATGATGGGGTTGTTTTCATCTAAACCGTTAATTCCATAAGAATTAATCCTGGCCGTCTTTCTATCAACCCCTTTGTCCTAGTCAGCCCTAGGATTCAAAAAACACTGTCAAATGTTTAATAGACTAGTCATAACCCGTGCCCGCGGGCACGGTTCATTTAATATTTTCCCCCGCGAAATCTTTGTTCCCCAAAAAATTATTTCCACAGCCAAAATTTAAAAAAACAAAAAATTAGCGTAATAATATTCAGCGGCACGAGCGCCTTCGGAAAAATATAAAAGAACAACAAATTCGGCGCGGAACAACAAATTAGCGTAAAAGCAAGCGCCTTCGACGCGGGTGCCTTCGGTGCAGAACAACAAATTCGGCACGGAACAACAAATTAGTGTAGAACAACAAATTCAATGTAGGCGCCTTTGGCGCAGAATGATAAATTAGCGTAAAAGTGGGCGCCTTCGGCGCGGAACAACAAATTAGCATAGAACAACAAATTCGGCACGGAACAACAAATTAGCGTAAAAGCGGGCGTCTTTGGCATGAGAAATTATTCTTATCTTGTTGCCCTATGCGTCGAAGAGACGGTGGGCCCCGCTGTGAGGAAGAGATTATTCGATCTGCATTGCATTCGATCTGCAGCATTAAGTGCAATGTAAAGTTTTTCCCCAAATGCATTAATTGCACTCTGCTATTCCCCAAAAACTTTCATTCCCCAAAAATTTTCATTTTTCCATAAACTTTCATTTCCCAAGAAATGTTTTTCCCTCCCAAAATTTTCACAAACTCTCATCTCAACCGATTTCCTAATATTAAATCTTAACCATCCTTCTATCAACATGTTTATCCTAGTTAGCTTGTCCTAGTCAGCCCTATGATTCAAAAACAGTTGTGTTTTAATATATAGATATATACCTATAACCATATAGCCTATCACATATAACACTTGTGTGTTTGGGTCTACATGCATATGATATATCAGATTTAGGAGCCGGCTACTTAAGAAGATGAGGATATCATATAAATATCACATTGTTATGGCCTACGCTTAGGGCTAGGGATAGGATTAGGGTTAGGGTGATATATGTATATGTATCATACATATATGCACTAGAAATTACCTATGCACATAGTTCACGGGGTCCCGAGTAAAGACCCCCACAACGAATGCATTACCCATAGGCAAAAGGAAAAGAGAGGAAAGTGGGTGTGTATGTCGGTAGCGTCTGGGGTACGTAAAAGGTAGAAAAGCAGGGACGTACGTGAAAACCCCCGGGGGTCTAAAGTGGAAAAGGCTTGATGCCAATGTACTAAATTGGAGAAATAGGAAGGGTGTCATGAGTCGGGATGAAAATTCTACCCGTAGGTACGGATACCCGTGGATACCAACCCATTTGGGTATGGATATGGGTTGACTTTTATACCCACAGGTACGGGTACGGGTACCCATGTTTTACACACGAGTAAAACTGGACGGGTATGGATATATAATATCCATACCCGCGGGTACCCGTAGGGGGTCATTTTAATATTAATATATTATTATTATAGAATAAAATACATATAAACCACAATTACATATTTTATAAAAATAATTACTAAACTAATAATAACTAAACTAATAATCTTATGGAGTAAATTCAAAAAGCTTGTAGTATAAATAATTTTTTTACGGGTAACAGGTATGGATACCCATACTCATCACGTATATGGATATTCATACCCATACCCAGCGGATACACGTGCACCCACGGGTATCCGTATACCTGATGGGTATGGGCATGGGCACAAAAATTTACCCATCATGGGTAAGGGTACGGGTATGAGTATGAGTAAATTGAGCGGGTATGGGTATGGCTATTGCATCCATGCCCGCAAGCCCGTTTTGTCATCCTTAGTTATGAGGGAATTACCCTTGTGCCATTGTCCCATGTGGCGATGTGACATTGCCACATGGGACCAACATGCCACCTAGGACATCAGCACGCCGAATATTCCATAATTTCTAAGATAGATATAATATTTGGGACATGTGTCTTATATGTGACATATGTCCCAAACTTTCCTAATTTCTAGGCAGAGTCAGCACCGACGATGCTACCCAGAAATCTGGGCAACAGTGTTGGCGTCGCTTCTGCCCAGCAATCTGGGCAGCAATGCTCGGCACTTCTGCACAGCTAATTCTGTTCTTTGTTGGCATGCGCGCGTGCTTGTGTTACATTCAGATTCGGTTTTTTGCAGCTGTTTATTTATGCTAAACACAAACTGAAAGATAAGTATTTCTTTTCGTGCTCTTTAATTTCATGTGTTTACTCGTTTAATATTTTATGTATTATCGTCTAACTTAATATTATTTTTTGGTATGGTCATCGTGGCAAGGACGGACCTTCAGAACCAGAAGCTGACAGAGTGGACAATGGTGGGCACGGTGGCGATGGCGGGCGAAGGGGCGATGGCGTCTTGGTGAGGAGTAGCGGCCTTGGGGACGATGGCGGCGGCGAGTGTAGCAGGCGATGACGGGAGATTGAGTTTTTTTATTTTTTTACATTTCGGCCATGTTGGAGAATTTATAATAATGTAACATGAATACATTATTAGTTTCATGTATTTATATTAGTTTTGGGTAGGAGATTTTTTAATTTTTTCCATTTAATTTATATTATTTTCGTGTATTTATATTTGTGGAATATATATGTGGATTTATTTTGTTGTTTACATATACTTTTTGATATTTTTGTTACTAATTTGTATTATTATGTGCGGGGATTTATGATTTTTTTAAAAAAAAAATTTTAACTACTAGCCACGGGTATATCCGTGGCTAATATTATTTTTAGCCACGGAATAGTCCTTGGTCGAATGTCATATTAGCCACGGAATAGTCCGTGGTCGAATGTCATCAGCCACAGATTTTGTGCACAATTTCGTGCACGAAAATCGTGGAAAATAGGTTTTAGCAACAGACATATCCGTGGCTGAAACAATGAACATTGCGACGGAAAATTCCGTGGCCGTAAATATTCGGTAACTGATTATGTGCACGGTGTACGTCATGTTGGTGCACAAAATCCGTGGCCGATGCGTAATGGCCATGGGCATATCCGTCGTAATGTTCATTGTTTCAGCCATGGATATGTCTGTGGCTAAAACCTAATTGCCACTGTTTTCGTGCACAAAATTGTGCACAAAATCCATGTTGATGGCTATCGGCCATGGAGTATTCTGTGGCCAAAAATAATATTGGCCACTGATATGTCCGTGGCCAAAAATAATATTGGTCATGGATATGTCCATGGCCGATAGTTTGATATAGTTTTTTTTCCTTATCGGCCACGGATATAAGTGGCCTTTATTCTGTGGCAGATTATCGGCCACGAAAAAGTCCGTGGCCAAAAGCCCGAACAGCCACTACGATATCGGCCACGGATTTTCAGCCACAGAATTTTTTCCGTGGCCATTATGTTTTAGCCACGGATCTACGGCTTTCGGCCACGGATTTGTTCGTATCCAAAGGCCCAATATGTAGTAGTGATGCCTACATGCTGCATGCTTCTCATAGAAACCCTCCTCAAATGCATGCACCTTCTAGGCATATGACTTCCAAAACTCACTTAATTTGTGGTCCTAAGAACACTAGCACATATGCTAAGGGAATGTATATGCAATCTTATTTTAGGGATGTAGTGAATAATGTAAACTATGTTTGAAAGCTTAAGTCCAGTTAGACTTGGTTTCCAAAGGGCTAATCCCTTTGGACCCAACATGTTTGGGTGCCATGTGCTTATGTTTTATTCTATATGTACCCAAGAAGAGAAAAAAGAGCAATAAAGGGAAAGATTGCTCTAAATGCAAAAAGAAATGATGGATACTCGATAGCGGGTGTTCCAAACATATGAAGGAAGACTCAAATTTGCTCTCTGAAATCATCCGCATCAAGAATGGCGGAACGGTTGCTTTCAGAGGCAATGAAAAGGTTCCATCATATGTATTAGAAAAGTCGGCAATCCATCTAAACCTTTAATAGATACTATTTACTTAGTTGATGTGTTAAATCATAATCTTATTTTCATTAGTCAACTTTGTGATATGTGTTACAAAATTAATTTTGGTGATGGGTTATATGGTATATATTATTGTAGTAATAGAAATATTTTGTTTAGTGGCACACTCCATAAAGACATCTATGTGTTGGATATGCCACATACACAAGACCAATGCTTGGTTGCACACCCAAATGAGCAACTTCTTGGCACCGACGCTTTGGTCATGTACACTTCAAACATATTTTCAAACTATCCAAGCAAAATCTAGTTAGAGGCTTTCCAAAACTGTCTTTTAATAAGAAAAGTTTTTGTAATTCATGTCAACATGTCAAGCTTCATAAGTCTCCATTTAAGCTTAAGAATGTAACCTCTACTTCTAGGCCACTAGAGCTTTTACATTAGACTTATTTAGGCCTATTAGAGTTGCATCCTTAGGAAATGCCTTTTATGGACTTGTTGTACTGGATGACTTCTCTAGATTTACTTGGGTAAGCTTTTTAAATAGTAAAAATGAAGTGCGTGACAAATTCATTATTTTCTCTAAGAAAGTTCAAAAGATACAAGACACACCCATTTTCACCATTCGTAGTAACCATGGAGCCGAATTTGATAATGAAATATTCTCTAAATTTTGTGATGAGAACATGATAACTCACACTTTTTCCTTCCCTCGTGCCCTACCTCAAAATGGTTTTGTGGAAAGGAAAAACAGAACTCTAATAGAATATGCACGTACTATGCTTAGCGATAGCCAGCTTGGACCACTATTTTGGGCGGAAGCCATTCAGACCGCATGATATGTGTTAAAAATAAATTCCAGTGAGACCCCGTACGAACAAAACATGCTATGAATTATTTTATGATAAGATGCCACAAGTAAATTATTTTCGTTTTTTGGTTGTAAATGTTTTACTAAAAACACATATTGTAATTTAGATAAATTTGAGTCTCGATCCGATGAAAGGATATTTATTGGATATTCCACACGTAGCAAGGCTACCAGATATACAATAAAATAACTTCAATGGTTGAAGAATTTCTTCACGTTTCATTTTATGAAGATTTTGATTCTCATATTTTACATAATGGTGAATGTATTGAATTCTTATGTGATTCTATGAATGATGTAAAATTAGATGATTCTATTAATACTAACACTTCTAATGATATTGTTGAGAATATTCCAAGTGATCCGGGTGTACCCAAGACATTTGTTACGGTCCATCATCATCCACATGATCAAGTTATAGGTAATTTTGGAGATGTAGTCCGTACAAGGTCAAGGGTAGAGCAATTCACACATTGTGCCTTTGTCTTAATAATAGAACCAAAGAACATTGACGAAGCGTGTGAAGATAGCTCATGGATTATGGCGATGAAAAAAGAACTCATCCAATTTGAACGTAATGATGTTTGGGAACAAGTCCCTCTTCAAGACGGCCATCATGTCATTGGAACAAAATGGATCTTCAAGAATAAGACGGATGAGAATGAAGTCGTCACACAGGACATGGCGAGGTTAGTAGCTCAAGGTTACCGCCGAGAGGAAGGTATAGATTTTGAAGAATATTTTGCCCCGATAGCTAAATTAGAATCCATTAGATTATTACTATCATTTGCATCATTCATGAATTTTAAACTTTTTCAGATGGATGTTAAAAATGTATTTTAAATGGTTATGTTAATGTGAAAGTATATGTTTAACAACCACCCGGTTTCATTCATAAAAGATTTCCAAATCAGGATTTCAAACTTAAGAAAGCACTTTATGTGTTGAGACAAGCTCCTAGAGCTTGGTATGATCGCCTAAAGACTTTTCTTTTGGATTTGGGTTTCAAAATGGGTGAAGTTGATTCAACACTTTTCACTAAGTATTTGACCATGGCATACTCATCATACAAGTGTATGTAGTGATATCATTTTTGGTTCTATTAACACTTCTCTTTGTCAAGGATTTGATAAGTCTATGAATGATGAATTTGAGATGAGCCATATGTGAGAGCTCACCTATTTTCTAGGACTTCAAATTCGTCAATTGGAGCAAGGGGTTTTCATCCACCAAACGAAGAACACGGTAGGGTTGATCAAACGCTTCGAAATAGGAAGTTCTTCCTCCAAGCGTACTCCAATAAGCATGACGACACATCTTGATAAAGATGAATGAGGTACGGATGTTGACATTCATCAATATCAAGGATGATTGGTAGTCTACTTTATCTTACCGTAAGTAGACCCGATATCATGTTTTTTGTATGCTTATATGCACGATATCATTCACGACCAAAATAATCACATTTGATTGCGGTTACACGGATTTTTCGTGTTCTCAACCGAACACTTGATTATGGATTATTTTATCCAAAGTCATGCACATATGAGCTACTCTCATATAGCGATTCAGATTTTGTCGGATGTAGATCCGATAGAAAGAGTACTAGTGGCACTTGTCATTTTCTAGGAAATTTTCTTGTATCTTGGTTTTCCAAGAAATAACATACAAAATCTTGGTTTTCCAAGAAACAAAATTCAATATCTCTTTCTATAACCAAAGTGGAATATATTGTCGCAGGTTTATCTTTTGCACAAGTATTATGGATGAAACACACACTTAAGGATTATGGTATCGATTGTGGTATATGTGCTATCATGGTCGATAACCAAAGTGCTATTTGTTTATCCAAGAACCCGGTACAACACTCTCATATCAAACACATTGACATTAGAAACCACTTCATTAATGATCATGTCCTCAAAAAGGATGTCAAACTAGAATACATCGACACCAAAAAAACAAATTGCCGATATTTTTACTAAACCACTCAATGATGATTCCTTTGTGAGGCATATGATAGAATTAGGAATAATGGATGAATCTGAACTCTAGGAGATTATCATTTTTCATGCCATATCATGTTTCATTTTCAATTCAAGCGTTATGCCATGTTTCAGCTATAATTAATTGAACTTAAGTTACATATATCTCACCTTCATGGTTGAGTATTTTCTTCATGAGAGATATATATAAATTTTATGCCATGGTTGATCTTTTTGAATTTGATTTGAGTAGACTTTGTATTTGATGATTGGGTATGTTTATAGTGTTGCTTTATGCTTAGTTAAAGAGAGATTATTTCTCTTAGCTTAAGAGTTCTTATAGACATTTGTCTAGATTCATTCTAAGCTCTCTAATACAGACCAGACGCCTGGTATGGTCTATTGACTCCTCTCAAAAGATGTGAGTGTTACTCCCAAGTGCAGAAGATCGAACAAGTAATAATCCTGGTGAGTCCATGTATCGTATCCATAGGACAACCAACCTACAAAACCACAAATTTCAGTTTATAAAGAGTACTAAAACGATAAGAAACGACCACCTTTGGAATTGAACTAATGGTGACGATGGTTTTAAATAATAAAAACGATCCTACGATAACTATGGGAAAGTCGATAATAGGGTACCAATACAGAGAGGATGTGTTGGTCGTTAGGGTCTTTGTAATTAATGAATATTAATATCTTTTCTATAACTCAATGTTTCACCCCGCAAGGGTATGAGAACATCGAAAAATATATCGATAAAAGCTCATCGAAAAGTGCCTTAAGTATCGAGTAGATTATTGGTTTCATGAGGAATTTGAGCTTATGTACCTGCAAGGGTCACGATAATGTCTGCAAGGATCATGCCACGAATAAGTCTGCAAAATTCATATTCGATTCAAGTAAACCAACCATGTTAATACTTGAATAATACGTGTAGAAACTAGTAAAATATGCGATAAAACATGCAAAATAGGGCGAAAAGATAAAAAACCACAGATTACAAAGCCCTAACTACATCACAACAAACACATATGAAGATTATCCATGCATGGAGAGAAAAGAATCAATATTCATAGCCAAATACATCATCAAATACAAAAATTCGTGTTTAATACTCCAAATACAAGAGAAAAGTTAAGAAATTTATCACCAAGTCTCTCCAATTGAACCATATATCTCCTTCAACAATAGCTCTCTGCCTCTGTCTCTAGGGCCTCCAAAAGTTACGGCAAAATACGTGAATAAATCGTGAAAATACCCCAAAACCATAGCAAATACGCTTATATAGAGATTGCAGCTTTGGGGGTCGACGGGTCACAGATCCGAACCCAATAGGCGCTAAAACCCGCACCCGCTGACCGCTATGCTTCTCCACCATTGGATTGAAACGGGATTTGATGTTGAGGCGACACGTGGCTATCGGAGCTATTGGATCGATCCGCTCCACGTTCAAGTTGACTCCGAATCAGGGAAGTGCTGCACAGTTGGATCGTGAATCGACGGCTGAAGGCATGCCGCGTCACTCACTCTGTTGAGCATTCGATAAGAGCGGGAGGCCATGGGATCCTGCCATGTGTCCATCGAATCCCCACTCCACTTAATCTGTAATGTCGTTGATGGCCATTGGATCGCTCTGGTGACGGGTCAAATTGAGCCACGTCGCCCGAGCGGGCTGAGAAGTGGGGTACGTACGCCCGACCGTATGGCATAGGTTGTGTAATTTGTTCATATTGAATTGTTTCAATTCTCTTCTCTTCTCTTATTGAGATAACTATTGGTTTGTGAGAGTAAACCATTCCCGGGTTGTGGGAAGTGGTGATAAAGGTTGTATTGGATTTACACTTGTCGTTATTTAGCAAGTGGGTATTAGTGGATACTAATCACTAGTGGGATTTGCTAGTGAGTTGTTGGAGTTAGATTCCATGGAGTCAGGATTTAACCCAGGGGAATCCGAACCATGGTACATAACTTGTTTGTGTTTGCAATTTATGGGTTGTTGTTATCACATAATCTATTCCGCGTGTTTAGTTGCATTAGAGATTTTAATTAGGCGTAAATTCCTTTTTACTATCATAAAACACTATTCACCCCCTATAGTGTTTTCTCCCATAGTTTTAGGTCCTATAAGCTATATACTTAGACCGATAAAGAAGATAACCTTTTGGAGAAGAGGCAACTTCAATAACTAAAAAGTAATGTAGGAAGCCCAAATCCTTCATAGCAAAACAACAAGCTGACTCCAAGTTTAGCATCACAATTCCATTAGCTTCATTGCATATAATAATCATGTCATCAACATACAAAGATATCAAGATATGAAAAACTTCTGTATTTTTGATAAAAAATACCGAGTCATGCTGGCTAAGTTGAAATCCAAGTGAAGAAAACACGGTAGAGAACTTCTCAAACCAGGCTCTGGGTGCTTGTTTAAGACCAGAAAGATCTTTTCTGAGCCTGCAAACGTCACCAATTTGATGATGAACACCAGGAGTAGGAACCATATAGACTTTTTCTCGAAGATTGTTCACAAAGGTGTTTTAAACATCCATTTGAGATGCCCCATCGATGAACAGAGGCAACTGCAATAAGGGTCCAAACTGTAAACATTTTTGCAACTGGTGCAAAAGTGTCCTCACAAAGTTACCTTTAGCAACTAATTTAGGTTTATATGGTTCAATAGAGCCATCAAACTTTATTTTAATTTTATAGACCGAGCAAGAACCAATTGCTCATTTTCCTGGTGGTAGAGGCACCAAATCCCAAGTATGTGTCTGTTGTAGTGCAAAAAGTTCTTCAGCCATGGCCTTCTGCTAAAGTGGATCACAAACAGCCTCTCTATATAACAAAGGCTCAGAAACACGATGAATAGCTGATAAGAAGGAAACAAAGGAGCAAGAATAATATGAATAAGCAAAATCTGGTAGCTGAGTAGACTTACGAGTATGCGTAGGGTAGCGATGAGCAAGATGATCCATAGTCTCAGGAAGCACTTGTGTAGTCGTCGAAGGATTGGCATGGACATCTATATTGGGAGCCAAATTAAGTACCAGTATCTGTATGACTGTCAACATGAACCTTGCAAGAGTCATGATCTAAAGTGATAGCATCAGTATCAAGAGTGAATGGATCAATGCGAATAAGATCAGACATAACCATATTATGTGCATTAGCATGTATAGAAAAGAAAGAAATATTTTCAAGAAACACAATATGACGAGAGACATATAACTTTTGACTAACTGGATCAAAACAACAATATTCCCATTAACCTTCACCATAATCTAGAAAGTACAAATAACAGACTATGATGACAATTTACTATGTTCGATGTTGAGTGTTTATTTTATACATTTTGCACCACTTTTCCTGTACATTTTTATGTTATTATCTGCATCTCCCATGCATTATTCCCATATTTTATCACCTTTTCGTTTATTTTCGTTCATTTCACGCTTTGGGGATATTTTGTGCGTTTTAGGTGAAAAAGTGCATAAACGAAGAAAAAAGATGATGGGAGGAGCAAGAAAGAAGAGGCGGCGAAGATCGAAGGCCAAGGGGAGAAGAGGATGGCCAAAATACAGGCAATATGACCATGCGTGCACATGCATGACCATGTCATCATATCGGCTCAGAGAAGAGGAGATGCAGTTCAGCGGCATGGTCGTGATGGAATTAAAATAGAGTTATGACTGTAGACACGGCCGTGTCACTGGAGCACCTGGGCCTCTGAGAGCTAAAGGTGGCATGGCTATGCCGATTGGCAACACGGCCATGTTAACCTCAGGAGCGAAAGAGAGACAAAGCTGCAATGAACGAATTTCTGTTATCAATCCCCGAGATATTTTTTCCCAAACTGTTTTACGTGATAGAGCGTGTTGTGATGATTCCAACTCACATTTATTTGAAATTTTCTAAGTTCAGGGTGATTTGATACAATTTCTGGAAGTCAAGGCTGTAAAGCTAGAATTTCAGCATGGTCGTGTCACTTTCGAGCACGGCCGTGTCGCTGTGAATTCCAGTTTTCAGACCCGATTTGCTGAAGGGTTTTGGGGGATATAAAAGGGATTGTTGTGGGCGATTTGGGCAGCTTCTTCCTAGGTTTTCCTCCCCCTTTGGGGGCTGCAACTCCAGAACATTTTGTAAGCTTTTATTTATGTCAAAGACTATGTTTTTCTCTTCCATTTGATTGTTATTATTGTTCATAGTTTCTCCTTGCTCTCTTGTGATTTGATTTTCTATGGGTTGTTTGCTATTTGCTATGATTAGTGAGTAGACTTTCATGCTAGGGCTAATCTGAACCTTATTGTAGGATTTATGCTTGATGGATTGCCCCAATTATTGATTTAATTGGGTTATAGTTAAGGTTTGGGGTTTGGATGTGATTTCATATCAACCCATCCCATTAGGAGGGTTGACTACATAATGCTAGGCACCGACGAACCATCGGGCACACTCATTACAATTACCTATATCGTAGATATCGACGAACCATCGAAGCTCCGATAGGGATCCGCCACATTCTCCGAGTAATCTCTCACGACTAGACGTCAAGAGGACTAGGATTGAGGTTCATCCCTTATCTTCAACTAAAACCCATTGGATTGATAAGCTAGATCCATCGGCATATAACCTACAGTAGTGGGGATGAATAGCCCTTGCATTTTTTTACCTTTCCTTCCTTTTAGTACTTTTGGTGTAATTATCTCATCATTGTCATTATTCGCGTAGCTAATTAAGTATATAATTAATTAGTACTCAAACCAATGCCCCCCCTGTGTTCGACACCTATTGCATACGACACCGTACGCTTGCGGTATTATAACTTCTTAACATTCGACATTGTGACGGACAAAACAAGTAGAACCAAAGACATTAATGGAAGAGTAATCAGGAATATATCTATACAATGACTCAAAAGGTGACAACCCTGACTTATAGGAGGCATGGATTCTATTAATAAGATGAACAACATTAAGAATTTCTTCTACCCAAAATTCACTAGGAACATATGCAGATAATAAAAGAGATCGAGTTGTTTCAACTGGATGCATATGTTTCATTTCAGTGACACCATTTTGCTTGGGAGTTTCTCTACAATCAGTTTGGAGAATAGTTCTATCGAAAGCAAATATGTCAGAAAATTGATTAGAAATATATTCTCCATCTAAATCACATCGAAAGAATTTTATAACAGTAGAATGTTGAGTTTTCAAACTGGCTCGAAAATCATTGAAGACATGAAAAAAGTTAGAGCGATGGTTCATAAGATAAACCCAACAATAACGAATGCAATCATCGATAAACGAAACATATTATCTTGAACCCATTTTGTGGCTTTATTAGAAGGTCCCCACACATCAGAATGAATCAGATCAAAGGTCGCAAGAGAAGAAGATATACTTCTGTTAAATGGTAAAGACGAGAAGTTTCCCAACTTGCAACATTTACATTCAGAAATATCACGAGGTTTCAAATTTCCTACTAACCCTAAAGAAGCCAAAAAAATTTTAAGAGGGATGCTAAAACATGATCAAGGCAAGAATGCCATAAATAAAATTCAGAAGAAGAATGACTCAAATGAAAAGATGACAAATCAACATTGCAACCTACGAACTCTGGTACATTGAGCTCATCCAAAACATAGGTCCTCCTTTACTATGATCTGTCCCAATTAGCTTCTGGGATAGCAGGTCCTGTACATAACAATTTGAGGAGAAAAAAGAGACTAAGTATCCATATTCACATAATTGACTAAAAGAAACATGACTCATGGTAAGATTTGGAATGTAGTAGACATCATGTAGAGACAAGTGAGGTGTGACCTAATACCTACTAAAGGAATGGGTTGCCATCTACTGTTGTAATAGACATAGATGATTTAGGAAAGAAACAAACAAACAAAAACAAATCGGGTGCCATATGATGGGAAGCTCCAGAATCTAGAACCCACATTGGAGATGATATACTTGGGGAACTTGAGGATGCCAAACCTATATGTGAGGAGGCAAACACTGCACGTGACTAGGTGGCAATGAACTTCTGAAACTGCTCGAGCATATGTGGGTCTATTAAAGATGATCGCAATGGTTATTGTGGATGTTGCTGCTGGGGTCTGCCTCTGCTCAACAGAATAGGACATTGGAATTTCCAATGACCTGTTTGCTTCCAATAACTGCACTCATCAGGAGCAAACTTTAAGGGAGGCTGACTCTAATTAGGATGTCTTTGAGGTAATCATCACGTCCTCTAGCCAGGGCGAAAACAAAAAAACAGAAGAAATCCAAGCCGATACGATTGCACGACCCGAATAATTAACACAAGCAATCCACCGATCTGAGAGGAGATAGTAAAGAATCGTAGCACAGATCCATCGATCTGATGAAAAAAATCCCTTCTTTGTAATAAAAAAATCACCTCTGCGAAATTCTGATTGGAAACCCCCCTCTTAAGGAAGCAGGTGTTTCAAGCTGTAAACACCATCAACATCTAATCTTCTGCATTGCAGCAAGATCTAAGCTTCCAACATACTCTCCTACCAACTCTTAGCATATTCCTTCTCTACTGAGAATTTGAAACCTCTCTCGCTAAGTCGAAGCCATAAGTAACAATCCCAATCAACTATCTACTTTATTGCAGAATTCAGCTGAAGCCCAACGAGCCATTCGATAACACCCCTACGAAATTCCTGGAGATATTGCATCCACCTCCAACAAACCCTAGCTCCACAAACTTACTATACCTTATTAAATTAGTATAGTACTTTATGATCCAGAGAACAATTCTAATCCAGAGAACACGTCGACCAAATTCTAATCTAGAGACCAATTTGGATTGGCCGAATCAAGCTTTTGATTATTATTTTCAAAGATCTTGGCTTGATTTTTCAAAGATTGAGAAGAAGTTGGCGGTCGCTCAAAAATCCAGCTTTTCAAAGATCCAGTCGCTCAGAGATACAGACATTCAATTGTTCAAATATTAATTTTTAAAGATCCAACCACTCACAGGAGGAGGCAAAGAGCGTATAAATGATCAACCAAAATTTAAACACTTGATTCAAAATTCTTCAATGTAATCAACACATTCCGTTAATGCAATCAACAAAATCCATAACCTAGGTCTAGTACCAAGTGAAAATACAAAGAGAAAAACTAGGGTTTCTCATAAATTGCATTAAGGAATAAAAATATAAAGAAAAGAGTTTATACAGTTTCGCAAAATAACAAAAAAGAATAATATACCCTTAAGCAATAATTAATTTATTTTAACAATAGCTTCACCAACGGACAATTTCGTAAAAGTTTGCTATTCAAAATTTGCAACTTTGCCATTCAAATTTTTTTTACTTCTTAACCATTCCATCTTTTTCCTCCTCGCTTCCTCCTCTCATCTTCCTCTTCTTCTCAACTGCCAACTCATTCGCTTGCAGACGCCACCGTCGCCACCTTTGCCGAGCACTCCTCTTTCTTCACACATCCCTTTTCTCTACACTTCCTTCTCCCCTTTCCTTTTTTGACACCGACGCAGACATCGTGGAGGCGGAAGAGGAGGAGTAGGAGGAGTGGGTATGAAGAGGAGAGAGGTAATTTGAGAATATGAGTGCATACACACATGTGTAAAGTGCTCTGTGTGTATAGAATTTCCCCAACATAGCCTGCTCGTTATCCATGTAGCGCAACCAAGTTGTCCCATTGCCTTTCTTTATCCTCCAGTGCAAATCCACATCGAACGCCGAATAATTCTATACGCATAGACCTAATTTCTATACACATAGACCATTTTACACACACAACCAACAATATTTGAAAATGAGTTTTGTTACTTTACACACACCACCATATCACCAGATCAGACTTATCCTCTTCCTCCCCTTCCCCACTTCCATCGTTGACAACAACGGCTGTTACCTCATACTCGTAGGCCCCCACCCTAACATTGCCTTCACCAACCTCTCTCCTTCATCCTCTCCTCACCTCTTTATCATCTTCTTCCTCCCTACACTTCCGTTCTCCTCCATTACCTTCTTCTGCCGCTACTGGTGTCTCTGGGGGTGTGGTTGGTTGGGGGGCTGCGAGGAGGAACATCATTGATGGATGCAGAGAAGAAGATGAAGAGGAGGGAGGATGAAGAAAGGAGCGTAGAAGAAGAAAAAATTGGGAGTTGCTACGTGCACATGCCAAATTGATCTGCGCATATCCGCTTTTTGAAATGAATATTAACGAATTTGACTTTTTGAAAACCCCCGCATGTAATGAATTGTTATGCGCACGGAGTAATTTTGCTCTTCAACATGTCTTTTTACTTAACACGCACAAATGTACAAATTCTATCAGCGCACAACCGACAAAAGTTTAGTCCGTCGCACGCTCTGAGTAAAAATGTCGACAGTTTAACAAAATTACTCAGCGCACACAACGGGCCAAACTTTTACCAGTTGTGCATGCTGATTAATTTTTCTTACTGTCCATAAAATTACTCAGTGCACAAAACAGGCAAAACTTTTACCCGTTGTGCCCGCTGAATAACTTTTCTCACTGTAACCATTTTTACTCAGCGCGCACAACGGACCAAACTTTTGCCCGTTATGCACGCTGAGTAGTTTTTCTCCACTTTCACCATTATTACTCAGTGCTCACAACAACGACAACAAATCCATTCTATTCACGAACAGACGCAAATGTGAATAGTCTTGTGTATGTCCAAAGGCGGGAAAAGCTAATGAGCTAGGGTTTGATCAATAGAGACTAGAAGAAGATCAAAAGAAGATCTATGGCTAGTGTGTAACTCTTGTCGATCGATCTTGTTTAGGGTTTAACCATGTCACCCTGCAAACGAGCTAGAAAGTCAACGATCACCATCGCTGATGCTATAGCTCTGTCGAGAGATCGAGAAGATACTCCTCCGACCGAAGACCAACCAGAGTCATCGACTCGTCCACCATAATCTCCTCAATATCTGTCAATTGATGTTCCATCTCCTACACCGTCTGTTGACCCATCATCCTCTGAGCACCCTCCAGCTCACGATGATCCTCTTGCTGATTCCAACTCTCCAGCTCCTGAAGACCCCTTCGAGGTCGTCAGAAATAGGGTTGAAAATTTGATCGATGGTTATATGCGTCTGGATGGTCATCAGATTTCCTTCTGTGACGACCTTGAGAGAGTCGAGTCTATCGTCTTTGGATTTGGTCGGGATCATGTTCAGATCATTGATTCTCTCCATCGTATTGAGGACAGCCTGAGTCCTCCGTCTGATACATCCTCCTCCTCACAGCCTCCTGAGGATTTGACTCAACGTTTGGGAGGATTTGAGTTCAGTCACTCTGGCATCTGGAATGCGGTTACGATGATGCGTAACAAGCTCACTGTTGTGAAGGGCATGCTTAAAAATATCAAGGAGAAATTGGACACACTCATGCCCACACCCATAGATATTAATGCTCTTGCCCCTCCAAAACTCAGTACATCTCGTTCACCACCTCCTCCACCTTTAGCTTGATGGCATTTAGGACTGTACCATGAGCCTCTCTCTATCTAAGAAATGTATTTTGAGCTCTGTCTGAGAGTGTTCAAAGGATATGTTGTCTTGTATTTTGGGAGATTAGGTACTATATGTGTATTTGGGGATACGGTTGGTATACTTTTGTAAGGGTATACGTATGTCTCATTTTGTTCTATGTGACTGATAGTTTTGGACGGTGTCACATGATATGTTATTCCATGTGACCTCTGATGACATTTTTTTAGCGATGATGTTTTATTTTGTAACACACTGTTATCATTATATATTTATATATAATTCTGCTTTTATTGGGAATATGTCATTATGTCTCTTTATATTCTTTTTGCACTTCCAATATGAATGTTGATATTATTCTCCATATTTATGTTTTAGTATCACTGTGATGCATTGATGCTGCATTGAAGCAAAGTCCAAAATTGACATATCGGATTGATGCTACCATGAACTAAGACCAAAATTGACATATTTGATACATTGATGCAGCATTAAAGCACAGAGCAAATTGCCATATCTGATACATTGATGCCAAAGAAAAGTCTAACTTTGGCATATCTGCTGCATTACAGCTAAAATGAAGCACAGTCCAAAACTGAGATATCTGATACACATTGATGCTACCCTGAAGCAAAGTCCAACATTGACATCTCAGATATATTATTGTCCAACATTGACATATCTGATACATTGTCGTTACTGTGAAGAGACATCCAAAATTTAGATATCTGATATAATGATATTTAGCAAAGTCCACAAATGATGAAGTGTCATGATGTGAAATCAAAAATGTGAAAGTTTCAGATTGTATGTATCATTTTGTACCAGAATAATATAATTTGGTGTATCAGTTTACAATATTTGGTAGAATTGACACTGATACATGCAAATATTGCAGGAAATGTCCTGCAAATTGATACTGATGCAAAAAATGAGCGGCTTTGCCTGTTGTGGTGCTTGTTCAGAAAATTTGTTAGCCAATAACAAAATTTCTCAACGCACACATCGGGCATAAGTTTTGCACGTTGTGTGCGTTGAGCAATTTTGTTATTGGCTATCAAATTTGCTCTATGCGCACAACTGGCAAAAATTATGGCTGTTGTGTGCGTTGAGGAATTCAAGTGGTGGGTGGTTTATTGATTATTTGTAAGTAGTAATTCTACGCGTTGAGTAATTTGCAATAGTAATTGGTGGGTGCGTGATAATTAATTCTAATCAAATACAAAATTAATCAGCGCGCACAACGGGAAAAACTTTTGCCTGTTGTGCGCACTGAGTAATTTTTCTACACTGTCACCATTTTTACTTAACGCGCACAACAAGCAAAAATTTTGACCGTTGTGTGCGCTGAGTAATTTGTCTACACTGTCACCATTTTTACTCAGTGCGCACAACCGGCAAAACTTTTGCTCGTTGTGCGCACTGAGTAATTTTTCTACACTGTCATCATTTTTACTCAGTGTGCACAACTGGCAAAACTTTTGCCGGTTGTGTGCGCTGAGTAATTTTTCTTAATTTACTCAGTGCGCACAACGACGACAACAAAACAATTATATGGTCGAAAAGACCCGAATGCGAACAGTCGTGTGTCCAAATGCACGAAAAGCTACCAAGCTATGGTTTGATTTTGGCCAAAGAAATTCAGCTATTCCATTGATCAATAGAGACTAGAATATTTTATGCATAGATCAAAAGAAGATATACGGCAGAGTAACATATTTTTAGGATTTTGTTGCCCTAAAATTGTCGAAGGGCTACTCAGTAATGCAAAGTCGGTAAAAAATTAATTGATGCTAATTAATTGGGTATTTATTACCATTTTCAGAAATTGATTGATGAAATGTATTGTTGGTACATGAATGCAGATAAATTACAAAGATTGAGATGGACCAATTAAAAATGAAGCGGATCGTGGAAGATGATGATCTACAATCAAAGGGACGTAATTTTTGTGATATGTTAAATGAAAAATTAACTGTAAAATGAAGTAAAAAATTAATTGATTATTTCTGTATGTAATAATTTAGGTTAATGTAGAAAGCTCATAAGTTAAAGAAGATTTTTCAACGCAATTCACAACAAAGAAAATTTTCAACAGTAAAGACGATCTTGTTAAGTGGATAAAGTCAGTCGGTAGTGCACATGTGATTGTTGTTGTGACAAAATCATCGAATATGTGTACATCGGGAAATAGAATCCCAACTCATTACTTTTGTTGTGAAAGAAGCGTGAAGTATAGGCCACACAGGCAGAAGAAAAATTCCAAAAAAGAAACTGGAAGCAAGAAGTGTCACTGTCTCTTCTCCTTGAGGGCTAATGGGTTGGCCAAAGATAAGTGGAATTTGACAGTTGTTTATGGCATTCACAACCATACAACCGCGAAGTACCTAGAGGGACATTCATATGCCAGGAGGTTAATCAGAGTGGAGATGGACACATTGAGAGACTTGTCTAATAGTTTGGTGAGGCCAAGAGAAATCTTGAAATATCTGAAGGAAAAGGATATGGCCACTTCCACTAAATCTAAAACTATATATAATGCCAGATAGAGGATGAAAGAATTGGAAATGGACGGGAGAACTCAAATGCTACACTTACTGAAGTGCTTGAATGAGCATAATTACATTGAGTATCATGAAGTGGATGAAGAGACAATGGCTGTGAGGAATTTGTTTTGGGCACATCGGCAATCGGTTGATTTATTACGGAGATTTCCAGAAATTATGATTATGGATTACACGTATAAGACCAACCGATACCAGCTACCATTATTGGAGATTGTTGGGGTTACCTCCACAGATATGTCATTCGCAGCTGCATATTGTTACACTGAGGACGAACGTGAGGAGTGCTACACTTGGGCATTGGATAAGTTGAGATCATTGCTAGATGGATACACGATGCCACATGTTATTTTGACAGATCGGGATCTTGCACTTATGAATGAATGCCATTGGCAATATATTTCCCTCTACACAACACCAATTATGTAGATGACACATATCGAAAAATATCTTGGCCAAGTGCAAGAAATTCTTTGAAGATAACAAAAAATGGGAAGCTTTCATCTCTAGCTGGAGTTTATTGGTCCTGGCACATACACAGAAGGAATAAGATGTGAAGCTGAAGGAAATGGATAAAATTTTCAGCGCTTACCCAAAGGCATTAAATATGTGAAGAGGAAAAGTACAAGGAGAAGTTCGTTTCTATATGGACAGATGCCAATCTTCACTTTGGCAATGTCAATACCAATAGAGTAGAGAGTGCACATGCTAAGCTTAAATGGCACTTGGGTCCTCGGCATGCAGTTTTTGCTCTTCTAAGTCAACCATACATGATTTATTAGAGTTGCAGCATATCGAGATCAAGGCCTCAATCAAGAAATCTAAGATCTCGGTGTATCATAAAATGACGGGTCACTTATTCAAAGATCTGATAAGGTTTACAGCCTCTATGTTGATAAAGATTATTTTTAAGCAATCTGAACAGTCTGAATATATTGGGCCAGACCAAAGCTTATGTGATTGACTAACAAGAAGAATATATGGAGTACCATGTGCCCATAAGATTGGCCAATACAAAATGGAAAATCGTCACATTCCTTTAGAGGCTGTAAATCCTCATTGGAAGAAGCTAGACATGGAGCCTAAGAAGGAATTGATATATGAAGATGAAGTGCTCATAAAGGCTAAGTTAGAGCGCATATACATGCATTATGACCAGCTTGATGGGACGATGAAGATGAAGCTGTTAATAAGTTGAGGGAGCTATCTACCCTGGAGACAAATTTTATTACGGTGCCGAAGGTTAAGGTCAAAGTGAGGAAAAATGGGAAGAAGTTGAAATTTGAAGATACATCCACCACTCGGGACCCTTCTCATTTTGATCATGTCTTAGCCTCTGAACTTACTTACTCCTTACCCACTCCAGTTGAAGGCTCATCGAATAAAGAAATATTGGTATGTGGCCATCAGAGATAGTCACGGAGGGTCAAAAGGCCCCATGCAGCTTCAGCCTCAGCTTCAGTTACATCCTTGGCTCCAGCTCCACCTCCAGCTGCGAGACAGAAACAAATTGTCAAACGACCGTCTACAAAATTAGTTGTAGTTGTCGTTGCAGCTGCAGAAGCTTTAGTTGTAGAAGGAGGCATACCTTTTATTGAGGAATTTGCAGAAGCCATCACCAAATATATAAGGAATGTCATCGATGTGAAGGCAGATGGTAACTGTGGTTACAGGGCTGTTGCTGCTCTACTTGGTATGGGAGAGGACAAATGGAAGAGGGTCAGACCAGATTTGCTACAAGAGTTGAATACACACTACGATCTGTACAAAAGAGTTATGGGGAAGAAGATGCACAAGCAACTAAAGTGGCCGTTGCATATATCGAGGACGAACATCCGAGCAAATATTGGATAATCATGCCAGAAGTTGTTATAACTATGTGCTACATCTTCTGTCCAAGTTACAGTGTTTAACATTTTTTCCTTTAAGAACAGCTTCAGAACCAGTCAAGCCCCGTTGACATATAAAGATAGGATTTGTAAATAACAATCTCTTTGTACAGATTCAACTTGTCCAAGGATGTTGTGTCCCACCAGTTTCAAGTTTTTGGGTTAAATACCATTTTCCTGATGCAAATGGATGGATGGAAGGTGATCGGCCCAGAATTAACTCCGAAATGATGTCGTTTTACCGCAAGCGCACGGTATAGCGGCGAGCGGGTATCAAACATGGGGAAGCTGTGCTATACTACCTATCTACTCCTAGGTTGGGTTAGACTTGCGAGTTTATTGGTGGATGCAGATTGTGGAGTGTCGTAATGGTGATGGATGCGAAGGTCGTGTCACTCGATATCGCAAACAAAGGATTCCACACAAAGAAAGAAAGAAAAGAGAAAAGACTAGGGCGTTAGGACTCACCACTAGGATCGTCGGATGTCGATGCTAGGTTAGAACACTTACGTTGCATTGGCTATATTAGGGGTTGTCGCATCTATGATGTAGAACAATGGCCAGCTAATATTAGCACCATTTGTCTAACGTATCGCATTAACCCCATCTTGCGACAGGCGCACACGATCCATACATTAAGAAGCGACAATATTCATGACACTCTCATGGTCAGAATGATCTCAACTCACACCACTCTCGTGGGTTATAGTTTCGATGTATTTTGGTGGCTCTCATTGACGCAATGACAGTAGCCGTCAAATAGTAATATAGTTCGTCGGTGGATCCCATCAAGACACGAGCCGGACATGGTCATGAGCCCTAATTAAATCCACTAACTTCCTAATTAAGTTTATAGGATACCCCTTAAGCCAATCGATTCCACCGACCGTGGGCACGATCTCAGTACGAAATCTCATACAAACTTTGCTAGATCAACCAAAACACGTCCATTTTACACCAACGCAACATAAAAATCCCAACTTTACATCTAAATCCTAAAATCCTAGGGCTAATCCATTAGCCCTAGAAAAGACTACTCAAGCATAGCAAACCTTATGAATACAATAGAGATCATTGCTAGCATCATAGAAAAACAATAAGAGGAATTAAAATATAATTAAAGAGATAGAATACTTAGCTTGATACAAGAGAGGGGCCTATGGCATGGCCTAACTCCAATAGAAAGGCTCCAAGAACTCCTAAGAAAATGAGATCTAACTCTCCCCAAAGGGGGGTTCCTCCAAAAAAAACTCCCCTATAATGACGGCTACAATCTCTATATATAGTTCCCTCAAAACCCTAGCAAATAACCTAAGCAACCCTCTGAAATTCGTGCCCAAAATCAACTCTGGCCGCAACTTAAGTTCTGGGCCCCAGCCAGCTCGGTCGAGGAGAACACAGCACTCGGTCGAGCAGCTTTAACTTGATCTCCGATTGGCACATTCTTGGCGGCTTTGGAACCGTTATGAAGTCTACTATACATAAAAAATATAAGAAAAATACTTTGCCAACTGGAATGATAGCAAATCTCAAAAGAGTGAGAGGCCGTCTGAAAATCTGGGCGCTTGCCTTACTCGACCGAGTAGCCTTCGTGCTCGGTCGAGTAGCCCCCCTACTCGGTCGAGCTACAGTAGATCAGAACTTCCTCTAAAACGCTGCTCTGTTTGATGACGACTCGGGTCGAGTAGGTGAACTGCTCGGTCGAGTTGCTTTGCTTCTCGGTCGAGCTATAGTGTCTTGGAGAATAGCTCAAAATCGTCGCTCTGTTTGGTGCAGCTCGGGCGAGCTGGCTATCTGCTCGGTCGAGTAGGTCGTGGCCATTTCCGTGCTAACTCTGTGTGTCAGCTCGGCCAAGTAGCTGTTGCTACTCGGTCGAGTCGCCTGGGAAACTGAGGATGGCCTGAGCTTCTCATCTTTCGCTCTCTTCTCATCCTCTCGTCTTCTTCTTTGGCACCTCAAGCATGTCATCGTGAGTCTTCTTGGTGCTCTCACGTCGTCGATCGTCTCATTGACTCCAAATTGCTCCAATATCGCTCCAAATCTCTGAAATGGGTATAAACGCTCCGAAAGTCATATTGTTCCAAATAATAGAGTAAAAGCATATAAAATGGGGGTTTGGAGGGTGAAATGCGTCATGAAAATATGCGATAATTCATGCAAAATAGGAGAATGTCAAAAGGGAATGCCGAAAGGATGTAAAATTCAAGGAAATAGTTAATGACACTGTAAGCACACTGGATGCTATAGATCTAGGGGATAATTCAATGTAAATTTTTGGTCAATTGTATTGTTTGACTTTATACTTTCATTATATATTGAAATTTTTTTTAATTTGGATGATATATATATGTGTACAAATTTTTGTAATAGTGAAGGCAAATCTTAATGTATCAGTTTGAATGTGGTGAATTGTAAATGTATCCGTTTGAATGTATCCGTTTGAATGTATCAGTTTGAATATGTATCCGTTTGAATATGTACCAGTTTGAATATGTATCAGTTTGTATATGTATTAGTTTGAATGTATCAATTTGTATATATATCAGTTAGTTTGTATATGTAGCTTGTTGAATGCATCAGTTTGAATATGTATCATTTTGTATATGTATCAGATTGAATATGTATCGGTTTGTTTATGTATCCGTTTGAATATATATCAGGTTTCATATGTATCGGTTTGTATGGATCATTTTGAATATGTATTAGTTTTTATATGTATCAGCTTTTATATGTATCAGTTTGAATGCATCATTTTGAATATGTATTAGTTTTATATGTATTAGTTGGTATATGTATCGATTTCAATATGTATCAGTTTGCATGTGTCAATTTGTGTATGCATACATACATACATACACATACATACACACATATTTCAATATGCATATATATTAGCTTGCAGGCCAATTGCATGGTTAAGTATTGCTTATTTCAGCATTGCAATTTTTAGCTTGAAAAGGAAATGAAATAGTGCCGGCTATGGGGCTTGTTGAGCAATTTTGTTAGACACTAACATAATTGCTCAACGCGCATAATCGGCAAAAGTTTTGCATGTTGTGCACATTAAGCAATTTTTATATGCTATAACAGAATTGCTCAACGCGCACAACATGCAAAAGTTTGACCCGTTGTGCGTGTTGAGAAATTTTGTTAGACACTAACATAATTGCTCAACGCGCATAACCGGCAAAAGTTTTGCATGTTGTGCGCGTTGAGTAATTCTGTTAGCGCATAACAAAATTGCTCAACGTACACAACTGACCAAAGTTTTGTCGTTGTGCCCGTTGAGCAATTATGTTAGCGCATAAGAAAATTGCTCAATGCGCACAATGGGCCAACACGTTGAGCAATTTTGTTATATACTAACAGAATTGCTCAACGTGCACAACGGCAAAACTTTGGTCAGTAGTGTACGTTGAGCAATTTTGTTATGCGCTAACAGAATTGCTCAACGCGCACAACTTGCAAAACTTTTGTCGGTTCTGCGCATTGAGCAATTATGTTAGTGTCTAACAGAATTGCTCAACACACACAACGGGCAAAAGTTTGCTGGTTGTGCGCGTTGATCAATTTTGTTAATGTCAGGCAATCTTCTATACACTCACGAGCACTCTTCTGTAGACTCACGGGCTCTCTTCTGTAGACTCACGGGCTCTCTTCTGTAGGCTCACGAGAACCTTCGCCATCTCCTACCATCATCCATGGCTAATTCGTTTATAAATGCTGCCCACGAGCCCTACTCAACTCACAACTAAATCTACTCTTCTTATGATACTAACATAATATTCATGCCAAATTCTTTTTCATATTATCAGGGTCATCGGGGATGCAAACCTCATTTTTTGTTAGCAAATAGCGTTTATCGTGTGTGGATACATGGTAGGAGTTTGATTATGAAGTTTGAAAGCGAGATGTACATTTCTGATGTCCATGATAATGTAGGCGCGCATGGCACTGTGGATACATGGCAATTTCACCATTTTTATGTCCATCATATGCATACTGCTCATTCAGATTTATCATCATTTATGCTACAATTTTAATGCCAAAATCTTTGTTACATTATCAGGGTCATCCGAGATCCATATCGCGTGCATTAAGCCAGCAAATATCGTTGAGACAGTCAGCTTTCTTACAGTGCCACTAAGTTCCCTCATGAAGCTGCTCACAAATGGCATCATGCTTGGATGTCTCAACAATTTTTGCAAAAGCATTGAGAAGTTGGGTAATGGTGAAATTTGCTTTTAAGGTCCATAAATGATGAAGTTTCATGATGTGAAGACCAAAATTTGAAGTTTCATGATGTGAAACCATAGGGTAGTGATTGATACTTCCCCAATGATGTGGTTTTGTTTTGGTTGTATAACTATTTTGTTGTATACTGTAATTTTGTATGCATTTATGTTCTGGTATGATGTAATACAGACCTATTACATATAATACATTGCCATTAAATTTGATACAATGATGCACTGTCCAAACTTGTGACATATTTCTTGCATTGATGCTACATTGAAGCAAAGTCCAAAATTTGACATATCAGATCCATGTATGCCCGTTGTGCGCAGTGAGCAATTGTGAAGTTACATAACAAAATTGCGTAACGCACACAACGGGCAAAACGTATGCCCGTTGTGCACGTTGAGCAATTTTGGTAGACCGTAACAAATTTGCTCAATGTGCACAATGGGCAAAAGTTGCTCAATGCGCACAACGGGCAAAACGTATGCTCGTTGTGCACGTTGAGTGACCGGTGCCCCGTTTACGGTTTGGGCGCGGTGTCGTTTTACCGCAAGTGCACGGTTAGTGTAGGGTGCGAGTATATCGAACACAGGGAGGTGGATGGCTTGAAGGCTACTAGCCTCGCCTAGGTTGTGTGAGAGCTACGCGGGTGATATAAGTGGAAGTGTAGAAATAAAGGAAAGAAATGAAAAGGACAAGAAATGAATCCCCGCTAACACGGGCTAGAGCACTCATGACACTTGGCATTCGACTTGACCCAGGGTGAGACATTGTCCCAAAAGGTGGTACCTAGTGCCCCATGGGCCCGATATTCCGGTCGATGCCCAGGATGATGTGCTAGGTCTACCCGGTTTCGGACGGTGGGCATTCCTATGTCCAACACCCTCCGCAACCGGGAGCATTAAGGCCACAGTGATAACTCCCAACATTTCGTTCGAGCCGTTCCCACATGCAAGGACTCGATGTCAACGCTAAAGCGTGAGCTATGGCTAGGGGATCAAACGCCAGTTTTATTTCCCCTTGGCCTGACGGTCAGAGGCGGTCTTTCTCCCGCCAATGACAATAAAACGCCCTAGCATAACCCTAATGTCCAAATAGGTCGAATGAGATTTCTAGCAATGCATCAAAGCGGATCTTGACTGGACAAGACACCGGAACCCAACCCCCAACTCCATCTAGTGTGTTGCCATACGGGTTGGTCTCCGATTGCTAGACATCTCCATAGACACATTCCATCAAACACTTGCCATGCAATTAAGTCAAATGAAATATCCCAAGCATCAATCCTACTCTAACCCATATTAGGGTTCATCAAACACTACTCAATGGTGAAGAACATGATAGCAAGCATAAAAGAGACAAACAAACATTTACCATCAAGATTATTGAAAACAACACAAAGCAATGGAAATAAGGAAAAGAAATACTTATCTTGCATTTGAATCCATCAATCCATTACAAGACTTATTCAAATAGAAACCTAATCTAACCTAATCTAAAGCTCCCATGAAAGTGGCAAACGCTGCTGAAAAAATAGGGGAAGAAGAAGTTACAAGTCGTGCACAATCTTATATTTATAGGCCCCCACAAAACCCTAACAGTTCGGGTCCAAAAACCCACTAAAACTGCTAAAACAGGGCCACCCGATCGGTTGGAAGTTCAACCGATCGGGTGGAAGCAAACAGAGATACTAAAATTCTGAAAATGAGCAGAACCGATCGGTTTGACTTCCAACCAATCGGTTGAAGTTCAAATTCCAGACAGCTCCTAATTTCAGCACCCAACTGCGCTCAGAAAATTCCAGAAAAATGTAGAAAAATCGGATTTGGGCATGCGACCTATCGTTGGAAATCTAACGACGATGGCGATACTAGAAAAATAAGAGATCACCAAAACTACCATTGGAATGATAGCAGATTTTCAATGAATGAGCAGCAGTACACGAAAGGGAAGAAAAGGCCACCCGATCGGTTGAAGTGTCAACCGGTCGGGTGAGTTCTTCCCCAAAATGACCCGAGGGATGAACCGATCGGTTGGGAAGCTCTCTCAAAGACAGAGAGCACTGTGGCATCCAACCGATTGCAGAACCGATCGGTTGGAGTCTTCTTCATTGCTTGCTCCTGATCGGGTCTGATACGGTGCACGAACCGATCGGTTGACACTGTCCACCCGATCGGTTGAGGCTCCAAAGCTTCAAATCATCCTCTTTGGCCATCAGACCTTTGCCGTATAAGCGCGCTTTGGTCCCGACATGCAAGGTCGACCCCAGAAAACACCGGAATGCCGTCATTTACCTGAAATACAAATAATACACCCAATAGTCAATATGAACCAAAATGTGATATATACAACATGGAATGAGATGAAATGCATATGAAAACACGATAAAGAGCGTGTGCAAAAGGTGAAATATGAACACGGGTCATTGAGCAATTTTGGTAGCCCGTAACAAATTTGCTCAATGATGTTGCCCATTGTGCACGTTGAGCAATTCTAGTTGTCCGTAAAAGAATTGCTCAACGCGCACAACGGGCAAAATGTATGCCCCTTGTGCGCGTTGATTAATTTTGCTATTACATAACAAAATTGCTTAACACGCACAACTGGCATACGATTTGCACGTTGTGCGCGATGAGCAAATTTGTTAAGTTTTCATAAAATTACTCAACACGCACAACGGCAATACTGCCAACTGTGCGCATTGAGTAATTGTGTTGCTCACCTCACCTCTGTACATACATGGGAGATCTTCTGTACATTCACTGGCATCTTCTCCATTTCCCACCATCCATTTCCAATTCTTCGTCTATAAATTGTTGCCCACTATCCCTCATCTACTCACAACTAAATTTATCTAATACCACTTCCAAATTCTTCGATGTATCTGATTCTACTAACACAATTCTTCTTTTATTCATCACAGTATTTGGTTGGTGCTTTACTGACTCTTCCTCTACTGACCCATTAATTATGCAACTTTCTGGGTTTCGATTCGTCGATAAATTGTATTCATTTGTATTTCACACAAACTGAAAATTTTGTTTTACCTTTGTATTCACACAAATTTGCAAATCATGGCAGAGGAAAATAGTAACGCAATGTGGAGGACAGTTCCCATTTGATATTGTGACCTGACAGTTCTACTTAGGACTGCGAGGATAAGAGAAAATATTGGGAGAAGAGTTTATGGTTGTATCAATTGCAACAAGAGCAACAGATGTAATTTTTTGTTTGGGTTGATCAGATGGAACTGTGTACTCGTGGCAAAGAATATGCATGAGATTTGCTACATGAAATAACAAAGTTAAATTTAAGGCTGCGAGAACAAGCAAGGAATTATCGAGATATACATGATGATACACATTACTCTTTTTCCAGTGCCAATGAAATTAACCGAAGAGAAGCTTTCAGTAGCAATTATATGATGAACAATATATCAACAACTTCTCGGCAGTCAAGCCATATGGCAGTGCTTGATATTTCACCAATGATGTGGTTTTGTTTTGGTTATATATCTTCTTTTTTGTTTACTTTACTTTGTATGCATTTATGTTGTAGTATAATGGAATACACACATATTTATATATAATACATTGTCATGATACAATGATGCACAAACCAAATTTTATATATCTGCTGCATTGAAGCTACATTGAAGCAAAGTCCAAAATTGACATATCTGATACATTGATGCTGCATTGAAGTACAAACCATAATTGCCATATCTGATACATAGATGCCAAAGCAAAATCCAAAATTGACATATCTTCTGCATTAATGCTAAATCGAAATACATTTCAAATTGAGATATCTGATACACATAAATGCTACCTTGAAGCACATGTATCAGTTTGTAATTTCAATGCAATATTGGGTAGAACTTATACTGATACACATGAAACAAACATATATATTAGCCTGCAAGGGCAAAATTTCTATGACTGATCACTAATTATTCGCTAATTACTGATTATTTATTATTAAAACACTAATCACTGATATATATGATTGCTCACTAGTCACTAGTCACGGTTTAAACAGAAACCAATTATATTAACAATGAACAAATTTGCTCAACGTGCACAATGGGCAAAAGCTTTGCTGTTGTGCGCTTGAGCAATTTCTTTAGCACATAACAAATTGCTCACCGCGCACAACGGGCAGAAGTTTTGCCAGTTGTGCGTGTTGAGCAATTTTGTTAATATATAAACAAATTGCTCAACGCGCACAACCGGCAAAATTGTTGCCCGTTATGCACGTTGAGCAATTTTGTTATTCCGTCAAAAAATTGCTCAACACGTACAACGAGCAAAAGTTTGCACGTTGAGACATTTTGTTACAGGATAACAAAATTGCTCAACGAGTACAACATGCAACAATTTTACCGGTTGTGCGCATTGAGCAATTTGTTTATGTGTTAACAAAATTGCTCAACACGCATAACGTGCAAAACTTTTGCCGGTTGTGCGCGTTGAGTAATTTATCTCTATTTATTCTTTTTACTCATCGTGCACGAACGACAAAATTTAACAGACGTGCGTGTATAGTAAATGTATGTATGTGATCAGCACACTTGATAATTTTGGTCAAAGTTTTAATCGATCCTCATTTTTCATCATTTTTTGTTCGATCTCAACTTTCTTGTTATCACGATTCTACGGCATCCGCCGTTCGATTCGTATATGTTATAAGTTTTTATTTGGGATTTTTTTCTAATTTTATGATGATTTCCCTTAAGTGTATTTTGTCGATCGTGTGCTGAACAGAAACGCAAATATTATTATTTTATTTACCGTATCGTACGTAGAGTGAAAACTATAAGCGGTTGTGCACGTAACAATTCGGTATGTGCTTGTAGCGGCTACAAAAAAATTTCAATGGAAAACATGCTAAGTTTTGAACGGTGAACTTGCAAATAAATGGTCTGTGTGTTCGGCAACTAGTTCTCTGGGCATGGCAAATTGGCAACTCCTGGGAACGACAGTGATCGTCAGCCCAATTTAAAAAATAATATTTTGGCGGACATCACCAAATCAAACCGCATCATACGCCACGTCAACCATCCCGTCGTCCAAAGCTCCCCAAAAGTTCAAAAGCTTCTCCCCTTTGCTCCTTTCATTTCATCGCCCAGCGCTATAGCTGCCAAAAATGGCGCATTGTTCTCTTCTCCTCATTCGCAGCTATGGCGACGGCTGGGCCCATGCGCTCTATCTTTTGTTTCCGCTGCCGCCATTGGGTGTCCAAAGACGACAACAGGAGAGGAGAGGAGAGGAGGGGGTAGAGATTCTTGTGGGAATTCTTACAAGCTGTCATCTAGGTTTTCAAGGTTCATGGATTGAAGAAGAAGAATAATAAAAGAAGAAGCAGACAGACTCATTTGTGAACAAGAGATGGTTCGCGAGACGCCAGATGGTGGTATGTAAATCCTACATCCTTTTGAACTCGTTATGCTTGCGAAGTGTTTGTGTTTTTGCTTCAAAGAGTTTTGAGTTTTGAGTTTTTATTTTTATTTTCTGGATTGGTTTATATGGGTCGAGCGGAGCCTAATTCATTTCGAATTGAATGAATGGTTTGGGGTGTCCATTTTATGAGGATGGCTTCATTGCTAGTGAAATCTTTCTGTTAGTTAATATACTCGTAAAATAAATTGAGGGTTATTTCTTTCTTTGAATTTGATGCTTCATGTCCTCCTTAATTTAGTTCTACACACTGTGGTCTTGCATTGAATTGTGTATTAGATGCCAACATAGATACTCTGTTAAGTTGTTCTTAATTTGTAAGCATAAGAAACTATTATAGTTGAATCAAGTTAAAGCATTCTAAAATATAAATACAAATTAAAAAAATCACATATACTAGTTGTTAGAGCTTTGCATACTTGCAGAATTTCTGTTAGATTTGTAACCAGCGTTTACCATCTGACCATGTTGATATCATGTTACTCTTTTCATACACCAACCTGATTTCTTGCTACTGCAGTCTGCATGAGAAAATTAAGGGCATGGAGGTCAACTTATTATTTGTTCACCAGAATTTTCTTTCTGGAATGCTTATTTTTGACCAATTCGTTGCAAAATAATAGATATTTTTTTTTTTCAAACAAAAAACTCTTGTCCATTAACATACTGAACCATAGATGGGTTCATGTGTCGAATTTTTGCTAACTGTTGCGTTCTTCTGCAGCTCCATCACCCACACCTTCTATACATCAAAGCCTGACCCTTTCAGCTGCACCCCCAGCTGTGGCTGCTTCGTTCTTTTTCCTTGCCAGCGTCATACTTGTGATCATTCTTGTAATCCTGATAGCTATCTTATGGAAATGCATCAAGCCAGACATATTACAGAAGTTGTTGAAATCTGCTAAAAAACTTCCAGGTAAATTTTGTTTTTGTTAACAAATTAAGCAACTAACAAAATTGCCTCCTTTACAAGGTTTTGATGTTCCATTGCCATTCCTTGTACCAGGTCCAGATTATTATAGTGGCAACCTCCGAGCGATTAGCTACTTTGACTACCGGGCCCTAAAGAAAGCAACAAACAACTTCCACCCCAATAACCAACTTGGCAGGGGAGGGTTTGGGCCAGTGTATCATGTAATAATGGCTGAAGTAGAATAATCTGTAGCCAACCATGTTATGTTTGCATCCTAAGTTTCTAACTCATAGGTGTCTTGTTCTTACAGGGAGTACTGGACGATGGAACAATGATTGCGGTGAAGCAGTTGTGCATTGGAAAATCTCGGCAAGGGGAGTCCGAATTTCTCACTGAAGTTAGGATGATAACCAGCATCCAGCACAAGAACTTGGTTCGCCTTGTCGGTTGTTGCTCTGAGGGTGCACAACGGCTGCTTGTGTATGAATACATGAAGAACAAAAGCCTGGATAACATACTATATGGTCAGTAGCTTATTCGATGGATTCTTTATTTGTTTGTGGATGTTTGAGTAACTGCTGTCATATAACATATAGGATGAACACTCTTTGTTCTAAAGGTCCATATGGGTAAGAAGAGGAAATATATGAGCTGACTCTAGGTCTAATGCTCTTCATTTTGTCATTCATATTTGATGTCATATTTCTCAGTGATGCAGACCGAAAACTTTAAGATTTAGTGGTGGAAATTTGGGAATTTAGGAATTAATCAAATATTTGGGCTTCACGCTTAGATGCATCACTCACTCACTCAAGTTAAGACACATGTAAAGAGATTCTTAAGATCACACCGAAGATGTTTTCACAAATTACTTTTATCATATATTTTTCAAAAGCTGCATACTATTTATAGCAAGGTAAAAACAAAACCTAACTAGATTCAAACCTACAATTCTAAATAAACAAAAATAAGAAGGCTTAATCTTAAGAGGAAACTAAATGATCAAAATAATGAAACATAAAAAGGAATTCAAAAAAAGATTGAATTCATAAAGTAAAAAAAGAAACTAATCAAACTGCTAAATACTTCCTTTTCTCTGACAGCAAGTCTTTGAAAGAAGATGATTTCCATCAATTATCCCTGATTTTGAAGAAGTCATTCCTGATGAATGGAGATGATAGGCATCCAAAATATTCAAGTTAAGCTGATGGATTTCCTCATCCTGTAGCAAAAAAAAAGTCTTAAGCAGTACACATTCCAGCAGCCAAGTAACACTAATAGCCTTCATCGGTTGTAGATACAATCTCGTCCTCTAAAATATCATCTATCTGTTCAAGTTGGCCTCATTGTGGCGCAGGCCGTGTTGGCGGCGAAACTAAATAGTGAGCAGTTCTATTGTGGAAGAAGATGCAAGGGTAGAAATAGCGATCAGATAATCCACATGCAGTTGATATTTAATTAAATCCTTAATATTAAAGACTACAATTATGCCAAGTTCTCATGGGATATCCAACTTATAGACATTAGAACTAATCTTTGGAAGAACTCTGTAAGGACATGTCCGGCAAGCATGTCATTTCTTTATAGGAGGGAATCTTTTTGGTGAACTCTAACCGTTACCTCATTCCTAACCGACAATTCATACAACCTTTTATGTATATTTGTAGCGGACTAATACTTTTCATAACTAATTGCAATCTTTCTGCGGATATCATCATGCAAGTGATGCAAATGATGTGCAAAAGACTCAACAGATGCATTGGAGCTCTCTTCTATAGGTAATGTAAGTAGGTTTATGATTTTTTGTCAACCTGTGACAATCTCAAATGGATTAAAACCCGTAGATCTACTTACACTATATGCAAGCTTTGTCATATGAAGAACAAGATCAAATGGTCGCCGACAAGACAACATAACAAATCTCCCAAATTGTAATTTATTACCTCAATCTACCTGATAATCCGTAAATGGTAAGTTATGAAAAATTGAAGCGTGGTGCCCAATTTCTTCCAAAGTATCATCCAAAAATGGGTCATAAAGCTAACATCTTTATAAAAAATTATGATCTTTAGAAGGTCATGCATTCATATTATCTTTTTAAGAAAGATGTGGAGCATCATCATTCTTGATGAGTGGAATAAAATTTACCATCTTAGAAAACATATCCATAACAATCAAGATTGAATCATACTTCCTAAACGTGCGAGGAAAACCCAACACAATTTATGCTAATATGCTCCCAAAGATGCAAAGTACCAGTAATGATGTGTATACCCCAGTGTTCTGTTTGCAACCATTGGCTACCTGATAGACGCGCTAATATGACAGAACTCTCGCAACATCTCGCTTGATATTTGCCAGTAAAGTCAAATCCTAAATCATTATAATAGTCTTATGCCTAACGAAATATCCAACGGTTCTGTCTGCATGCAAGTTCTAAATTAAATGGTTACACAGAGATAATTTAAGAATACATAACTAGATAACCATCGATAGTGGTGAAACGATCAATAGAAATGGGAGGATATTGGGTCAAAAAGTGTAAATATCACTAAAGTCCCAATACATAGGATAATCATGTATAAGTCGACCAAATCATGTCATTCATATACTCATGTTCAATAATATGGTAACTTTCTGATAGGATCTTCTCGGTTTTAGAACTGAAATTGAGGATAAAAATCTGATTTTTATTAGAAAAGAGAAGAAAATAAGGATAGTTGGCCACATTCGAGAGGTGGATCGCTCTCTCAAGTCACCAATTCGAGAGGATGGTCACGCTTTCAACCTCAGAGAAGTTTCTCACAAAATTTCAGCATAAACCCTAATCTCTCCAAGCCCATATATATAATCAGATTTTCAGCAAAATTATAAAAATACCCTTGAACCCTGAAATTACGAAAATACCACCGAGCCTTTAAAATTACAGATTTTGCCACTGTATGAGATCTCATCATTATTCCGACCCCTAAAAACCACATTGTTCTCAAGATGGTGTCATGAAAACCACGAGCATGCTATTCCAAGTGGGGTGCAGTCTCCTACAGACTCTTCTCAATCTCATCATCATCCTCTTCCACCATCACAATTGGAGTGTGCGGTTACGACATCGATCACCTGTGGTAAATTTTATCACAAGGAAGCACAATCACATAGTCCGTTTGTTCCGCACCTCAGCCTCTGTCATCTTTTTGAGATGTCCTTCTGGTAGTGGCTCGCTGTTCTTCTGCCTGCTGAACTGGTCTTTCCTGATGGTGCATTGTGCCCCTTCGTTGGTATCTTGCTGCAAAAAGTGGATCTGATCTAGTTCTTTTGACCCGACAATCATCTGTGAGCCGATCCTCTATCATCTGGGTCAGCTCCATTGTGTCCAGCAAATCCATAGGCCTCTGTATATGGATCTAAGTGAGGATGTTCTTCTTGAGCACCTTCATTAAACTCCACTCCAAGGTCTCCTCTAGTATCCCCTTTACCCTGTCTGAGAGCGCCACAAACTTATCCATATACTCTCTGACGGTTCCATCCGGCCTGAGTGCACAGCTATTTCTGTAAGTTCTCTCCGTGTGTGTCCCTAAACCTGTCTATCAAGCAGTTCTTGAGCTTATCCCATGAACAGATACATCGTCATTGCTCTCTCCACTGAAACCAATATAGCACCTTTCCTTCAAAGCTTATGCTGGCCGCCTCTAACTTATCCATCTCTGACATGCGTGTCACTGCAAAAATCTCTCAGCCAAGTAAATCCAGCCATAAGGATCACCTCCCTCGAACAACGACATCTTCAACTCCTAATCCTGCCATCAACCCTAAGACTCCCCTGGTCCGCTTGTCCTCCGGCTTGTCCATAGTAGTGTGGATGATAATTGTCCTATCATATCTTCATGTGTCGTCCATAAGCCCTCAATGGTGTGTCGCCTCTGTCTTCATTACCACCCCAATAATCATTGCCCAAAACCGAGTCTCTACCATTCTCCTCATAGCCCGGGTCATCGTCATAGTCATCTCGAAACTCCTTATAGACTGGAAGTGATTGTCGTCACCTCTCTGTAACAAACCATGGGCCGTGAGGCCCTTGGAGGTCCTCCAGGTCAACGCCAGGCCCCGGGGGTCTCTTCAAGGATCTTCGGGGTCCTTGGAGGGCTGCCCGACGGCCGCAGGGCCCTAAGCAGTTTAGCCGGGGGCCGCTAGGCCCTGGCAGCCCTGTCGAGGGTCGGTAAAGTTCTGGCGGGCCGTCAGAGGGCCGCGACGCCACAGGCGGGCCTTCGGCTCCCCATGCAGCCTCCGTCGGGGTCATGGTGCCCCTAACGAGGGTTCGGGGGGTCTCCGCCACCCGCGTGTTTCTCCGCAGCATTGTTCTACGTCGGCAAGAAGTCCTTCAACAAAGCTTTCGTCGTTCTCCTTCCCTTTTGTCAAAGTTCACGCCTTTTGTATCAGATCTGAGTTGATGTCTGCGGCGTTGTTCAGATCTGAATTCTTCGTCACCTTTGGATCTGGAAATCGTTGAGATATTTGTTGCATTAGGGTTTGCATGAAAGCTTACATCTTCGCAACGATCCCGAATTCGATCTCGGATTTAAGAGAGGACATTGACGTTCTCATCTCTTCCATCGATGTCTTCAATTCTCCCACGTTCCCATCAATTTTTTTAAAGCTTCCATCTTTTCCATCGCAGCCGTTGCCATGGATGCCAAAGTCGTTGCTCTGGTATATTGATATGATCTTCTAAGGTTTAGAACTGAAATTAGGGATACAAATCTGATTTTTATTAGAAAAGGGAAGAAACTAAGGATATTTGGTCATAGTTGGTCACGTTTGCAAGGTGAACCACTTTCTAATAGGAACGGAGACAAAAATCTGATTTTTATTGAATAAAAACTGAAATTAGGATACCTTGATCACAATATAGAGGCGATCACCCTACCACGACGCCGATTAACGAGGACGTCCGCACTCTTCCGTAGACGAGGGAATAATCTCACCTCACTTTTGATGAACTCACAAAACTCACATAGCCTAGGGCCGGCCGCACCTCCCCCTTATACAATATTCTATTTTTTGCACAATTTACGCATAACCCCTTATAATAATAAAATATTACAAAAGGCCTAAAAGTTACGAATACGACCCTGAGTCATGCGGTTGGACCTGGCCCTCTTGTGCGTCGGCGACGATACATGATGATGTTAGTGGTTTTGCCCTAGGCCAAATATTTGGATCTTTATGTTATGCCATTTTCATTTATAAAATGTTTCTCTTATTGTTATTATTATATTTCTTGCATGTTTCTATATAATGATGTTTTAATAGCTGTTTAATGTTATTCTAAGCATCCCTAGTCATTCATCATTAAAGGTTTAATAAAGAATTAAGACTAGTATGAGTTTGGTTGATAATTATGAGATATTTATATGTATGGTGATACAAATTAGACTTATAGGTACTTGTTGGAGAACAGGTACTGGATAGACTCACTATGAGATCATTACATGGATTAGTGTCACACATGATCTCATAATAGTTATGTCATATAATCCTTAGACCTGAGCTCATTACAGTTTCATACATAAGGAATATCATGTTTTGACATAATCAAACGTTCTTTAATCAGATAATTATAAAGGTTATGGTTAAATATGATGTGAATTATGCAGAGGAAAGTGAATGAACAGATGGAATTTGTCCCTCTCCTCTGAGAGAGATATCTAATGTGCCCCTCGATAAGTAGGACTGAGAAATGCATGGCCGTGCTCAAATGAATGTCATTTGATTTTATCAGTCTACTTAGTAAGCGAGAAATTAATTATTTGAACAATGTAAGTATGACACTGTCTGTGACTTATGTTCAAATAAGATATCGTGTGACAAAAGAATTATGACATGTTCTATTGGTTAGGTTAATATCGGACTAACGATATTCATATTAATTGGGTAGTCATAATGTCTTGCTAGAGACCAATTATGACCTATGGGCTTCTGATGCGGAACCTGACCCGCATCCGCACCCAATAGGGGCCGGCGGCTATGATGGTGGGACCCCCCTCCTTTAGTTACTTACGTGCGCCGTAGGAGGCGCGGTACCACGTAGGAGGGTTAGCCTAGGGGTATTCTAGTCATTCTAGACTAGATTAGTAATTCCCCACTTTTTCCTATAAATTATGGCTAGCCGTCTTTCTTTTATTTTTATGCTTATTTTGTGAAGACATTTGTAGGCATCTTTTGTGAGGGATTTAGGCTTTGTTCCGTGCAATCAAAGCTAGGAGAGCGAGTCTCCTCTCGAAAGAGACTCATTATCTATCAAAATATTGTTCTTCACAACCTCAAGTCCACTAAAAATCCTCTTTTTATATTTTTCCTCCTTTAAAAATCTGAACTTATTTGATTCGATCCACCGGATCGTATCAAATTGGTATCAGAGCCCTAGATCCAAATGGCGGCGAGTACTCGATCGAAGGCGGATGTGATTGATGAGAGGATTCAAGGGCTACGGGAGGATCTCAACCGAGAGATCGAAGAGCGATTCGAAGGGTTGAAGAAAACAATGGGGGATTCACTCAAGGATCACGCCCATTCACAAGAAGACATCCAGATCGAGCTTAGGGGGATGAGGACGGATGCCGCGCAACAAGGGCGAGATCTCCGAGAATTGAAGGAGATGATCCAAGCCCTCGCCATGGCAAAAGGAGGAGATCGAGGTAAGGGAACCCTAGAGGGGGGCGGATCTACCCTAGAATCAGCCTCTCTAGGGCAAACGGGAACAACGGCGGCAACCCCCCATCAAAACGACGGCGCGGAAGGACCAACGGACCCGCACGGGTCCGTACAAGTTGCGGCAGGCCCAATCGGGCCTGCCCTAGGGCCGACGGCCCCGCCCAGGCTCCCCCATGACTGGGCGAGACCGCCCGGCCAACCGGGGGCCTCGGCGCCCCCGGCGAGCTTCCCCAGGCCCTCCCTGGCCTGGGTGGAGTCGCCGGGGCCACCAGGGGCCTCGGCCGACTCCGGCGGGCCCGGGGTGCAGGCGGCACCCCCCGCCTGGGCCGCGGGAGGTGCGGCACCCCCATCCGGGGGTGCGGGAGAGGGCTGCGGCCCATTTCAGGGCCCGGCGAGTTGGGCCGGGCCTTCCGAGGCCGTGACGGGCTGGGCCGGCCCACCTGGGGGCCCGGCGACTTCGTCCCGCCCTTTCGGGGGTGTGGCGGGGTTTGTTCCCCATTCTGGGAGGACTTTGGGGACTATGGGAGGCGGATGGGCTTCGGGAGCAGCTATTGGGACCCCGGCGGGCCAGTTTTGGAGAGCAGAGACCATCCCGCCTGGGCCGAGGCCCAATTTTACACGGCCACCAGAGTTTCCGGGGCACTACCACCAGCCCGAGGCGTGGGAGAGACCTGCATGGCCAGAGGAACTGTACGGGGTTGACGGGGGAGGCCCTAGGGCAGCTCGGGGTGGCGAGGTGGTCCGGGGTGGTGACCGAGGCGGAGATAGGGGGCAGCTAGGCGACATCAACGCAGATCGACGGTTGATGAAGCTGAAGATGCCGACCTTTGACGGCACCGACCCTGATGGGTGGATCTACCGAGCAGAGAGGTATTTCCAGATGATGGGGTTGACGGAGCAGGAGGTCTTGAAGGCCATCGGGATTTACTTTGAGGGGAAGGCTCTGGCTTGGTACCGGTGGAAGATAGCCCGGTCCCCCTTTCGGACCTGGGAGGAGTTGTCAGCGATGATCGTGGATCGATTCCAGGAGACGGCAGGGGGGATTTCTATGAGCAGCTGTCAGCCCTGAGGCAGGAGGGGACGGTGAGAGACTATGTAGAGAGATTTGAGATGCTGAATAGCCGGGTGAAGGGGGGTTACCGACGAGGTGATGATCGGGAACTTCATGAGGGGGCTGAAACCGTCGATACGAGCTGAGTTGCGGATGCAGAGCCCGGCTACCTTGGAGGACGTCCTTCGCTTAGCATATAAAGCGGAGGAGAAGCACACAGAGGAGAGGCGGATACGGGG
This sequence comes from Scilla litardierei, assembly GCA_030789695.1. Classification (NCBI taxonomy): domain Eukaryota; kingdom Viridiplantae; phylum Streptophyta; class Magnoliopsida; order Asparagales; family Asparagaceae; genus Scilla; species Scilla litardierei. The sequence goes on along the minus strand of CM061142.1, from coordinate 750,861,202 downwards.
CGCTTGGGGGGCACAGAGCTCCCGCCCTACTCCACCAGCCACGACACCGAGACCACCTGCGGCCGTTCCCGAGACGCGAGGAGAGGGCCGCCCAGCTACCCTGGGGCGACGGATGACGGAGGCCGAGGTGAGGGAGAAGAGAGCCAAGTGGGTGTGCTTCTGTTGCGACGAGAAGTTCACCCCTGGGCACAGGTGTGCGAGCCGCCTACTGCAGATCACCATGGTGCCCGACGAGGAGGGGTACGTGGGAGATGAGGAGGAGTCCGAGGTGGAGCAGGAGACGCCAGTAGAGGAGGAGAAGTCTCACCTAGACTTCGCGGAGGTGTCCCTAAACTCTGTGGTGGGGTTCACTCCGAACCACACCATGAAGTTGACGGGGCAGCTAGGAGACATGGCAGTGACGGTGCTGATCGACAGTGGGGCCATCCACAACTTCATCTCCAGCCGGATAGTGGAGAGACATGGGTTGCAGCTGAGTACGCAGGAGAAGTTTACCGTGCTGCTGGGAACAAGGAAGATGGAGGAGAGCAAGGGGCTCTGCAAGGGTCTGTGCCTGACCTTGCAGGGAGTACAGATCATGGAGGATTTCCTGCCCCTGGAGCTGGGCAATGTTGACATCATCCTGGGCGTACAGTGGCTGAAGAAACTGGGGGACATGCGGGTGAATTGGAAGCGACTCAGGATGGAGTTCGAGGAGGGAGAGCGGACAGTGGTGCTCACTGGGGACCCGACCCTATGTTTATCGATGGTGGCCTTCAAGGCCATCACTCGAGCCTCACGGAGAGAGGGGGTGGGGTACGCAGGCAGGGGTTCTCGAGGAGGTGGAGCAGGTGTTGGGACAGTACCAGGAGGTCTTTCAGGACCCACAGGGGCTACCGCCAGAGAGGGGGCACGAGCATGCGATAGTCCTGAGGGATGGCGCTGCACCGGTGAGTGTGCGTCCTTACCGCTACCCCCACGTGCAGAAGGATGAGATTGAGCGGATGGTCGGGGAGATGTTACAGGCGGGGGTGATACAGTCCAGCGTTAGCCCATTTTCGAGCCCGGTCCTTTTGGTGAAGAAGAAGGACGTGAGTTGGCGCTTCTGTGTAGACTACCGGGCACTGAACAAGGAGACAGTGGCTGACAGGTTTCCTATCCCTGTCATAGACGAGCTGCTAGATGAGCTGCATGGAGCAGTGGTGTTCTCCAAGATTGACCTGAAGGCGGGGTATCACCAGATCCTGATGAGGCCAGAGGATGTGCCGAAGACAGCATTTCGTACCCACGAGGGCCACTATGAGTTTCTCGTCATGCCGTTTGGCTTGACGAATGCTCCTTCTACATTCCAGGCGTTGATGAACGATGTCTTCCGGCTGTTCCTGAGGAGATTCATACTCGTCTTCTTCGACGACATTCTGGTCTACAGCAGGACTATGGGGGAGCACGTGGGCCATTTGGAGGTGGTGTTCCGAGAGTTACCGAGCCGGGGGTAGGCAGCAGATCGGACGAAGATAGAGGCGATGTTAGACTGGCCGGTACCCACCACTCTGAGGGCACTACGAGGATTTCTCGGGCTGACAGGTTACTACCGGAAGTTCGTGAGGAGATACAGCACCATTGCAGGGCCACTGACAGATCAGCTGAAGAAGGATGGGTTCCAGTGGGGAGAGGCAGCGGCCAAGGCCTTTGAGGCATTGAAGGAGGCGATGACCACATCACCAGTCTTGGCGTTGCCTGACTTCAGCATCACATTCGTGGTGGAGACTGATGCGTCAGGAGTAGGATTGGGGGCGGTCCTTATGCAGCTAGGGAGGCCGATAGCCTACTTCAGCCAGGTGCTTTCAGCTAGAGCACGGCTGAAGTCTGTATACGAGAGGGAGCTGATGGCTATTGTGTTGGCGATCCAGAAGTGGCGGCCGTATCTGATGGGCAGGGAGTTCGTGGTCAGGACCGACCAGCGCAGTTTGAAGTATCTATTGGAGTAGAGGTTGGTGACAGAGGAACACCAGTGCTGGCTATCCAAGCTGGTGGGGTACAGATTCGTCATTGAGTACAGGCCGGGATTGGAGAATAAGGCGGCAGACGCCTTATCACGCAGAGAGGATGGGGTGCACTTGAGAGCACTCTCGTTGCCGGTATGGATAGACAGTGAGCCCATGCTGCAGGAGGCCGAGGACGATCCGGAGTTGAGACTGATTCGTGAGCAGCTGCAGGGAGACGAGGAGGCCCCGCAGGGTTACTCACTAGAGGGTCGGAGACTATTATACCAGGGGCGGTTGGTATTTCCGCGTGCGTCCACCTTCATACCCGCATTATTTCAGGAGTTCCACAGTTCGGTGGTTGGGGGACATTCCGGGGTGCAGCAGACGTATATGAGAATGTCCCGGGAGGTTTACTGGCCTGGTATGAGGAGAGCGATAGCACATTTGGTTGCTGCTTGTGATGTGTGCCAGCGTCACAAGTACATGGCCATGGCGCCAGCCGGACTTTTGCAGCCCTTAGCACTACCGGAGCGGGTCTGGGAGGAGGTGACGATGGATTTCATAGACGGGCTACCCAGGTCAGAGTGGTACTCCGTGATTTTTGTTGTGGTGGATAGGTTGAGCAAGTACGCCCATTTTATACCGCTGAAACATCCGTACACGGCTGTTTCAGTGGCTGCAGCCTTCACCAGAGAGGTCATACGGTTACATGGGATCCCAGCCTCCATCGTCACCGACAGAGATTAGGTTTTCCTCAGTGGGTTTTGGCGGGAGATATTTCGTGTCCAGGGTACAGTGCTGAAGAGGAGTACCGCATATCACCCTCAGACCGACGGGCAGACGGAGGTAGTGAACCGCAGCATCGAGACATATCTGCGGTGCTTCGCGTCGGAGACACCACGACAGTGGTATCGGTGGTTAGCTTGGGCGGAGTATTGGTACAATACTTCGTACCACTCAGCAGCAGGTACGACCCCCTTTCGGGTACTATATGGCAGGGACCCACCAGAGCTACTTCGATTTGGGGAGCGACAGACACCGGTCTCCCAGGTAGAGGACTATATGAGGGAGCGGGAGAGCATTATGGAGGAGTTGAAGAAGCATTTGTTGCGAGCTCAGCAGGTGATGAAGGCTAGGGCGGATGGGCATCGGCGGGATGTGCACTTCCAGGAGGGTGACATGGTCTATCTGAAGCTGAGGCCTTACAGACAGAGGTCGCTAGCGAGGAGGCGGAACGAGAAGCTATCAGCGAGATTCTATGGACCTTTTGAGATTGCGGCCAAGATTGGCCAGGTGGCTTACAGGCTGAGGTTGCCATCGACTGCGACGATACATCCGGTTTTTCATGTGTCGCAGCTTCGGCGAGCCATCGGGGAGCAGACGGTGTTCTCTACCCTACCGCCTACACTTACTGAGGAGATGGAGGTGATGCTGGAGCCACTGGAGGTCCGAGCTGTTCGTCAGGGGCCACACGTACAGAGGGAGGTGCTGATACACTGGGCGGGGCTACCAGACTGTGATGCGACATGGGAGACATATCGAGTGATCCAGGAGCAGTTTCCCCATTTCCACCTTGAGGACAAGGTGACTCTTTTAGGGGGGGTATTGATGCGGAACCTGACCTGCATCCGCACCCAATAGGGGCCGGCGGCTATGATGGTGGGACCCCCCTCCTTTAGTTACTTACGTGCGCCGTAGGAGGCGCGGGGTACCACGTAGGAGGGTTAGCCTAGGGGTATTCTAGTCATTCTAGACTAGATTAGTAATTCCCCACTTTTTCTATAAATTAGGGCTAGCCGTCTTTCTTTTATTTTTATGCTTATTTTGTGAAGACATTTGTAGGCATCTTTTGTGAGGGATTTAGGCTTTGTTCCGTGCAATCAAAGCTAGGAGAGCGAGTCTCCTCTCGAAAGAGACTCATTATCTATCAAAATATTGTTCTTCACAATCTCAAGTCCACTAAAAATCCTCTTTTTATATTTTTCCTCCTTTAAAAATCTGAACTTATTTGATTCGATCCACCGGATCGTATTAGCTTCTAATGAGATTAGGCCCACTGCCAATTTAATATGAGCCTATTGGGTCGCACACAAAGAACGAAATGGATAGGATATGGTTTAAACATGATTTCGAATTTGATTTGAAATTCGTAATAAGGTGAAATATCTTAACCGTCAGATATTGTATCTCGTTAAGATATTATCTCTAAGATATCGACGCATAACTAAAATACGTTAATGGGTTAACGTGAGATTCTTATCCCTAAGACAGCGTCGTGTAACTGAAATTTGTTAATGGGTTAACGTAAGATTCTATATAAGATATAGAATCAGGATTTTCAGTTTACACGTTTTAATCTATCTTCTCCGTTTTTGAGAAAAACTGAGAGCGAGAGAAACCCTAGTCGCGAAGAAGGAGATAGCTGATGCGGACCATGCCGCATCACGTGCGGCGGACGTGGATGGACCACCCACGATCACTTACGTGCGCAGGAGGAGACGAGGAGGCGTCAATTAGTTATTATTAGCTTTAGGGGTATTTTGGTCACTCTAGGCCAAATTAGTAAATCCCCTCTTTCTCTTTATTAGGGCTAGCCCCCATTGTATTTTCTTATGCTTAGATTGTTGAGACACTCTTGGGCATCCTTAGTGAAGGATCTTTAGGCTTTTGTTCCGTTCAATCAAAAGCTCGGAGAGCAAGTCTCCTCTCGAAAGAGGCTTTTATCTCTTGATTCCTCTTGTTTCTCTAATCTCAAAACCCTAAAAATATTTCCCTCTTTTTAATTTTTCCACTTTAAATCGATTTGTGTGGTCGATCCAAGCGGATCGTATCAATTGGTATCAGAGCTCATAAGATCCAATGACGCAAGGCACGAGAGCCACCATCGAGGAAAAGCTTCAAGCCCTACATGAAGAAATCACCAAGGAGATCGGATCCACGATGGAGACGATGAGCGATCGACTTGAGAAGAGGATAGAGGAAAACAACCGCGCCCAAGAAGAGAAGCATGCAAAAAGTGAAGCAAATCAAATCAAAATCATGGAGATTTTGCAAACCCTAGTTAAGGGAAAGGGGAAGAAATCTTGGACGGCGGAGGAAGATGACTCAGATCTGGAAGTTCAAGAGTTAAGGGCGCGAGATGCAAGGGTGGCGGCGCCGTTTCAAACAGCCGGGACCTCGGAGGTCACGAAACCGGGCGACGGCGACGAAAGGGGCAGCCGCGACAGCACGCGCGGGGGGCGACGGGGCCTGGGGACCCTCCCGGAGGGCCGCCCAGACCCGGCGAACCCCCAGGGGGCCAGGGCCGGCGAACCCCCCGGGGGGTCGCGAGCCCACTCCGGGGGCGGTGCGGCCCCGCCGCACTGGATGAGGCCCCGCGCGGCCCCCGAATGGGCGCTGGGGGGCCGCGCGCAGGCGGGGTGGGGGGCGGCCGAGACCCCAGGGGCTCCGATTGGCCCCTGGGGGTTCCGGCGGTAGCGGAAGAAGCCCTAGGGGCTGTCGACAGGAGGCGGCCAGCAGATTGGCCCCTGGGGGTTCCGGCGGTAGCGGAAGAAGCCCTAGGGGCTGTCGACAGGAGGAGGTCTTCGGGAGGGCACTGGGGTGTTTCCGAGGCGAGGTCGAGGGCCGCGGGGGGGGGGGGGGGGGGGGGGGGGGCAATTCGGGGGTCGAGGAGGGCAGCGACCAGCTACTGCAGCTTTTGGGGGACCCCATGGGCTGGGACCAGACGATAGACCCTTGTGGCCGGAGGACGAGTATGCAGATGAGGACTACGATCCCCTCAGGGACCACAGAGATAGGCGTTGGGACCAGGAGAGACGGGGAGAAGCAGAGTTCCACGCCGAGAGGCGGCTGAAGAAGCTGAAGATGCCCGTGTTTGAGGGGAGCGACCCCGATGGGTGGATCTACAGGGCGGAGAGATACTTACAGACGATGGGATTTACCGAGGAGGAGGTCCTGAAGGCGGTGGGCATCTATTTTGAGGTAGAGGCCTTAGCGTGGTACCGGTGGAAGGTCGCACGCAGCCCTTTTTCCTCCTGGGCGGATTTGACAGCCTACTTGATGGACCGATTCCAGGAGGCCCCAGGAGGAGATTTTTACGAGCAGCCCCGGGTGCTCAGGCAGGAGGGAACGGTGCGGGACTTTGTCAGGAGGTTCGAGCTACTGTCGGGCCGAGTGTCTGGGGTCACGGAGGAGGCGCTCATGGGAAACTTCATGGGGGGCTCAAGCCCTCCATTCGAGCTGAGCTGAGGATGCAGAGCCCGGGGGGCTTGGAGGACCTGATTCGCCTCGCGCAGAAGGCGGATGAGAAACATACGGAGGAGAGGAGGATACGTGGGACTTGGGGGACCCAAAATTCCCGACCCACGCCAACAGCGGCAACACCGAGGGCACCTGCCGGTGTACCCGAGGTGAGGGGAGAGACTCGTCCCGCTACTCTTGGACGACGAATGACGGAGGCGGAGCTGAGGGAGAGGCGTGCCAAGGGGTTGTGTTTTCGTTGCGATGAGAAGTTCACCCCTGGCCACAGATGTGCGAGCCGCCTGCTACAGATTACCATGGTGCCGGATGAGGAGGAGTGTAGGGATGACGAGGAGTCCGGGGTGGAGCCACTTGAGGAGGAGAAGTCTCACCTAGACTTCGTGGAGGTCTCCCTGAACTCCGTGGTGGGGTTCACACCGAACCACACCATGAAGTTGTTAGGACGGTTGGGCGATATGGCGGTGACTGTGCTGATAGACAGTGGGGCCACCCACAATTTCATCTCTAGCCGAGTGGTGGAGCGGCATGGGCTGCAGTTGAGCACCATGGAGAAGTTCACTGTGTTGTTGGGAACTGGGAAGATGGAGGAGAGCAAGGGGCTCTGCAAGGGGTTATGTCTGACCTTGCAGGGGGTGCAGATTATAGAGGATTTCTTACCCCTGGAGCTGGGAAATGTCGATATCATTTTGGGCGTGCAGTGGCTGAAGAAGTTAGGGGACGTGCGGGTGAACTGGAAACGTCTCAGGATGGAGTTCGAGGAGGGTGACCGCACGGTGGTACTCACAGGGGACCCAACCCTATGCTTTTTGTTGGTGGCCTTCAAGGCCATTACTCGGGCTTTACAGAGGGAAGGAGAGGGGTACTTGGTAGCGTGCCGTGCAGTTGGAGTGGAGCAGGAGCAGCCGACAGGGGTTCCCGAAGTGGTTGAGCAGGTGCTGGAGCGATTTCAGGAGGTCTTTCAGGACCCGCAGGGACTACCACCGGAGAGGGGACATGAGCATGCGATAGTTTTGAGAGAGGGAGCAGCTCCAGTGAACGTGCGGTCGTACCGATATCCTCATGTGCAGAAGGACGAGATTGAGAGGATGGTCGGGGAGATGCTGCAGGCAGGAGTGATCCAGCCCAGTGTGAGTCCTTTCTCTTCACCAGTACTGTTGGTGAAGAAGAAAGACGGGAGCTGGAGGTTCTGCGTCGACTATAGGGCGCTGAACAAGGAGACTGTGGCTGACAGATTTCCCATTCCCGTGATCGACGAGCTGCTCGATGAGCTGCATGGCGCAGTTGTGTTCTCGAAGATCGACTTGAAGGCGGGTTATCACCAGATCTTGATGAGGCCCGAGGATGTGCCGAAAACGGCGTTCCGCACACATGAGGGGCACTACGAGTTTCTCGTCATGCCTTTCGGCTTGACGAATGCTCTCTCCACCTTCCAGGCCTTGATGAACGAGGTATTTCGGCCGTATTTGAGGAAGTTCGTCTTGGTTTTCTTCGACGATATCTTGGTTTACAGCAGGACTATGGAGGATCACGTAGGGCATTTGGAGACAGTCTTCCAGGAGCTGGGGGCGCAACAGTTGTATGCGAACCGGAAGAAGTGTAGCTTCGGCCAGCGGCAGATAGAGTACCTTGGGCACGTGGTGTCGGCGGGGGAAGTAGCGGCGGACAGGGCGAAGATAGAGGCCATGTTGGACTGACCAGTGCCTACTTCTTTGAGGGCGTTGCGGGGTTTTCTGGGGTTGACGGGCTACTACCGGAAGTTCGTAAGGGGGTACAGCACGATTGCACGGCCGCTTACTGACCTTTTGAAGAAGGATGGGTTCGCTTGGGGGAGGAAGCAACCAAGGCCTTTGAGGCTTTGAAGGTGGCCATGACCACGGCCCCGGTGCTGGCGTTGCCTGATTTCAGCATGGCGTTTGTGGTGGAGACGGATGCATCAGGTGTAGGTCTGGGGGCGGTGTTGATGCAGTTGGGGCGGCCCGTAGCCTACTACAGCCACGTGCTTTCTGCTAGAGCCCGGCTGAAGTCGGTGTATGAGAGAGAGAGTTGATGGCGATCGTGTTAGCGGTGCAGAAGTGGCGGCCGTACCTACTTGGGAGAGAGTTCGTGGTCAGGACAGACCAGAGGAGCCTCAAGTACCTACTTGAGCAGAGGTTGGTGACTGAGGAGCACCAGCGATGGCTTTCGAAGCTGGTGGGGTACCGGTTTGTCATTGAGTACAGGCCCGGGTTGGAGAACAAGGCGGCTGACGCCTTGTCTCGATGAGAGGAGGGAGTGCACCTGAGGGCACTCTCGTTACCAATGTGGCTGGACGGGGAGCCCATGTTACAGGAGGCAGAGACCGACCCAGAGCTGAGTCAGATCAGGGAGCGATTACAGGGCGGCGGGGAGGCGCCAAAGGGGTACGCTTTGGAGGGACGCAGGCTGTTGTACCAGGGGCGGTTGGTCTTACCGCGGAGGTCGACCTTCATACCAGTGCTGTTTCAGGAATTCCACAGTTCAGGGATCGGGGGACACTCCGGGGTGCAGCAGACTTACATGCGGATGGCCCGAGAGGTTTACTGGCAGGGGATGAAGAAGGCGATCGCCCTCTTGGTGACGGCTTGTGATGTCTGCCAGCGTCACAAGTACATGGCCATGGCACCTGCAGGGTTGTTGCAGCCGTTGGCTCTGCCTGAGCGAGTGTGGGAAGAGGTGACCATGGACTTCATCGAGGGATTACCCAGGTCGGAGGGGTACTCGGTGATTTTCGTAGTGGTGGACAGACTGAGTAAGTACGCACATTTCATACCGTTGAAACACTCGTACACGGCAGTTACGGTGGCCAAAGCATTTACTCGGGAGGTGATACGGTTGCATGGGATCCCTGGGTCTATAGTGTCTGACCGGGACCAGGTGTTCTTGAGCGGGTTTTGGCGGGAGTTGTTCCGGGTACATGGAACGGTGTTGAAGAGGAGTACCACCTATCACCCCCAGACAGACGGACAGACAGAGGTGGTTAATCGCAGTATAGAGACGTATCTGCGATGTTTTGCATCGGAGACACAGCGACAGTGGTACCGCTGGTTGGCCTGGGCGGAGTATTGGTACAATACTTCGTACCATTCAGCAGCAGGGACGACCCCCTTCCGGGTGTTATATGGAAGAGACCCACCAGAGCTGATTCGATTCGGGAGTAGACAGACACCAGTCTCGTTGGTGGAGGGTTACATGGAGGAGAGGGATGTGATGCTAGACGAGCTGAAGAAGCACTTGCTACGGGCTCAGTAGGTGATGAAGGCGAAGGCAAATGGACATCGACGAGATGTGAGCTTTCAGGAAGGAGATATGGTATATCTCAAGCTGCGGCCATACAGACAGAGATCAGTGGCGAGGAGGAGGAATGAGAAGCTAGCTGCCAGGTTCTTTAGGCCCTTTGAGGTTGAGGCCAAGATTGGCCAAGTGGCCTACAGACTGAGGTTACCCACGACGGCGGCGATCCATCCAGTTTTTCATGTTTCGCAGCTTCGCCGTGTCATTGGAGACCAAACAGTGGCATCCACACTTCCACCGACACTGACAGAGGACATGGAGGTGATGATGGAGCCGCTGGACGTCAGGGCGGTGCGCCAGGGTCCGGGACGTTGGCAGGAGGTACTGATACATTGGGCTGGATTGCCGGACTGCGATGCCACGTGGGAGGCGTTCAACGTTGTTCGAGAGCAGTTTCCGGACTTCCACCTTGAGGACAAGGTGGCTCTTCTAGGGGGTATTGATGCGGACCATGCCGCATCACGTGCGGCGGACGTGGATGGACCACCCACGATCACTTACGTGCGCAGGAGGAGACGGGGATGCGTCAATTAGTTATTATTAGCTTTAGGGGTATTTTGGTCACTCTAGGCCAAATTAGTAAATCCCCTCTTTCTCTTTATTAGGGCTAGCCCCCATTGTATTTTCTTATGCTTAGATTGTTGAGAAACTCTTGGGCATCCTTAGTGAAGGATCTTTAGGCTTTTGTTCCGTTCAATCAAAAGCTCAGAGAGCAAGTCTCCTCTCGAAAGAGGCTTTTATCTCTTGATTCCTCTTGTTTCTCTAATCTCAAAACCCTAAAAATATTTCCCTCTTTTTAATTTTTCCACTTTAAATCGATTTGTGTGGTCGATCCAAGCGGATCATATCAATAGCACCCTCGCAATTCATGTTCGTGATGTTCGCGTGTGGATACCGATTGAGGGTGGTCGTTCGTAGAGCAGCACCTGTAGTCCAACAGATTCAGATCGTCACAAAGGTTAGTAATCTATTCGAATCAATTTGGAAACGCATGGATCTTGGTAGGGTTCTATTTTCTGCTGCGTATAAACTAGTTATGCATGATAGAAACCCTCACAGATGATCCCATTACTCCCCCCAAAAGAGCTATCTTGTCCTCAAGGTGGAAGTCAGAAAACTGTTGCACCATGACGCCAACTAACTCTCATGTGCTCTTATGCTCTGGTAAGCCCTTACATCGCACCAACACTTCCCGCTCCCCAGCGCTCCCCCTGCGAACCCTCTTCAACTCCTTAGGCTCCAAGATCATCTCTATGTCTTCTGTCAATATATTTGGAAGTGTATGATCGCCAATCGCCTGACAAAGCTGGGACACGTGAAAACAGGGTGGATGACCGATCCTGTGGGCAATCTCAAACTATAGGTAACCGGTCCTACTTTGGCCTCTACCTCATAAGGTCCAAAGTGGCGAGGGGATAACTTTTCATTCCTTCTTTGGGCCAAGGACTTCTGACGATAAGGACGTAATTTCAGGCAGACTATATCTCCCATGTCAAACTGCACGTCCCTGCGATGCGAGTCTGTCCTAACCTTCATGATCTGTTGAGCCCTGGCTAAATGATGCTTCAGCACCTCTAAAACCCGGTCCCTCTCAACTAAGTGCCGCTCTACATCCGAAACATGTGTCGTCTCTTTCCCTTAATGTAACGAGTGGGAAGGGTCCCGTCCATACAATATTTGAAAGGCGTCGTCTGAGAAGCTATGTGATAAGATGTATTGTACCAGTACTCTGCCCAAGCTAGCCAACGTGCCCACAACTTTGGAGTCTCTGAAATGAGGCATCGTATGTAGGTCTCAATACTCTTATTGACGACCTCAGTCTGGCCATCCGTCTGTGGATGGTAAGCCGTGCTCTACTTCAATACTACGCTTTGAAGAGCTCCTGCCAGAACCTGCTCAAGAAAACCTTGTCCCTATAAAAAACAATGGACTTCGGTGGACCATGCAAGCGAATGATCTCCCTCAAAACACATCTGCCACCGACACTGCACTGTAAGGATGTCGAAGTGGTATAAAATGTGCATACTTGCTGAGGCAGTTTACCACAACAAGTACCACTGTGAATCCCCTAGACTTGGGCAATCCATTAATAAAATCCACGGATGGATCCTCCCAGACCCGCTCTGGCAAGGATAGCGGCTGTAGCAACCCACCTGGGGCCATCACCATGTATTTGTGGCGTTAGCAAATGTCACACTCCGCCACCATTGTCGAGACATCCTTAATCATTCCCTTCCAGTAGACATCTCTCGCCATCTGCCTATAGGTCTTGAGGACCCTAGAATGGCCCCCCCCATCGCACTGTTGTGGAACTCCTGTAGAATAATGGAAATGTGTGATGAAGTTCACGATATCACCAGACGCCTCTGATATAACAGCCTCTAGTCCTGCAAAGTGTAGCCTGGGTGATCTTCTGATCCCTGCAACAGTGTTGCCAGATCTCTGCCAACTCATGGCCTCCTCAATCTCCCGCAGCAATGGCTCCCAGTCTTGCAGTACGGGAACAGACAAGGCTGCCAAGCGTATATCCTCATCACACTGCGACAATGCATTTGCACCCTTGTTCTCTAGCCCTGGATGGTATTATATCTCAAATTTGTATCACATAAGCTTCCGCATCCACTTTTGATGTTCATCTGCTACCATGTGCTGTTCAGCAGGTACTTCAATCTCCTCTGGTCTATGCGAACCAAGAAACTCCACCCCCAACAAATAAGGCCGCCACTTCTGAATCGATAGGACTATAACCATCAGCTCACTATTGTATACAGACTTCAATCTAGCCCTCACTGTCAACACTTAGTTGTAATATGCAATCGACTGCTGATCCTGCATCAGCACAGCCCCCCAGCCTGTGTCCCGAAACATGTAACTCCACTATGAATGGTCTGGTAAAATCTGGTAAAGCCAGCACTGGGATTGTAGTCATGGCCTTTTTCATGACCTCAAATGCAAGCGTCGCCTCGTCACTCCATAGAAATTTGTCCTTCTTCAGCAGCACTGTGACTGGCCAGGAGATAGTACCATACTCCTGCACGAATCTCATGTAGTACCCAGTCAGACCAATGAACCCCGTTAGCCCCCGTAGTGTAGATGGGCATGGTCAGTCTAGAATCGCCGATATTTTCGATCTATCTGTTGCCACCTCTATTGAAGACACCAAATGTCCCAAGTATTCCACCTATGGCTGGCCAAAAAGACATTTCTTTCCGTTCGCATACAGCTGATAGTAATGTAGCTCTTGAAATACTATCTGCAGGTGGTCCAAATGCTCCTTCAAGGAACGGCTGTACACTAGAATATCGTCGAAAAACACCAATACAAATCGTCTGAGGTAAGGGCAGAATACCTTATTCATCAGATCCTGAAAGGTAGTAGAGAAGTTGGTCAAGCCAAAGGACATGAACATGAACTCATAATGGCCTTCATGGGTCTTGAAGGTGGTCTTGGGCACATCCTCCTCTCGCATCCAAATCTGATGGTAGCCTGATTTGAGATCAATTTTCGTAAAGATGGCTGCACTATGTAACTCATTCAGGAGCTCGTGAATCACAGAAATGTGAAACTTGTCAGTCAGTGTCTTTTTATTTAGCGCCCTCCTTATTAAGCGCCATGTAGTCCACACAGAATTGCCAACTCCCATCTTTCTTCTTTACCAGTAACACATGACTAGAAAAGGGACTTACACTGGGCTGGATGACACTGGCCCGCACCATCTCCGTCATCATCTTCTCTATCTCATCCTTCTGAGCCTGTGGATAACGATAGGGCCTAACGCTGATGGGAGACACGCCCTCCTGCAGTACTATGGCGTGCTCATGGTCTCTATGAGATGGGAGACCCTGGGGCTCCTGAAAAATCTCCTCAAACTGCCCCAACAGTTACTGTATCTCTCCTGGGATAGGCTGCCCACTCTCAGCTTCGTCCTCCCATACCATCCCCTGCAGCTCCACCAGAAAACCACCCCCTCTGCTTGGATGGTCCTCGATAAGGTCTTCAGTGAGACTATGGTCCTGCATAGACTGAGGTTTCCATGTAACAGCACTGTCCTCCCATCATCCTGAAACTCCATCCCGAGCAGCTTCCAGTTCACCCTCATATCCCCAGTGTCTATAACCACCTCATGTCCAGTATCACATCGGTGCTCTCCAGATCCAAAGGCAGGAAGTCCTCCACCACCGGTATGCCCTGCAGTGTCAGAATCAGCCCACAACACACGCCTCGACTGCTTTCCATCTTGTCCGTCCCCATCATCTCACCAACACTGCATGTGTCCACCAGCTGAAGCCCTTGCTACTCCACCACCCTCCTGAAAATAAAATTATGGGTAGCCCCACTGTCGATCAATACAATCACCTCCTGGTCATAAATGAATCCTGACAACTTTATGGTATGGTTCGGTGTGAACCCTACCACAGAGTTTAAGGAAACCTTCGCTACGTCCAGATGGTGATGCTCCCCCTCCTCAGCCTCTATGGTCTCGTCATCCACGTCATCCACGTCATCCTCATCTAGTAGCAATCCCTGAAGCTTGCGCACCGCGCATCTATGCTCTGGGGTGAACCTCTCATCGCAGCTAAAGCATAACCCCTTCTGTCTCTTCTCACTCATCTCAGCGTCGGTCATTCTCTTGAACTGTCACCCTGCCGGCGGTGCACTGCTCTTCTCCACTCTTCTCCTTACTCGTATGATCTATCCATATAGCTGCATTCTGTCCCACAGTTGCTGTCGTGACACCGCGGAACACCTGTCCACTCCAGCTGCCCCTGGACATCCGCTCCTCCATCTAGTGGTTCTATACCATCTGAGCCTTCTCCATGACCTCCATCAACCCCTGAGGCTTCTGTGGACGAAGTCCTGATCGAGTAGTGGCCTTCGGGCCCTTCATAAAAGTGCTCTCCAACGACTCATCAGAAACCCCCCGAGAAAGTGTTTCGAACCGCTCCTTGTAATTCTTAACGGTCCCATCCTGCCTGAGAGCGAACATCTGCTTCTGTAAGTTTCCCACATGGGATTCCCGATACCTCTCCAATATGCAATCTGTGATCTCCTCCTAAGAGCGAAACGTGCGCCGCTGCTCTCTCCATTTGTACCCCACCAAAGCCTTCCCCTCAAGACATACTGTGGCCGCCTCCAACTTCTGTGCCTCAATCATGCGGGATACAGAGAAAAATCTCTCCGTCCTATATATCCTCTCCATCAAATATGTGCATCTTTAGTTTTCTTATCATGATATCCACACCAAAGTTCCCCTGTTCTGCTCTCCCTTCGTGGTGTCTTTGACGGTTGAGATAGTATGTGTTTCTGTGCCCCTTGAAGCCCTCTCTTGGGCCTCCTCGGCCTCCATGGTCTCCCAAGTCATTGCCTCCTGCATAGTCTCCTCCCTCATCTTCGTAGTCTTCACCCCCTCCTTCATTTCCTAGATAATAACCATCGCCATGTGCATGTCCTGGATAGCCGTTGTGTGACTGCAAATCGTCCTCGGGGGCGTAGCGTCCTTGTCGATCTCCCAAATCTGCACCATACACCTGTACATGCATTCACATCGCTGTTATGGGCTGGACGGGCTCGAAAAAGGCCCCTGGTAGCTGCCAGGGGTGTGGCAGGGGCTGCCGGGCCCTCGGCAGATCTTGTCGTGGCTGTCGAAGGACCGGCGGCCCCTCTGGATGGACAGGTAGGGTCAGCCGACCCTGCCGATTGTCGGCAGGGGACGGTCGGCCCTGCCGACTGCTGTGGTTGACCGTGCAGTCCCTTTGGGCAGAAATCTAGGCAGATCTGCCCTCAATTTGGCTTCTAGGGTTCGGCCGGCTCGTCCGGTGTTTCGATGAGTCGTGGTGATGTCCTCCATCCACGGCTATTTCTCTTTCGCCTCGAAGTACTTGTCGGTGTCGAAAAGAAATCTCTACTCGTAGTTCTCCATCTTTTCCTTTCCCTTCTCCAAAGGTGTAGCCTTTATCGTGGGATTGGGTTTTCGTCGTCGTTTCCACCTTTCGACGTGAGAAACACGAGTTGTTGAACGATTTGAGCGAGGGTCTCATTTTGTTTGTCATGAGAAGCCGGCATCTTGTCATGAGAAGCCGCCATCCTTGCTAACGCTTCGCCATGCTCCGTTAGGGTTTGCTTTATGCCACCAATTTTTCCATGGAATTTCCCATCCACCATGTCGATAGGGTCTTTGGAACTCATAACCGCCGTCATGGATCGTAATTGCTCTGATACCAAATTGATAGGAACGAAGACAAAAATTTGAAATCTGGTTTTTATTGAATAAAAACTGAAATTAAGATACCTTGATCACAATATAGGGGCGATCACCCTACTAAGACGCCGATTAAAGAAGACTTCCACACTCCCCCGTAGCTAAGGGAATAATCTCACCTCACTTTTGTTGAACTCACAAAATTCGCATAGCCTTAGGGCCGGTCGCACCTCCCCATATATAATATTCTAATTTTGCAGAATTTACGCGTAACCCCCTATAATAATAAACTAATACAAAAAGGCCCAAAAGTTACGAATATGCCCCCTGAGCGGTTGGATCCGGCCCTCTTGTGCATCGACGACGATACATGATGATCTCATCACTTGCCCAAGCCACCAATTCGAGAAGATGACGGTAAGGTTTGTAGAAGAGATTTGGGGATTTTTATTGGAATTTGGGAATAGGGTTACCCAATTTTTGGAGAGTTGGCCCCTCTCCTAGCTTTTGCTAAGGGAAAAGCCTAAACTCTCTTCTAGATCTCCTCGGAGAACTCTAGGAAATATCAAATGACGGCTCACAAATTCGATACCCTAACCCTAGCCCACGCCCTCTCTTATATAATGATGAGGCGTGGTGCGTACAGCAACTAAGACCCACTAATGGTGCCTAAAGCAATTTTATCCCCAAACCTTCGGTACGCCCAGCAATTACTCCTTAGTCTTCTTGCGCCTCCTCTCGTAGGTGATAAACGTATCACTACTCCCCCAGGAGTTTCACCTTGTCCTCAAGGTGGAAATCTGGGTACTGCTGCAGGATATGATCATACAACTCCCATGTGGCCTCGAACTCCGGTAATCCCGACCAACGAATAAGAACTTCCCGTGCTCCCGTTGCTCCTGTACGAATGCATGTAACCTCCTCGGGTGCCAGAAGTACCTCCATGTCCACCGTGAGAGTTGGGGGTAAAGTAGACGACGCCTCATGATCTCCAATAGCGCGGCGCAACTGTGAGACGTGGAAAACCAGATGGATGCGGGTAGTAGGAGGTAGTTTCAGTCGATACGCCACCTTGCCGATCTTGGCCTCAATCTCATATGGCCCATAATACCTTGCCGCCAGCTTCTCGTTACGCCGATGAGCCATAGAACGCTGTCTGTATGGTCGAAGCTTCAGATAGACACGCTCCCCTACAGCAAACTCCACCTCTCTGCGATGTGCATCTGCCTTCTTCTTCATGATCTGCTGTGCGCGCAGTAGGTGGCGCTTCAATTCTTCCAGGACCCGATCCCGATCCTCTAACTGCTGCTCCAATCCTGACACCGGGGTAGATCCCCTACTGTAATGCACTAAATGGGGCGGATCTCTGCCATACACGATCTGAAACGGTGTCATCCTCGCCGCTGAGTGGTACGAGGTGTTGTACCAATACTCAGCCCACATCAACCACCCGTCCCACTTCCTAGGAGTCTCTGACGCAAAACACCGCAGGTATGTCTCCACACTATGGTTGAGGACCTCCGTCTGGCCGTCCGTCTGGGGGTGGTATGCCGTGCTCCGTCGTAGTGCTGTACCCTGCAGACGGAACATCTCCTTCCAAAAAGTGCTCAAAAAGACGTTATCTCTGTCGGACACAATAGAGCGGGGGTACCCATACAACCTGACCACCCCCTTCAGAAAAGCAACTGCCACCGATGCTGCAGTAAATGGGTGGCGGAGTGGGATGAAATGACCGTATTTGCTGAGGCGGTCAACCACAACAAATATAGTAGTATAGCCCTCTGATCGTGGCAGTCCCTCCACGAAATCCATCGAGATGTCCTCCCATATCCTCTCTGGTAACTCCAGGGGCTGTAGAAGACCGGCTGGAGACGTCGCCTGATACTTGTGGCGCTGACATATATCACACTCCGAGACCAGCCTCGCAATGTCTTTCCTCATGCCCGGCCAGTAGAGCTCCCGGGCCATCCTCTGATAAGTCTGGTATCCTCCTGAGTGCCCCCCCACTGCGCTGCTGTGAAACTCATGGAAGAGTGCTGGAAGGTGACCCGAAGTCCGAGGAATCACTAGCCGCCTCCGGTACAGAAGTAGTCCCCCCCTCCAATATGTACCCTGGAAAGTCTGTAGACCCCCCAGCAATCACCTCCCTGATCCGCCGCAGCTCTTCATCTGCCTCAATCTCTGCTAGCAGGGTGTCGCTCCTCAACATCAGCGGAATAGACAGAGCCACCACCTGTACCCCCTCATCCCGTCGGGAGAGCGCATCTGCCGCCTTATTGTCCGAGCCTGGTTTGTAATGAATCTCGAACTTGTACCCACTCAACTTGGACAACCATCTCTGGTGCTCCTCTGCCACCATGCGCTGCTCCAAGAGGTACTTTAGACTCCGCTGGTCTGTCCGTACCACAAACTCCCTCCCGAGTAGGTAGGGTCTCCACTTCTGAACTGACAGCACAATTGCCATCAACTCTCGCTCGTAGACTGACTTCAGCCTGGCCCTGGTGGATAAGACCTGACTGAAGTAAGCGACCGGCCTCTGCTCCTGCATCAGTACGGCCCCCAAACCGAACCCCGATGCGTCTGACTCGACGATGAATTTCTTCTCAAAATCTGGGAGTGCCATCACCGGCACCGTCGTCATCGCCTCCTTGAGGGCCTGGAATGCCCTCGTCGCCTCCTCTCCCCAGCAAAAATTATCCTTCTTCAGCTGCTCCGTTAGGGGCCACGCCAAGGTGCCGTACCCCTTCACGAATCGCCTGTAATACCCTGTAAGTCCCAGAAACCCCCTCAGGGCCCGTAGTGTCCTAGGCTGTGGCCAATCCAGCATGGCTGAAATCTTCGAGCGATCGGCTGCTACTCCCTCTGCTGACACAATGTGCCCCAGGTACTCTACCTGCGCCTGTCTGAACAGACACTTCTTCCTGTTGGCCTGCAGCTGATGGTCCTCCAGCTCTCGCAGCACTATCTCCAGATGGCCCAAATGATCCTGTAGTGATGCACTGTAGACTAGGATATCATCAAAGAAGACCAGAACGAACCTCCGTAAATAAGGTCGGAAGACCTTGTTCATCAGGGACTGGAAGGTCGCGGGTGCGTTCGTCAGCCCAAAGGGCATGACAAGGAACTCGTAGTGGCCTTCGTGAGTTCTGAAGGCGGTCTTCTGCATATCTTCCTGCCTCATGCGAATCTAGTGGTACCTCGACTTCAGGTCGATATTCGAGAACACCACCGCTCCGTGCAGCTCATCCAATAGTTCGTCGATCACCGGAATGAGAAACTTGTCTGGGACAGTCTCCTTGTTGAGAGCCCGGTAATGAACACAAAATCTCCAACTGCCGTTCTTTTTCTTAACCAGAAGTACTGGGCTAGAAAAAGGACTAGCACTAGGGCGGATGACCCCTGCCTGTAGCATCTCCTGTACCAGCTTCTCAATCTCATCCTTCTGTACCTGGGGGTATCGGTACGAACGCACACTGATAGGTGACACCCCCTCCCTTAGCACAATCGCGTGCTCATGGTCTCTCGGTGGCGGAAGATCGCTAGGTGGCTGAAACACCCCCTCAAACCCCTGCAATAGCTGCTCTACCTCCAGCGGTACCACCGTCGCCCCTGTGGCCTCGTCCGATGCCAACCCCTGGAGCTCAATCAAGAACCCCCTCCCTCAGCCTGGAGTGTCTTCGCCATGGTCTTGTAAGACACTGACGAACAACACAAACTCGGGTCGCCCAACAGCACCACCTTCCTGCCGTCCACCTGGAACTCCATCCGTAGTAGCCTCCAGTTGAACTTCGTCTCTCCCAGCGACTGCAACCATTGCATCCCCAAATTCAAGTCGACGTTGCCCAAGGTCAAGGGCAGGAAATCACCCGTGATCACCACCCCCTGTATGGACACCATCAAGTCCCGGTAGATACCCCTACTCTGCTCGACCACCCCGGTCCCGAGCATGACCCCAAAGCCCTCTGTCTCCGTGATCGGTAACCCCTGACTCTCAATCACCCTGGGGGATACGAAATTGTGGGTAGCCCCACTATCTATCAAGATCACCACGTCCAGGTCTCGGACTCTACCAGCCAGCTTCATAGTGTGCACCCGTGTAAGCCCCGCGATGGAGCTACGCGAGACTTCGGCCGCCTCCAGTAGTAGAGGCGTGCCCTCCTCCTCGGCCCCTGCCGCCTCATCCTCTGCCTGCTCCCCCTCCAAGTCCTCCGCATATACCTCGTACACCTGCAGGGCCTGGTTGCGACACCTGTGCCTAGTGGTAAACTTCTCGTCGCACTTGAAGCATAACCCCTTTGCCCTCCGGTCTCGCATCTCCGCGTCCGTCATCCTCTTGTAAGGCCCACCTGGCCTCACATCCCCGGGTCTCCCTCCGCCTGCTGGGGTCCCTCCTGCAGCGCCTGTCTGTCCTCTTGGGCTCGCCTGTGGGCGTGAAAACTCCCCCCCAAACGCCCCCTAGCGCGGCGTTCGTCGGCCAACCGGTCCTCTACCGTCAGTGCCATCTCCATCTGCTCCTCCAGTCCACGTGGTCTGAGAGTACGAAGCTCAGACCTGATGGTGGGCTTCAAACCGTCCATAAAGAATCCTTCCAGGGATTCTGCAGGCATCCCGCGCACTCGGCTAGTGAGCTCCTCGTACTGCTTAATGTAGTCGCGCACGGTCCCCATCTGCCTCAAGGCATGCAGCTGCTCATAAGCTCCCCCCGCCTGAGAGCCTCTGAATCGGTGTAGTAATGCCTCCTTGAACCCGTCCAAGGTCCTCAGAGGTCTTTGCTGCTCCTTCCACCTCCACCAATTCAGAGCCTCCCCCTCCAAACAGAGGGCAACCGCCCTCAACCTCTCCTCCTCAGTCAGCCTGGCCATCTCAAAGTACCTCTCCGCCTTGTAGATCCACCCAATGGCGTCACTACACTCGAACACCGGCATCTGGAGCTTCCGTATGCGGTCATCTGCCCGTGGATCTCTCCCGTCGACACGATTCACGCGCTGCTGGCGATGGTGGTCCCCAAATCGGCCTCCTTCCGGCTCCCACCTCCTATCCTCCTTCCAGTGCCGCTCATCCTCCTCCTCATATTCCTCCTTGTAGTGACGGATGGGATCCTCGTACTCTGGATCCTGCTCCTCAGCCCCCCATCTTCCTTCCGGAGCCCAATCATCGTCCTCGAAGTACTCCGGATCTCGCGCACCCCGCGCGCGCCTCTCACGGGTCCCGTGGGCCCCCCGACGATGCGCGGGGGGTCCTCGGACTCCGCGCGGCCCGTCAGGAGCCCGCGCGTGCCCTGGCGGGCCCGCAACTCCTCGGCGCCCCCTGGGGGGGTCGTCCGCCTCCGGCGAACCCCCTGGGGGGTCGCCCGCCTCCCGCGGCCCCCTGGGGGGGTCGCCTGCCTTCTGCGGCCCCTCCAGGGGGTCGCAGCACCTCGGCGGCCCCCCCCGGGGGGGGGGGGGGGTCGCCCGCCTCTGGCGGCCCCGCCAGGGGGTCGCCACCCCTCGGCGGCCCCGCCTGGGGCTCGCCTGCCCTCGGCGGCCCCCAGGCGGGGTCGCACTGCCCCCCGCGACCCCCCTGTGGGGTCGCAGCACCTCGGCGGCCCCTTGGGGGGCTCGCCCGCCTCCGGCGAGCCCCCTGGGGGGTCGCCGGCTGTCGGCAACCCCCATGGGGTTCGCCGCTTGCCTCCTTCGCTGCCGATGGGTCGCTGGTTCTTCCTCGGAGCTCTCCCCTAGGGTTTCGGAGAGGTTCTCTTGCCAGTCGCCGCCGTTGAGATCTAGATCTAGATCTACTCCTTCCAAGACGACCCCTTCATGGTCCGGAATCATCGCCGCCTTCCCCTTCGCCCTCAGATCTGATTGATGATTCAGATCTGAGGTGCCTTCTTCCTTCGAGCGCGAGGTCTGTGGCGCGGTGATGTTTTGAGCCATGAAGTTGGCGAGCAACTCCTTCATTTGCTCCAGATTTTCCTTGAGATCAGATCTGATCTCAGTTTTGGCGGCGTCGATCCTTTCGATGAGATCCGCCGTGTCCTTCTTCCTTTCGATGATTTCCGCATCTAGCCTCTCCTCCAGAGATTTTGCCGTGGATGATCTTGTTGCTGCCATTGGATCAGAGCTCTGATACCAAATTGATGCGGACTAGGGTTTGTAGAAGAGATTTGGGGATTTTTATTAGAATTTGGGAATATGGTTACAAGATAAATAGCCAATTTTTGGAGAGTTGGCCCCTCTCCTAGCTTTTGCTAAGGGAAAAGCCTAAACTCTCTTCTAGATCTCCTCGGAGAACTCTAGGAAATATCAAATGACGGCTCACAAATTCGATACCCTAACCCTAGCCCACGCCCTCTCTTATATAATGATGAGGCGTGGTGCGTACAGCAACTAAGACCCACTAATGGTGCCTAAAGCAATTTTATCCCCAAACCTTCGGTACGCCCAGCAATTACTCCTTAGTCTTCTTGCGCCTCCTCTCGTAGGTGATAAACGTATCAGTAATATCCACAAAAGAGGGATCAAATCAACCTCTAAGAAGGTTCTATCAAATTTTCAACATAAATCCTAATCTCTCTAAGCCCCATATATATAATAATTAAATTTTCAGCAAAATTACAAAAACGCCCATGAACCCCAAAATTATGAAAATGCCACTATTACAGATTTTGCCATTGTATGAGATCTCATCACTTTCTTGCTTAACAATTGGCGGCTTTATTCTCAACATCAGTACAATATTTAAGAACAAAAATGTACCCTTAATGAACGCCAACCACTTGATATGTTGGTATCCCAATTCTTTTGTGAATTGACATGTATAAGGGTCTGATGGTCGGAGTATAAAATGAACTCTTTAGGTAGCAAATAGTGATACCAATACCTCAAGCTTTACCCGATCGCATAAAATTCTTGATCATTGTTCTTGTTACATTGTCTATGGTCATTTAGCTTCCCACTAAAAAATGATTAGATGTCCTACTTAGTTCAGCACGCTACATATACCTACAGATGCTTGGAAGCTTCCTCAAAAACTTTAAAAAAATAAAAAAGGTGAAGGAGTGTGATGGTAGTAAACATCGTCATAATTTTATCGAACATCTGCATAGTAGATTTAGTTTATATGGACTCTCCTTTATTGAGATAATTAATGCTGAGAACCATAATGGTATTACAATCCCTAACAATTCCCTTATAAAAAGTGATCAATCCATGAAAACTCCGGGCTTCATGAATAATAGTAGTAGGCCAATCCATAATGGCATTGACTTTGTCAGAATATGCTAAAACTCCTTCAATGAAAACAGTGAACCTTAGAAAGTGCACATGTGTTGTCAAAAACTTGCATTTCTTCACATTAACATACGGTTTTCCCTTTACGGAGTGTTTCTATAACCTGCGTCAAATGAAAAAGAACATCTTTCTAGGTTCGATTGAATACCAAGATGTTGTAAAGTAGACAATCATAAACTGACCTAAGGAAGGATGTAATACCCAAGTCATAACCCTTATAAAAGTATTAGTAGTATTGGACAAACCAAATGATATGACTAACCATTCATACAACCATTCCTCTATCTTAAATACCATTTCATTCATCTCCTTCGTAGATACAGATCGGATGGTACCTACTTCTGAGGTCAATCTTAAAGAAGATACTTAATGCGACCATTCTTTATAATAAAGCATCAAGTCTAGTAATGAAAAACCTTTACTTGATTATTATCCTATTGATGGCTCTACAATCAACGTCCTACAGCTACCTTCCTTCTTAGGTGTAAGTAGTGTAGAAACGGTAATTGGATTCGAACTCTTTCTAATAAAGTCTTTTTGTAGCAACTTATCAACCCTTCTAAGCTCATCGTGCTTGGTAAGGTTCATCCTATAATATTACAAGTTAGGTAATGCGGATCCCAAAACAAGGTCAATGTCATGATGGATATCTCTAAGGGGAGGAAGCTTGTGAGGTAACTCATCTGGCATAATATCACTAAAATTGGGAAGGATATGATAAACATCAGAAGGAAACTTTACATGCTCACTAGGGACTCACTAATGCAACAATGGCATACACAACCTGATCTTTATGACTTTCTCTGAGAAACCACTTTTTATCCATAAAATTAAGTGGTTTCTTGCTCGTCTTCTTGGAGTTCAACTTGTTCTTTTGTCGTGAACATGATTCTTAGGTTAGAGGGGGATTAATATTAGATTTTTACCCATTAAACATAAATATATGTGTTTAATATACTGTACCTCCTTGCATCTAGGTCATGCAACCAAGAGGTGATCTTTATAACTTTTTCAAGAAACTGCTTCTTATCCATAAAATTAAGTGGTTTCTTGCTCATCTTCTTCGAGTTCAACTTGTTCTTTTGTCGTGAACATGATTCTTAGGTTAGAGAGGGGTTAATATTATCTGTATTTCCATTAAACATAAATATATGTGTTTAATCTTCTGGAACTCCTACATCTAGATCATGCAACCAAGACCTACTTAGCAATTCATGTGCGATGTTCATGGATGAACCATCATATCAAATATGGTTGTGATAGTTCAAAAGCGGAATATACACTAAATATCATTGGATAACTAAATGAGCGATCTTAACCTAAGTGGTGGTTGTGGGTGATATTCAGCTTTTAAACTCATTCTCTCCAAGGCTAAATTGGTGACATTATTAACATAACTGCTTCAATTAATCTTCAAGTTATAATGCTTGCCACATCTTGATGTAGGAATGGAAAATATTAGTACTACGCTAATTTTTCTCACCTCTAGGTGTAGTAAACAAACATCTAATGATATTCAGATAAGCGCTAAACTCAAATTAATCCTCATTTGAAGACTGTCCTCATTTGCATATACCTCTTTGACTATTCAATTGTTATTTTAATTATCCTCATGAGCCTCTATAAGTAGATTTTAAGTGGGACACTGATACGTAAGGTGACCATATTCTAACATTTATAACACTTGGCACCATTCACACCATACTGTTAAAACTTATCAACCACAGTTTTACTCTTTCCGTAGCGGCAATAATATTGTATATTGTATTATTCTCAACTTGATGCTTAGATTCCTCTCTGGTTTTAGAAGTGAACTTCTATATAGGGCATTCTTAAAAATATCTCAAGATCATGTACTCACTGGAAAACCTAATTCAGAGTTTTCACAGCATGTAGTAGCATTTTATGTTAGAGCTCAAACTTCAGCCATATGTGGAATTGGGTAAGGGTAAGTTAAGGATCTTTCAATATATCTTAGCTGTTGACCTCTTCAGTTTCATTACATCATATCTTATATTATCAGTCATCTCATGATATTCAAAAAATTGTTTATGTCTGCTAGCCAATTTGAGAAAATATAAAGGGTCATAAGTACAATCAAAAGTGGGTATATTTATCTTGACTTCACGTGTGAACTTTCCGGCTATATCTACCTTCGGTATCATCGTCATGATTAACTCTTCTCTTATGATCTCCTACATTTCTACCCATGTTAGTATCATTATCATGCCCGTCCATCCCTCATACATGTGTGCTATCCAATCACACCTCTATTGTCTCTATACATGTTATGAGTTACTCAACACAGTTCTCTTAACAGGTTATGACCATCTTGTGAAGATCCTCCAGAGTAAGATTAAAAGGTATCATGGTTTGAGGTTTCGCTATCAGCCATGTTAGATCCTACTATTGTATTTTTATGTAAAACATGCAATAGTAGCAATTAAAATGCGAAAGCACGCGGATGATTATGTAAAATTTTAAATTTGATTACATCCGTGCTACTAAATAAAAATAAAATCCTAAAGGCTGAATTCTATAGGCAAAGACTAGAGACTACAATCCTAAGATGATGATGCAACAAACTCAATATGATTAAAAAAATGCAATTTACAACAATAAATATGAAGTTTTATTGTTGATTAATATAAGTGCAGAAATTAGCAAATGAAAAATTGGTCAAGCTTAGAAAATTATCGAAAAAGTTGCAAAGAGACTTGTGCGCAATTGTATGAATCTACAAAGCGGTTTGAGAAAATTTTTACGGTTTCAGCATCTAAAATTAGCTTGAAAAGCTTAAGATTGGCTCTGGTTCGGTCCAGTTTAGCCTCTGTGGACTTGGTTTGGGTCGGCTCTGATGTGGTTTAGCCGGCTCAAATGAAGAGGGTCGTGTTGATTGTAGCTGGTTTGATATGGACTTAGTTCTTTGTATAATCGGGTCTGGTTGAAATTGAATTCAAACTTAACTTCTAATTGGATTTCCGACCCGAACTCAGTAATCTTCAAAAAAAATTAGCGAGGGTAAGAATTGATGTCCACTATAGGAATGTGGGCGCTAGAGAGCTCTGATAGTGTCAATGACGGAAGACGTTGATGAGAGACTATAATGACGGTGGCGGTAACAGAGAACTAACGATGACGAGGAGCCTCGACGAAGATGAAGCTAAGTGATGATGTTGATGGCGATGTTGCTATAAAAGAACATGCATGACATCGAGTGCTTCAGTGATGAAGATCTTGATGACATAATGGCAGTTTTATTGGACTTCACAGTCGATAGTGATCGAAGGTTGACAATGGTGCTAAAGATGATGCTAGAGTTGATCACGATTGACAATGGTGCTGAAGATGATGTTGTAAAAGTGAGTCAGGAATAGGGTTTAGGCTAGGGTCTCTGTTGGGAAGGAGATGATGAACTTGGACTCTTTGCAATTTTTTATTTGATTATTTTTCCTGAACTGAAACTGTACTTTTTTGACTAAAAAAAGTTAAAATATGAGATAACCTAATCTCAACAAGAAGAAGATGGTAAAAGAACAAAAATAGGTATTTAGTTCAGATCTGATGCGAAACGATAACTTTAGGGTTTGGTGGTAGAAATTTGTAGATTTTTGGTAGAAACAGATAAAGAGGAAATCAAAGATTCGGGTATCGCACCCATATGAATTACTCACTCTTTTTAGTTAGATCACATGCAAATAGAGTCTTATGATCACACACAAGATGTTTTCACAAATTAATTTATCAGTTCCTATTTTGTTTTCAAAAGTTACATACAGGGCCTTATTTTATAGGCAATGCAAAAACAAAAACTGACTAGACTCAAGCTCAAACTCCTAAATAAACCCAGATAAGAAGAGTTAACTTTAAAAAGAAAATAAAAGACCAAAAGAAAGAAACATACAAAGGAAGTCAAAACAGACTCAAATTTTCAACATAAATAAAATTAAAGAAACCTAATCGAAATCCTAAATCATTGTTCTTCTCCGATAAAGTCTTCCAAGGAGTAGAATTCACATCGGTCAGTTTCAAATCTAGTAACTTGCATACTTTGTTGCATCTATGTGAAGGATAATTTGTTTAGTTTTCTTTTTTGGGAGATTCCATTGCTATATTGTGACTTTAAACTTCACTTTTCAAATTCTTATTTAATAACTATTCTAGGTTTCTTGCCACATAGATCAGGATGTATGTTGGTCACTAAATGATACTAATAATCGATCAAAACAGGGAACTGTCCAATTTTCCTCAATTGGAAGACTCGGTTTCAAATCATTCTTGGCATAGCTCGGGGATTACAGTACATACATGAAGACTCAAATCTAAGAATCGTTCATAGAGATATTAAAGCCAGCAATATCCTCCTCGATGATAAATTCCAACCGAAAATTGGCGATTTTGGGCTGGCCAGGTTCTTCCCAGAAGATCAAGCATATCTCAGCACTGCATTTGCTGGAACACTGTAAGTTGCTACAATCATGAATTCTTGGTTTTACTCAAGCGTTTGTGGTAGCCATGCTTAAATGTATGCACTTCCTGTCTGGATTACGTGTTCTTTAGCAGAAAATTGGAAAAGGTGATTCATTTTTTCTGTGTTTCCATAAATGGTCACTATGCTATTACTCATATTTACCTGTCTAACATTACATCACATGCTGCGAAATCTTGAAGATTCATGTTTTTAGACCCATCTTCATGCATAAGCTGTTAGCATACATTGTGTTATGTTACTTAACTTTACCAAAAATACCAAATACTTTGGTGTTTTATGTTAAATGATACTAACCTTTGAAAAATCGAAGTTAAC
Source organism: Scilla litardierei (assembly GCA_030789695.1). NCBI lineage: Eukaryota > Viridiplantae > Streptophyta > Magnoliopsida > Asparagales > Asparagaceae > Scilla > Scilla litardierei. Next base: position 750,833,395 of record CM061142.1, on the reverse strand, counting down.
TATTAAAAACTTTATTTGTATAAAACTACCAAAACCTTTTTCGTTTAAGAAAACTATTATAAAGTATTAACGGTTTTATTAATAATAGTCTCTACTATTAAAATTATTTAATTTAACTACAATATATTTTAAAAAAATTTATAAAAGCTACCATAAAAGCTCCATAGCAAGAAAGTGTTTGGTAGTTAACTTTAATTTTCAAAGATTAGGATGTTTTAATATAAAACCCCAAAATATTTGATAATTCTCAGAAATTTAGCTGCTATTATACGTTGAATGTCAGTACTCGTAATCTTCATGATGTTTTGGCATTTTGATTTTTCAATCAAGAAAGCAAGTATTCAAATATAGGCCAATTCCGTTATATTTGGAGAATGCTGTATCGGACTTTGAAATATCGAAGATGACCTCGGCTGACATGACTGTGATTTTAATATTGCCGATGTTTTTCTAATATTAGATGATATCGGGTTTGTATCAACAGGTATTGCTCGATTAGCCTGATACCATCCGATATCATTATGTACTAACTACCACGTATTCTATCTCAAATCATATGTTTTCCTCAAATGTTTAAAAGGAAAAAAAAAGGTTAGAATTGGTGTCGATTCCTCCAGATCAAACCCCGGCAATTTCAAAATCTCTTGAACGTCAAAATCATTTTTCATGTTGAATAGTTAACTTATTAATTTGTGTGTGTGATCAACTGTTAATTAGTGAATTCATGGAAAGATCATAAGCTTTTCCAGATATAAACAAGCCCAAAATTGAAGTAACCTATCTACGTGTAAATTATTCCTGCATTAACTATTATGTTATACAATGATTTATTGAAAATCATGAAAATTCCATAAAACAGACTACTCCATACTGAAAATCCATCTATTATTCCGTAGAACATATCAAATGTTCCTAATTGTCTTTATTTTTAATCATTTTGAATTCTTTTATATATTTTTTGTAAAAAAGATGTTTGTATGATTGATTTGAAACGTCCCATATTCCTGATATTCATGATGCTGATGCCATAAACATTTTGCCGATACTGACTCCGAGAGTTCAAGCCTTGCAAGAGAGTCTACAACCCCCTCCATCCCAAATCCAAAGCCCAACCAAAAAAACATGCACAGAAAATGAAAAAACGACCACCAAATTGTCAAAAAAAAAAAGCCATCACTTACCGCTGGGAAGACGATCAATTTCTCTGTGTCCTGAGGAACTGGAGCAATGAAACAGTGCACTGTGCCATACCAGTTATCCTCAAGGGGGCTCTCTTTAGCCTTCTAGTACATTTGGAGGCTGGTTGATTGTTTTCCATTAACATTTGTTGCTATGCCCTGGGTTTAGAACTTGAAAGGGTACAGGCAATATTAAAATATATGTTCGAGCACAACCTAAAATCTTTCCATCATTTTTATGTCTTGAATGGTATACATCTATAACTAAATGTGCTTACTTCGAAATTGTTTTTCTGTCAGTCAATTCCATGTTTGCGACTAAATAGATTGGGGATGTCCTAAAGGGCGCCAGAATGTAATTTATTAACCTATCTAATATAATCCTTTAAAGGAAATGACTAACCCTTGAAGTTATCTCTAGGGGTATGCAAGCCTCTTTTTAAAAATGCTTTCTTGTTTATATCATTCTATGGAAAAATTTCAAACATTCATGTAATCATTTCTCAGGGGCTACACTGCACCAGAATATGCTATCAAAGGGGAGCTATCAGAAAAAGCAGATATTTACAGTTTTGGAGTTCTTGTTCTCGAAATCATTAGTTCTAGGAAGAACACAGATCTGTCATTGTCAGATGAGATGCAGTATCTTCCTGAATATGTAGGTTCTTAACTTAAAACTCTGAAATACATGAATACACTAGTTACTAATTCAAATGCTGGTTTGCTTCTTTTGCTTGTAGGCATGGAGACTGTATGAAAGATCAAGGGTGATTGATTTGGTCGATCCTAAACTGCTAGCCGATGGGATTGTCGAAGATGATGTCCTTAAAACTTGTCAGGTAGCCTTTCTCTGCCTACAGTCTCTTCCAGGCCTAAGGCCACCAATGTCGGAGTTGGTTGCTTTGTTAACACACAAGAGTAAAGGAATGCCTTCTCCAATGATGCCATCATTCCTGGATCGAAGGGATCGAACCAACAGAATGCTCTCCTGGGAGAGCGTATGTGAGCTACATCCTTCACCTGCGCAAGGTGATTCAAACACATTTCCTCCATCTATTGACCGATCACAAGACAGTGCGTCCGAGGTTCTCCCGTCCCTGTTACGGAAATTCACCACCTTTCCACATGCTGCTGAAGAGGCACGACGGAGTTCATCTGATGTCCCCCCTCCATTGCAAAATGATTACCCTGCCTTCTGCCCCCCCTGCAGGAAAGGCTCCGGTGAAATCTGACCTCCCTTCACGGATGCGATTCTCCACCTTGCCTCTCACTGAGGCACAAGAAAGTGTGTCTGAGCTTCTCCCTTCATCCACAAGAAGCGATTCCCCTCCCTCTGACCACTGACAAGTTTGATTATCCAGGTAAATTATTATGGGTTTTTTTACAGGTGTCTATATGATCATACAATAAGGAAGGCTAAGGTGATGGTGATGAATATGATCATACAAAAAGAGTTCCATTGACGGGATTTTAAATGATAATAGAGCATCTGGGCTTGCAGTGAGGCTACAACAGTATACTGTAGTTATTCATGTCACTTATTCTGGGGCCACAGATTGCAGTGGTTAGTTATGTTGATTTTTTAAGGGGAAAATTTGGCGAATACTGCTGGACTTGTAGATTGCACTGCTGCAGACTTGTTGTTTTGGACATGTAGAAAAATAATACGTGACCACTTCTCCTCCTCGTGCTTCAGATTTGGAGCTTGAGGATGTGGTAATAATGCTCCTTGGGAAGTTTAATAGACTGAATGGTTATGTCGTGTTCACTCAATATGATGCATGAGGAACTATGGATGCTTGGTTTATAAATGAGGGAGGAGAATAATGGGTATAAATATTGATCACTGCCAGAAATTATAAGTTTGCACAGATATACTTAAAGGGATACCAGTAATTCTATTTTGATGGTGATGTCGAGTAGCCGCTGATAATGGCCTTGCATCATTGGCAATGATCTTGGCATGCCTAGGTGTCTGTTTAACTTTTGGGTAGGTCTGAAATATTGTTTATTTGGACCTTTTTTAAAACCAAAGAGTTCATTACTCTTTACGAATATTTCACTCCTACGTTACAACTCTTTGTAACTTGCTGCCTATGATTGAGGGTGAAAATATCATGAAATTGAATTGCTATCATTTATGTCACTTTGAAAACTGGAATTAATAAATCCCTTCATTGAGACATTACCATAACAGGCATAAATTAACAATGTGTCTTTAGGCCTTCTCAAGTATTTACGTATGTCTTTTGGCATTTCAATGCTTTTCTCTAGGATTAGATTCATATCTGTTGGGATCCTGAGCTGGCAAATAGAACACTGGGTGAATGCTGTTCTTCAAATTATAAAGTTCTCTAGCAATTCTACCTAAGCTATCAATTAGAATTACCTAATTATAACTTAATCAACAACAATGTATCACTTGCAATAATAAAAAGTAATGTGGAAGCTAAAAGTAATTGCAAGTACATAATACGCATAAAGAGAATCACAATCGCAAACACACAAATTAATCATGGTTCAGGGTCTCTTCCCACACATCCAACAACACGTCCACACCAAGACAAAGGGATCCACTAAACACTTCTCAATCGAGACAAAGTAAGAGTACAACATGTCCTCACAAGGACAAACACGTCCACAATGGACAATATGTCTCAATGAGACACCCCCACTCCAATGAGAGAGCACCTCACACAAGATGTGAGAAAGAAATACTTACAAACTTCTTTTTCCAATAGTTAAATGTTAATGCTCTTGTGTTGTAGTGTTGCTATAGTAATGATCTCTAAATGATGAGAAAATGAAGCCCTTTGAGATCTAGAATTTGACCAAAAGAAATTTGAAAAAGTCTTTAAAACATAAGCAAAATGAGAGGATTTTGCTTAAAAGCTTCTCTCTTTTAAATTGATTTTTACTCAAAAAATTGATCGTTAAAGGTAACAATAACTTCAACAACAATCCCTATATATAAACTTCAATTCTGCCTAAGCAGAATGACTAAAATAGCGCTTCAAACGGCTAGAAAAAAGGACAAAAATCCAACCGTTATAGGCTACCAGCAGGGCTGGAAGTAAACTTCTATACACAAGGGAGTCGACTCCTGGAGATGGTAGTCGACTAGCATGTGTACATAAGTTGACTCCCAAACACTTCAAGGTCCAAACAAGAGACATGTTATGTTTTTTATATACATGTATTGTGTGGTTTTCCGAAATTTTAATTTTGTATACATGGATTTCTGTATTGCATGATTTCTATATTGTACACATGGAAAATTTTATATTGCATTGTATATATATTGTGTGATTTTTGTAATTTTAATTTTAAAAAAATATCAAACAATCAGCCACGGACAAATCCGTAGCATGGCTGATAAGCGTTAGCTATGGAAGAACTGTGCACTTCTTCCGTGGCTGACACTTATCAGCCATGGACAAATCCGTGGTTGAAGAAACATCAGCCATGGACAAGTTCGTGGCTGATAACTCTTAGCCACGGACCACTGACCGTGGCCGATAGTTATCAGTGTCTTCAGCCACGGATTTGTACGTGACTGATGCTTTTTAATATTATTTTAATATTCTTTACGGCCACAGATATCCTTGGCCGTTGGTCCGTGGTCGACACTCGACCATAGAAATGTCCGTGGCTGAAAGTACCTTTAGCCACGATGGTTAGCCACGAACCTTCAGCCACGGAATTTTCTTTTGTCTGTTGCTGAAAGTCTTCCGCCACTGATTTCTAGGCTTCAGCCACGGATTTGTCGGTGGCTGAAGCCTCCTTGTGGACAAGTGCTTGCTCCTCATCTCCTCTCGCCATCTTCCCCTCCATCACCACCTCCCATCGCCGCTATTGAAACCAATCACAAAAGATTTTTGTAATGCAATTTCTTAATACAAATTCATGGTGCAATTGAAACCAATTCATTACTACCATTGCATCATCACAATATTATCTACAGCAACATCATACCCTCCATCAGTGGCAGAGCCACACGGGGGCAAAGGGGGGCAATTGCCCCCACTGACTTAAAAAATTAACTAGCATGTATCTTAGATTATCCAATCAAAAAGTAATATTTGCCCCCATATTAATTCTCTGTAATATGCAATTAGCATTTTCTATGCAAGAATAAAAGTCAACAGAATAAAAAAGAGACCCAACTACTATATCTGTCACGTCCTGCTCCCCAAAATACATGGAATTTCTCTTTTCTTTTCTTTTTTCCACATTTTTTCTCCAGGAATCTTGAAGAGGCAAAGGTAAAGGAAGAAAGATGCGAGAGAGAGAGAGAGAAAGCAAAGGCAGGCCACTGCGCACATGCTGGGATAGTACAAGTGAAGCTCCATAAACATACCCAAAAACAACCTCATAGTACATAGAACAACAACAACAATCATATATATAACAACTTCCATTTATGTACATAGTCCAGGTGCGACACTACACAAACACCACCACTCTCCATCTTCCAAAACAACCTAGTCACAATACAACTACAACTCTCACCAAAGGCTACGCCTGAAAACCCAACTCCAGGTCACCACCGACCATACTGTCCCTGTTACCTGAAAAATAAGGAGGAGCACGTCAATGCGTGTCCCAGTAGGAACCAACTTTGATTTGGAATATCATTTTTAAGGTTATCAATCCACAAAGTAAGGCAGGAGAAATAAGACATGTAACTAAGTAAAATAACGGAAAGTAATTAGCCAAGTAAAAGGATCATACATGCGGTCCAATGTCGAGGTACTGCAAGAAAAGGGTTAGCACGAATAATAATAATAATAACAACACAAGTGTTCAAGCAACCAATATCTGATAAGATAAGTGCAAGTGCCTGAGGCATGACACCGAGTCACAAAGAACGGGCAAAGGGAAGGGAAAGTGCTGCTAGCAGAAGGAGTAACACGCAAATTCTTACTTTATTGTTTTATAATTGAACTAATTGGAACTTCAGTAAACCGTGTGATACCAGGACCTTGACATCACCCCAAATTTGGGGTGAATATAGCACACGACGCAGTGGACACAAGCACTGTACGAACCGGGCCTCTCATCTCCCCCGTCCCTGGCAGGAGTGAGGCTCTCCCACAATAACACAACCTCCGTATGTCCCCTCCACTCCCGGTAAAGGCGAGTGGGTATAAATATCACATATCACATAATCATTTCCCCCAACTTTCCAGTCCAGGCCTAATATCCAAAATTTACTCAAATCCCACCTAAAACCCGGGTTTTGCTAACTCACCCTCCTTAGAGAGGATTGAGACATTCTAAAACTTCATTTAACATTATATATAGCACTGAAGGGGATCCATTGCATGGTTTCACATACCACACTCATATCAACACGGGTCATGCATCGAAGTGTCATGCCCTCCATCGTAATCAAATCATATATCAAATGGGTCATGCACCCAAGTGTCATGCCCTTCAACATAGCCATTTCAGTTCATCACTCATAACATATGATACCATGCTTCACATGACCCCATCATTGCTATTTCACAACATATTTCATAGCACAAATGTTTACAAGCCCATTTATCATATTATTCAACTTTCACTTCATTGTGGCATTTTCACAAACACATGGTGAACGTGACGTCTATGTCCGTAAGAACATTAGCAAATCCATTGGAAAAATATATCATGAATATATCTTCCATGCAACTGAAGGGGTTTCTAGGACCCTTAGGGCACAAAAACTCTAGTCCCGTCCTAAGTCGGACGGAACATAGACAGAAATGCAGCGGAAAAATTTTATGTTAATCTAATTAACTTGCAACCCTAAGGAACCAGACCCTATAAGCCAGGATCTCTGCCAACTTGGGGTGGATCTGAACACCCCAAGAGGGATCTAACTACAGCGAATAATTAAATGAAAACTTAAACACATACCCGGAATCTCAGCCCTGGGGCAGGCGAGATGTTCCGCGCCGTCTTCCGAGCTGCTCCCGTCCCACGCCGAGCCGCTCTTTGAACCGCTCCCCGCACCGCTCCTCGAACCGCTCCGCATCCCGAGGCGATCAATCCCCGTGTCGCCGAGCCACCCACCGCCGAAGAAAGTTTCACGCGAGTGAAACCTCCGCCTAGATTTCGGATCCAGAATCCGAACTCCTTTGCGGCTTTACTAGAGCCCTCAGGAGCAAGGCAGAAATTTATAGGGAGAGGAGAAATATTAATTTAGCTTAGATCCGAGCGTGCTCCAACATTTACGAGAGCCGCTCAGATCTAGAGCTTGGGACGAGTTTTTGAGGAGGAGATCAGACCCCTATTTATATAGGCGGCTGACTACTCCCCTTTCTCAAAATCCGATGTGGGACTATTAATTTGAGTTAATCAAAATCAAGTTAGTTTGCACTTCACAAAGTGCAAACTTCCGTGAATTTTAACTCACTTATCGTTGAGCTTCATGATTGATACAACCTATCAATTCGAAGGGTGTTCAACGGTGAACGCGTAGGAAAAAAACGGCTCGTCAATCCGAGTCCGTTTGACCCTTCAAACAATTGTCCAAAGATAGCCAAAAGTCATGCTTCTCTTAGAAACGTAGCCGTCAAGAAAATCCCAGGTTTCAAAAACCCTAACCAGAAAATTCGGGCTTGGTGGGCCTCCATTTTCGCAGGTTTCAGCCCAACAGTTTGGGCTGACTTGTTTTGGCTATAACTTGTGCATTTGGACTCCGTTTTTGACGCGGTTTGAACCTGCGTTTAGAGCGGGACGATCCCGTCATCTAGGTAACCTTTTCAACGCATTTATTTAATTAAATATAGTCTTAAACAATTTAAGACACATTTAATCTCTTTTGCATCAAATGCAAAATAGTCCATATCTAAGCTTAAATTATCATTTGCATCAAATACAAATGATCCGAGGGCATATTCCTCTACATCTCCCACTTGCACTCAGGATCATTTATCCCGAATGCAGGAGATGATTGCAAACATCTTTTGCAATATTTTATCCCTTGCATCAAATGCAAATTATTCTCCCTAACTAATTTCTACCTATTACTAGACGAAGGTCACACTCTGTGTGAGACCCTACAGCCTGACCCTTACAACAGGTTGGGCTCGAAGCCTTATACGGCAGTGACCACGAGCAGTGGTTGCCGTCCCTGCTTCAGGAATCATCATTATGTGGTTGACTCATTGACATGAGTATTGTCGGGACCACCCTGACTGTTTCCGTGATGAATTCCGCAGTTATAGTCTCTTCGTCTTAACTATGTCGTGTAGATCAAGTCTAGGGTACGGTCAAACTGTCAACCCCAATAACTTGACTCCGGTTAGTTTCTATCGATCTTTAGTCAAATAATGTTGGACTTCTTCCAACAAACTCTGGCCAGAGATTTTACTAAAGACCGAACTAACCCTACGACACTAACTCCCATTGACCGGGAGAGACGAATCCTCTCTTGGTCATTACTCTCCTCATACGCTTCAAGTGTCACCCAATCAAAGACCTTTCGATAGGCCTTGCCTTGAAGCTAGGTCATTTGATCTAAGTGGCACCGTTCACGCATAGGTTCGTCAAAATGACCTCAAGTCAAAAGACCAACTAGCCTATCATCACTCAGAGTCATCATTGACAGATTGGTCAATATAACCATATGATAACTCTTGTGGATCGTTCAGTGAACTCATTCTCTAATGAGCACCTGTGTCTCGTCTACGACTTCGCCAAGTCAAGTGATCATGAGATCATCGCCACCGCTAAACGGTGAAGACTAAGACACAATGGTCTATCCGATGTTTCGATATCCTTGTCTCGAAACATCTACGACCATGAACCCTTTTAGACTTATGCTACAAACGGTCAAACATTTCTCCATGATCGAGATACTCATCTCGATACCTGTTTGACCTTGCATAAAGTCTTAGGACTTTACCTAAGTTAATGTCTAATGTTAACAACATTATAAAATAACTTAGATAAATTATTACCAAACAGTTTACTGTTATTTCGAACAAGATGTTTGTGCTATGCACACATGAAGATAGATAGCCTCGAGGGTATCATCTCTCAACATCTCCCACTTGCACTCAGGCCCATTTATCTCGGTATCTCATACCGTTTTTACACATAAGTTTTCCCGACTTCATGTGGTAGAGCCTTCATGAGTGGATCTGCTAAAACCGTCTACACTATAGACTTAAGGGTTTCTATGTTTAGACCAACCATTTGAATCTCATTCAAATAATTCATTTGGTCTTTCGGAATCCATAATATTTTAATTTACTTGGATCTTATCCAATTCATCGTACCTTACGATAATCATTTAAATTAGTTACTGGTCATTTCAAATGGCTCATATTTATTTCTGATAAAGAATCAAACTCTTTTGATCACTTTGTCAAAATATATGTTCCATCCCTTTGATGCCTCACATGTAATTTACACGCTCCCACTGACCTTGAAAATTATTTGGTTAATTCATATAAGTTGGTCCGTCTAAATCATATTTAGAAAAAACGAACTTGTAAGTGAATGCTCCAATTTTCATGGCCAACTTAAGCGTTTACATCGAGTTTGGTCCGAGTAGTTCTGTACACATCTGCTGGTGGAAAACGGTTTCATTATAATCCGTTTTATATGAATTAGTATGGAAAAACCGTTCTCGACCAACATGATTGCACTTCCCTATTTTCCTTTTCTGCACCAATCTTTCAACTTAAAGATTTACTTGCAGTAAGTGAGGAAACATTTTCCTTGGGCACGTAAACTAAATTCCAAAATTTATTTACGCACACGGACCTATTCTGGTTGCATCAAGTTTTTAAATCGGAGTTACTTCTCCGAATTTCATCCCGGAAGTTGACTAAGTCATCATCAGTTATGATGTCTAACTCGACTCTTCGTCTCACGAGATTCGAGTAATTATACAACTTCCTAATGTTTGATTTAATGAATATCTTATTGATAATGTCCTCATAGAACATTATCAAAACCTAGGCATTACTATCTGGGACTTAACCCAGAGGAAGGACTTAACTCAGAGTCACTTGTTATGGATCGCACCGAGTCTAACTAAGTGTGATTCATACCATTTAACACACTGATGTGTTAACAGACTTGACCTGAGAGAAAATCACATTTTCTTTTAATTACACAAGATTTTATGTAGCTAAGTATTTAACCATTCGATCTAATCGAATCAGTTTAAATACTTTTGTCTTTTCGTTCTTTATTTTTTCAGACTTGTGTTTCATCAAGAACACGTGTCTTAATAAAATATACGAATAACTTATTTTGGTTGATCTAGACTCGGGTACATCAGTATGTACCAGACTGAGTTCGACAACTCATTCTCCCACTGTCTTACAGATGGGTTTCGGCCATTTTATCTAAGAGGATAAGACTCACAAGTGTCCGTAGACTTCATAATACGAGAGGTCAGACACCTCTTTATGTGACTTGTGAAGCTTAGTCTCTCGATACGGCCTAGTCTATTTTTCCATATAAGTTTGCTACTATCTTGTGTATTTATATATTAACATTTAATATATATATATATATATATATAGTTATTACAAATTACTTAACACAAAACATTGCTTCCGAAGCAAGGTGACGACATTCGTCCAAAAAATGTGTTAGACGTTTTTGTATAACTATTTATTCTGAAATCGTGACATCAAAATATATCACATTTTCATTTCCTCCTACTTATGCCTTTACTAATGATAAATTAAACTAACTTTCTCAATTGAATTTCCGGAGTGCCTTCTTCCTTTTCTAAATCACATTTAGATATTAATTAACCCAACATAAATAGCTATGCAAGCATCTTATGTATCCAAACGCTTGAGCTTTGCAATCTCAAGTTTAGCTCAAGAAGTTGCTTGTCTCAAGATCCGGTTGGGATACATAGTCTTGCACCGCTCATGCACTCGTATTCGACTCAAACGGTTTGATCGAATTTTCGAACTTTGCGGATCGGAATTGTTTGTCCATACAACCTTGAGGGTAGCTCGACAAGTTGTAGGGAGAAACATACTTCGAATATCCTATATGTTCAAGCTGCCTCATATAGAGAAGAGTGACATGTAGCTTTAATTTATTTGTTGGACCCAGAACTTAATGAAATCATATTTCTTAAGTCTGTTCTTTAGAAGGTCATTTAATGTCAACGAGAATATAGTTTAATTCCATCAATTAGAATTTAACTTGATATTCAATCAATCAACTATTTGACCAGTTAACTTATTCCAATATTATATTTTGATTCCTTCGGTAAACATAGTCTTGCCCTAGTTTTTGCATATGTTCAATATTAAATATAGGTAGATTGGTTTTCATCTATCTATATCCTCCCACTATTTTTACGATCGTTTTAAAGCTTAATAACGAACGATTTAATCGAATTTAAAAATTAGTGAAAGAGGGATCCAATCATCCCGAACCTCACAACCTTGAGGAGACTCAACAAGTTGATTGGTTCCATGACTGGTAGACTAACTCTTGGTCAATCACATCACATGTGATTCCCTGTCGATTTTTACCCACAGTCACTTATGATCTTGAGGAGACTCAACAAATCATAATGACTGGTCTAGTCAGACCCTTAATTTCGTGTCCAGATTTGACTTAAATCGATACTCGAGGAGACCCGACGCATCAATTTGGGTCAAGTCTAGACTACATCACATGTATGTTGGAGTTTGTTCCTTAAAGAAAAAACAAGTCACAGCTTGAGGAGACTCAACAACTATAATTGTCTTCTTTGAGTTACCAAGCTCCAAAATCAAGGAGGGATACGAATTAATCTTTAATAAGATTTATAACGCATTGACTAGATATAGTCCAGAGTGTCATACAATCATGATTCGCGACATTGCGGTCCAGCGGAACACAGCCAGGGAATTGACTAAGCCAGGATCACTGCCCCTTGTACTAGCAAGGGTTGACCCAGAACTCTTAGCCAAGCACATTGACTGGATCATGGTCCATTGAATGAAGCTTGTCATTTTTGTATGTGTGCCATAGACTAAACAGCTTTTATTAACAACTAATTAATCCTATCAACTAGTTGCATCCTTAAATTCAAAATTTTAGGATTTCTTTAATAACTTTTATTAAGTCCTTATCAACTATAAGGTTCACGTGCTATCCTAATCGTTATTAGGATTTTAATAAAATTATTAACCAACGCTAAAAGCGAAGTCCTTTAATGAGAATTAATAATAACAATTAGAATTAAGAAATCATTAAAAGGACTACCCTAATCAGGAATTAGGTCTTAAAGGGTTGTTAATATTTTATTAAAACATAGCATGTCATTAAAATTCAAGTAAATAAATTTTAATCATTTTTAATGGCTAACCTAAAGGGTTGTCTTGTGTTATCAAATAAGGGACAAGAAGACATATCCATTAAAAATTTACACTAATTTTATCGCATAAAAAGTGTACAACTATTTAACAATTAAATAGACTAAAGTTTATCGCATAAACAATTTTAGCATGCATACTTAAATTTAACATTTAAATTTAAAAATACGATTTTTAAAACATTTTATTTTATCTCATAAAGTAAAAGCTTGTTTAAAAAATCATAACATTTGCATGCTTCTTTAAAATATTTATCGCATAAAAATTTTAAACTTTTAAAATCAGTTTTTAAAAATATCTTATAAATTTAAAACATCATTTAAAAAATTCCATGTTTAAAATTTATCACATAAAATTTTAAACAACATTTTAAACTTATCGCATAAAGTTTTAAAGCTTTAAAACAATTTTAAAATTTATCACATAAACTTAAAAATTCCATTTTAAAACTTTCATGTTTAAAATTTATCATATAAATTTTTTAAACAAAAAAAAACAATTTAAATTTATCGCATAAATTTAAAGAAAACATTTTTCTGTAAAAGCATTCAAATAATAAATTCGCAGTCCTAGATCAGCATACAGAGATGGCTCTGATACCAATGAATGGTTTTCTAGGACCCTTAGGGCACAAAAACTCTAGTCCCGTTCTAAGTCGGACGGAACATAGACAGAAATGCAGCGGAAAAATTTTATGTTAATCTAATTAACTTGCAACCCTAAGGAACCAGACCCTATAAGCCAGGATCTCTGCCAACTTGGGGTGGATCTGAACACCCCAAGAGGGATCTAACTACAGCGAATAATTAAATGAAAACTTAAACACATACCCGGAATCTCAGCCCTGGGGCAGGCGAGATGTTCCGCGCCGTCTTCCGAGCTGCTCCCGTCCCACGCCGAGCCGCTCTTTGAACCGCTCCCCGCACCGCTCCTCGAACCGCTCCGCATCCCGAGGCGATCAATCCCCGTGTCGCCGAGCCACCCACCGCCGAAGAAAGTTTCACGCGAGTGAAACCTCCGCCTAGATTTCGGATCCAGAATCTGAACTCCTTTGCGGCTTTGCTAGAGCCCTCAGGAGCAAGGCAGAAATTTATAGGGAGAGGAGAAATATTAATTTAGCTTAGATCCGAGCGTGCTCCAACATTTACGAGAGCCGCTCAGATCTAGAGCTTGGGACGAGTTTTTGAGGAGGAGATCAGACCCCTATTTATATAGGCGGCTGACTACTCCCCTTTCTCAAAATCCGATGTGGGACTATTAATTTGAGTTAATCAAAATCAAGTTAGTTTGCACTTCACAAAGTGCAAACTTCCATGAATTTTAACTCACTCACCGTTGAGCTTCATGATTGATACAACCTATCAATTCGAAGGGTGTTCAACGGTGAACGCGTAGGAAAAAACGGTTCGTCAATCCGAGTCCGTTTGACCCTTCAAACAATTGTCCAAAGATAGCCAAAAGTCATGCTTCTCTTAGAAACGTAGCCGTCAAGAAAATCCCAGGTTTCAAAAACCCTAACCAGAAAATTCGGGCTTAGTGGGCCTCCATTTTCGCAGGTTTCAGCCCAACAGTTTGGGCTGACTTGTTTTGGCTATAACTTGTGCATTTGGACTCCGTTTTTGACGCGATTTGAACCTGCGTTTAGAGCGGGACGATCCCGTCATCTAGGTAACCTTTTCAACGCATTTATTTAATTAAATATAGTCTTAAACAATTTAAGACACATTTAATCTCTTTTGCATCAAATGCAAAATAGTTCATATCTAAGCTTAAATTATCATTTGCATCAAATACAAATGATCCGAGGGCATATTCCTCTACAGCAACAACAATAATCATGCATTATAGAGGGTGAAATAGCAATAGTGCACAATTTATAACACCACTTTAGTACTTTAGATTGCTGGAAATTGCAGAAGTTGACAATACATGGTCATATAGCATTAGTTTAAATTGAGAATTTGACAATATGTCCAAAATAAAAGTTATAGATATACTAGTCCTGGATTCACAGATAAAATTTCAGGTAAAAATATTAAGTATATGATTTATAGTGAATTATTTGGTAAAGTGTGTCAAATCTGTTTTCCAGACAGATTTCTGGGTTTGTATTAAAAGCCAATTTTGGGCATGTTGCAGCCACAAATTCGACATATAAGCACCTGATGAAATTTTATAAAAACTTGTTAAATTTTCAACAAGACTAAGAACATAAAATTCCATTGTGTGTGCAGGTGTTTATGTCAATTTTGCTAAACTGTGTCAAAACTGAAAATCAAACAGACATGTTGTAAAGCTGGAATTTTTACTCCTAATTTCTGAATAGAACATATATCAAACTTTATATGATTTTGTGGTAGAACTTCAACATATACAAGCTCATATTTTTTTTGAACCCTAATTCGAGCTACAGTAACTTTAATTACAGCAACAACAAACATCAGGATTTCTGAATTTCAAAGGGATGGTTTTGCTTGGAATTTCAAGGGGGTTTTGCATGAAAATTGAATCATGGCACTTTAATTTCATTTCCATTACTTCATATTGGTAAAACATGATATATAAACATGATGGAAAGAAACCCTAAATTAATTCCCAATGCCAAGTTGGAATCCTACCTTAAAAGCTTAATTTCCTCTTCTCCTTCTCTTTCTTTCTTCTCCATCTTCTTCTCTCTTCAAGCAAGCTTGGACACCTTCTAATTGCAATTGGAAATTAGGGTTTTCATTTTGAGAAAAAGGGGGAAATAAGAGGGGAGGTGGCCGGCCATATTGAGTAGAATAGGTGGAGGAAAAGAAATGAATGGAGAAAAGAGAAGAAAGGTAAAGAAGAAGGGGAAGATTCCTTTAGAAAAATCTAACTTTAGAACCCACCATGAGATAAGCATGCATCTTGTAAAATGACCAAAATACACTCCCAAAAATACCCCTCAACTTTTAGGTATTTACAAGTTTGCCATTACTTTATGCACCGACCACTTAAGTATGTACATACAACACTTTTGGTCCAAA
The DNA here is from genome assembly GCA_030789695.1 of Scilla litardierei. NCBI lineage: Eukaryota > Viridiplantae > Streptophyta > Magnoliopsida > Asparagales > Asparagaceae > Scilla > Scilla litardierei. The sequence goes on along the minus strand of CM061142.1, from coordinate 750,817,864 downwards.
TGACCATTTTGCCCCTCGCCTTTCTAAAATTTTACGGGGGTTGCCATTGATCCCTAACTCCTTTCACACTTGCATGGCTTCCCCACACATACCCATGCATGCCTACACATGCATACATGCACCACGCACACACGTCCAACACATTCCTGTAGTTTCGCATCCACGACGTCATTCTCACTTCTCCCGCGTTCACACTACGCATTTTCTTCCCTTAGCCACGTATTACGGCCCAATCCCCCTTGCACTACGTCACATACATCGATATCTACGCTTATTTTATGCCCATATATGCATCGTATGTAGAACTTGTTGAGTATTGATTCCCCGGATTTGGTTTTGGATGATGAGCAAACATAAATATCATGTACTAACTGTTTGTGAGTGCAGTTATGGAGATCGTCGCCAAAAGAACACGTACATCCAAAGCGACGTCTCAAGACTTCTCAATACGCGTGATCGTGTGCCTAAAGCTTCGTTGAAGCTTAAGGAGCAATATTGAAGTCAAGAAGAATGAAGATTGAAGCTTTGAAGACGGTTCGTCATGTATTATTTATTGTCTTCTAGCTTCATAGATTAGAATGTTAAGCCTTGAGTAGGACTTACATTATTATCTTTATTTCGCTTATATCTTAGAGCTAGGATTATCATAGAAGCCATTAGAATCTTTCCCGAAGCTTATCACTTCTTCCCTCGGCTTCTAGTGCATCTTAGTTGATTCAAGAAGAAGTACCAACCGACTAGATGACGATCTAGTCGGTCGGCAACTCTTCATGAACCGACTAGATGTCCTTGCTCATTTCAGCTCATTTCCTGTTGATCAATTAGTCGGTCAAAGAAGAGTCACAGACCGACTAGATGACGATCTAGTCGGTTAGGAATCCTTCTTAAGACCGACTAGTTGAGCTTTCCCTGTACAGCCATAGTTACTGTTTATCGTTAGTCGGTCAAAGAACGTTTGTCGATCGACTAGTTGATAAACTAGTCGGTCAGCATTTGTTCTTAGACAGACTAAATCAACTTGTATCCAGCCTATTCAATTTCATCTGTTAGTCGGTCAAAGACCACTCACCGACCGACTAGTTGTGAAACTAGTCGGTTGGCAAGTCTTCTTAGACCGACTAGTTCATATTGCCTGGAACTTTCTCGTTTGGCTGTAAGCCTGTTAGTCGGTTCATGAAGAATCACCGACCGACTAGTTGGCAATCTAGTCGGTCAGTGATCCTTCTTAGACCGACTAACTGCTTCAGAAATATGACCGTTGGGAATCTTTTGAGCACGATTTTTCTTGCCTCTATAAATACAAACCCGATTCGTTTGAGGCAAGGTTAGATGTCCAGTATACAAGTTATTTTAGACCTAAGAGAAGAGTTTTCTCAAGCTAATTCAAATCTCTCTCTTCCTTACAAGAATCTCTCCCTTCACTCTTTGAGCCAAATTCCTCAAGAGAGATTCTCTCCATTGTGAGCCATTCAATCCAAGAGCTTGATTCTAGTCACCATACCCCACCCTAGGCTTCCATTGCTGGTCAACTTCTTGGAGCTAGGGTTTGGTGACATCTTCTTCCCCAAAATCCATCTTTGCCCTAATCTGGTAAGTTATACTCAAGGCATAGGATTTTGTGGTAAGTGTTTCATATTTCATTTCAATTGATATTGCAATTGTGTCTATCGGTTGTGAGAGAGGGTGTGATCCCGGTTTGTGGGAGTCACATGTCATTTGTATGATTTGGTCTTGTGAAGGTTTTTCACAAGAATTTCATAGTGCTAAATCTTGAGTTAGGGTTTCTAACTCAAGTATCCGGAGGGGATCCGGGTGGTTGGGACGTATGATCACCGGGAACAAGTCGGGGAGACTTGGGTGGATCCGAACCCGTTACATGCTTTGTTTGCGTTTGTCTATTTCTTGTTGATTGTTGTTTATTCCGCATTGTCGTTTGTTTCTTGCACAATAATTAGGAATAACTATCTTGATTATTTTAAAGTACTATTCACCCCCTCTAGTACATGTGCAGTAGCTTCACAGGGCACTACAATTGGTCTCAGAGCCAAGGTTAAAGCTACAAGTTCAAAGCTATGAGAAACAACGACTACAGCGTCTTCAAGGACCGTCAAGGAGATTCTTCAGTTTTGGAAGGGCAATCCTCAACTAGGCCTCCCTCCTTCAATGGTACCAATTACGGGTACTGGAAATGCCGGATGGAAACTTTCCTCCGGAGTGCTTCATTGTGGAGAGCCACGTTGACGGAGTACGTCGAGCCCGAAGAAGAAGATTTCGCGAAGTGGACTCCCACGGAGGTCGCCGCGGAGGTAAGCAATGCCAAGGAAATGAACGCCTTGCAATGTGCTTTGGAGCCCGAGGACTTCAATAAGATATGTACATGTAAGAGTGCATATCAAATATGGAACTCCCTCCTCATCTTGCATGAAGGAACAAGTAGGGTAAGAGACTCCAAACTTGTTGTTGTTAATAAATATTTCGAATTATTTCACATGCAACAGGGTGAGAAGATGAAAGAGTATTATGCTCGATTCGTTGACATTACCAACGAATTGGAGGCTCTTGGGAAAACCTACACCCAAAAGGAGAAAGTCTCAAAGATCATCGATGGACTTCCTTCTTGTTGGGAAAAGCGTACCTTCGCCATCGAGAAAGGTAATGATATGATTAAGTACACTGTCATACAACTAATGGGTACCTTGATGTCTTATGAGGTACGCAAGGACAGTAAGCTCATGATGAAAGAAAAGATGAAGTCGTACTTGAAGCAAGACGAGCCAAAGAAAAAGGCAATTGCGTACAAGGCCGCTCCATCTACCGATGATGAAGAATCGGAAGACGAGTTGGACGTAGAAACCATTGCCCGTATGGCAAAGGAGTTTGACCGATTCTTCTGAAAAGATAAGTTGAATAAATCAAAATTTATTTCGGCTAATGCTTCTACTCCAGTGTGTTATAAATGCAACAAGCCAGGACACATCAAGCCGGATTATCCTCACAACAAACACAAGGAGAAGTGGAAGGCATTCAAGTACGACAAGTCGAGAAAGCATAAGAAAGGACTTGTCGGCACATTCACCGACTTCGAAGAGGACTCCTCTAGTGGAGAGTCGGATGATGAACGTGTGGAGAAAGCACACACGTGCTTCATGGGAAAAGAGGAACGTGATCAAGAGACCTCCTCCGATGAAAGCGATAATGGAAGCCAGGATGAAGGCGATGAGGTAACTATGGATGAACTTAGATTAGCCAACGAACAACTATGGAATAAGTTTTCTAATTTGGCTACTAAATTTATTAAGACTACAAATTAGTTAGACAGTCTTAAAACCTCGCCTAAGCCTATCATCGTCAACAACAACACCGTTGTTGAAGATTTGAGAAATGAGATTGTAAATCTAAAATCTCAACTTGAGCATGTTCATATCGAGGATTCGGATGAACATGTGATAACGGATTTGACGTCTCAAAACTCAACTTTGAGTATTGAGAATAAAAATCTCAAATCACGTGTTTGCGCACTCACATCGCAAGTGTCCACCTTGGATGCTTCCATGCATTCTCTCACCGAGAAGTATGAGTGCATATTAGGCCGAATCAATGAATTCAATAAAGGTAAGAGCCATTTGGATAATATCCTAAATGACTTACTTCCGGCCAATCATTATATTGGCTTGGGGTATAAGATGGGAGAGTCATCCAAATCGTCCGCCACCTTTGTTAGGCCAACGTCCGATGCTTCTACTAGTGGAAGTAAACACTTCATGGGTAGTTCTTCTACCAATGGTGCTTCCGCTAGGTACACAGCCCCATTTGGAAAGAAACCCACTTTGGGTGGACCTCCAAAGAGGGGTCATGCTTTCATGTATGCCATGCCATGCAGGAACGCACATCCTACTCCACATGTTAGCACATATGATGATTTTTATGCTCCGCATCCACGAGCACGTGCACACCATGTGACACACACTCATGCACGTGTTCCACCACATGCATATGCTCATCCTCATTATCATATGAATAATTATCATCATGCACCATTGCATCATATGCCATATGCTTACCCACGACATGCATCACATAGAAATCAACAACGTATGCATGTTCCCAATAGGATTAGGACTCCCAAGACATACACTATTTGGGGTCCGAAGAACACAAGCATGCATGCTAAGGATATGTATGTGCAATCATATATAAACGATATTATTTTGAATGATGATTATGTTGGGAAATCACGGTCCTCGTGGACTTGGTTTCCGAAGGGTTAGTTTCCTTTGACCCTTCATTGCTTGGTACCATAAGTTTAATTTCATTTTATGGGTACCAACGCAATTGTGGTATGTATTGGTTTGTTTTTATTTTGCATATTAATCATGGATGTGCATGTTAATTTGAATTTAGTTAAGATTTGGGTTACATTTAATTTGAGTTTAATTCGCTAAATTTATTGCCTAACCCATAGGATCCAAAAAGATTTTTGGATACCAAAATGATATGTCTCTAGGTTCAATCCACCATGGGATACCAACCCTACCAACTCATTGTTTTGCAAAGTTTTTTTCAAATGGAGTTGTTGGTGCTTAAGTAATGCACCAAAGTAGGGGGAGCTTAATGTTGTAAGTATATTCTTACATTTGATATACATTTGGTATCCATGTGTGTTGATTGCATGCATTGTTAGAATATCTACATTGGTATCATTTTGTTTCAATTTGTATGCTAGAATTGTGTATGCCATAGATTTATGATGTTCTATCTATGTTTGGCATAACATTTTTGCATATTACTTTCGGTATCATATTTGCTACATTTGGTTTTTCACATTGGACTTTTGTCTCTGATGTGGATTTCGTCGCTCGACGATTAACTTGGTTAAATAGAATTCTTTCTATGGAAACATAGAATTGTTTTCCATGCACTATTTAACTAAGAATGTTGATATTGGAGAGTATGTTCCATAACCCAATAAGTGAAATTGATTTGAGTTGTGATGATTTCGTATTTCGATTTTCGCATATGGCTTGATGATTTCGTTTTTCGATTTTCGCCTATGGTTTGACGATTTCGTATTTCGATTTTCGCCTTTGGCTTGATGATTTCGTTTTTCGATTTTCGCCTATGGTTTGATGATTTCGTTTTTCGATTTTCGATTATAGTCACGTTGGCACGCTTTGAGTTTCTTCGGTATTTTTACATTGGTGTCATGTGGACCATGATCGTATTCTTCCACTCTCGTGCTTTTATTTTTTAGCCATTGGTTTTGTCGTTAATCTCCTCCCGCTCTTTTTGCTAATGCCAAAGGGGGAGAGAATTAATAATGACGATGTGCTAATGAATAATTCAAGGCAATTTATCATGAATCTAACTTGATATGTTAGATTCAGGGGGAGTGAAGATATAAAAATGGATTTAGATCCTATATGTCAATAATTAGTTCATATTTCATATCTTCTCTCGTCTGCTTGATGCGTATGATTATCATTTAATACGAGACTAACGTGTCATCAATGCAGTGGGAGTAGGTAAATTTCTTTTGAATCATTATTATTGATTATTATTTATGTTGGTTTGTCATCACCAAAAAGGAGGAGAATGTTGAGTATTGATTCCCCGGATTTGGTTTTGGATGATGAGCAAACATAAATATCATGTACTAACTGTTTGTGAGCGCAGTTATGGAGATCGTCGCCAAAAGAACACGTACATCCAAAGCGACGTCTCAAGACTTCTCAATACGCGTGATCATGTGCCTAAAGCTTCGTTGAAGCTCAAGGAGCAATATTGAAGTCAAGAAGAAGGAAGATTGAAGCTTTGAAGATGGTTCGTCATGTATTATTTATTGTCTTCTAGCTTCATAGATTAGAATGTTAAGCCTTGAGTAGGACTTACATTATTATCTTTATTTTGCTCATATCTTAGAGCTAGGATTATCATATAAGCCATTAGAATCTTTCCCGAAGCTTATCGCTTCTTCCCTCGGCTTCTAGTGCATCTTAGTTGGTTCAAGAAGAAGTACCAACCGACTAGATGCCGATCTAGTCGGTCGGCAACTCTTCATGAACCGACTAGATGTCCTTGCTCATTTCAGCTCATTTCCTGTTGATCAATTAGTCGGTCAAAGAAGAGTCACAGACCGACTAGATGACGATCTAGTCGGTTAGGAATCCTTCTTAGACCGACTAGTTGAGCTTTCCCTGTACAGCCATAGTTACTGTTTATCGTTAGTCGGTCAAAGAATGTTTGTCGACCGACTAGTTGATAAACTAGTCGGTCAGCATTTATTCTTAGACCGACTAAATCAACTTGTATCCAGCCTATTCGATTTCATTTGTTAGTCGGTCAAAGAACACTCACCAACCGACTAGTTGTGAAACTAGTCGGTTGGCAAGTCTTCTTAGACCGACTAGTTCATATTGCCTGGAACTTTCTCGTTTGGCTATAAGCCTGTTAGTCGGTTCATGAAGAATCACCGACCGACTAGTTGGCAATCTAGTCGGTCAGTGATCCTTCTTAGACCGACTAACTGCTTCAGAAATATGACTGTTGGGAATCTTTTAAGCACGATTTTTCTTGCCTCTATAAATACAAACCTGATTCGTTTGAGGCAAGGTTTGAGGTCCAGTATACAAGTTATTTCAGGCCTAAGAGAAGAGTTTTCTCAAGCTAATTCAAAGCTCTCTCTTCCTCACAAGAATCTCTCCCTTCACTCTTTGAGCCAAATTCCTCAAGCAAGATTCTCTCCATTGTGAGCCATTCAAGCCAAGAGCTTGATTCTAGTCACCATACTCCACCCTAGGCTTCCATTGCTGGTCAACTTCTTGGAGCTAGGGTTTGGTGACATCTTCTTCCCCAAAATCCATCTTTGCCCTAATTTGGTAAGTTATACTCAAGGCATAGGATTTTGTGGTAAGTGTTTCATATTTCATTTCAATTGATATTGCAATAGTGTCTCTCGGTTGTGAGAGAGGGTGTGATCCCGGTTTGTGGGAGTCACATGTCATTTGTATGATTTGGTCTTGTGAAGGTTTTTCACAAGAATTTCATAGTGCTAAATTTTGAGTTAGGGTTTCTAACTCAAGTATCCGGAGGGGATCCGGGTGGTTGGGACGTATGATCACCGGGAACAAGTCAGGGAGACTTGGGTGGATCCGAACCCGTTACATGCTTTGTTTGCGTTTGTCTATTTCTTGTTGATTGTTGTTTATTCCGCATTGTCGTTTGTTTCTTGCATAATAATTAGGAATAACTATCTTGATTATTTTAAAGTACTATTCACCCCCCCTCTAGTACATGTGCAGTAGCTTCACATGGCACTACAGAAATACCACGTGTGTTCAGTAGAATACACTTATAGCACAAAATAGGGCATGACAATATCTCGTTGTAACAACTATTTAGTGCAATCCCCATTTGAATGTAATCATAATCTTCTAATACAATGGTCAAATTGAAAGCTCAAATTTTGCTTTAAAACAGTGCCACTCATTTATCTTACTCAATAAGTCCATTCATTTTTCTTCCTTTAATGTTATCATTTTCTTATTATAAATTTTTTAAGGGAAACTCTCAACTAAAGATGAAAGAATTGAAAGAGAACTTTTTACTCATATTATTGTCGAGTTATTTTTAATTATAAATTTATTTCTCTATTTTCTTGTTAATTTATTCAAAACTTTTTATTGCTATGTTCTCCTCATCCCTAATGATTATTCTTCAACACATTGAATCTGTCAAAATATTCATTTTCTAAACTTCTATATGAATTCTACAAATGTTAACATTTGAATGGATCAGTCTTTTTATGTTTTCTTTGTAACTTCTTTGAAAATGATGCTATAGATTATATGTTTGGTTCTATTTTTGAATTAAACAAAGGGTTAATTGCATAAAAATACCCTCATGTTTGGGCCATTTTAAGTAATTACCTGATTCGTAGTGAAAAGTGTATATTTATACCCCTTAACTACCCCTATTTTGTACTAAAGATTATGCTTAATCTTGCTCTTTCGACTATATACTCACTTTATATTTCATATAAGGGCTTTTTGCATTCTTTGCACACAACATTATTATATGGACTAATTTCTTCTTCTCCTATTTTAAGGTACTCTTGGGAGTCTTGGAGATTTTCCAAAAATTTTTGGGATTTTTCTGGGATTTCTGGGTATTTTTGGTGGATTTTTGGTGGAGAAAATGGCATTTAAAAGGGGAGAAAAGGTTTTAAATGTGGTGCCACGTGGCGCGATCCCACGGCGCCACGTTGCAATCTGTTGCGGGAAGAATAGAGGCGGGGGCACGCGCTTCCGCCCCCGTTTGACTTTAATGCGAGCTGTGCCTCGCATTTTTGAAGTGGGCCAAAGGCCCGCCCCTCATTTCGACGGGCTGAAAGCAGCGCCCGCTCTTTTGGAGCAGGCCGATTTTTCTACCCGGCCCGACAACTACTGCGCGCACATTTCTGAAGCAGGCTGATGCTTCCACGGGTCGGATCCGATCCGACCTGCCATTCCACTAACAACAGGCGCACGTGGCTTATGAGCATGCGTCGGGTTTCAAGGCCCGGGAATGCAAAAAGACAGACCCGATAAGCCCATTTTTGCCCTATTTGGCATTGGGGGTGTTTTCCAGCGAGGCCAATCAGTTTTTTCAACCAGTTACAGTTCCATTGGGGGGTTTAGACCCCCGTCTTATTTTCCAAAGGCTAGGGCTAGGGCTTAGAGGCCATTAGAGCTAGGAGAGCTTGGAGGAGCTTCAAGGAAGGGGAAAGCTTGAGTTTTTAGGGTTCTACTTGGTGATTTCTTCCCCTCTCTTGTACCATTTGAGCTCTATTATTTTGTATGAATGATTATTGAATGATAGTGGAAATCCTTTGATAGTTATTTGATTTGTGGCTTTTATTGAATATTCATTAATGTCTATCACTTTGTTTTCCTTATGATGGCCTAGAGCCAATGGTGTGTGGAATTGGGATTAACTAGGGTGTTGTGAGCTTGATTAGTGATGATTCATATAGTGCATTTAATGGATTTAGCATGCCTTGAAATGGGTGTTAAATAGTGTTGATTGGTGGGTTGTGCCCTAGATTTGATTGAATCGTGCTCTACCCTTGGTGGGACCGTAGAACCAGTGTACATTAAGGGTCACACCTACGTGCACTATCCTTGCATTCTATTGACATGGATGCAATGATCAATTCACGTGCCATTGTTAGGGATTCCAACACATTAGTCAACACACAAATGAGTCGTGCATTACCCTTGGTGGGGCCGTAGAACGGCGGTGTGCCTTAAGGGCATACCTACATGCACAACTCTCGTATACCTTATAATGGATGCGAGTGTTGATTCATTTGGAATAAACCTATTGCTAATCAACTCACAACCATATTGACATCCCACTCTACACACTCTTCCTTGCTTGACTAGCTCCACACTTTGGTCTCCACCCTACCTACCTTGGGTTTGGCTCGACCGTGTTACCCCACACTCCCTCACACTACACTTGTTAGTTTAGTTGGTTGTACCAACACTTTTAGCATTCCTTAACCAATTGAGATTGTGATTGTGAAACGAATTGTCTCTGTGGATTTGACCCCATACTCATGGGTTTATATTGCATTTGACACGCCTCTTGGGAGGAGGACATGTGCATCATACTTGGATTGTGCACGTCCTCGAGGTCAATCATTTGGCGCCGTTGCTGAGGACAACGGTTTTCACATTCACATTTTTCGTTGGTTTTGGACACTTTAGGTGTAGTACTTCGAGCTTAGTATTGAGTCTTTTTGATTGTTTATTTTATACTTTTTGAGTCATTTTTCTTTCTTTCTTTCTTTTATTTTAAAAATCTTTTGCAAATAAATTTTTTTCTTATGGATTCATTTTCAAACTTTAGCGATGCTGATGTGGAGGACTCCCAACTGTTGGATATGGAAGACGTTAGTACACCCTTTTGGGGGATGTACGAGGGATTACGGACCTCGAACGTCGCGTACACGAAGTCGTGTACAAAGGGAATCTGTTCCCTTGCGGAGAGGATCTCTGGATGAGCGGGAAAGTCGCATTATATATGCATAAGTGCATGCGACATATGGCTAATAAAGGGGGAATATCTTAAGCTTATGTTGTACCATGCATATGGTACAACTTAAGCTTATAATGTGCCATGTATCATGGTACACCTTAATTAAGTTGTTCCAAAGGAACAACTTACCCTAAAATAACTACCTTGGGGGCTATAAATAAGACCCAAGGGTAGCCATTTTCCTTACACATTTTGCATGAAATTCATGCATGCATCTTCTTCATAGCGAAGCTCTGCAGAAATATTTCCTCTCCCTCCATCCAAGTTCTTAATCTAAAATAGAGATTTAGATTGTGGATTAGTAGCCTTACTCCGTTCGTGAGTAGACTCGATCCGTCGTGGAGAATCCGAAGGCGAAGTTCGTAGACTACCGTGCCGCGTACGCAAGCGTAAGTCTAAACTTCATATTATCGATCCTAACTCTGTTTTGGCAGGATCCAACATTGGTATCAGAGCCATATGGGTTCGCCCCGGTCAATCCACCGCCCCGTCGAAACTACGAACGAGTCGTTGTCTTTTTCACGAATGGGTCTCCTACTATTACGGATATAGTAGGAACGCTTCGTGACGGAGAGAACGCAGCGGTTGTTCTTTTCACGTTAGGGTCTCCTATCATTACGGATATGGTAGGAACTCTCCGTGACGGGAAGAACCGACCGTTCACGTAGTACGTTATTCATTTTTTGGCACACGGCCATTAAGAGATAACTAATTTCTTCGACGAACGGGTGCTTCATCAAGGAAGATGATGGAAGTTATTTCCATCGGGTAAGAGGAAAATTTGGTGCATGTGCACCATGGCCAAATGGGCTATGAAGGCCATGCACCCCCTCTCCCCATGCGGAGGGGGTTGGCTACGGCCAATAACCACCGGCGACCACCCCATCAAGGGGGAGGAATGAGTGCGGCAACCCCATTTAAAGGGGGTGGCCGGCCATGGCCAAAGGGGCCATGGCCGGCCAACGCCGAGTGGCCTTGGCCATGACCGGCCATGGCCAAGCTATGGCCGGCCAAGGCCAGGCCGACAGTGGCCGGCCTTGGCCAGGCCGGCAGTGGCAGGCCTTGGCCAAGCACTGCCGGCCAGGCCGGCCCTGGCAGTGGCCAGGGCCGGCGCCCTGGCCACTGCCAGGGCCAGGCCGGCCCTGGCAGAGGCCAGGGCCGGTGCCCTGGCCTCAGGCCAGGGCCTGGCCGAGGCCAGGGCAGGAGCCCTGGCCCCGGCCAGCGGCCTGCCGGCCCTGGCAGAGGCCAGGGCCGGCGCCCTGGCCTCGGCCAGAGGCCAGGCCGCCCTGGCAGAGGCCAGGGCCTGGCCGGCCGGCCCTGGCAGAGGCCAGGGCCTGGCCGGCCCTGGCCGAGGGGGCCAGGGCCCCTGGCCGGCCCTTGGCCAAGCCCCGGCTAGGGCAGAGGCCCTGGCCGGGAGAAGTTGCAGTTCGAATATTGGTCGACCAATTTTGTGTTTTTGGTCGACCAATCTGGCAGAAGGTCCGGGTCGACTGCAAATTTGTCAACTGACCCATACGGGGTGACAAAGGGCATTGGTCAAACTCGAATGTGTCGATTAGCTCATACGGGGCTAACCACAGTGCCGACTAGTTCATACGGGACTAACGTTTTAATGAAGTTTTAACTTGGGCTCTACTCTTTGAAGACTAGCCATAGTGCTCTACTTCATGCGAGATTAGCTAAGTCATTGTGCTCTACTCTACGGAGATTAGCCAATGTACTTATGTAAATGTGCTCTACTCCTTGAAGATTAGCCGTAATGCTCTACTTCATGCGAGATTAGCCATGTCATTGTGCTCTACTCCACGGAGATTAGCCAATGAACTTATGACGTTGTGCTCTACTCTACGGAGATTAGCCAATGTATTTTAAATTCGTTTTGAAAAATACGTTTTCAAAAACGCTTTTCCGCTGCAAAGTACTATAAGAGTACTAACATTTGATAAAGTGAGGGAGAAATATTGAAAGTTACTCTAGATGGTGATTGGAAACATAGTGACCTTTCCGATTCTAGAGTAACATCTTCAATATTTTTCGAAAGTAACTTATCAAATACTCGTTTTCCGCTGCTAGTACTATAAGAGTACTATTGTTTGATAAGTGATGGGGGAATATTGAAGGTTGTTCTAGATGGTGATTGGAATCATAGAGACCTTTTCGATTCTAGAACAATATCTTCAATATTTTTCGAAAGTAACTTATCAAATATAATATAATTCCAAGTGGGATTTGAATTTTTAGAACTATCCAAATGGGATACTCTATTATCATTTCAAGTGGGAGTTATATTTTAAGAATTTTTATGCAATGTTTTTGATCGAACCTTCGGTTTTGTGTTTTTTGCAGCATTTTAAAAGTAAAATGTCTTCCGCTTCAAAGAATATCGTCGCTGAGTTAAACAAAGGTGAAAAACTCAACGGCGATAATTACAAACTTTGGTCCATAAAGATACAATACGTTCTAGAGGAGCAAGAAGTGCTCGAAACTCTAAAGAACGTTATGATTGAACCCGAGTTGGGCACTACGGCCCAACACAGACGAGACAAGGAAGCTTTTGATGCTTGGTCTCGGAAGAATAAGATAGCGCGCATTACGTTATTAAGCAGTATGGCTGATGACATAATGCGCATCTTCCGAGAATATGACCTAGCCATGGACATATGGTCCAAGCTAGAGGAGAAGTTCGGTGGCACATCGGTGTCCAAACTTCGCGCCTTAACTATAAAGTTCGATACATATACGAAACGTCCAGATCATTCCATGGGGAAACATCTGCGACATATGGCGAACTTTATCTCAGAGTTAAAGGACGCAGGTCATGTGCTCACGGATGAGCAACAAATCCAAGCAGTCATACGTTCCCTACCAAATGGGTGGGATCAGATGAAGATGCATCTCACTCATAATGAGAGCATCAAGACCTTCAACGATGTTTCCAAGCACCTCGAATTAGAGGAAGAGCGGCTTGCGGCTGCCAAGCCAAGTGCAGAAGTGCACATGGTTGCTAGTTCCTCACACGGGGGAAAGAAACGTAAAGATCGTTCGAAGTCTTCTAATGAACGTAATAAGAAACCTGAGTCCACCAAGGAACCCAAACATAAGGGTGGGCACAAGAAATGGCACAAGAAGAAAGACTTGAAAAGGATCAAGTGCTTCAAGTGTAACAAGCTCGGTCACTATGCTCGTTCGTGTACGAGTGGAAGTGACGAGGTAACTTGTAATACTAGTTACATATGTGTTTCTAGTTCACTATTTCTTGTGGAATCTAATCCATTTTGGGATAATTGATTCAGGTGCCACCGAACACATAGCAAAGGACAGACGGTCCTTCGTGGAGTATCACCGGATACTCAAGGAATGAAGTGGATCAATGTAGGAAACAACACACGTGTTGTAGAGAAAGGCGTTGGGAATTGCAAGCTAGACTTGGACAACGGCCACACTCTCCTACTTTATGATGTTCTCTTCATTCCATATATTCAAAGGAATATTAATACTGTGGTCAATTTAATGGGTCTTGGTTAATAGTTGGTTCCTTCAAGTTTGTAATATGGACCTATTTTTGTAATAATTCCTTTATTGGTACTGGGTTTGTATTTCAAAGGATTTATTGTAATAAGTACAATGTGTTTCCTCATGTAATGAAAATTTCCTTGTGACAAATATTTTGACTAATGAGTCTAATATAATTTGTTGGCACACAAGGCTTGGTCATATTGGACCAATGCGTATAGATAGACTTGCCAAACGTGGCCTTCTATCCAATGTTTCAAAGGTTGAAATGTCGACCTGCGAACATTGCCTTGTGAGGAAATCTTGTCGCAAGCCGTTTGGAACCGGCACAAGGGCCGAGGTTCCAATACAGCTTATCCATTCGGACATATGTGGTCCGATGAATGTCAAGACAAGACGCGGGAAGTCCTATTTCATCACTTTTAATTGATGATTTCACCCGATTCGGTCATATCTATTTGATATCCCACAAAAGTGAAAGCACTAAACCTGCTTTAAAAACTATATGAGTTTAGTGGAGAATCAATTAGATCGCAAGATTAAGGTCGTGCGAACCGATAGGGGCGGTGAATATCAATCAATAAGTTTAAAGGAACTTTGTGATGAAAAAGGCATAGTACATCAGGTAACTATGCCTTATACTCCTCAACAAATTGGTGTTGCAGAAAGGAGGTATAGGATTTTAATGAAAAATGGTCCGTTCAAATGATGGCGCAAGCTAACTTGCCGATCATCTTTTGGGGTGATGCATTATTGACAACCATTTTCATTTTAAACCGCGTACCCTCGAAATCAGTTAGCTCCACTCCTTATGAGTTGTGGAACCAAAGGTCTCCTGACTTAAACATTTTCACCTTGAGTTTGTGCATTCAACGCACATATTTCCTCCCATAAGTATGGAAAACTTGGGCCATGGGGAAGGAAATGTATCTTTAAACGATACGCATAAAACTCCAAAGGTTATGTTTTTGTTAGTCAGGAAGACAATGGTGTGCTAATTGAGTTTGAGTCGAGGGATGTCACTTTCTTGGAAAACGAGTTTCCAAGACAGGGCGAGATAAGTCAGGACTTATCTCTATTTTGAGATTTATGATCAAAAAGGATTACCTCATTCGAGTGGGAGAAATTCTTGGTGAAAACGAAAATACTTTTCAAACTTCACCAATGGATTATACGAATGACGATTATCCTATTCCATACGGGAAAAATGATCCAAGTGGGAGCAATTCTAACAACATTTCAAGTGGGAGTGATATTAGAATTGATCTAAATTCGAGTCAACAAGGACTTGAAGAATCTCAAATATGCCGCATCATGCCCTGCGAAAGACAAATGGATGGAAGCGATGAAGGAGGAATTGAAATCCATAAAAGTTAACCAAGTCTGGGACTTAGTTATAGTTAACTCACCCAGAGGACATAGAGCAATTGGGAACAAATGGGTTCTCAAGATCAAGCATAAGGCTGATGGCTCTATAGATAGATATAAAGCTCGCCTTGTCGCGAAAGGTTTTACGCAACAGGAAGGGATAGACTACGAAGAAAACTTCTCACCTGTTGTGCGTTTTACCTTGATTCGCATGATTCTGGCAATGGTAGCTTGCTTATACCTCGAATTACATCAGATGGATGTAAAGATTGCCTTTCTCAATGGAGAATTGGACGAGGAGATCTATATGGAACAACCAACAGGGTTTGTAAAAGAAGGAAACGAACATAAGGTTTGTAAACTTCGTAAGTCCATATATGGTCTTAAATAATCCTCGAGGCAATGTTATATACGATTTCAAGAAGTTGTCTTATCAAATGGATTTTTCCATGCTTGATGAAGATAACTGAGTATATATCAAGAGGATTAAAAGCAAGCATGTTATTATGTCTCTATATGTAGATGACATTTTAATAGCCGGAAATGACAAGGGCTTTGTGATGAGTATCAAGGCTTGGCTTTCATCAGTATTTTAGATGAAAGGCATAGGAAAAGCCGCATATATCCTTGGAGTTAAGATTTCAAGGAATCGTTCGAAGAAACTTCTTTCTCTTTCACAGGAGACTTATATAAAGAAGGTTCTAGAACGATTTAATATGCAGGACTGCAAGTCCATTGATATTCATATAAGCATATGCGATAATTTATATCTGGAATCGTGTCCAAAGAACCAAAAGGAAAAGGAAATTATGGAAAAAGTTCCATATTCCAGTACAGTTGATAGTCTTATGTACACTATGGTGTACGAGACCGGACATCTGTTTTGCCGTTGGAAATGGTAAGCTGTTACCAATCCAACCCAGGGCAAGAACACTGGAAAGCGGTTAAGAAGATAATGCAGTATCTTAAAGGAACTGCAGATTTGCAAAAGACTATGATAAAACCAAGAAGGTAGACATAAGGTACATATCTACGCATGAGATGATAGAGGATCAGCTTACGAAAGCGATCCCCAGAAATGTGTTTTATAAACACTTATCATCTCAAGGATTGCGTATGGGCTGAGTTGTACCAATATATATTCCCATGTCTAAGAAATGATCAAAATTAATAAAAGAATAAGTTCTTTTTCCAACATTGCATATGAATTTCTTAAGAAATGTTTGTGTACATTTTTGAAATCTCAGCTGAATTGTGTGTATGTCGGACAGATTAAGGTTGGCTCTCTCACATGAGCAACCGCCTTATCTTATCAGATGGATAAGATAGAGATGAGACTAGTTTAAAGTCAAAATCATTAGACGAATGATTTAGAGTCATGACTTTAACAAGATAGTCGAATGAAAGATCTGCATCATATGGATGCTTACAAAAGATCTGAGATCTATATCACAAGGATATAAAGATCTCATTGGATTTTTTAATCATATCTGTCTTATGCAGGATGAGAGTCCGTGAATATTTCACGAGTAGTAAGGGGACTCAAAAAGATAGGCACTGTGGTGTCTGATCTTTCATCCGTACAACATCATTAAGACATACTCTCCCTGGGAAAGGAGTGATGTTGTAGTACGTGTTCATACCACGTATGCATTTCGACCACTGAGTTAGTAGCAATAGTGTTTGTTATTATGTGAGACTCAAAGGACATACGGGTCTTAACTCTTACCCTCAAGGACTCCAATTGGTTCCTTTAGATTTGACGAGATGATCGCTATCTTAGCGTGTTGCTAATGGGCTATGGTAATTCGGCTCGGCGGGGCACGTTAGAAAAGCGAATCAAGTTCAGATCAGAAGGTTCGCAAGAAGAGGAAGATTGATTTCATATTCGCATTTGGACTTTAATGATTCAAAGCTGGCCAGCCAATTGTAATCCAGATGGGATTCAATTGTTGAATTTAAAGTACAAGAAAATGTGAAGAAATAATCTAGGGTAAAGCATGCGTTGAACTACTCAACTTTGCACCTTCGAGGTCGTTGTGTATCTCTAACAAGTGCACAACAACAGACTCTACGCGCATGACGGTCGCACGGTCTATTTCTCGGTATGATAGATGAAAGAACTAAGGGAAAGACGTTCTCTTACAATCCCCTCAAGTGTGAGTGGGAGATGTTGGATATGGAAGACGTTAGTACACCCTTGTGGGGGATGTACGAGGGATTACGGACCTCGAATGTCGCGTACACGAAGTCGTGTACAAAGGGAATCTGTTCCCTTGCGGAGAGGATCTCTGGATGAGCGGGAAAGTCGCATTATATATGCATAAGTGCATGCGACATATGGCTAATAAAGGGGGAATATCTTAAGCTTATGTTGTACCATGCATATGGTACAACTTAAGCTTATAATGTGCCATGTATCATGGTACACCTTAATTAAGTTGTTCCAAAGGAACAACTTACCCTAAAATAACTACCTTGGGGGCTATAAATAAGACCCAAGGGTAGCCATTTTCCTTACACATTTTGCATGAAATTCATGCATGCATCTTCTTCATAGCGAAGCTCTGCAGAAATATTTCCTCTCCCTCCATCCAAGTTCTTAATCTAAAATAGAGATTTAGATTGTGGATTAGTAGCCTTACTCCGTTCGTGAGTAGACTCGATCCGTCGTGGCGAATCCGAAGGCGAAGTTCGTAGACTACCGTGCCGCGTACGCAAGTGTAAGTCTAAACTTCTTATTATCGATCCTAACTCTGTTTTGGCAGGATCCAACACCAACTACCACTGTTCTTTCGCGGTATAGCGTTGGAAAATCCTAGTTCATTTATGCAAAAGTTTGAAAAAATGGTGTAAAAAGAGTTTGAAGATTTGTTTGATGAGAACATTTATGAAGATTTTATTTATTTTAAAGTGTTCCCACATACTTTGAGAGATGATGCAACGATTTGGTTTGATGCATTTCCTCGAGATTCTTTTCTACTTGGCTTTCTTTTCAGACTGATTTCCTTCGAGCTTTCTTTTCTATTTATTACAGGAATCGTGTACACATGTGCCAGGCATTTGACCAACAAATGGTGAGCTTTATCCAGTTTGACGGTGAGACATACTGTCAGGTTTTGGCGAGGTTCGATGGGGTAGTGCTTGGGTGTCCATGCCATGCTTTCAATGCAGAGGATCTACTTCGGATTTTCTACACAAGGTTGCAGCTGTCGACGTGAGACTTTGTGCAGATGAGCAGCAGTGGAGATTTATTTGCATACACTACAGAGGATGCATGGTTGTACCTGTTACGACCTAAAGATCGTAGGAGTCCGACTCCCGCCCGGATCCGCTAACATACACCATTAACTCACCTTTTCACAAAAGGGCTGCCGCCCCGAAAATCCGGGGAATATGGAGACGGGCGCGCCTTGCAGCGTTCCCCGAGCCGGCCGAGCCGAACAACCACAGCCGCTCGACCCACCGGGGGTAGCGCGCTTGGGGACGCTTGGGTAGCTAAGCCGGGCCTATTGACAGGCACGGACGTATCCTTCCGTACCGGCGGACCATAGCCCATGACCGATCGGGGGGCGCGGCCAGGCCGGACAACCCCTGATCGGAACGACCCGTCCGATTCCCACGAACCGCGGCGCCTAGAGTGACACAGCCCGACCTTTAGTTCGTCGCTAACGACAAACAACCTAGGATAAGGACACGACTGACACATACGTCACCTGACCGGCTGACAAAGCACCCCCTGGCAGCTGAGCCATCTGACAGTCAATGCTTTCGGCTCTGACACCCCGACAAAAGCACCCCCTGGTCGTCGCGCCGTTTGACGAAAGCAGTTCAGGCAACCCAATTCCCGACGTCCTTATCTGGAGTTTCCGCTGACGACCGAGCCAGCTCAGCACATCCAGTCAGCATGCCAGGTCAGCTCCACTTAGTCATCACCCGTCAGGTATAAATACCCCCTCTCCTCTTACGGAAGGGGGGTTGGAGAATTCTCTCTCATTCTATTATTCACACACGAGAGCAAAGGTCTTCCATATCTTTGTTCTCCCACCTATAGCTCGACACGCGTGGCGGACACACCGTTGGTCCGACCGGCGTGTCTAGCCCCCATTTTAAGTCCTATTACTGACTTAGGCATCGGAGGGGCTAAGGGTTGAACCCCAACCCTGCCCTTCTGACGAGTTGTTCGTGCTGCAGGAGAGCTCGCCCCTTGACCAAAGTCAGCTTCAGCCCCCTGTCGTCCAACCTTCCTCAGCTGCATCCGGCGAGATTTGCCCCCGTGAGCACCGCCGGCAACGGCTCCAACTTCTTCACCCCACTAATCACTTGTAAAACAGCCTACCCAAAACCTACTTCTCCACATAACCATCGTGCCCTTGGTTCCCCATAATACAAATTCATTGTACGCGAGTTCCACCTTGTAACAATTGGCGCCGTCTGTGGGAACGAAGGGTCACACTGTCACGCCCCGCTTCCCAAAAACGTGGAGGCGAAGCGTGAGAAGGTCCGCTCAGACTTGAAGCTACAAAGCCGCAAGTCCGATAAGCGTCAATCACTTTAATCTGCAGGTCCTTGCAATGCGAAACGAAACAAAGATAACAATAACGAAAGAGACAAAAAGAACATCTCAGAATATCCATAATAATAATAAATCTCAACATCGCAGAAAAGCCACCAGGCTACAAATAAAAGAGTCTAAAAGAGGCCCAGCATGGCCAACAAAAGTACAAAGTACGAAAACAAGGAAAAGGTGCAAGCACCGACATCTAACAGCAACCTAAAGCAAAAGCAAGTAAGATCAGTCTCTAAGACTGGTCTCCGGTGTTCTCGAACTCCTCAACGAACGTAGGCTCGGGCTCAGCGTCAGCAAACACCTCGTCCTCAGCAACTGTCTCTGGCTCAGGGTCTAACATGTGACACCCAAAAGAGCAAGGGGCACATGTCAGCAAGTCTGGAAGACTTGTGCAAGTGAAACTGAAAGGTGGTGAAAGTAAAGCAACCTAGCAGTTCTAGCATGATGCAATGACATGGCAGTTTAAAGTAATGAGTGCAACAAGTAGGGTAAAGTAAAGTAAAGTACGAGCATGGCATGACATTCACAAGACAAGTACAAGACAAGAAAAGTAAGCACCTCGTGCACAGAGATTCCGTCTTTTGGCTAGAGTGGCTGCGCGGGCCAACTCCTAAGCTCAAGCGAACGTTTATCCCTACCCCTCCACGTGTGTCGAGCCAGGGCCTTACCCCCGAACGGTAATGCTCGCTTCTGGACCACGAGCCAGGAAGTGTGTAAACAAGTATGGCGTAGGGGTGCACCTAGCCCGGGACAAGCAAGTACAAGTATGTAGCGTGTGCTACGAATGCAACATTCAATGCATGGATGACATGACATGGCAGTTAAAGTAAGGCGTACAGGTAAGGAAAGTAAACGTGACAGTTTAGCATGCATGAACAACAATTTTAAGGGGTTGGATCTAGCTTCGTTGTCAAGCTAGATCATTTAGGTGACGGATCTAGTTTCGTTGTCAAACTAGATCAAGTAGGCGTCTAGCCAGCTATCATTTCACTGACTAGTCTCTTTTACGCTAAAAGCAAGTAAGTGGCCTAAAAACATGGCCCTACACAAGAGTTGGCAAGTTTCACTTGCCTGTAACTATCACGTAAAGAAAACACCGTCCAACGAGTCCAAAGTCACGATTCCTACGTGCACGAGTCCACCGGCCTACATCCGTTTTATTAATCTTGATTAGTGATTTCTAAAACATTTAAAATACTTTAAAATACTGATTTTTTTAGTCTTTATTAGCATGCAATTGGGTTGGGGGTCCTAGGGGTGCAAAACGTTACCTCAACACGACGCGAAAGCTACACCGGCGTCGGGTAGCGACGCCGGGGGTTGGAATAAGAGAACGCGCTCCAAGTCCTGTTTCCAAAATAGATTCCTCGCTGGAAAATCAGAGAAAATATCCCGGGCGACGATTCCAGATTCCAAAGCTCGTACGTGCGACGACGGGCTACGACGTGCGACGACGTCATACGCGGCAAGTCGTCGAAGAGAACGTACCAAAGTGGGGCCCACAGTAGTCCTAGGGGCCTTTGGGGGACCCACAATAACTCTGGAGAACTTGGGGGGCCCACGGAGGCAAGCGGTGCGACGGATGCGGGGTTGCGACAAGTGGCCGTCGGTCGTACAGCTTCGGTGCGGGGATCTCCTTCGGTCAGACACTAGGGAACGGCTGTGCAACGTGTGGGGGTCAGTCACGGCAGCGGGGGCGGCCGTTTCCCTCGGTCAGACACGGTGGAGGCCTCGGTCAGGCGCTTGGGATGCGGGGTTGCAGCGCTGCAGCGATGCAACGCTCGGGCGCTCGGTCACAGCGGCGGCTTCCTTCGGTCGGGCACGGAGCGGAGCGGGGCGACAGAGCGGGCGCTGCAGCGGGTCGGTGCGGAGCGGGGCGACCGGGCGGTTCTCTCGGTCTGACCGAGAGGCCCTATCGGTCAAGCGGGGGAACGAAGCGGCGGGGTTGGTGCTGCGGTGCGGAGCGACGAGAAAGCGGGCGGGGCGACCGGTCAGAGCGGGTGGATGCGGGGGATTTCCTCGGTCGTGCGGGGTGCTGAACGTCGCAACGTTGCGACGATTCGTCGCAACGTCCAAGATGAGTTTGGAAGAGGCTAGGGCTAATTTCTTGTGAAAATAGGACTTGCTAGGGGTTGCTTATATAGTATAGGTGGGTTGACTTGGTCTAGGGCTAAATCTAATAGGATTAGAATTCAAAAAGATTTGAAATTTGAATTTAAACTTCTCCAACCCAATCTAGGATTTGACCTGGTCCAAATGAGCTGGAAATTGGCTCAAAAATTCCTTAAAACGTTTAAAACTCAAATAAATTTTATTTGGCCGAAATTAATTGAAAAATAAATTATTAAAAATAATATAAAACTTGTAAAAATTATAAAAGTGGTCAAATAAACTCCAAAAATTATAAAATAAATATCGTGGTGTTCGTGGCGACGAATGTGAGCTAACTAAGAAGACGGATCTCAAATTCGATGTCGGACGACAAAACTAAAAATAGGAACGTCTCCCGTCAAAAGTGAAAATCGTCACGTCTCATCGAGTGAGTTTAAATTGTGGGAAAACGACTCGAGAAGTGTCGTTTCAAGATAGTGCCACTATTTAATACTCTCAGAGACGTTCGCAACGGCATATCACACAAGAGTATTCACAATCAAATAAAGTCTAAAATAAACACGTGCACGGCCAAAAGCACGTGCAACGCACAACGAAAAGTGGTCGTTACATCCTCCCCACCTTAGAATAAAGTCCGTCCTCGGACTTTCTAATATAACTAGTCGCTCTAGTAACTACCCCAATCAAGCCATATAATAATTTAACCAGGTATAGCCATTTCAAGTGCTTATATATGCACTAGATAGTCAAACGTTAATACTACTAACACGTGTATATATACATTCACATACGTCGTATACTTATACCTATTATTATTATCACACCTAGCCTACATATAGTTTCACCAGCACATTGCTTCAACCATTATAAGTATCCCCTAATTACCTACAGCCTCTTAAGTACTTCTACTCTAAATCTCACAGGCATCCTTAGTATGGTATAGCTACCCACACACCAAACTATAACTACTAACATACAAACAACTTCACACATCATGAATAACTCCGAATATATATAACACTCAATAAGCAACCATTAATATACCATGGAGGGTACGCTCATTCAAGCCAACATATGCGGAATTTGAAAACCGTCGTACTTCAAAAGTTGAAATCCTCGTTTGGAAGAAATATTTGGAGATCGATAAGACGTGTTGTTTCAAAATAGGTTTGGGTCGAATATTCATAATAAGAGAAAATGGTCTATTGGTTTTAAAGAATCATTAAAAGAGGAAGTAAAATCATTTACACGAATATTGAAGGCGTAGTTTAGAAAATATTATACGGCAGTAATTTAATATAATGTTTGCGAAAGTCAAAGAAGGAAATCAAGTAACGGAAGAATTTAAACTCATTTTAAATGCTTTCAACTCTTTTGGGTTATGGAAAATTTTAAAATACTCAATATTGAAGCTGCTTTTCAAAGGAACCAGGGTTTGCAAAAATTCAAAAAACTGGTTTACACAAAATGCTTGCATACGAGCACGACGAACTTGGTATGGATAAAAGTAGTTGAAACTCATCTTAGTCTCGAAATTTTTTTTTTCTAAAAGCACGTAGGGGAAGTGAAAAGATAATATTAATAACTTGGTCGTAAAATTATCAAAATTGATAGTGAAGCTTTAAAATCAATTCGTGTGGGGTCTAAATCAGAAAGTGGTTATGAAATGGTAACTTTTACAAAAGTCTAAAATAGGGAAAACGGTGAGCATAAAATCGACTTGCTGAAATCTGAAATCCCATGTGATTGGAAGGTATATGAATGGCATAAATTAGAAGGGAAAATTACAAGTTGAATGCAAGTACGGTTTAGAATAAAATTAGTATATGAAAGAAAAATGTATTTCCATAGGTGCGAAAGTGTAGGCTGAAAAGCATTATAACTATTTTCAAAAATTTCGACAAAAGTTTTAAGAACTTAAATCAACGAGGAGCATGAAGTATAAGTATATATACATATTAGAATTTGAACACATTTAAAACTTAGGGAAAAAGGAAATCAAAAAAGAAAATGCTTGCAGAAGGTTCAAAATTTTGCAACGGAGAGTTTCAAAAATTGATGACGATAGTCATGAGGCGATCTCGGGAATCGGGGCAAGGGAAACAGTCAGATGTTCAAAACATACATACACCTAGGATATGAATCAGGGGGATCTACGGGGAAACTCCTACGGTCGCCCAACTGAAGCTTAGGACTTGGCGCTTGGTCTTTCTAAAGGAGCTAGGCGATAATGGAATGCGCTCAGCTCGGTCCATAATCGATGAACCCAAACGAACGACTAAAGGAATTCTAGAACTCTAATATGGTCAGGGGTAGATAAAGACCACTATGGTAACTTCTATGACGATTAAATCGATTCCCAGCAAGGACTCTAATTACCAGCCTAACAGTCAACCTTATTTGCAAACAATCATATGCAAGCATAATTTAACAAGTCAGGACTAACTAAGGGAAGAAACAACTAGATCGAGAGTTACCTGCGATAACCTCATCCACAGTCTCGCCCTCCACTGCCGTCATCAGGTAAGCCTACCTCCTCGGCTGCACGGCCTGCTGAAAGGCCTGCCTCTGCGGAGGAAGAGGCGCTCCACGACCTGCAGGTGCAGGTGCTCTCTGTTGCAACGGCTGTGCGGCAACAGGATCCTTCCAAGGTATCTTAGAGCTCGGGCAGTCCTTCACAGCATGAGTAGGATCTCCACAAACTAGGCACTGTCCCAACATCTTCCTACACTGATCCTTGAAATGCCCGGTCTTGCCACAGAAATGGCAAGTCTTCACAATAGGCCCACCTGGCCTCTTGAACTGCACTGGCTGGGTAGGCTTGACCCCAGGCCTAGACGGCTCCATAGGCCTCTTCCCAGCTCCAGAAATCAGTCCTCTCTTCTGCTTTGCAATCTTCTCCTGTCTCCGAGCAGCTACCAGCAACTTCTGATACGACTCCATGTCCGACGTAGACACCAGACTCTGCAAGTCTAGAGAAAGACCCTGCAGAAACTTCTGAGCCTTCTCCTCAGCATCCTCTACCATCTTTGGCGCGAAGCGGCTCAATCTAGTAAATTCCTGGTGGTACTGGTCCACCGTCAGACTCCCTTGCTTCAGCTCAATGAAGCGCTGCACCATCTCCCTCCTAGCAGCCTTCGGAAAGTACTCCTCATCGAATCTAGACTTGAAAGTAGCCCAAGGTATAGGGCTCACCAACAACTCCTCCTCGGCATCCCACCAATTTCGGGCATTATCCTTCAGCTGCCTCTTCACCAGATCAACCCATCCAGCCGGGTTGACCTTCGACATCTTCAGATTATCCTCGGTGTTCCTGATCCACTCCTCTGCAGCCAACGGTCCTTCAGATCCATCAAAGTACGTCGGGCCCAGCTCCCGGAACTGCTTCGCTCCTGGCTCATGGCGAGGAGCACTCTGAGTGTTCTGGAGCATGCCCTGCTGTACCTGCATCATCTGATGCATCATCCTCATGATCTCAGCATTGGTGGGCTCTCTATCAG
Organism: Scilla litardierei; assembly: GCA_030789695.1. NCBI lineage: Eukaryota > Viridiplantae > Streptophyta > Magnoliopsida > Asparagales > Asparagaceae > Scilla > Scilla litardierei. The sequence goes on along the minus strand of CM061142.1, from coordinate 750,792,721 downwards.
GTACCTCAGCACGATTGGGCCCACTGCCAGATCGGGTCTGTCGTCGTCCAGCCATCTAATGACGTGGAAAACGAGCAAACAAATTAGACTCAAAGCTTAATGACTTGGATGTTGCAATTTATTTAATGGATATTCCGTTTATTATCATTGTTCCGTTAGTTCGCAATTGCAAGACTGGACCTGCATGGGCCACCAACAAAACCTGTCACGCCCCGCTTCCCAAAAACGTGGAGGCGAAGCGTGAGAAGGTCCGCTCAGACTTGAAGCTACAAAGCCGCAAGTCCGATAAGCGTCAATCACTTTAATCTGCAGGTCCTTGCAATGCGAAACGAAACAAAGATAACAATAACGAAAGAGACAAAAAGAACATCTCAGAATATCCATAATAATAAATCTCAACATCGCAGAAAAGCCACCAGGCTACAAATAAAAGAGTCTAAAAGAGGCCCAGCATGGCCAACAAAAGTACAAAGTACGAAAACAAGGAAAAGGTGCAAGCACCGACATCTAACAGCAACCTAAAGCAAAAGCAAGTAAAATCAGTCTCTAAGACTGGTCTCCGGTGTTCTCGAACTCCTCAACGAACGTAGGCTCGGGCTCAGCGTCAGCAAACACCTCGTCCTCAGCAACTGTCTCTGGCTCAGGGTCTAACATGTGACACCCAAAAGAGCAAGGGGCACATGTCAGCAAGTCTGGAAGACTTGTGCAAGTGAAACTGAAAGGTGGTGAAAGTAAAGCAACCTAGCAGTTCTAGCATGATGCAATGACATGGCAGTTTAAAGTAATGAGTGCAACAAGTAGGGTAAAGTAAAGTAAAGTACGAGCATGGCATGACATTCACAAGACAAGTACAAGACAAGAAAAGTAAGCACCTCGTGCACAGAGATTCCGTCTTTTGGCTAGAGTGGCTGCGCGGGCCAACTCCTAAGCTCAAGCGAACGTTTATCCCTACCCCTCCACGTGTGTCGAGCCAGGGCCTTACCCCCGAACGGTAATGCTCGCTTCTGGACCACGAGCCAGGAAGTGTGTAAACAAGTATGGCGTAGGGGTGCACCTAGCCCGGGACAAGCAAGTACAAGTATGTAGCGTGTGCTACGAATGCAACATTCAATGCATGGATGACATGACATGGCAGTTAAAGTAAGGCGTACAGGTAAGGAAAGTAAACGTGACAGTTTAGCATGCATGAACAACAATTTTAAGGGGTTGGATCTAGCTTCGTTGTCAAGCTAGATCATTTAGGTGACGGATCTAGTTTCGTTGTCAAACTAGATCAAGTAGGCGTCTAGCCAGCTATCATTTCACTGACTAGTCTCTTTTACGCTAAAAGCAAGTAAGTGGCCTAAAAACATGGCCCTACACAAGAGTTGGCAAGTTTCACTTGCCTGTAACTATCACGTCAAGAAAACACCGTCCAACGAGTCCAAAGTCACGATTCCTACGTGCACGAGTCCACCGGCCTACATCCGTTTTATTAATCTTGATTAGTGATTTCTAAAACATTTAAAATACTTTAAAATACTGATTTTTTTTAGTCTTTATTAGCATGCAATTGGGTTGGGGGTCCTAGGGGTGCAAAACGTTACCTCAACACGACGCGAAAGCTACACCGGCGTCGGGTAGCGACGCCGGGGGTTGGAATAAGAGAACGCGCTCCAAGTCCTGTTTCCAAAATAGATTCCTCGCTGGAAAATCAGAGAAAATATCCCGGGCGACGATTCCAGATTCCAAAGCTCGTACGTGCGACGACGGGCTACGACGTGCGACGACGTCGTACGCGGCAAGTCGTCGAAGAGAACGTACCAAAGTGGGGCCCACAGTAGTCCTAGGGGCCTTTGGGGGACCCACAATAACTCTGGAGAACTTGGGGGGCCCACGGAGGCAAGCGGTGCGACGGATGCGGGGTTGCGACAAGTGGCCGTCGGTCGTACAGCTTCGGTGCGGGGATCTCCTTCGGTCAGACACTAGGGAACGGCTGTGCAACGTGTGGGGGTCAGTCACGGCAGCGGGGGCGGCCGTTTCCCTCGGTCAGACACGGTGGAGGCCTCGGTCAGGCGCTTGGGATGCGGGGTTGCAGCGCTGCAGCGATGCAACGCTCGGGCGCTCGGTCACAGCGGCGGCTTCCTTCGGTCGGGCACGGAGCGGAGCGGGGCGACAGAGCGGGCGCTGCAGCGGGTCGGTGCGGAGCGGGGCGACCGGGCGGTTCTCTCGGTCTGACCGAGAGGCCCTATCGGTCAAGCGGGGGAACGAAGCGGCGGGGTTGGTGCTGCGGTGCGGAGCGACGAGAAAGCGGGCGGGGCGACCGGTCAGAGCGGGTGGATGCGGGGGATTTCCTCGGTCGTGCGGGGTGCTGAACGTCGCAACGTTGCGACGATTCGTCGCAACGTCCAAGATGAGTTTGGAAGAGGCTAGGGCTAATTTCTTGTGAAAATAGGACTTGCTAGGGGTTGCTTATATAGTATAGGTGGGTTGACTTGGTCTAGGGCTAAATCTAATAGGATTAGAATTCAAAAAGATTTGAAATTTGAATTTAAACTTCTCCAACCCAATCTAGGATTTGACCTGGTCCAAATGAGCTGGAAATTGGCTCAAAAATTCCTTAAAACGTTTAAAACTCAAATAAATTTTATTTGGCCGAAATTAATTGAAAAATAAATTATTAAAAATAATATAAAACTTGTAAAAATTATAAAAGTGGTCAAATAAACTCCAAAAATTATAAAATAAATATCGTGGTGTTCGTGGCGACGAATGTGAGCTAACTAAGAAGACGGATCTCAAATTCGACGTCGGACGACGAAACTAAAAATAGGAACGTCTCCCGTCAAAAGTGAAAATCGTCACGTCTCATCGAGTGAGTTTAAATTGTGGGAAAACGACTCGAGAAGTGTCGTTTCAAGATAGTGCCACTATTTAATACTCTCAGAGACGTTCGCAACGGCATATCACACAAGAGTATTCACAATCAAATAAAGTCTAAAATAAACACGTGCACGGCCAAAAGCACGTGCAACGCACAACGAAAAGTGGTCGTTACATCCTCCCCACCTTAGAATAAAGTCCGTCCTCGGACTTTCTAATATAACTAGTCGCTCTAGTAACTACCCCAATCAAGCCATATAATAATTTAACCAGGTATAGCCATTTCAAGTGCTTATATATGCACTAGATAGTCAAACGTTAATACTACTAACACGTGTATATATACATTCACATACGTCGTATACTTATACCTATTATTATTATCACACCTAGCCTACATATAGTTTCACCAGCACATTGCTTCAACCATTATAAGTATCCCCTAATTACCTACAGCCTCTTAAGTACTTCTACTCTAAATCTCACAGGCATCCTTAGTATGGTATAGCTACCCACACACCAAACTATAACTACTAACATACAAACAACTTCACACATCATGAATAACTCCGAATATATATAACACTCAATAAGCAACCATTAATATACCATGGAGGGTACGCTCATTCAAGCCAACATATGCGGAATTTGAAAACCGTCGTACTTCAAAAGTTGAAATCCTCGTTTGGAAGAAATATTTGGAGATCGATAAGACGTGTTGTTTCAAAATAGGTTTGGGTCGAATATTCATAATAAGAGAAAATGGTCTATTGGTTTTAAAGAATCATTAAAAGAGGAAGTAAAATCATTTACACGAATATTGAAGGCGTAGTTTAGAAAATATTATACGGCAGTAATTTAATATAATGTTTGCGAAAGTCAAAGAAGGAAATCAAGTAACGGAAGAATTTAAACTCATTTTAAATGCTTTCAACTCTTTTGGGTTATGGAAAATTTTAAAATACTCAATATTGAAGCTGCTTTTCAAAGGAACCAGGGTTTGCAAAAATTCAAAACTGGTTTACACAAAATGCTTGCATACGAGCACGACGAACTTGGTATGGATAAAAGTAGTTGAAACTCATCTTAGTCTCGAAATTTTTTTTTTCTAAAAGCACGTAGGGGAAGTGAAAAGATAATATTAATAACTTGGTCGTAAAATTATCAAAATTGATAGTGAAGCTTTAAAATCAATTCGTGTGGGGTCTAAATCAGAAAGTGGTTATGAAATGGTAACTTTTACAAAAGTCTAAAATAGGGAAAACGGTGAGCATAAAATCGACTTGCTGAAATCTGAAATCCCATGTGATTGGAAGGTATATGAATGGCATAAATTAGAAGGGAAAATTACAAGTTGAATGCAAGTACGGTTTAGAATAAAATTAGTATATGAAAGAAAAATGTATTTCCATAGGTGCGAAAGTGTAGGCTGAAAAGCATTATAACTATTTTCAAAAATTTCGACAAAAGTTTTAAGAACTTAAATCAACGAGGAGCATGAAGTATAAGTATATATACATATTAGAATTTGAACACATTTAAAACTTAGGGAAAAAGGAAATCAAAAAAGAAAATGCTTGCAGAAGGTTCAAAATTTTGCAACGGAGAGTTTCAAAAATTGATGACGATAGTCATGAGGCGATCTCGGGAATCGGGGCAAGGGAAACAGTCAGATGTTCAAAACATACATACACCTAGGATATGAATCAGGGGGATCTACGGGGAAACTCCTACGGTCGCCCAACTGAAGCTTAGGACTTGGCGCTTGGTCTTTCTAAAGGAGCTAGGCGATAATGGAATGCGCTCAGCTCGGTCCATAATCGATGAACCCAAACGAACGACTAAAGGAATTCTAGAACTCTAATATGGTCAGGGGTAGATAAAGACCACTATGGTAACTTCTATGACGATTAAATCGATTCCCAGCAAGGACTCTAATTACCAGCCTAACAGTCAACCTTATTTGCAAACAATCATATGCAAGCATAATTTAACAAGTCAGGACTAACTAAGGGAAGAAACAACTAGATCGAGAGTTACCTGCGATAACCTCATCCACAGTCTCGCCCTCCACTGCCGTCATCAGGTAAGCCTACCTCCTCGGCTGCACGGCCTGCTGAAAGGCCTGCCTCTGCGGAGGAAGAGGCGCTCCACGACCTGCAGGTGCAGGTGCTCTCTGTTGCAACGGCTGTGCGGCAACCGGATCCTTCCAAGGTATCTTAGAGCTCGGGCAGTCCTTCACAGCATGAGTAGGATCTCCACAAACTAGGCACTGTCCCAACATCTTCCTACACTGATCCTTGAAATGCCCGGTCTTGCCACAGAAATGGCAAGTCTTCACAATAGGCCCACCTGGCCTCTTGAACTGCACTGGCTGGGTAGGCTTGACCCCAGGCCTAGACGGCTCCATAGGCCTCTTCCCAGCTCCAGAAATCAGTCCTCTCTTCTGCTTTGCAATCTTCTCCTGTCTCCGAGCAGCTACCAGCAACTTCTGATACGACTCCATGTCCGACGTAGACACCAGACTCTGCAAGTCTAGAGAAAGACCCTGCAGAAACTTCTGAGCCTTCTCCTCAGCATCCTATACCATCTTTGGCGCGAAGCGGCTCAATCTAGTAAATTCCTGGTGGTACTGGTCCACCGTCAGACTCCCTTGCTTCAGCTCAATGAAGCGCTGCACCATCTCCCTCCTAGCAGCCTTCGGAAAGTACTCCTCATCGAATCTAGACTTGAAAGTAGCCCAAGGTATAGGGCTCACCAACAACTCCTCCTCGGCATCCCACCAATTTCGGGCATTATCCTTCAGCTGCCTCTTCACCAGATCAACCCATCCAGCCGGGTTGACCTTCGACATCTTCAGATTATCCTCGGTGTTCCTGATCCACTCCTCTGCAGCCAACGGTCCTTCAGATCCATCAAAGTACGTCGGGCCCAGCTCCCGGAACTGCTTCGCTCCTGGCTCATGGCGAGGAGCACTCTGAGTGTTCTGGAGCATGCCCTGCTGTACCTGCATCATCTGATGCATCATCCTCATGATCTCAGCATTGGTGGGCTCTCTATCAGGTACCTCAGCACGATTGGGCCCACTGCCAGATCGGGTCTGTCGTCGTCCAGCCATCTAATGACGTGGAAAACGAGCAAACAAATTAGACTCAAAGCTTAATGACTTGGATGTTGCAATTTATTTAATGGATATTCCGTTTATTATCATTGTTCCGTTAGTTCGCAATTGCAAGACTGGACCTGCATGGGCCACCAACAAAACCTGTCACGCCCCGCTTCCCAAAAACGTGGAGGCGAAGCGTGAGAAGGTCCGCTCAGACTTGAAGCTACAAAGCCGCTAGTCCGATAAGCGTCAATCACTTTAATCTGCAGGTCCTTGCAATGCGAAACGAAACAAAGATAACAATAACGAAAGAGACAAAAAGAACATCTCAGAATATCCATAATAATAATAAATCTCAACATCGCAGAAAAGCCACCAGGCTACAAATAAAAGAGTCTAAAAGAGGCCCAGCATGGCCAACAAAAGTACAAAGTACGAAAACAAGGAAAAGGTGCAAGCACCGACATCTAACAGCAACCTAAAGCAAAAGCAAGTAAGATCAGTCTCTAAGACTGGTCTCCGGTGTTCTCGAACTCCTCAACGAACGTAGGCTCGGGCTCAGCGTCAGCAAACACCTCGTCCTCAGCAACTGTCTCTGGCTCAGGGTCTAACATGTGACACCCAAAAGAGCAAGGGGCACATGTCAGCAAGTCTGGAAGACTTGTGCAAGTGAAACTGAAAGGTGGTGAAAGTAAAGCAACCTAGCAGTTCTAGCATGATGCAATGACATGGAAGTTTAAAGTAATGAGTGCAACAAGTAGGGTAAAGTAAAGTAAAGTACGAGCATGGCATGACATTCACAAGACAAGTACAAGACAAGAAAAGTAAGCACCTCGTGCACAGAGATTCCGTCTTTTGGCTAGAGTGGCTGCGCGGGCCAACTCCTAAGCTCAAGCGAACGTTTATCCCTACCCCTCCACGTGTGTCGAGCCAGGGCCTTACCCCCGAACGGTAATGCTCGCTTCTGGACCACGAGCCAGGAAGTGTGTAAACAAGTATGGCGTAGGGGTGCACCTAGCCCGGGACAAGCAAGTACAAGTATGTAGCGTGTGCTACGAATGCAACATTCAATGCATGGATGACATGACATGGCAGTTAAAGTAAGGCGTACAGGTAAGGAAAGTAAACGTGACAGTTTAGCATGCATGAACAACAATTTTAAGGGGTTGGATCTAGCTTCGTTGTCAAGCTAGATCATTTAGGTGACGGATCTAGTTTCGTTGTCAAACTAGATCAAGTAGGCGTCTAGCCAGCTATCATTTCACTGACTAGTCTCTTTTACGCTAAAAGCAAGTAAGTGGCCTAAAAACATGGCCCTACACAAGAGTTGGCAAGTTTCACTTGCCTGTAACTATCACGTAAAGAAAACACCGTCCAACGAGTCCAAAGTCACGATTCCTACGTGCACGAGTCCACCGGCCTACATCCGTTTTATTAATCTTGATTAGTGATTTCTAAAACATTTAAAATACTTTAAAATACTGATTTTTTTAGTCTTTATTAGCATGCAATTGGGTTGGGGGTCCTAGGGGTGCAAAACGTTACCTCAACACGACGCGAAAGCTACACCGGCGTCGGGTAGCGACGCCGGGGGTTGGAATAAGAGAACGCGCTCCAAGTCCTGTTTCCAAAATAGATTCCTCGCTGGAAAATCAGAGAAAATATCCCGGGCGACGATTCCAGATTCCAAAGCTCGTACGTGCGACGACGGGCAACGACGTGCGACGACGTCGTACGCGGCAAGTCGTCGAAGAGAACGTACCAAAGTGGGGCCCACAGTAGTCCTAGGGGCCTTTGGGGGACCCACAATAACTCTGGAGAACTTGGGGGGCCCACGGAGGCAAGCGGTGCGACGGATGCGGGGTTGCGACAAGTGGCCGTCGGTCGTACAGCTTCGGTGCGGGGATCTCCTTCGGTCAGACACTAGGGAACGGCTGTGCAACGTGTGGGGGTCGGTCACGGCAGCGGGGGCGGCCGTTTCCCTCGGTCAGACACGGTGGATGCCTCGGTCAGGCGCTTGGGATGCGGGGTTGCAGCGCTGCAGCGATGCAACGCTCGGGCGCTCGGTCACAGCGGCGGCTTCCTTCGGTCGGGCACGGAGCGGAGCGGGGCGACAGAGCGGGCGCTGCAGCGGGTCGGTGCGGAGCGGGGCGACCGGGCGGTTCTCTCGGTCTGACCGAGAGGCCCTATCGGTCAAGCGGGGGAACGAAACGGCGGGGTTGGTGCTGCGGTGCGGAGCGACGAGAAAGCGGGCGGGGCGACCGGTCAGAGCGGGTGGATGCGGGGGATTTCCTCGGTCGTGCGGGGTGCTGAACGTCGCAACGTTGCGACGATTCGTCGCAACGTCCAAGATGAGTTTGGAAGAGGCTAGGGCTAATTTCTTGTGAAAATAGGACTTGCTAGGGGTTGCTTATATAGTATAGGTGGGTTGACTTGGTCTAGGGCTAAATCTAATAGGATTAGAATTCAAAAAGATTTGAAATTTGAATTTAAACTTCTCCAACCCAATCTAGGATTTGACCTGGTCCAAATGAGCTGGAAATTGGCTCAAAAATTCCTTAAAACGTTTAAAACTCAAATAAATTTTATTTGGCCGAAATTAATTGAAAAATAAATTATTAAAAATAATATAAAACTTGTAAAAATTATAAAAGTGGTCAAATAAACTCCAAAAATTATAAAATAAATATCGTGGTGTTCGTGGCGACGAATGTGAGCTAACTAAGAAGACGGATCTCAAATTCGACGTCGGACGACGAAACTAAAAATAGGAACGTCTCCCGTCAAAAGTGAAAATCGTCACGTCTCATCGAGTGAGTTTAAATTGTGGGAAAACGACTCGAGAAGTGTCGTTTCAAGATAGTGCCACTATTTAATACTCTCAGAGACGTTCGCAACGGCATATCACACAAGAGTATTCACAATCAAATAAAGTCTAAAATAAACACGTGCACGGCCAAAAGCACGTGCAACGCACAACGAAAAGTGGTCGTTACACACACCCATGTTAGACTCCATGCCGATCTCGCGGAACCCTAACCACGGCAAAGATCCCGTGGGTCAGGAACCACTCTCTCTACAAATCACCCCGGTGTCCGACCCCCTTCTGGGGATGGGCACCGAAACTAAACATACTTCAGCCCACGCCGTCCTGAAGAGCTTTGAGGTCGTCACTCAGGCCAGGGGAGGCTATCAGACGGCTGGAACGGAGCCTCCGCCCGGCCCCTCAGAGCCCCAGAACGTGAGGCGGAACCTCCACCTTCAGTTCGAGGTGGAAGGAGAAAACAGGGGGCTCGCTGAGGAGATTGCGGCCCAACAAAGACTCCTGGAAGAGGAGATGGAAGTTGCATGGCGGTGGAGGCGCCTGGGGGAGGCAGCCACCGCGCAAAGGCGTTTGGACGAAGCGGCCGAGACCGCCCGAAGGGCCTACCAGGAAGAGGAGGCTGCTCGCCGCCAACTCCGCCTCATCGTCGCGGAGCGCGAGAGGCTAAGGAGAGAGAACAGGAGCAACCGAGAAATCCTTGACGAGACGGCGACGGGCCGGCGGCTCGGGGACGGGCGGGACCCGTTACTGAACAGGTCCCCACCCGGAGGAGGCAGCCCGCATCGCCAGCACCACCCCTCCGATACCCTGCACGAGGAAACCGTTTGTCAACAACTACGCTTCCTCTCCGCCGAGCGCGAAAGGCTCCTCCGAGAGAATCAGGAACGGATGGAGGCCCGAGGAGAGCCGGCCGAGAGGCGCTGGCGCTGGGAGAACCGTATCCCGCAACCCGTCGAATCCTCGGCCCAGGGAAGGAGCCCCGCCAGGCGACCGTCGGGCTACTCCCTGGGGACGGAGGACCGTCTGCGGCCGAGGCGCGACCGAAGCCAGACCCCCGAATGGCGGAGAGGGGATGCGCCGGATCGCCCTACCTATCCGGAGGAGGCCACGTCGCTTGCACGGTGGATCACGTCCGCCCCAAGGCCCATAAGGTTCAAACCCCCTCACTTGGCCACGTACAATGGGAGAGGCAACCCCCTAACACACGTGCAGCAATACCGGGGGGCGATGGAGGCGCAGGATGTGGACGAGGCGTTCCTATGCCGACATTTCTCCCAAAGCCTGAGGGAAACCGCGTTGGACTGGTACTTTGGCTTGCCCGCGAGGTCCGTCGGGAGCTTTGGCAAACTATCCCACAAGTTCTGCCAAGAGTTCCGGGCCGAGCGAACGAAAAAGAAGCCCTTAGACTATCTCAGCACGATAGTCCAAAGGGAGGGGGAGAGAACGGGAAAATACCTCCGCCGCTTTCAGGAGGAAAGACGGGCGGTGGTGACATGCGGCGATGAGGTGCTTATGTTGGCATTCAAAACGGGGTTGCGGACTCGGAACCTCCACAAATCCCTGCTCCGGGATCCGCCGACTGACTATGAGGCGTTGGTTGCAATGGCGGAAAGGCACGCGTTGGCCGAAGAGACTATCGGTGCAAAGGCCGTATTCCCCCCGGCGAAACCGTCCCAAGACGAACCCCGGCCACACCCACGGCCAAGGCAGGAAGAGAGGGGCCGAGGTCACGATCAGATAGCCCGACCGCGGCGGGAACCGCCCGAGCCTCGCCCACAAGATCTCCTTGGCCCGGTGCGCGAGTTCGCCCCAGCGCGAGGGCCCCCCGGAGTCATCCCAAGACAAGAAGGCCCCCTACAGGCGCATTACACACGACTCAATGCCCCCATGATGGAGGTGCTGGCCGCGGCGACAAGGGCCGGGTTACTGCCGGAGCCTCCCCGGGAGATGAGAACGGATCCGGCGAGGAGGGACCCCCGGAGATACTGCCGTTACCACCGGGACCACGGTTACGACACCGACCGTTGTTACACCCTTAAAAGAGAGATCGAGCGATTGATCCAGGCGGGTCACCTGGGAAACTTCGTCGCGGGCAGGCGGGTGGCAGAAGGAGAGAGAGCCCCCCCGGAGGAGGGGGGACGGGAACCGCCGACGAACCGCGATAAGGAGGAGCCACGCCCCCCGAGGGTGGTCATGCGAATTGAGATGATAACTGGAGGGTCCTCCTCGGCAGGGCGGGCGCCCGCAATCCCGACGGCCGGAGCCCGACAGGTGATGGTGGCGGGCGCCACCCACCGACCAAAGCGAAGAAGGACACACAGACCCCCTATCACCTTTGCAGAGGGAGACCGGAAGGAGGTGGGAGGCCAGAACAATGACGCCCTCATCGTCGAGGCTCGGATCGGGGCGGTCGTCGTTGGCCGGCTCCTAATAGACACCGGTAGCTCCTGCGACATCCTGTTCCTATCAACGGTCGAGAGGATGGGGTGGGGGCGTGCAGACCTAGAACCCTGCGCGGGCCCTGTTGCTGGCTTCACCGGTCATGCGATCCCCACCGTGGGGACGATCACCCTGCCCATGACTCTGGGGGAGGAGCCGAGGGTCGTCACCAAGGAGACGCGTTTTGTCATCGTCGACATCGCGTCGGCGTATAAAGGAATCATAGGGCGCCCATATATGACGGCCGTCGAGGCGCTCCCCAGCCTGCAGCACCAGATGATGAAGTTCCGGACCCCGCAGGGGGTGGGACAGGTGCGGGGAGGCTAGGAGGTGCCCGGAGACCACGACCCTATGCCATCCCAGCGTCGGAACCTGAGGCGGGCCCCGACGGCTCTCATCCCTGACGAGAGGGAGGACTTCTGCGACCAGCGGCCGACCCCGGCCGAGGAAGTGGAGGAGGTCCCAGTGGCCTCGGATGAAGAGAGAACCGTCTCCATCGGGACGAAACTCCCGGCCGCCTTGAGGACGGCCCTCGTCGCCCTGCTCCGGGAAAATGCGGACATATTCGCATGGTCACCCGCTGACATGCCCGGGGTTGACCCGACGGTAATCTCCCACCGGTTGAATGCGGACCCGGAGGCCCGGCCTGTCCGACAGAAGAAGAGAAGTGCGGGGGCGAAAAGAAGAGGGCAGCCGAGGAAGAAGTAGAGCGGCTCCTCAAAGCCAAATTTGTTCGGCCGGTGGACTACCCCGACTGGCTCGCCAACATCGTTCTGGTGAAAAAGCCCAGTGGAAAGTGGCACATGTGCGTCGATTTCACCGACCTCAACAAGGTATGCCCGAAGGACAGCTTCCCTCTACCCAGGATCGACCACCTGGTGGATCAGGCGTCCAGCTATGAGTTGTTAAGCTTTATGGACGCCTTCTCGGGATACAACCAGATACCGATGGCAGAGGAGGATGAGGAGAAGACGTCTTTTGTCACCGATAAAGGCACCTTCTGTTACACCAAGATGCCCTTTGGACTGAAGAACGCCGGGGCGACCTATCAACGGATGGTAGACCGAATATTCGGCCCCCAGGTGGGGCGAAACTTGGAGGTCTACATCGACGACATGCTGGTGAAGAGTAGAAGAGCCCCCGACCACCTCACCGACTTGCAGGAGACTTTCCAAAGGGTCCGCCAATACAACCTGAGGCTGAACCCCGCGAAGTGTATCTTTGGCGTGCAGTCGGGAAAATTCCTGGGCTTCATGATAACGAAGCGAGGCATCGAGGCGAACCCCGACAAGGTGACGGCCCTCATCGGAATGGTGGAGCCCCGGACGATCCGGGACTTGCAGCACGTTCGTTTGCGCTGCGCGTTCCCGCTGGAATGAACGGTCGGATCGCTGCTCTGGGACGATTCCTGTCGAAATCGGCAGAGAAATCGCTCCCCTTCTTCAGGGTCTTGTGCACAGCCTTCGGCGAAGCTAAAGACAAGAGGAAGGTGATCCCATGGGACGACGACTGCGCGCGGGCGTTCGCGGAGCTAAGAGCATACTTACAGAGCCCACCGCTCCTCGCACGGCCGGAGGAAGGTGAACCTCTAGGGTTGTACCTGGCGACCAACGAGGAGGCCGTTAGCTCCGTCCTGATCAAGGAGGAAGGAGGGGTGCAACGCCCTGTTTACTATGTCAGCCGGATCCTCCGGGAGGCGGAGACTCGTTACAGCCCTATCGAGAAAGCCGCCTACTGCCTAATCACCACAGCCCGGAAGCTCCGACCCTATTTTCAGGCCTACCCCATAACCGTCCACACCAGCATGCCCCTCGAAAAGAACCTGAAAAGACTGGAGCGGTCAGGGAGGATGCTCAACTGAAGCGTCGAGCTCAGCGAGTTTGACATAACGTACAAAGCCCGGACGGCGATCAAGGGTCAAGCGCTGGCCGACTTCGTGGTGGAATGCACCACAGAAATCCCACCGGGGGACCGGGCAGAGTTCCCATCGGTGAACACGTCCCCGCGGAGGATCGAGGCGGGCGAACCCTCAGCACCCTCCCCGATGACAGCGGGCGAATTATGGACCATCCATGTCGACGGCTCTGCAACGGGCTCCGGGACAGGAGCGGGTATCGTCATCCAGACTCCTGACGGATGTTCGTTGGAATACACCCTGCGCTTCAGCTTCCCGGCCACCAACAATGTCGCGGAGTATGAAGCCGCGGTTAACGGGTTTAAACTCGCTAGGGCAGTGGGGGCGACGAACGTGTTGCTCCTAAGTGACTCCCGTCTCGTCATCCAACAGATCCTGGGGGGCTTCGAGGCCCGAGAGGAAACAATGAAGCGATACCTGAATCGCATCCAAATCGAACTCCGTAAGTTCAAGAAAGCGGACGTCCAACACCTACCCCGCTCCAGCAACCTCCGGGCGGATGACCTGTCTAAGCTGGCTTCCTCTTCGGCGGCCGAGATCGGGAAGGCAATCTACGTGGAAAGCCTATTGACGCCCACCATTGACGAAGAAGAACTGATGTACACGGACGCGAGGATGTCATGGATGACCCCCATTATGAAGTACTTAGAGACGGGAGAGCTACCCGAGGAGTGGATGCTGGCAAAACAGGTGGAAAGGCGGGCCCTGTCATTCGTGCTTCTCGACGGAGTGCTGTACCGCCACCGCCGCGCCAATTTCGACGTCCTGCCCTACCTGAAATGCTTGGGCCCAGAGCAGGCTGAGCAAGTCATCTGCGAGGTACACGAAGGCTTCTGTGGAAACCACCATGGCGGGCGCACCATCGCCCACAAAGTAATGCACCAAGGATACTACTGGCCGACGATGATCCGGGACGCGGTACAGTATGTCAAGAAGTGCGAGGCATGCCAGAAGTTCTGCCGACGGACGACTGCACCCCCGACCAACCTGATGCCCATCTTGAGCCCGATCCACTTCGCCAAGTGGGGACTCGACATCCTGGGGCCGTTCCCAAAGGCCTCCGGGGGAAGGAAATATCTAGTCGTCGCCGTGGACTACTTCACAAAATGGGTCGAAGCAGAGCCGCAGGCGCGAATCACGTGGACGGACATGAAGGGCTTCATCTGGCAATCCGTCATATGCCGCTTCGGGATTCCCCGCTCCATCGTCACGGATAATGGAAAGCAGTTCGATTGCGAAGGCTTCCGCGACTTCTGCTCAGGCTGGGGGATCAAACTCCAGTTCGCGTCAGTCGCCCACCCTCAGTGCAACGGAATGGTGGAGGCCGCGAATAAATGTATCTTGAACCCAATGAAGAAGAAGGTAGACGCCGCTCTGGGGGCTTGGGTCGACGAGCTGCCAGGAATCCTATGGTCTTACCGTACCACCCACAAGGCCTCGACCGGAGAAAGCCCCTTCGTACTAGCATACGGGACGGAGGCGGTCGTTCCTGTGGAAATCGGCGAGGAGACACTCCGGCTAAAGCTCTTCGACGAAGAAATCAACGGAGAAGGACTCGGCCTTAGTCTTGAGTTGATAGACGAGGTAAGAGACCGGGCCCTGACCAGCCTCGTCAAACACAACCAGAGGATGGCCCGATATAACGACTCCCGGGTGAAACCGCGGACTTTCAGGATCGGCGATTTGGTCCTCTGATATGCAACCTTCCGCCCCGAGACCGCACAGCGGGGAAAGCTGGCCGCTAAATGGGAGGGGCCTTACACGATCGTCGATATCGTCGGACCGGCCACGTACATCCTGGCTACCCCCGAGGGGAGCGAACTGGCCCACCCTTGGAACGCAAAACATCTGCTAAAATTCTACCAATAGTTGTGAGTTTTTCTTTTCTTACACGCAATATACATATCTACCCGTTCTTCCCAACATTGTTGTTCCTACACAAGTTTTGCAGTTTGTTAAAACTCCGAACCTCTGGGGCAGGGCCAATCCTAGCCACCCAAACCAGAGAAGGGCACGGGCTGGGCTACGCGCCCGCTCCCCCCTCAAGACCTCTGGGGCAGGGCCAACCATAGCCACCCAAACCAGAGAAGGGCACGGGCCGGGCTACGCGCCCGCTCCCCCCCTCGAGACCTCTGGGGCAGGGCCAACCCTAGCCACCCAAACCAGAGAAGGGCACGGGCCGGGCTACGCGCCCGCTCCCCCCCTCGAGACCTCTGGGGCAGGGCCAACCCTAGCCACCCAAACCAGAGAAGGGCACGGGCCGGGCTACGCGCCCGCTCCCCCCCTCAAGACCTCTGGGGCAGGGCCAACCCTAGCCACCCAAACCAGAGAAGGGCACGGGCCGGGCTACATGCCCGCTCCCCCCTCAAGACCTCTG
The DNA here is from genome assembly GCA_030789695.1 of Scilla litardierei. Taxonomy (NCBI): domain Eukaryota; kingdom Viridiplantae; phylum Streptophyta; class Magnoliopsida; order Asparagales; family Asparagaceae; genus Scilla; species Scilla litardierei. Next base: position 750,777,198 of record CM061142.1, on the reverse strand, counting down.
GGGCAGGGCCAACCCTAGCCACCCAAACCAGAGAAGGGCACGGGCCGGGCTACGCACCTGCTCCCCCCTTCTAGACCTCTGGGGCAGGGCCAACCCTAGCCACCCAAACCAGAGAAGGGCACGGGCCGGGCTACGCGCCCGCTCCCCCCCTCGAGACCCCTGGGGCAGGGCCAACCCTAGCCACCCAAACCAGAGAAGGGCACGGGCCGGGCTACACGCCCGCTCCCCCCCTCGAGACCTCTGGGGCAGGGCCAACCCTAGCCACCCAAACCAGAGAAGGGCACGGGCCGGGCTACGCGCCCGCTCCCCCCTCGAGACCTCTGGGGCAGGGCCAACCCTAGCCACCCAAACCAGAGAAGGGCACGGGCCGGGCTACGCGCCCGCTCCCCCCCTCCCGCTCCCCCCCTCAAGACCTCTGGGGCAGGGCCAATCCTAGCCACCCAAACCAGAGAAGGGCACGGTCCGGGCTACGAGCCCGCTCCCCCCCTCGAGACCTCTGGGGCAGGGCCAACCCTAGCCACCCAAACCAGAGAAGGGCACGGGCCGGGCTACGCGCCCGCTCCCCCCCTCGAGACCTCTGGGGCAGGGCCAACCCTAGCCACCCAAACCAGAGAAGGGCACGGTCCGGGCTACGCGCCCGCTCCCCCCCTCGAGACCTCTGGGGCAGGGCCAACCCTAGCCACCCAAACCAGAGAAGGGCACGGGCCGGGCTACGCGCCCGCTCCCCCCCTCGAGACCTTTGGGGCAGGGCCAACCCTAGCCATCCAAACCAGAGAAGGGCACGGGCCGGGCTACGCGCCCGCTCCCCCCTCAAGAACTCTGGGGCAGGGCCAACCCTAGCCACCCAAACCAGAGAAGGGCACAGGCCGGGCTACGCGCCCACTCCCCCCCTCGAGACCTCTGGGACAGGGCCAACCCTAGCCACCCAAACCAGAGAAGGGCACGGGCCGGGCTACGCGCCTGCTGCCCCCCTCGAGACCTCTGGGGCAGGGCCAACCCTGGCCACCCAAACCAGAGAAGGGCACGGGCAGGGCTACGCGCCCGCTCCCCCCCTCGAGACCTCTGGGGCAGGGACAACCCTAGCCAACCAAACCAGAGAAGGGCACGGGCCGGGCTACACGCCCGCTCCCCCCCTCAAGACCTCTGGGGCAGGGCCAACCCTAGCCACCCAAACCAGAGAAGGGCACGGGCCGGGCTACGCGCCCGCTCACCCCCTCGAGACCTCTGGGGCAGGGCCAACCCTAGCCACCCAAACCAGAGAAGGGCACGGGCCGGGCTACGCGCCCGCTCCCCCCCTCAAGACCTCTGGGGCAGGGCCAACCCTAGCCACCCAAACCAGAGCAGGGCACGGGCCGTGCTACGCGCCCGCTCCCCCCCTCAAGACCTCTGGGGCAGGGCCAACCCTAGCCACCCAAACCAGAGAAGGGCACGGGCCGGGCTACACGCCCGCTTCCCCCCTCAAGACCTCTGGGTCAGGGCCAACCCTAGCCACCCAAACCAGAGAAGGGCACGGGCCGGGCTACGCGCCCGCTCCCCCCCTCAAGACCTCATGGGCAGGGCCAACCCTAGCCACCCAAACCAGAGAAGGGCACGGGCCGGGCTACGCGCCCGCTCCCCCCCTCAAGACCTCTGGGGCAGGGCCAACCCTAGCCACCCAAACCAGAGAAGGGCACGGGCCGGGCTACGCGCCCGCTCCCCCCCTCAAGACCTCTGGGGCAGGGCCAACCCTAGCCACCCAAACCAGAGAAGGGCACGGGCCGGGCTACGAGCCCGCTCCCCCCCTCAAGTCCTCTGGGGCAGGGCCAATCCTAGCCACCCAAACCAGAGAAGGGCACGGGCCGGGCTACGCGCCCGCTCCCCCCCTCGAGACCTCTGGGGCAGGGCCAACCCTAGCCACCCAAACCAGAGAAGGGCACGGGCCGGGCTACGCGCCCGCTCCCCCCTCGAGACCTCTGGGGCAGGGCCCACCCTAGCCACCCAAACCAGAGAAGGGCACGGGCCGGGCTACGCGCCCGCTCCCCCCCTCGAGACCTCTGGGGCAGGGCCAACCCTAGCCACCCAAACCAGAGAAGGGCACGGGCCGGGCTACGCGCCTGCTCCCCCCCCTCAAGACCTCTGGGGCAGGGCCAACCCTATCCACCCAAACCAGAGAAGGGCACGGGCCGGGCTACGTGCCCTCTCCCCCCCTCAAGAGCTCTGGGGCAGGTCCAACCCTAGCCACCCAAACCAGAGAAGGGCACGGGCGGGGCTACGCGCCCGCTCCCCCCCTCGAGACCTTTGGCGCAGGGCCAACCCTATCCACCCAAACCAGAGAAGGGCACGGGCCGGGCTACGTGCCCGCTCCCCCCTCGAGACCTCTGGGGTAGGGCCAACCCTAGCCACCCAAACCAGAGAAGGGCACGGGCCGGGCTACGCGCCCGCTCCCCCCTCAAGACCTCTGGGGCAGGGCCAAACCTAGCCACCCAAACCAGAGAAGGGCACGGGCCGGGCTACACGCCCGCTCCCCCCTCAAGACCTCTGGGGCAGGGCCAACCCTAGCCACCCAAACCAGAGAAGGGCACGGGCCGGGCTACGCACCTGCTCCCCCCTTCTAGACCTCTGGGGCAGGGCCAACCCTAGCCACCCAAACCAGAGAAGGGCACGGGCCGGGCTACGCGCCCGCTCCCCCCCTCGAGACCTCTGGGGCAGGGCCAACCCTAGCCACCCAAACCAGAGAAGGGCACGGGCCGGGCTACACGCCCGCTCCCCCCCTCGAGACCTCTGGGGCAGGGCCAACCCTAGCCACCCAAACCAGAGAAGGGCACGGGCCGGGCTACGCGCCCGCTCCCCCCTTGAGACCTCTGGGGCAGGGCCAACCCTAGCCACCCAAACCAGAGAAGGGCACGGGCCGGGCTACGCGCCCGCTCCCCCCCCTCCCGCTCCCCCCCTCAAGACCTCTGGGGCAGGGCCAATCCTAGCCACCCAAACCAGAGAAGGGCACGGTCCGGGCTACGAGCCCGCTCCCCCCCTCGAGACCTCTGGGGCAGGGCCAACCCTAGCCACCCAAACCAGAGAAGGGCACGGGCCGGGCTACGCGCCCGCTCCCCCCCTCGAGACCTCTGGGGCAGGGCCAACCCTAGCCACCCAAACCAGAGAAGGGCACGGTCCGGGCTACGCGCCCGCTCCCCCCCTCGAGACCTCTGGGGCAGGGCCAACCCTAGCCACCCAAACCAGAGAAGGGCACGGGCCGGGCTACGCGCCCGCTCCCCCCCTCGAGACCTTTGGGGCAGGGCCAACCCTAGCCATCCAAACCAGAGAAGGGCACGGGCCGGGCTACGCGCCCGCTCCCCCCTCAAGAACTCTGGGGCAGGGCCAACCCTAGCCACCCAAACCAGAGAAGGGCACAGGCCGGGCTACGCGCCCACTCCCCCCCTCGAGACCTCTGGGACAGGGCCAACCCTAGCCACCCAAACCAGAGAAGGGCACGGGCCGGGCTACGCGCCTGCTGCCCCCCTCGAGACCTCTGGGGCAGGGCCAACCCTGGCCACCCAAACCAGAGAAGGGCACGGGCAGGGCTACGCGCCCGCTCCCCCCCTCGAGACCTCTGGGGCAGGGACAACCCTAGCCAACCAAACCAGAGAAGGGCACGGGCCGGGCTACACGCCCGCTCCCCCCCTCAAGACCTCTGGGGCAGGGCCAACCCTAGCCACCCAAACCAGAGAAGGGCACGGGCCGGGCTACGCGCCCGCTCACCCCCTCAAGACCTCTGGGGCAGGGCCAACCCTAGCCACCCAAACCAGAGAAGGGCACGGGCCGGGCTACGAGCCTGCTCCCCCCTCAAGTCCTCTGGGGCAGGGCCAATCCTAGCCACCCAAACCAGAGAAGGGCACGGGCCGGGCTACGCGCCCGCTCCCCCCCCTCGAGACCTCTGGGGCAGGGCCAACCCTAGCCACCCAAACCAGAGAAGGGCACGGGCCGGGCTACGCGCCCGCTCCCCCCTCGAGACCTCTGGGGCAGGGCCCACCCTAGCCACCCAAACCAGAGAAGGGCACGGGCCGGGCTACGCGCCCGCTCCCCCCCTCGAGACCTCTGGGGCAGGGCCAACCCTAGCCACCCAAACCAGAGAAGGGCACGGGCCGGGCTACGCGCCTGCTCCCCCCCTCAAGACCTCTGGGGCAGGGCCAACCCTATCCACCCAAACAAGAGAAGGGCACGGGCCGGGCTACGCGCCCTCTCCCCCCCTCAAGAGCTCTGGGGCAGGTCCAACCCTAGCCACCCAAACCAGAGAAGGGCACGGGCGGGGCTACGCGCCCGCTCCCCCCCTCGAGACCTTTGGCGCAGGGCCAACCCTATCCACCCAAACCAGAGAAGGGCACGGGCCGGGCTACGCGCCCGCTCCCCCCTCGAGACCTCTGGGGTAGGGCCAACCCTAGCCACCCAAACCAGAGAAGGGCACGGGCCGGGCTACGCGCCCGCTCCCCCCCTCAAGACCTCTGGGGCAGGGCCAACCCTAGCCACCCAAACCAGAGAAGGGCACGGACCGGGCTACACGCCCGCTCCCCCCTCAAGACCTCTGGGGCAGGGCCAACCCTAGCCACCCAAACCAGAGAAGGGCACGGGCCGGGCTACGCACCTGCTCCCCCCTTCTAGACCACTGGGGCAGGGCCAACCCTAGCCACCCAAACCAGAGAAGGGCACGGGCCGGGCTACGCGCCCGCTCCCCCCCTCGAGACCTCTGGGGCAGGGCCAACCCTAGCCACCCAAACCAGAGAAGGGCACGGGCCGGGCTACACGCCCGCTCCCCCCTCGAGACCTCTGGGGCAGGGCCAACCCTAGCCACCCAAACTAGAGAAGGGCACGGGCCGGGCTACGCGCCCGCTCCCCCCTCGAGACCTCTGGGGCAGGGCCAACCCTAGCCACCCAAACCAGAGAAGGGCACGGGCCGGGCTACGCGCCCGCTCCCCCCTCCCGCTCCCCCCCTCAAGACCTCTGGGGCAGGGCCAATCCTAGCCACCCAAACCAGAGAAGGGCACGGTCCGGGCTACGAGCCCGCTCCCCCCCTCGAGACCTCTGGGGCAGGGCCAACCCTAGCCACCCAAACCAGAGAAGGGCACGGGCCGGGCTACGCGCCCGCTCCCCCCCTCGAGACCTCTGGGGCAGGGCCAACCCTAGCCACCCAAACCAGAGAAGGGCACGGTCCGGGCTACGCGCCCGCTCCCCCCCTCGAGACCTCTGGGGCAGGGCCAACCCTAGCCACCCAAACCAGAGAAGGGCACGGGCCGGGCTACGCGCCCGCTCCCCCCCTCGAGACCTTTGGGGCAGGGCCAACCCTAGCCATCCAAACCAGAGAAGGGCACGGGCCGGGCTACGCGCCCGCTCCCCCCTCAAGAACTCTGGGGCAGGGCCAACCCAAGCCACCCAAACCAGAGAAGGGCACAGGCCGGGCTACGCGCCCACTCCCCCCCCTCGAGACCTCTGGGACAGGGCCAACCCTAGCCACCCAAACCAGAGAAGGGCACGGGCCGGGCTACGCGCCTGCTGCCCCCCTCGAGACCTCTGGGGCAGGGCCAACCCTGGCCACCCAAACCAGAGAAGGGCACGGGCAGGGCTACGCGCCCGCTCCCCCCCTCGAGACCTCTGGGGCAGGGACAACCCTAGCCAACCAAACCAGAGAAGGGCACGGGCCGGGCTACACGCCCGCTCCCCCCCCTCAAGACCTCTGGGGCAGGGCCAACCCTAGCCACCCAAACCAGAGAAGGGCACGGGCCGGGCTACGCGCCCGCTCACCCCCTCGAGACCTCTGGGGCAGGGCCAACCCTAGCCACCCAAACCAGAGAAGGGCACGGGCCGGGCTACGCGCCCGCTCCCCCCCTCAAGACCTCTGGGGCAGGTCCAACCCTAGCCACCCAAACCAGAGCAGGGCACGGGCCGGGCTACGCGCCCGCTCCCCCCCTCAAGACCTCTGGGGCAGGTCCAACCCTAGCCACCCAAACCAGAGAAGGGCACGGGCCGGGCTACACGCCCGCTTCCCCCCTCAAGACCTCTGGGTCAGGGCCAACCCTAGCCACCCAAACCAGAGAAGGGCACGGGCCGGGCTACGCGCCCGCTCCCCCCCTCAAGACCTCATGGGCAGGGCCAACCCTAGCCACCCAAACCAGAGAAGGGCACGGGCCGGGCTACGCGCCCGCTCCCCCCCTCAAGACCTCTGGGGCAGGGCCAACCCTAGCCACCCAAACCAGAGAAGGGCACGGGCCGGGCTACGCGCCCGCTCCCCCCCTCAAGACCTCTGGGGCAGGGCCAACCCTAGCCACCCAAACCAGAGAAGGGCACGGGCCGGGCTACGAGCCCGCTCCCCCCCTCAAGTCCTCTGGGGCAGGGCCAATCCTAGCCACCCAAACCAGAGAAGGGCACGGGCCGGGCTACGCGCCCGCTCCCCCCCTCGAGACCTCTGGGGCAGGGCCAACCCTAGCCACCCAAACCAGAGAAGGGCACGGGCCGGGCTACGCGCCCGCTCCCCCCTCGAGACCTCTGGGGCAGGGCCCACCCTAGCCACCCAAACCAGAGAAGGGCACGGGCCGGGCTACGCGCCCGCTCCCCCCCTCGAGACCTCTGGGGCAGGGCCAACCCTAGCCACCCAAACCAGAGAAGGGCACGGGCCGGGCTACGCGCCTGCTCCCCCCCTCAAGACCTCTGGGGCAGGGCCAACCCTATCCACCCAAACCAGAGAAGGGCACGGGCCGGGCTACGCGCCCTCTCCCCCCCTCAAGAGCTCTGGGGCAGGTCCAACCCTAGCCACCCAAACCAGAGAAGGGCACAGGCGGGGCTACGCGCCCGCTCCCCCCCTCGAGACCTTTGGCGCAGGGCCAACCCTATCCACCCAAACCAGAGAAGGGCACGGGCCGGGCTACGCGCCCGCTCCCCCCCCAAGAGACCTCTGGGGCAGGGCAAACCCTAGCCACCCAAACCAGAGAAGGGCACGGGCCGGGCTACGCGCCCGCTCCCCCCCTCAAGACCTCTGGGGCAGGGCCAACCCTAGCCACCCAAACCAGAGAAGGGCACGGGCCAGGCTACGCGCCCGCTCCCCCCCTCAAGACCTCTGGGGCAGGGCCAACCCTAGCCACCCAAACCAGAGAAGGGCACGGGCCGGGCTACACGCCCGCTCCCCCCCTCAAGACCTCTGGGGCAGGGCCAACCCTAGCCACCCAAACCAGAGAAGGGCACGGGCCGGGCTACGCGCCCGCTCCCCCCGCTCGAGACCTCTGGGGCAGGGCCAACCCTAGCCACCCAAACCAGAGAAGGGCACGGGCCGGGCTACGCGCCCGCTCCCCCCCTCGAGACCTCTGGGGCAGGGCCAACCCTAGCCACCCAAACCAGAGAAGGGCACGGGCCGGGCTACGCGCCCGCTCCCCCCCTCGAGACCTCTGGGGCAGGGCCAACCCTAGCCATCCAAACCAGAGAAGGGCACGGGCCGGGCTACGCACCCGCTCCCCCCCCTCAAGACCTCTGGGGCAGGGCCAACCCTAGCCACCCAAACCAGAGAAGGGCACGGGCCGGGCTACACGCCCGCTCCCCCCCTAAGACCTCTGGGGCTGGGCCAACCCTAGCCACCCAAACCAGAGAAGGGCACGGGCCGGGCTACGCGCCCGCTCCCCCCCTCGGGACCTCTGGGGCAGGGCCAACCCTAGCCACCCAAACCAGAGAAGGGCACGGGCCGGGCTACGCGCCCGCTGCCCCCCTCGAGACCTCTAGGGCAGGGTCAACCCTAGCCACCCTAACCAGAGAAGGGCACGGGCCGAGCTACGCGCCCGCTCCCCCCCTCGAGACCTCTGGGGCAGGGAAAACCCTAGCCACCCAAACCATAGAAGGGCACGGGCCGGGCTACGCGCCCGCTCCCCCCCTCAAGACCTCTGTGGAAGGGCCAACCCTAGCCACCCAAACCAGAGAAGGGCACGGGCCGGGCTACGCACCCGCTCCCCCCCTCAAGACCTCTGGGGCAGGGCCAACCCTAGCCACCCAAAACAGAGAAGGGCACGGGCCGGGCTACGCGCCCGCTCCCCCCTCGAGACCTCTGGGGCAGGGCCAACCCTAGCCACCCAAACCATAGAAGGGCACGGGCCGGGCTACACGCCCGCTCCCCCCCTCGAGACCTCTGGGGCAGGGCCAACCCGAGCCACCCAAACCAGAGAAGGGCACGGGCCGGGCTACGCGCCCGCTCCCCCCCCTCGAGACCTCTGGGGCAGAGCCAACCCTAGCCACCCAAACCAGAGAAGGTCATGGGCCGGGCTACGCGCCCGCTCCCCCCCTCAAGACCTCTGGGGCAGGGCCAATCCTAGCCCCCCAAACCAGAGAAGGGCACGGGCCAGGCTACGTGCCCGCTCCCCCCCCTCGAGACCTCTGGGGCAGGGCCAACCCTAGCCACCCAAACCAGAGAAGGGCACGGGCCGGGCTACGCACACGCTCCCCCCTCGAGACCTCTGGGGCAGGGCCAACCCTAGCCACCCAAACCAGAGAAGGGCACGGGCCGGGCTACGCGCCCGCTCCCCCCCTCGAGACCTCTGGGGCAGGGCCAACCCTAGCCACCCAAACCAGAGAAGGGCACGGGCCAGGCTACGCGCCCGCTCCCCCCCTCAAGACCTCTGGGGCATGGCCAACCCTAGCCAACCAAACCAGAGAAGGGCACGGGCCGGGCTACGCGCCCTCTCCCCCCCTCAAGACCTCTGGGGCAGGGCCAACCCTAGCCACCCAAACCAGAGAAGGGCACGGGCCGGGCTACGTGCCCGCTCCCCCCCTCAAGACCTCTGGGGCAGGGCCAACCCTATCCACCTAAACCAGAGAAGGGCACGGGCCGGGCTACGCGCCCGCTCCCCCCCTCAAGACCTCTGGGGCAGGGCCAACCCTAGCCACCCAAACCAGAGAAGGGCACGGGCCAGGCTACGCGCCCGCTCCCCCCTCAAGACCTCTGGGGCAGGGCCAACCCTAGCCACCCAAACCAGAGAAGGGCACGGGCCGGGCTACGCGCCCGCTCCCCCCCTCAAGACCTCTGGGGCAGGGCCAACCCTAGCCACCTAAACCAGAGAAGGGCACGGGCCGGGCTACGCGCCCGCTCCCCCCCTCAAGACCTCTGGGGCAGGGCCAACCCTAGCCACCCAAACCAGAGAAGGGCACGGGCCGGGCTACGCACCCGCTCCCCCCCTCAAGACCTCTGGGGCAGGGCCAACCCTAGCCACCCAAACCAGAGAAGGGCACGGGCCGGACTACGCGCCCGCTCCCCCCCTCAAGACCTCTGGGGCAGGGCCAACCCTAGCCACCCAAACCAGAGAAGGGCACGGGCACGGGCTACGCTCCCGCTCCCCCCCTCAAGACCTCTTGGGTAGGGCCAATCCTAGCCACCCAAACCAGAGAAGGGCACGGGCCGGGCTACGCGCCCGCTCCCCCCCCTCAAGACCTCTGGGGCAGGGCCAACCCTAGCCACCCAAACCAGAGAAGGGCACGGGCCGGGCTACGCTCCCGCTCCCCCCTCAAGACCTCTGGGGCAGGGCCAACCTTAGCCACCCAAACCAGAGAAGGGCACGGGCCGGGCTATGCGCCCGCTCCCCCCTCAAGACCTCTGGGGCAGGGCCAACCCTAGCCACCCAAACCAGAGAAGGGCACGGGCCGGGCTACGCGCCCGCTGCCCCCCTCAAGACCTCTGGGGCAGGGCCAACCCTAGCCATCCAAACCAGATAAGGGCACGAGCCGGAATACGCGCCCGCTCCCCCCTCAAGACCTCTGGGGCAGGGCCAACCCTAGCCACCCAAACTAGAGAAGGGCACGGGCCGGGCTACGCGCCCGCTCCCCCCTCAAGACCTCTGGGGCAGGGCCAACCCTAGCCACCCAAACCAGAGAAGGGCACGGGCCGGGCTACGCGCCCGCTTCCCCCCTCAAGACCCCTGGGGCAGGGCCAACCCTAGCCAACCAAACCGGAGGGGGCTACGCACCCGTGGCCCTCAAAAAATCAGAAGACGGGGGCACACAAACCGGGACGAAATGGCGTCAGTTCCCGAGTAGGCGGCCCCGATGTGACTCGACGAAACGAAAGGACGCTCGAGAAACACGCCACCATTAATGATGCGCTCCAAATGAGGACCCGTAAGAGCCACCTGGCAAAGACGGTTTCCCACGGGCATGAATTCGAGGAGCCCATTAATAATGCCAACTCAGCGCAATAAATAGGGGAGAAACCGTCAATGAGATCTCCCTATAAATACGCCACTCCCCCTTTGAAAGGAAGAGAACCGGCAGACATGAAAAACCGCCACTTGATCCCCCCACCCACCAGAAAACGGGCCGAGATATACCGCCCTAACAAAAGAGAGGTCACCGGCCATCAATGGTTCCTGCCGCCCAAGGCGGCGGTTCCTACATCTCGAGCTCCACTAACAGGATATTCCCCTTACAAACGGATCGCCAAAAGGTTATTCCCCTTACACAAGGGAAATCCGCCTTCCACGCCTCCGTCCGCCCTAAACGACGACGGGTCAGAGAAAGAATGGCATCCGTTCAACACCGGCTGGGCATGCGAGAGCCCCAAGCACTTGCCGGCCAGTACCTCCTCGCAGTCGACCTCCGGGCGAGGACCTCGGAAAGGCTGCATCACTGACGAGCCCAAAAGGCAAGTCATGGCGTGTCAGCCCGCCCATGCACAACCAGGTGCCGAACCCCACCCTCAAACCGAAGCAGCGAGGTGAGGGGCGGCGAGGGGCGGCTCGATGCTCAAGAACCTCCCCAAGGTGCACGCCCCAGAAAGACGGCTTCCCTGGTGATCCCCCTTCTCGGCACCTCTACCAGACCGAGGAAACCTTACCCCGTCTGGGGAAGGAGAAGACAAAGCAACGGAGGGAAGGCAACCCGATCGGCAAAATCCGTAACGCCCCCCTCTCTCGGGCCAAGGAGACCTTGCAACCCTTCAGCACAGAAGGCGGCCATTCTCCTCCGCGCCGAGCTCAACTCAAGTTAAAAAGGGCCCACCCGGCCCACAGTGACCCCTAGATCCAGAGGTCATTAAACCACGGGCGAGGACAGCTCTATAGCCCCCCCAAGCCGGATCTGACCCCACAACGGGCGATAAACTAAGAACTCCTGTACAAGCTGTAGATCAGCTCTTACAAATTTAAATAAAAACGTTCTTCTTTATACGCTCAGATTTTTCGGAGAATACCATAGCGGGTAGCTATCCCCCCGCCAAGTGCCAGGCGAGCAACGCACTACCCCGCCTAACTGGCGTAGGACTTCTAGGAAATCTACGCCCGCAGCTCGAACCCCGCTCACTGAAAGTCACCGACACCCTCCCCTCAAAGGGGAAAGAGGTACACTGGGGCCCGCCCTGCGTAACAGGGTCGGCCCGAGATCAAATCATGATAGGACAGCGTGTCTCACCCCGAACCCCTCCGCCGACTCCCCGCCCCGCCCAAAGGCAACACAAGACGACAACATCCCCTTCCCCCAGACCTCGCGATCTCGGACCCGGGAATGTTGGGGGCATAATTGGTAATTGCGTAACTCCCGCAAGATGCCAAGACACGTGACCTGGAACGGACCGGTCACAAGGCAGATGCCGCGAAATAGGCGCCCAGTCTAGATAGGGCAGTGGCCCTGTCTCGTCAAAGCAGCGCCACGATGCGACTCAACATAACGAAATGACGCTTGGACAACATGCCATCAGCAACAACACGCCCCCCGAGAGGCCAGAGTGCCAGATACCGCCAGGGAAAAGCGATTCCCAAAGCGCGGGATTCCGCGGAGCCCATTAACGGCACTAATCCCTCGCGTTACCCAAGAAAAACCCTTCCACAGAATCTCGCTATAAATACCCCCCTCCAAAGGTCAGAGGGGAGGAGGAAGAGAGACGCAGGGGATTCCCATCCCCTCACTTCGGGCATAAAACGGCCCCAAATGCCCCACCGAACAACGGAGAAAGCCGATAGCCACCGACGGACCTCACTTCCCCCGACGATGGCCGCTATAGCCCCACCACCTCCAACAGGATATTCCCCTTACACATGGGAGGCCCCACCCGCCAGCTTTCCCCCTGCTTGTTACTGTATCAAAAGGCAGGTCCAGATGGCCGGCCGCGTGCCGCAACACCCCAATTAATGCCGTCACCTTCGTCGATCCCCACAGGGTGTCGGGGGGGGGGGAACCCCAACGGCTCTCCCAGCGGCGCCACCACCGCCACCTCGTCCTTAGCCTCCCTGGGGTTCCCCCTCGGTGCGCGGGGTCCCCGGCGAGGCCGAGCAACCCTCCAGCACGACGACAGCGAGGCAAAACGCGAGGAAGCGAGGAAAGGGAAAGGAAGAGGGTCCCCTCCTACGACCGAGGGTCGGCCCCCCCGAAGGCTGAACCGCCACAGGGCGGCACCCCTAAAAAACATTGGTTCGGTTCCCGGCGCCTCGACTCGCCCCTGGACAATGAGGCGGTAGAAATTCGGTAATCGACATACGGGAAGACCGCTCCGACGCAGGGATCTGCTCCTCCCGACGAAGCGAACAACAAATGTGGACAACCCTCCGTCCCAACCGCCGGTTGGGCCACATCTTCTCCTAGTGTTGTAAATATCACCTAGATTTTTGATAAAGATTGGTGTATAATATTCCCCCTTTCAGACTCCTCCTCCTAAGCCCAAGCGCACATCAGCTGGAAGGTCCACCGGGCACGACCCGGCTGAAGTTCCGTGAAAACTACAAGCGCGTCCGATGAACGCCTCTCAACAAGAGCCCTAACATTCTCAAAAAGTCGAGCTCCCCCTAAATCCGGCCCAATAACCACCAACAACGGCACCTTGTTATGGGACAACGCCCCGCTTGGCTCACACTCCGGAAGAGACCTCGCGATCCCGCTATAGCGGGACACACCCCGCAGGACCAGCATCCCCCCTAAGCTTGGATCCAAGCCCGGGTCACGTTAAAAGATAGTGTCACGGTAGCGTTACGCCATCCGAGACGAACCGGGCTTTCGCCTCGCACTCGAATGCCGGGGGCAATTGTTACGACCTAAAGATCGTAGGAGTCCGACTCCCGCCCAGATCCGGTAACATACCCCATTAACTCACCTTTTCACAAAAGGGCCGCCGCCCCGAAAATCCGGGGCAATATGGAGACGGGCGCGCCTTGCAGCGTTCCCCGAGCCGGCCGAGCCGAACAACCACAGCCGCTCGACCCACCGGGGGTAGCGCGCTTGGGGACGCTTGGGTAGCTAAGCCGGGCCTATTGACAGGCACAGACGTATCCTTTCGTACCGGCGGACCATAGCCCATGACCGATCGGGGGTGCGCGGCCAGGCCGGACAACCCCCGATCGGAACGACCCGGCCGATTCCCACGAACCGCGGCGCCTAGAGTGACACAGCCCAACCTTTAGTTCGTCGCTAACGATAAACAACCTAGGATAAGGACACGACTGACACATACGTCACCCGACCGACTGACAAAGCGCCCCCTGGCAGCTGAGCCATCTGACAGTCAATGCTTTCGGCTCTGACACCACGACAAAAGCACCCCCTGGCCGTCGCGCCACTTGACGAAAGCAGGTCAGGCAACCCAGTTCCCGACGTCCTTATCTGGAGTTTCCGTTGACGACCGAGCCAGCTCAGCACATCCAGTCAGCATGCCAGGTCAGCTCCGCCTAGTCATCACCCGTCAGGTATAAATACCCCCTCTCCTCTTACGGAAGGGGGGTTGGAGAATTCTCTCTCATTATATTATTCACACACGAGAGCAAAGGTCTTCCATATCTTTGTTCTCCCACCTATAGCTCGACACGTGTGGCGGACACACCGTTGGTCCGACTGGCGTGTCTAGCCCCCATTTTAAGTCCTATTACTGACTTAGGCATCGGAGGGGCTAAGGGTTGAACCCCAACCCTGCCCTTCTGACGAGTTGTTCGTGCTGTAGGAGAGCTCGCCCCTTGACCAAAGTCAGCTTCAGCCCCCTGCCGTCCAACCTTCCTCAGCTGCATCCGGCGAGATTTGCCCCCGTGAGCACCGCCGGCAACAGCTCCAACTTCTTCACCCCACTAATCACTTGTAAAACAGCCTACCCAAAACCTACTTCTCCACATAACCATCATGCCCTTGGTTCCCCATAATACAAATTCATTGTACGCGAGTTCCACCTCGTAACACTACCTGAGGGACCGTGTAGAGCGGGAATGGACTGCGCCGTCTGGAGAGCCGTCACTTGGATATGAGGATGAAGGCCATTCACCGGTTCCACTTCAGGATGCAGAGTAGCAGGTCCAGTGCCAGTCTGAGGGGCCACCTTTGGGCTCTTTTTCTTGCGACCCCATGAGATAACTAGCAGAGCAGGATGTTGGGTTGCATAAGAGCCAGGTAGAGGACGTTGAGAGATTGCATATTGAGGTTCAGGAGGAGATGGATGATGGAGTGTGTGTCACCCATGTTGGAGACACGATGCAGTTTCGTTAGGTTGGTGGTGATGATGAGATGGGGATGTGTCCAGGCGAGAGTGAGATAGATGACATCGGAGTGCCTGAGTCACATTACCTGTCTGATCCATTACCACAGCTGGACGTGTGCGAGCATCTTGGGTGGACTGCTGAGATGGTTTACTATGGTGGTATTGAGGAGGATGAGTGAACGGGATATAGCCTACAGACTACTTTGGAGCCCAATCCCTCCCTCCCTATAGATTCAGTTCAGCAGCCATCACTTCAGACACCTCAGGATACACATCAGTCCATCATCCAGGACGATGATATTTAGGGTGGACCACAGAGTCCAGGGATGACTGCAGAGGCTATTACCTTCGATGGCGAGGATGCAGCAAGTGGCAGTGACTGCGAGATGATCTACATTGAGCTTGCGCTGTCTACTCCTCCACACTTGCCCCTGCAGCCATTTCACCCTCCTCCTGAGGATTCGCATCAGCTAGGCAATAGCATCGATATTCAGGGAAGTTCTCATCACAATTTTCCATTCATTTTTGAATCTCAAGCTTCATTTCCATATATCTTAGATTCAGATTGTCGTCATACATATTCATATCTATATTTTTATTATGACGACACTTTTTGGACTTCCTTCATTGGAAGTCAAATTTCTTTTCCTTGGATTGACATAGCTTGTCCCCCGCAGGACACATGAGTATATTCTAGGGAGATGCTGGGAGCTGTATTGCTAGGATCCAAGGAAGATGGAGGAGCTTCGTTTCCAAAGCAGTTGGCTGAGGAACGAAAGGATATGATAGAGAAGTTGCCTCCACCATTACATATTCGGGATCCGCCTTTTGCTAAGGTGTATTCTTTCCTTTACTTAGTGTAAATAAATTAAATAAAATGTTGGAATTTCATAATTCCATATTTCTATTCCCATATGGTTTTGATATGACAAACACATTCAGTGCTACTAACTCTATGTATGCAGATACAAATCAATGCTGAGTTCCACACAATCAGATATCTTCATGCATACTCAATCAGATATATCATTCATGAAGCTGGAAAGACAAAGGCACATAATCCACGACTTGGATATATAATCACTTGATAAGGATCTCCTGCAAAGAAGCTTCTCAGATTCAGTTGCAGATGCAGTCCTATCTACGGCTTTATGTAATCAATGTAAAATTTACTTTATTAGAGTCACAAAGCCTTGTGATAATATATCTTAGTCATCTAGGTTCCATTCCTCAGAGATTTACACTTCCCAATTTCGAAAATTCGCAACTTTGAAAATTGGCAGCCAATAACCCCATTTTGGTCGACCAATTTTAAACCTTCGAATTTGGTTATGGGATTGCATATGCAAACTCCCCTAACCGTGTAGATTCTAGAAATGTCTTCCAACGGTCAAAATTCCCTCTCTAAATTTTGGTCGACCAATGTGTCCTTTTGGTCGACCAATTTCAAAACTAGCCGTTTTGATCCCAAATTTTCAGGGACGGTTCCTTCCTGTTTTCCAACGTTAACTACAGTCCCCAACCGTCCCTAAATACTATAAATAAAGGGGTAGACCCTCTCTTTTCTTACACACACTTTCCTCTTCTTTACTCTCTTATTTGTTGGAATCAAGTCTTCTCTTTTCTAAAGCTTTAGGCCATTAGTTGTTCTTTTCTTATTTGTAAGAAGAAATCATTAGATTTCCTTCTTCGTTTAAGAACGGAAGAACTTGGTTTTTCAACATCATTTTGGAAAGTTGTTTGTGTTCATAATTGAAGAAGAAATCGATTGATCTCTCTCTCTCTTCTTTTATGAACCAGAGAACTTCAAGTGTTGCGCTTCATTACATATCTTTTACATCTTGAAGTTCTTCTTCTAAAACACCATCCCTGAATTCATTCTCTGAAATTTATAACAAGGCTATAGGTGTTTTTCTATTTCATTATTTTACAGGTTTGAATCTCTGTTAGAGATTGTACAAAGTTTGGGACACGGGGAGTGTCGCCATTTTTGTAAGTTGGTGCTTGCGGGGCAAGTGATTATAGTGGATTGAAAATCTCTACGGGGTAGAGGACTGGAGTAGGATCACAAGGATCCGAACCAGGATAAATCTCTGTGTTTGCGATTGATTTAATTTCAGTACCTGTCTTTTTATTTCTGTGCCATCTTTGCAAATATTACTAACATTTTATTTGCGACAATTTTTTATATATACACTATTCACCCCCCCTCTAGTGTATTGATCCTTACAGGCAAAAATTACATTTGGTATCAGAGCAAGGTTAAGATGGCAGTAAGTTCCTCAAACATGAACGCAGTTCCACACAACTACAATCAGCATCCTGAAGGGCACTCTCAAACTTGTCCTCCTCTATTTGATGGTTCAAATTACTCATATTGGAAAATACAAATGGAGATTCATCTCCAAAGTATGAATTATGAGATTTGGGACATCGTAGAGTCAGGATACGAAAAGCCAACAACTCCTGTTGCTGATTGGACCACCAACGACAAAGCTGCAAAAACTAACAACTCAAAGGCCATGAATGCTTTATTCTGTGCAATGGATAAACATGAGTTTAATCGAGTATCCCAGGCCAAAAGTGCAAAGGAGATTTGGCACATACTCGAGGTAACTCATGAAGGAACCAATAAAGTGAAGGAAACCAAGATTGCCTCTTTGGTTCATAAGTATGAGTTGTTCAAGATGCAAGACAAAGAGACGATTGGAGAAATGAACACCAGGTTCACTAACATTATTAATTCTCTTAATGCTCTTGGAAAAGTTTACTCTTCTCTTGATCAGGTACGCAAGATTCTTAAGGTACTCTCCCCAGAATGGCGTCCAAAGATCACTGCTATTGAGGAAGCCAATGATCTTTCCACATTATCTATGGAAGATCTTATTGGTAACTTAATGGCCTATGAAGTTACACTTCAAGATGAGAAAGAAGAATCAGATCAAAAGAAGAAAGTACTTGCCTTCAACGCAACATCAGATAATGAAGATTCTGATGATGATATGGCATTCTTTGCCAAAAACTTCAGAAAATTCTTTCAGAAAGGTAAGTATAATAATTTTAAATCTAAGAATACTGATTCTTCTCTTTGCTTTAATTGCAATAAGACAGGACATATGAAGAAAGACTGTCCTCTTCTTAAAGTAAAGTTCAAAACTTCCAATAATGATCAATCCAGAAGAGAAAGGAGGTTTGACAAAATGAAAAAGGCTTTTGCAGCAACATGGGATGATTCTTCAGATGATGAAGATGATGATCTAAATGAAAGTGCCAACATATGCTTTATGTCACAAGATGATGAAGATGAGGTAAGTTCTTTTAATAACGAAGAATTACTTGATGCATTAAAAGATCTCTATTCTCGTTTCAAAAAATTGAATAGTCAACATAAATCATTGAAACAGAATAATGATGATCTCCTTATTAAATATCAAGAATTATCTTCTTCTAAAAACACTGAGAATACATCTTCTCAAAATTTGGATCTTAGTAAAGAGAATGATATTCTCAAAACTAAGAATCTAGAACTACATACTCAAATATCCGAAATGGATAAAAATATTTCATCACTAAAGATGAAATATGACAAGATGTCTTCCAATATTAATAAATTTAATAAAGGAAAGACTAATCTCGATGATTTGCTAAAAATACAATATCCAGCAAATCATAGACAAGGTTTGGGATATTCTCATAAGGATGCACCCAAGTCTTGTAGCACTTCTTCCTCTTGTGGAAAAACTACTTTTGTTAAACCTCAAAAGAAGAATCACACATTTATTTACACAAAGAAGTAAACATTCCTACTTCTTCTTCACAAAGAAATGTTTCTAACATTTCAAAACCATCTTCTAGGAAACCTACTACAATTAGTATATGGGTTCCTAAGAATTCATGCGTAGAAGATAGAAATGATTATATTTCTCATTATATACATGCTATAGTTCATTCTAATGATTATATTAAAAAGCCAAATTCCACTTGGGTTTGGCTTCCAAAAATCTAATCCCAAGGACCCTCAAGAAGGGGTACCAATGCTTAATGTTTTATCTTTCAGGTACCTAGGAAAGAAAGATGGATTTTGGATAGTGGATGTTCAAAACATATGACAGGAAATGTCAAACTACTTTCAAACGTCAAGTACAAACAAGGAGGCACAGTTACCTTTGGTGACAACAAGAAAGGAAAAATCATAGGCACTGGAACAGTTGGCAATACAAATCAGCCTATCATTGAGAATGTTTACCTGGTTGACGGTTTGAAACATAATTTACTTTCCATTAGTCAGTTATGTGATAAAAATTACAAAATAGTTTTTGAACAAAATAATTGCATTATTTATGATTCTGATATGTCATCTATTCTATTCCGTGGTAAGCGTAAAAATAACATTTATATCTTATGCATTTCTATTACCACTAATAATCATTGTTTAATGATTACTTTAGATGATACACTTTTATGGCATAAACGTTTTGGACACACTAATTTCAAAAACTTAGCACATATTTCAAAACAAAAATTAGTAAATGGAATGCCAAATATTTCTTTCAAACACAAACATTTTTGTGATGCTTGTCAAGAAGGAAAAATGCACAAATCTTCTTTTAAATCAAAGGATGTTATCTCAACAAAGAGACCATTAGAACTCTTGCATTTAGATTTGTTTGGTCCTTCGAGAGTAGCTTCTTTGAATAGAAGTAGATATGCATTTGTCATTGTTGATGATTATTCAAGATATACTTGGGTTATATTCTTACAAAACAAGAATGATGCATTTGAAGAATTTTCAATTTTTTGTAAAAAGATACAAAAGATCAAATCCTCTAACATTGTCACTATTCGTAGTGATCATGGAGGAGAATTTGAAAATGAAATTTTTACTAATTTTTGTAATGAAAATGGCATTACCCATAATTTCTCTTTTCCTCGTGCTCCTCCTCAGAATGGAGTAGTAGAAAGGAAAAATAGAACTTTACAAGAATGTGCAAGAACAATGCTTTGTGATAGTAAATTACCAAAATATTTTTGGGCTGAAGCTGTCGCAACTGCTTGTTACGTTTTGAATAAAGTTCTTATAAGGCCATTGCTTAAATATAAAACTTGTTTTGAATTATTCTTTAATCGCATTCCACGTGTATCATATTTTAAAGTGTTTGGATGTAAATGTTTTATTCTTAATACTAAAGATGCACTTGATAAATTTGATTCGAAATCTGATGAAGGTATTTTTGTTGGATACTCAACACGTAGCAAAGCCTACAGAGTATATAACAAAAGAACTTCAACAGTTGAAGAATCACTTCATGTCACATTTGATGAGAATCCCTCATCTAATTCTCCCATCAATGATGATGAAGAGAATATATTACCTGTATCTAATTCTTTAGATAATATCAAACTTGATGAAATTGATGCTACTAATCATTCTGTTGAGTCTATTTCAGATAATACAGATCTTCCCAAAGCTTTTGCACAAGTTCCAAATCATCCATCAGAGTTAATCATTGGAGATATCACTGATGGAGTTAGAACTCGTCGTCAAATTGAACAAATGGCGCATTGTGCTTTCCTATCATCCATTGAACCAAAGAACATCAAAGATGCATGTGAAGACAGTTCATGGATTATCGCTATGCAGGAAGAACTCAATCAATTTCAACGAAATGATGTTTGGGAATTAGTTCCCAGACCAACGGATCATTCAATTATTGGTACCAAGTGGGTATTCAAAAATAAATTGGATGAATCTGGTCAGGTAATTAGAAACAAGGCACGATTGGTTGCACAAGGTTATAATCAAGAAGTAGGTATTGATTACGATGAAACCTATGCACCGGTTGCTCGTCTTGAGTCTATTCGCATGTTGTTATCATTTGCATGTTTCAAAGATTTTAAATTATTTCAAATGGATGTCAAAAGTGCTTTTTTAAATGGATTTCTTAAGGAGGAAGTTTATGTTGAACAACCTCGTGGTTTTCATCATGAAAATTTTGAAAATCATGTTTTCAAATTAAAGAAAGCTCTTTATGGTCTCAAACAAGCACCTCGTGCTTGGTATGAAAGACTTAAAAACTATCTTTTAAATTCTGGTTATAATATTGGTAAAATAGATTCCACTCTTTTTATTAAAAATATTAAATCTGACATAATCATTATTCAAATATACGTTGATGATATTATTTTTGGTTCTACTAATGAATCTCTTTGTCAAGATTTTTCTAAAATTATGCGGAAAGAATTTGAGATGAGTCACATGGGTGAACTCAATTACTTCCTCGGTCTTCAAATCAAACAATTGAAGGAAGGAATCTTCATTCACCAAAGCAAGTACTCTAAAGAACTCATCAAGCGTTTTGGTTTAGAAAGTTCTGCAGAAAAACGTACTCCAATGAGTACATCTACATCTCTCGACAAAGACTTAAATGGTAAGAGTGTTGATCAACGTCTTTACAGAGGTATGATTGGCTCTCTACTCTATTTAACTGCTAGTAGACCAGACATTATGTTTTCAGTATGTTTATGTGCACGTTTTAAGGCAGATCCTAAAGTTTCACACTTAACTGCCGTAAAAAGGATTATTAGATATGTTAAGCACACTTCTGATTTTGGTTTATTTTATCCCAAGTCAAGCACATTTGATTTATTATCCTATAGTGATGCAGACTTTGCTGGTTGGAAATCAGATCGTAAAAGTACCAGTGGTACTTGCCACTTTTTAGGTCATGTTTTAGTTTCTTGGTTTAGCAAAAAGCAAAACTCTGTTTCATTATCTACAACCGAGGCAGAATATATTGCCGTTGGTTTAGCATGTGCTCAAATCTTATGGATGAAACAAACTATTTTAGACTATGGTATTGATTGCTCTACTTGCCCTATTATGTGTGATAATACTAGTGCTATTAATCTTTCTAAAAATCCTGTGCATCATTCTCGTACCAAACATATTGATATACGTCATCATTTTCTAGATGATCATGTTCAGAAAGGAGATATACTTCTTAAATTTATAGCTACTGAACATCAGACAGCTGATATTTTGACCAAACCATTGAAAGAAGATACTTTTATTAAGCTTCGTAGGAATTTAGGAATTATTAGTGAATCGGACTTATGACACATTTTTATTTTTATTTTTAGAATTTTTCTCAAATTTTTTCAGATTTTTCTGGCTATTTTTAAAATTGGTCGACCAATTCACCAATATTGGTCGCCAATTGTCGAATTTTTTTTTAATTTTCGGTAACTACTTCGTCTTCCCGCTTATTCTATTTATCCGTTCCCTCCATTTCTGTTTCAGAAACTGAACCCATCCTTTCGTTTTCAAATTTTGGTGGGATTCGTTTCTTAAACTTCTCTACCGATTGGAATTCAGTCCGTTCCAACAACTTCCCATAACTGATTCTCTTTTCTATTTAATTCTTGCTTAGGGAAATGTTAAGTCTCAACAAATATCTTCTGCCAAATTTTTTCTTCGTTTTCCAACGCACTATTCCCTCATTTCATTTCCCAAGGCCCCGTCCTTTCTTCCCCACATCCACGGACCTGCCGTCCTTTCTCAATCAATCATTTTTTTTCATTGGTTGCTACTGGTCCGTTGCTTTTGTGATTTTTTGTTCTCTGAATCTCTGTTAATTATTTTTTTGTCTACTTGTTCTATGTTTGGGTTAGGTTATATGGACTTTGCCTTGGATTTCTAATCAACTAGTGTTGTCTTGTCCTTATGTTACAAATTAGTGTTGTCTTGTCCTTAACTAGTGTTGTCTTGTCCTTATGATGCCAATTAGATTCCGAGGTTATAAATTTGTAATACCAATACTTATAATTTGTAATACCAATTATATTCTGTGGTGATTTCATTATGAGTGTTGTCTGCAAACATTTTTTTTACAAAAAAAACTAATTAAAATCATTTCTGTCTGTTGTTATTTGAATCACAAGTAGTTCTGCATTTATTTCCTCTAGGCATTCTGTCAAAATTACTTTATTCGTTTGATCTTTTATGCCATACTGTGTGTCGCAATTTCAATTTGTACACAAGCGCATCAGCATCAAATTGTTTTTCCGTACGGTATTCAGCGAACATAATACAAGACATGTCGTCTTTCTTATTTTTTGTCTAAACTGATATGTCCTTTATATTTTTTATTTTGCACTCTTCCAATGAACTTGGTGGATGTGTATATGCTGTCATTTAGGCATAAAAAACATTCCATGCTTCTTACGTAGAAGCTTGGTCCTTTCATTGTACAAACGCCACTCTTTTCTTATCCTACCCAACAGTCTCAAACCTTTTGCAATATTCTATATTATTTTTACCAACACCAAACTGGCCCTATTTTTTTTTCCTCTGTTACTACACCACTCTAATTATCTTCTTTGGACATTTCGCAACCTGCCACAAGACATGTCTCTTGTGTCATCATTTACAATTATTTTTTTGACACTACTATTTGAGCACTGGTTTTCACCACTCCAATCCACTACATGGCTCTATATATTATCCCCTTCACATTTTGGCCTGCACTCAATTTTTTTACTGGCCTGACTATTTAATTTTTTTTCTTTGGCATGTCCTTTCTTTTATTTTATTGCCTAGCCTATTTCTTATTTTTTAATTGCCTGCTCTAAAGCATTTTCCACCAATGACAATATTTTGTTCATTATTTCACTTAGGCCTCACTTACATATTACTGCCTCCATACTACTTTTTGGCCTACAACTCATTTTCCAACTCTGGCCAAATTAGGTTCAATTGTTTAATAGGCTATCTACTCCTACTTTGGCCGAATTTTATATTCCTCCTTTTGAGGATTCCAAAGGGGGAGAATATATTTCATCTACTCAGGGGGAGTATTCACAAACTCCACATATTCAGGGGGAGTATATCTGATATGTTGATATGTTCAATTTTAACGATATATATTTTTTCATGTTTGTCATCATCAAAAAGGGGGAGAATGTTGGAATTTCATAATTCCATATTTCTATTCCCATATGGTTTTGATATGACAAACACATTCAGTGCTACTAACTCTATGTATGCAGATACAAATCAATGCTGAGTTCCACACAATCAGATATCTTCATGCATACTCAATCAGATATATCATTCATGAAGCTGGAAAGACAAAGACACCTAATCCACGACTTGGATATATAATCACTTGATAAGGATCTCCTGCAAAGAAGCTTCTCAGATTCAGTTGCAGATGCAGTCCTATCTACGGCTTTATGTAATCAATGTAAAATTTACTTTATTAGAGTCACAAAGCCTTGTGATAATATATCTTAGTCATCTAGGTTCCATTCCTCAGAGATTTACACTTCCCAATTTCGAAAATTCGTAACTTTGAAAATTGGCAGCCAATAACCCCATTTTGGTCGACCAATTTTAAACCTTCGAATTTGGTTATGGGATTGCATATGCAAACTCCCCTAACCGTGTAGATTCTAGAAATGTCTTCCAACGGTCAAAATTCCCTCTCTAAATTTTGGTCGACCAATGTGTCCTTTTGGTCGACCAATTTCAAAACTAGCCGTTTTGATCCCAAATTTTCAGGGACGGTTCCTGCCCGTTTTCCAACGTTAACTACAGTCCCCAACCGTCCCTAAACACTATAAATAAAGGGGTAGACCCTCTCTTTTCTTACACACACTTTCCTCTTCTTTACTCTCTTATTTGTTGGAATCAAGTCTTCTCTTTTCTAAAGCTTTAGGCCATTAGTTGTTCTTTTCTTATTTGTAAGAAGAAATCATTAGAGTTCCTTCTTCGTTTAAGAGCGGAAGAACTTGGTTTTTCAACATCATTTTGGAAAGTTGTTTGTGTTCATAATTGAAGAAGAAATCGATTGATCTCTCTCTCTTCTTTTATGAACCAGAGAACTTCAAGTGTTGCGCTTCATTACATATCTTTTACATCTTGAAGTTCTTCTTCTAAAACACCATCCTTGAATTCATTCTCTGAAATTTATAACAAGGCTATAGGTGTTTTTCTATTTCATTATTTTACAGGTTTAAATCTCTGTTAGAGATTGTACAAAGTTTGGGACACGGGGAGTGTCGCCATTTTTGTAAGTTGGTGCTTGCGGGGCAAGTGATTATAGTGGATTGAAAATCTCTACGGGGTAGAGGACTGGAGTAGGATCACAAGGATCCGAACCAGGATAAATCTCTGTGTTTACGATTGATTTAATTTCAGTACCTGTCTTTTTATTTCTGTGCCATCTTTGCAAATATTATTAACATTTTATTTGCGACAATTTTTTTTATATATACACTATTCACCCCCCTCTAGTGTATTGATCCTTACAGGCTAAAATTACATAAAAAAGTTAGTTTACTTTGTTTTTGCATGTTTGCTTTAGTATGCTTGTTTTCCCTCTAGCATCGTTGAATAATATCTAGTTTCACTTCAATGATTGAGGACAATGCTCATTTCTAGTTGGGGGGGAGTGAACTATGAAGTTGGATGCTTGTTCTGGGTAGTTTTGATAAATTTGATGTTAATAAAAATTTTTCATTCGTCATCATCATCATTTATTTATTTTGGGCATATCATTTTGGTGCCTCCATCCTTGCTTCCATCACATTTCTTTTGCTTAGTCCCTACATGCTAAATGCCATGCAATTTTTTCGGAATATTATTTTGGTATCAACTTCATAGATGTTTGATTGGTATGTTTTAATTTCTTTTCCATTTTGGAGTCAAATGTTAATATTCCATGTATGAAACTATTTTATATGTTGTGATACTCTGAAATAATTTGGGAATAGTTTGGTGTAAGTGATTGCATGAATTGGCATGAATGGCTTAGTTTTTGACTGGATTAGGTGTTGCCAATGGTTTATGTTTTGTTTTCCTCCTAAGGAGTGGGTGGATGAGTTGATAACTCGTGTTTAGAATGAGAAAGAGAGTTAATATAAGTGAATGATTTTTTTAATCAAACTGAGTAGCCGGTGCCCCACGAAACATTGGGGAGGAAACCAAAGATGAGATTTAGGGGATCATTCAATTCCGTTGTCGATATAGCGTTATCACGTGTATGCAAAAGTGGCCGTGTTTGCATTTCATAGCATTAGTACGTAAATACAAAACATAAACATAAACATACAAAAACAAAAAGAATACAAAAAAGAGAGAAGAAAAAGAAAAAAAATGAATGCATAAATGAAAGAATAAGCAACATGAGTGATGTAATCTCATCTCCCACAACTTAGAGGAAGTTTCTTTTGTTTTGGCCATTTTCATGAAAATTGGAAACTATGACATTGTGATATATCCCATTATGTGTGATACGGTGCTTATTACCTTATTATTATTTGAATTGGATTGAGGAGAATGTCATTTGTGGTTTACTTTCATACATTGTGTATATTGGATTTGAAATCATTTGGAAATAACATGTGGAGTATGCCATGATGATATTTTGAGCATGGTGCATGTTTTCACTTTAATCCGAAATTATCGCATATTTTGCTTGGGACTAGCAAAATGCTAGTTGGGGGGTGTGATTCGTAATAAAAAGTGTATATTTATACCCCCTAACTATTCCCATTTTGTGCTAAAGATTAGGCTTAATCTTGCTCTTTCGAGTATGTACTCCCTTTATGTTTCATCTAAGGGCTTATTTGCATTCTTTGCTCAAAACATCATTATATGGACTAATTTCTCCTTCTCCTATTTTTCAGGTACTCCTGGGAGTCTTGGGGATTTTCCAAAATTTTCTGGGATTTCTGGGTATTTTGGGTGGGATTTTGGAGGAGAAAATGGCATTTAAAAGGGGAGAAAAGGTTTTAAATGGGGTGCCACGTGGTGCGATCCCACGACGTCACGTGGCGCATATCTTCTGCAGGTAGAATACAGGCGGGGGCATGCGCTCCCCGTGTGCCCCCGTTTGACTTTAATGCGGGCTGTGCCCTGCATTTTTGAAGCGGGCCGAAGGCCCGCCTGTCATTTCGACGGGCTGAAAGTAGCGCCCGCTCTTTTGGAGCGGGCGAGTACAACGCGGGGCCGGGTTTTCGACCCGGCCTGACAGCTGCTGCATGTGCATTTCTGAAGCAGGCTGCTGCTTTCACGGGTCGGATCCGACCCGATCTGACCTTCCATTCCACTAACAGCAGGCACACGCGGCTTATGAGCAGGCGACGGGTTTCAAGGCTCAGAATTCGACCCGAAATGCCAAAAGACAGACCCAATAAGCCCATTTTCTCCCTATTTGGCATTGGGGGCGTTTTCCAGCGAGGCCAATCAGTTTTTTTGGCCAGTTACTGTTCCATTGTGGGTTTTAGACCCCCTATCTTCTTCCCCAAAGGCTAGGGCTAGGGCTTGGAGGCCATTGGAGCTAGGAGAGCTTGGAGGAGCTTCAAGGAAGGGGAAAGCTTGAGTTTTTAGGGTTCTACTTGGTGATTTCTTCCCCTCTCTTGTACCATTTAAGCTCTATTATTTTGTATGAATGATTATTGAATGATAGTGACAATCCTTTGATAGTTACTTGATTTGTGGCTTGTAATGAATGTTCATTAATGTTTATCGCTTTGTTTTCATTATGATGACCTAGAGCCAATGGTGTGTGGAATTGGGATTAACTAGGGTGTTATGAGCTTGAATAGTGATGATTCATATCTTGCATTTAATGGATTTAGCATGCCTTAAATGGGTGTTAAATAGTGTTGATTGGTGGGTTGTGCCCTCGCTTTGATTGAATCGTGCGCTACCCTTGGTGGGGCCGTAGAACGGCGGTGTAACTTAAGGGTCATACTTACATGCACCATCCTTGCATTCTATTGTCACGGATGCCAGGATCGATTCACGAGCCATTGTTAGGGATTCCAAACCGTTAGTCAACACACGAATGAGTCGTGCATTACCCTTGGTGGGGCCGTAGAACGGCGGTGTGCCTTAAGGGCATTACATACATGCACAACCCTCGTATCCCTTGAAATGGATGCGAGGGTTGATTCATTTGGAATGAACCTATTGCTAATCAACTCACAACCCTAATGACATCCCACTCTACACACTCTTCCTTGCTTGACTAGCTCCACACTTTGGTCTCCACCCTACCTACCTTGGGTTTGGCTCGACCGTGTTACCCCACACTCCCTCACACTACACTTCTTAGTTTAGTTGGTTGTATCAACACTTTTAGCATTACTTAACCAATTGAGATTGTGATTGTGAAACGAATTATCTCTGTGGATTCGACCTCGTACTCACGGGGTTATATTGTATTTGACACTCCTTCTCTTGGGAGGAGGGCGTGTGCATCCTACTTGGATTGTGCACGCCCTCGAGGTCAATCAATGCATTGCGGTTTATTTTGTGACAAATTGATACCCTGTGGCAGATTATGGGCTGACGGTGTTACATTGGACTGTTTTTTCCCTCCTCCCATCTCTCTTCTCTCTATCTCTCTCTCTCTACTGATTCTCTATACTCTCTCTACATATTCTCTCTCCCCCCATCGAATCACTCTCTACCGATTCTCTCTCTCCCCAATTCTCTCTCTATCTCTCTCGCGAGTGGGATGGTGCATGGGGTGGGTGTGTGTGCGTGGGTGTGCGTGCGTGCGTGGGGTGTGTGGGTTGTGTGTGTATGGGTGTGTGCATTGGGGTGGTGTGTGCGTGGGGAGTGGGGGGTGTGGGGGGATTGTGTGTGTGCACACGCGCGCGCACATGGGGGTAGGTGTGTGCGCGCGCATTGTGTGTGTGTGTGTGTGTGCATCGGTGTGTGTATGTGTGTGTGCATGCACGTGCATTAGTGGGTGGGTGTGGGTGCATGTGGGTTGGGGGGTGTGTGCAAGGAGTGGGTGGGTGGTTGGGTGTGCATTGGGGGGGTGTGTGCGCATGGGGGGTGGGTGCTTGCATGGGTGGGTAGGTGCTTGCATGGGTGGGTAGGGGGTGTGAGTATGCATTGGTGGGTGGGTGGGTGTGTGCATTGGGGTGGGTGTGTGCCTGGGTGGGGTGGATGACACCCACACACACGTACGCACACGCACACACACCAATGCACACTCACACCCATCCCAAGCACACATCCATGCACATACCCATGCAAGCACCACACACACACATGCGCGCGCGCGCAAGCACCCCCCATGCATACACCGACCCACCCATGCACACACCCACTCCATGCACACAACCCACCCCACCCATGCACACACCACCACATGTGCACACACCCACCCACCCACACCACACGCACCCCCATGCACACACACCCATGCACCCACCCACCCCAATGCGCACACACACCCACTCCAAGCACACACACCCCCCACGGCACACACACATGTTGAGTATTGGTGTTTCATACAAATATTATTTTGATGATGATCACAACATTATGTTGTTGCTAATGTCTCTCTTGTTTTAGTCTCATGTTTATCAAATGGAGAATAGCATGATTTGGAGACTAATAGCTTGGTGCAAGGATGTACATCAAGAGGAGCAATGCCAAAGCTTATACTCAAAGGGTGCCAAAGCTTGGAGATGATGGGGAGCATCAAGGCATCAAGATTGAAGCCATAGACTCTAAGGAAAGCAATGTAATCAATGTATTTTTTCATTTATTGCTTTTCTCTTTTTGAGTCTAGGTTTAATGTAATGCACTGATAGATGGTCTACTCATTCATGCATGTGCATCTAACCATCTTTGTGAGCCTCAAGATTATCTTAGAATCCAATCAATAGGTTCATCTTGCCAAAAGACTCAATTGGAGTCTCTGGCTCTCCAACAAGTGACTGATGAAGTTCTTACAGGCGACTGGGTGATTCCAGGCGCCTGTCGAGCCTTCTGCAGTCGACTGGTGTGCCCCAGCTCAAGTTAACCATTTCTGAACTCTTACTTGAGTTTTTAGAACAGTCGACTGAAGTACAATTTATAGTCGCCTGTCTACCAACAGGCGCTTATGAATTGTTATACAGTCGTCTGTGTGCAACTTGCATTTTCTGGGCTTCATCCCAATTTGCAAGTCAGTCGACTGATGAAGCATTTACAGTCGCCTGTTTATTTATAGTCGCAAGTGAATTTCTCTACAGTCGTCTGTGCGCAAGTTGCATTTTCTTTGCTCCGTTTCCATCCCTAATGACAGTCGCCTGCTGAAGGATATACAGTCGCCTGCCCATTTTACAGGTGCCTGTGTAGTCTTCTACAGTCGCCTGTCCTGTCTCAGATTATAGCCTTTGGGATTTATTTTGCCGTTGGTCAGTCGACTGTCAGTTGTTCATCAGTCGACTGTCACTGACGTTTCAGCCCAGATTCTAGCTGTTAAAGACTTTTGTTTTTGGCTTTATCCTTGGATTTTGAGAGTTCAATTAGGTTTCCTATATATATGAGAGGGCAGATTTTATTAGAACTTCTTGTAACTATTGCAAATCTTCAGAGATTGATTAAGCCACTCTCAAACTCTCTCATTTCCCTTTTAGAGCCCTAAATCTCCTTCATGCATTGAAGTCAAGCTCCAGGGAAATCATCCAAGTGCTTTCAAGCTAATATCGTCACTTGGAGATCCTCTTCCATGCCTTGCATTAATGAGTAAGTTCATCATCAAGGCATATGTAAGAGTATTTGTTTTACTTTGTGTTTCTTTGAAACCCTAATTCTCTTTGTAGGGAATTAGATACTCTTTTTGTGGGAGTTTGGTGTCCTAGTGTAGAGCTAATCCTAATTCTCTGTGTGGTAGTTTGACTCTTGTGTAGGGTTGGTTTGGTTCTTGTGTAGGACAAAATCCTCTGTGTGAGATATCTCTTTGTGGGATTGTATTCACTTCTCTTTGTGGGAATTATAGTGAATATTGGTATGGCTGGACGTACCAAAGTTTGGGGAACCAGGGTAAAATCTTGTGTTTGCGTTTGGATTGATTATGTTGATTAATTCCACTTGCATCTATTATTCCGCATTTACAAGTTAAATTTTAATTGATCAATTTATTGACATTACTATATTCACCCCCTCTAGAGTGTTTGTTGTTAGTATTGCAAGGTAAACAGTCATTACAATTGGCATCAGAGCGAGGTTATATCATACAACAACGATGGTATTCAACGATATATCTGCGTCTCATGAAGAAGGTCTATCGACCATACGACCCCCGCTCTTCAACGGAACCAACTACCCAAGTTGTAAGATCAAGATGATGATCTACTTGGAGGGTAAAGACCTATGGGACATCACGGAGTCGTCATTTGAGAAGCTTACTACACACGCGGCTTTAAGGACAAAAGCGGAGAAGGACTCAATCAAATTCAATATGATGGCTATGAATGCATTCCATTGCACCCTCACTTCAAATGAGTTCAACCGCATCTCCATGTGCAAAACGGCCAACGAAATTTGGCATACATGGGAGATTTCTCATGAAGGGACTTCGAAGGTAAAGAAATCTAAACAATGAGTATTTACATCTAAATATGATTTGTTTAAGATGCATGAAGGTGAAAACATCTCGGAGATGTTCACAAGATTCACAGAAATCGTGAACGCTTTGGAAGAACTTGGGAAGGTGATTTCCCAAGAGGATCGAGTGGAGAAGATCCTTGACTCACTCACATCTTAATGGGAGTCAAAAAGCCAACGGTATTTTGGAGTCTAACGACATGTCCAAATAGACCGTCGAGGAGTGCATTGGGAATCTCATAGCGTATAAAGTAAAGCTTCAACACAAGAAGGAGATTCAACCAACCAAGCCCGAGAAGCAAAAGGGGGTTGCATTCCACGCCGAAAAGGAGAGAATCTAATGGAGGAAGAAATTCCATCAAGAAGCTTCGAGTGAAGATGATGGAGAAGATTAAGCTAGCGATGATGATTTCATCGAGCTTGCCAAGCAATTCAAGGCATTTCTCAAGGGAAAGCAAGGTAAATCTTTATCAAAGTTTGCCTCCAATTCTAATAAGGTTCCTACTTGTTACACTTGTAGTGGTAAAGGTCATCGCTCTACCGAATGCCCTACCAAACTCTCCAAAGGTTACTACCAAGTGAAAGGAACGAAACATTGGAAAGGCAAGTCCACATTTAAGAACCAAAAGAAGGGACATGTCGGCACATTCGATGACTTGGATGAGGATTCATCTAGTAACGAAGAGGGAGATGACAAGGAGCAATCCCATATGTGCTTTATGGTAAAAGAGGAAGAGTCTTCGTTAAGCTCTAACGAGGAGGAAAGCCATGGTGAAGAAAGGAGGAGCAAAAGCTACCATATGAGGAGCTTGAGTATCGCTTCAATGTGGCCTCCAGCGTGGCAAGTAAGTGCATTGACTCATATGCAAAATTGAAAGCAAAATTTAATAATGTTATGAGTAGGGTGCATAATTTAGAATCTTCTAGTGTAAACAATAATGGTATGCATATTTGTGACAGTAGTGTGAGAGACACACTTCTCTATCAAGTTAAGGATTTGAGCATTTCCAATGAAAAATTATTAGCTCAAAATCTTAGCTTAGAATCTCACATTCAACAATTTTCGTTGAAATGCAAAGAGGAACCCCAAAAGCTCAAAAGATTTGTTTATTCCAGGGATTCACTCCACGTGTTGCTTGAAAAACAACATTCGGCAAACCATAGAGGAGGGTTGGGATACACTCCAAAGGTGGTTACCAAACCTACCTCTAATTCTTCTTTTGGTGCAAATACAAGAAATATTGCAAAAGCACCTAAGAAGAATCACTATGCTTTCTTGTATAATAATAATACCAACAAGAATTATGTAAATCACAAGGTGGTGAGGAAAAATGAAAATACTTCATTTTTTGCTAAGAAGCAAAATCCTCACTTTATGCATGCCAAGAAATTTATTTCTACACCTAAGCATGCCACATCCACCCTCTTGCAAAGGCAAAACCCTTGCCTACGAAATCCTTAAGTTTATGGATTCCCACTAGGTGTAGCGTGCAAGTGAGGGATAGATACATCAACTCTCTAGTTAGGAATGTGATCACCTCATGTGATTATATTAGGAAATCAAACTTATTTTGGGTTTCCTAATGTTAAGGTTCCTCACACATATGCATATTGCATGTGTATTATGCTTAAAGTCTACTTTTAGCATACCCATTGTTTGTGTGATATTTCATGATTTTGCAAATGGTTTCAAATTTATTCTTCATGAAAATGGGGACCTTGTGGAATACATTGGCATACATGCATTTGTTGAACCATATGTATGTCAATGGGGGAGTTAGTATGGTGCATGTTTAAAATATTTTAAAACATATTTTAACTCTCATTTCGGGTTGTTCTTGGGATCATTGTTTCACAATTGGTGTCATTTTACAATTGGTTATGATGGTTTCAAACTCAACCCATTGATATTGCCAATATGTTTCATGTTATAGTTCCTTTTGACAATGTCATGTGTATCAATGTGATTGATTTTTTCATATATATGCTTTGATACACCTTAGGCCCATGGCTCCAAGTATGATTTACAATTGGTAAAGAAGATTATCTTTAAAGATATTTTATCGCTTTCTTTATAATTGGTATTAGATCCTAGAAGTCAAAAATTTGACCATTTCTATGATCTAGGGGAGCATGTGATAGTGATTGATACCTACCAAATTTTTACAATTTGGTATCATACCTCTCTTTATCTCTTGCATATTGTCACATAATTAATTAGAATGTCAATGGGGATACATTTGATGTCCACCTTTTTGACAATGACAAGGGGGAGAGATATATGCATTATGTAAATCTTGTATTTCATACATATGCATTTGGGAGATATATATATCTATGGAGAGATATATATACATATGGAGAGAGATATGTGTGATTATGTAAACCATTCTTGTGGAGCAAGTTATATACTTATTGCAATTGGTTTATGTAATCCATGCCTATTATATTTCAACATTTTTCTCATTGTCTCTATTGGTATAATGAGTATTTACGATTGTTTCTCTCATTTTACAATTGGTGCATATAAGTAGGGGGAGCTTATAAGCATTGTGCTTTATTTCTTTATGTTTTACATAATGTGTGTCATCATCAAAAGGGGGGAGATTGTTGAGTATTGGTGTTTCATACCAATGTTATTTTGATGATGATCACAACATTATGTTGTTGCTAATGTCTCTCTTGTTTTAGTCTCATGTTTATCAAATGGACAATAGCATGATTTGGAGACTAATAGCTTGGTGCAAGGATGGACATCAAGAGGAGCAATGCCAAAGCTTGTACTCAAGAGGTGCCAAAGCTTGGATATGATGGGGAGCATCAATGCATCAAGATTGAAGTCATAGACTCTAAGGAAAGTAATGTAATCCATGTATTATTTCATTTATTGCTTTTCTCTTTTTCAGTCTAGGTTTAATGTAATGCATTGATAGATGGTGACGTACGTTTATATTTTATATATTCACGCACGTCTTTTTTGTGGATTTTTCGTTGTTTTCCGTCGTTCTGTACCCATTCTCTTGTGATTTTTAGTTTTCTTTCACTTCTTTGTATTTTTGTGCCAATGCAGGAGAATGACATCGTTGGGGACATATAAAGAAGATATCATGAGTCCCCGGAGCAACGGGAGGTGTCACGCGTGATCCCGGGGGCCAAACGGCAAAGAAATCCATGTATCAGCCCCCAACCGATCGGTTGGACAGAGCCAACCGATCGGTTGGTGCACGCGTATCTGACCTGGACAGAAGCTGAAGTGAAGAGCAGCTCACCCAATCGGTTCGGTTGGCGCAGTGATCGGATGAGATCGACAGAGCTCTCTGTTATTTTGAGTTGAATTCCAACCGATCGGGTGACATCTCACCCGATCGGTTCATCTGAAGCCGAAAATCCCCCATTCATAACCCGGTGACGCCAACCGCTCAGCTCAGCGATCGGTTGATGCATCTGAAGCCTGATGGCCAAAGCGACTGACAGCTCACCCGATCGGTTGATGCTTCAACAGATCGGGTGGCCTCATTTTCTATATATAGTGACCTAGCTTTTCACAAATGGGGATCCCCATTGTTTTTTCTATCTTTTTGGGATTTGTGACGGCTCAGAATTTATTTTATCTTGTAAGTTTTCTGATTGTCTTGTAACTTGGATATTGCGTTAATACTATTGCTAGCTTCTCTTTTCTATTGCTTGATTATAATTTCAACGGTTGAATTTGATTGTGATGCTATTTTTGCCATGAATTGTGAGTAGTTCCCCAATCTAGGGCATTGGTGGAAACCCCTTCGTGGGTTCTCCCTAGAACAACCATAGGAATAGGATTTCGATAGGGTTTGGGAATTTAGATGGTTACGCGGAGCGTTTTATTGTCACTGGCGGGAGAAAGACCGCCTTTGACCGTCGGGCCAATGGTAAATAAAACTGGCGTTTGATCCCCTAACCATAGCTCACACCCCTAGCGTAGACATTGAATCCTAGCGCGTGGCAACGTCATGATGAAATGTCGAGAGCAATCGTTGCGAGCTTAGTACTTCCGAAGTCGGTCGGTGTTAATGGACATGGGAATGCCCACCGACCGAACCCGGGTAGTCCTAGCGTATCATCCTGGGAATCGATCGGAATATCGAGCCCATGGGACGCTAGCTATCACTCTTAGAGGCAACGTCTCACCACTAAACCCTAAAGTCCAACCGTAATCCTATCCGCCGGTCGTAATAGAGAGGGCACATGATAGGGTGGAAATCGAAGCCCTAGGTTCCCTTTTATATCTTACATCCACCGTATTTCTATTTTTGTGACAACATACCGATTGATCGGGCTAGCTCACCCATCGGGTGAACCGGTTCCTTCTTGACAACAAGCACAACACATGCCTCCTTGAGTTCAACCCTCAAGCCACACTACAACACCGTGCGCTTACGGTTGCAAATATTTAAATCGGGTATCCCCGATCCTATTATCAATATTGCTAAATCTAGGGGACGTCAAGCTTTATGGTGCCGTTGCCGGGAGGCAACGTGCTTGTTTATTTTAGGACACTGTGAACCCTAGAGACAAGTTCACATCCTCACCACGCGATAATTTTCGCATTCTACTTACTTTTTGATTTTACTTGGACATATTGTATATATTCATTGTACAGGGTCGGTAGACTGTGTCGCCATACCTCCATTACTACTTCCTATCCCTCCATTCATACAACCCGTGCTATTAACATGCTCTCTATCCATGCAGTCTCTCTCTCCTTTCCTCGCAGGTTCCTCGCTCTACAACAAGGATGACGTGTGCCGTTTCAGGCGATATCTGGGCACATGCACACCACATCAGCTGTTTAGCCCAGAGTCTGACATAATCTTTAAGCGCTTCGAACGTCCTTTCCTTTCTATCAGCTGCTGTAGAAAATCAAAAGAGGAATCATGATGTTCAGCAGCATCCGACACGACAGTTTTATTTACTTACGATGAAGCGATGCTTATTGACATGCCCAGTACAGAATTCAGTGGGGAAGAGTTATACACCTATGGGGAGGTTTGTCTGGAGGACCATCGGGCAGAGTTTGTCGGGTATGTTGAGCAGGAATCTATCTTGTCCTTGCAGAACTCTACAGTACATCCTGGATCTTGGGACCATGAGGAAGCCGAAGATAGTGGTGAAGAACTATCAACTGTTGAGACCTGTTTTCACGTTGAAGCCTTCTTCCTGGATGAATATCACGCACTTGAGAAAAGCCCAGAGACTTCCTCCGTAATCCCCTCTTTACCTTGCGAAACCATGGCTGAAAATGAAACTCCGGATGCTAGGATCCAGGAGACCCATGAGGAAGTCCTTTCATTGGAGGATGCTCAG
The DNA here is from genome assembly GCA_030789695.1 of Scilla litardierei. NCBI lineage: Eukaryota > Viridiplantae > Streptophyta > Magnoliopsida > Asparagales > Asparagaceae > Scilla > Scilla litardierei. The sequence continues at coordinate 750,741,025 of CM061142.1, read as the reverse complement.
CTTGAAAAATATGTGTTAGGACCACAAGAAGTTGAGATGAAGGAATTAACTCTAGGATTGAAGTATGAATATTTGGGGGAGAATTTGACGCTGCCAGTCATAGTGAACTCCTCACTACCCGAAGATCAAATGACCAGACTACTTGATGTTCTAAGAAGATTTAAGAATGTTTTCGGGTATGCAATCGAAGATTTGAAGGGAGTGAGCCTGGGGCTCTGCTCGCATAGGATATTGCTTGAAGATGAGCAAGCTTTTTCCATCGAGCCACAACGAAGATTGAACCCCATCATGATGGAAGTGGTCAAGGAGATTGTTAGACTCCTACAAGCCGGGATCACATACCCTATTTCTGATAGTCGATGGGTTAGTCCAATGCACGTTGTGCCTAAGAAGGGGGGAATGACGGTCATTCGTAAAGAGAAAAACGAGCTTATTCCCACAAGGACCGTCACCGGGTATCAGATGTGCATCGATTACCGGAAGTTGAACAAGGCCACAAGGAAAGATCACTATCCTCTCCCCTTTATTGATCAGATGCTCAAAAGACTGGGCAAGCACAACTACTTCTGCTTCATGGATGGATACTCTGGCTTTCTGCAAATTCCCATCCACAATGATGACCAGGAGAAGGCAACCTTTACTTGTCCATTTGGGACATATGCTTACAGGAGAATGCCGTTTGGTCTTTGCAACGCCCCAGCTACATTTCAGAGATTGATGTCCGTAATCTTCTCCGATTACTCCCAGGATATAATGGAGGTCTTCATGGATGATTTCTCCGTCTATGGAACGGAGTTCGACTCGTGTCTCCGCAACCTGACTAAAGTCCTCGAAAGGTGCCAAGATAAATGACTAGTTCTGAACTGGGAAAAATGCCACTTATGGTCCAAGAAGGAGTCATGTTGGGGCACGTTAAATCTTCAAGAGGGATTAAGGTGGATAAGGCAAAGGTAGATGTGATCAAAAAGCTTCCGCCTCCACTTAACCTTTGGGGAGTCCATGGTTTCTTAGGGCACTGATTCTACCGCCGGTTCATAAAAGACTTCTCTAAAATTTCTAGGCCCTTGACCCAACTCCTCGTGAAGGATACGCCTTTCGTCTTCGATGACGAGTGTATGGAAGCTTTTCGCCTTTTGAAGCAAGCCCTTATTTCCGCACCTGTGATTCAGCCGCCCGACTGGAGTCTACCTTTCGAGTTAATGTGCGATGCTAGCGACTATGCGGTTGGGGTCGTCTTGGGACGGAGGAAGGACAAAAATCTGCACGTTATATACTATACGAGCAAGACCTTCGACGAAGCCCAAAGAAATTATACGACCACGTAGAAGGAATTACTAGCAGTCATCCATGCCATGGACAAGTTCCGGCCGTATCTTGTGGGTGCCAAGCTAATCGTGCATACGGATCACGTCGCCCTCAAACACCTTTTGAACAAGAAGGAAGCCAAGCTGCGCCCCATAAGGTGGATTCTCCTCCTCTAAGAATTCGACTTGGAGATCAAAGATAAGAAAGGGGCGGAGAATGTCGTTGCCGACCACCTGTCCAAGATGCCTACTCTCGATCCGGATGCTACTCCTATTGAAGACTCGCTCCCTAACGAGCATCTTTTCTCTATCTCTTCTGTTTGGAATCCGTGGTATGCCGACATCACCAATTATCTGACTTGCGCCATCATCCCCCACAATGTGAGCTATCAGCAGAAGAAGAAATTCTTTCACGAGGTCCGAAAATTTTATTGGGATGACCCTTATTTGTACAAGACCTGCAATGATGGGGTGATACGAAGGTGCATTCCTGAAATAGAAGCTACCTCCATAATTTCTCATCGCCATGATCAACATTGTGGAGACCATGCAAGTGCCTACAAGACCACGGCAAAGATCCTCCAGAGTAGGTTCTATTGGCCGACTCTTTTCAAGGACACATATGCTTATGTCCAGGCCTGCGACAAATGCCAAAGGACGGGAAACATCTCCAATAGGAACGAAATGCCTCAGCATTACATTTTGGAAGTCGAGGTATTCGATGTGTGGGGAGTTGACTTCATGGGGCCGTTTCCCTCGTCCTCAGGAAATCAGTATATCTTGGCGGCTGTGGATTACGTGTCCAATTGGGTAGAAGCGATAGGTAGCCCCACTAATGATTCCCGGGTGGTGGCCAAATTCTTTAAAAACAATATTTTCCTGAGATTCGGCGTGCCTTGAGTCTTAATCAGCGACGGAGGGAGCCACTTCATAGAGAAGAAATTCGAAGCTCTTTTGAAGAAGTACGGGGTGCAATACCGAATCGGGTGTGCCTATCACCCACAGACAAGCGACAAGGTGGAAGTTTCAAATAGAGAGATAAAGAGCATATTGGAGAAGACTGTGGCTAACTCTAGGAAGGTTGGTCATCGAAACTTTCAGACGCGCTCTGGGCCTACAGGACTGCATTCAAGACTTCGATCGGCACAACCCCCTACCGGCTTGTCTACGGGAAGGCATGTCATCTACCTGTGGAATTGGAGCACAAGGCGTTTTGGGCCGTCAAAAATCTGAATTTCGACGCCAAGGAGGCAGGAAACCATCGACAGCTACAACTGAGTGAGCTTGACGAGATCCGGCTCAACGCTTACTAAAATGCCCGGATCTACAAAGAGAAGTTGAAGCGGTGGCACGAAAAGCGCATTTTGAAGAAAGAATTCAAGGAAGAAGACTTAGTTCTCTTATTCAATTCGAGACTGAGGCTCTTTCCCGGAAAGCTCAAGTCTAGGTGGTCGGGACCCTACCAAGTCACCAAGGTCTTCCCGCACGGAGCAATTGAGATAATGGGAAGAGATGAACTGTTCAAAGTCAATGGGCAGCGTTTAAAACATTATGCGATCAGCGAACCAACAATCTCTCCGGTCGGAATCTCAACGACCGATGGCTCATCTACTAATCCTCTGGATCCGAATTGATCACGAAATGAGGAGTCGAGCTACCGACTATAACCAAGCGCTTCATGGGAGGCAACTCATGTTCTAAACTTATATCGCTTCTTTATTTAGAATCAGTCTACTAATTTTTAGGGAATAAATAATGCTATGGGAATTTTTATCGGGAGACTCAGTTGATTTTTGTATATGTGCAGCAAATTGCCCTCAACCGATCGGGTGATGAATCAACCGATCGGGTGAGCCATATCTGAAGATGGAAAGTATCAGCGCATCAGCGAACCGATCGGGTGGCATATGAGGCTGACCGGGTGGAAGATCGGGCGAAAACATCAGAGCTCTCGGGAAATTTCGGAGTTAAATCAACCAATCGGCTGAAAACAAGCTGTGATCGGGTGTAAGACCGGGTGAAATGACAGTGCTCTCAGGAAAATTGAGAAGCGGCCAACCGATCGGGTAAAGTCTTACCCGATCGGTTGACCTGTAGCTGTTGATTCGCAAGAAGTTTTTGAAAATAACCCAACCGATCGGGTGAAATCTCACCCGATCGGTTCGCCTAACCATATATATACACTACCCCTCACCCGACCTCATTCATCCGACTTCCGAACTTCCAGTCGCACGATCCATCTCTCCATCTTCCAAATTGCTCTCCTCCATCAATCCCTCCACCCCTAAGACCATACCCCCTCCTTTTCCCATAGTCCCCCACCATCAATACCCTTCCCATCAACCACATTCACCCGCAAATCGTCCAAACCCTAAACCTAGCACCCAATTTTCGAAATTTCATTTCTTGACGGATCAGCAAGTGGCGGCTCCCCAAATTGCTCCCTCATATGGCGTGGGATCTTTCTGGAGCTTGGACTTGCATCATTGCTGGGTAACCTCTTTCCACTCTTCATATTTCTTTCCTTATATGCAATGTCTTGAATTTCTGTCTACCTGCTTCATCTGCTTTATCATCATCATAGACACCCTGCCCCACTTTGTCATTCTTCCCCCACGTCATTACCATGACTAGGAAGGGAAAGGAGAATGCGTCATCATCACGCAGACATCCCCTACATGGCCCCTTTCCCCCATCATTCCTGGGCATTAAGCCAACTTCTGAAGAGCAATCTGCACATCTGTACGTCCTGCTTCATCGCCCCATGCGACCTATCCTTTTCGCTGATTTCCCCATGCTCGAATCTCTCGGACTCTTTAGGGGCGTCAGCAAACTTTTTAACTGCATTGGTTGCGATTTCCTTCTGCGTGCCCATGCCCACACACACCGGAATCTCACACTCGAGTTCCTCAGTTCTCTCGAAGTGTCTGATTGTGGTTTCACTTTCCACGCTTTCAATGCCAATTTTTACATGAATTTTACCGAGCTTAACAATTTGCTGAATTTTCCTCACCCCGATCGTCATGTTGAATGTTCAACTCATAATCGTCTGATATGTTTTCTTACTTTCGGGACGATGGTGTTTGGCAACGGTTCACCCGGTATACCACCTTTCCATCGAGGGCACTTGCCTCCTACATCATGCATCCATGTTACCGTTTCGCCCATTGCCTCCTTGCCAACACCATCTTTTCCCGCGTAGATGTTTCCACGGTGACTAGGGATGAGCTTTTCTTTCTTTACGCCATGTCCCATGATAGGATCCATGATCATGTCCCTTTGCCCATTAACACCGCCCATTGGATCATCTACGAGATTTTATCTGTTAGCCGCGCAACTTCTGGATCTATCTGCCGTGGTGGGATGATCACTCTTATTGTCAGTTGTGTTTTGAGGCTGCCTCCTGACCTCCCTATTTTACCAGGACGTTACCGTATCGATCGCGACTACCTAATCGATATCGGTATGATCACTCCTTTTGGTGAGGAACGTGCCGTCTACCTATATAGTCCTGATAATACTCCATTTGCCATCCTCCCACCATCGTCTTCTGAGCGACTCCCCATTCGAATTTATCATTTACTATGAGAGTTCTACCCGGATCCTTGGTACGCCACACTCGTACATTTTCCACCCCTGGAACCACCCGATTGGCACCCGTGTGTGGGTTCACCCGGTGCCATCATTATCCACCATGATCCACCAATAAATTTCGACCCACTAGTGCTCCAGCCGGTTGCCCCTCCTTCTCCTGTCAGCACACCCTCTCCTTCGTCTTCACAAGATTCTTTCGTCCACTACTCCCCACCATCCTCCCCATCTCCCTACCATTATACCGACAGCAGCTCTGATTGAAGCTTCACGCTTCATTATGCGGCTTCTTGTGCATCTTAGTTGGTTCAAGAAGAAGAACCAACCGACTAGATGGCAATCTAGTCGGTCGACAATCCTTCTTGAACTGACTAGATCTCCTTGCTCATTTCAGCTCATTCACTGTTTATCAATTATTCGGTCCAAGAAGGTTCACCGACCGACTAGTTGTCAAACTAGTCGGTTTGGAATCCTTCATGGACCGACTAGTTATATCTTCATTTTCACAGCCTGAGCTACTGTTTATCGTTAGTCGGTCAAAGAAAAATCATCGACCGACTAGTTGAGAAACTAATCGGTTAGGATTTGTTCTTAGACCGACTAGTTCTCCTAGTAGACATCCTATCGTATTAACTCTTAGTCGGTCAAAGAACACTCACCGACCGACTAGTTGTGAAACTAGTCGGTTGGCAAGTCTTCTTAGAACGACTAGTTCTGTTTCTCCTGAACTATCTTTATTGGCTGTCATCCTCTTAGTCGGTTCAAGAAGAATCACCGACTGACTAGTTGAGAAACTAATCAATCAGTGATCCTTCTTAGACCGATTAAGCTGCTTCAGAATAGAGCCGTTGGAGCATTAATTGCTACGAATTTTCTTCTCTCTTTCCTCTATCCTATATATACTTGGAGGGGTTCTTTCCTAGTATTCAAGGCTGCCATTATAGAGGTTTAGAGAAATCAAAGAGGAGCCATTCAACTCTATTCCAAAGCTCTCTCTTCTCACAAGAATCTCTCCCTCAACTTCTTGAGCCCTAATTCTTCAAGAGAGATTCTCTCCATTGTGAGCCTCTCAAGCTAAGAGCTTGATTCAAAGTCACCAATCTCTCCCTAGCCACCTATTGCTGGTTATCTTGGTGGAGCTAGGGTTTGGTGACATCTTCTTCCTCAAAATCCTTCTTGCCCTAATATTGGTAAGTTTACTCAAGGCATAGGATTTTGTTGGTAAGTATTTCATTGTTTCATTTACTTTGTTTGCAAGTTGTTCTCTCGGTTGTGAGAGAAGTGTGTGATCCCGGGTTATGGGAGTCACATGTTCATTTGTGTATGATTTGGTCTTGTAGAGGTTTTTCTACAAGAATTTCATAGTGCAAAGCTTGGGTTAGTGGTTTCTAACTCAAGTATCCGGAGGGGATCCGGGTGGTTGGGACGTATGATCACCGAGAACAAGTCGGGGAGACTTGGGTGGATCCGAACCCGTTATATCGTATTGTTTGTGTTGTTTATTTCTTGTTGTTTGTAGTTATTCCGCATTGTTGTTTGTGTGTTTGCACAATAATTAGGAATAATACGCTTGATTATTTTAAAGTACTATTCACCCCCCTCTAGTACTTGTGCAGTAGCTACGCAGAGCATTATAATTGGTATCAGGGCCAAGTTCATAGCTATGACAAACAACGACTACATCATCTTCAAGAACCGTGAAGGAGCTTCTTCGGTGATGGAAGGACACTCCTCAACTAGGCCTCCCTTCTTCAACGGTACCAATTATGGGTACTGGAAATGCCGGATGGAAACGTTCCTCCGGAGCACTTCACTATGGAGAGCTACGTTGACGAAGTATGTCGAGCCCGTCGAACAAGACTTCGCGAAGTAGACTACCGCGGAGGTCGCCGCGGAGGTAAACAATGCCAAGGCAATGAACGCCTTGCAATGTGCGTTGGAGCCCGAAGACTTCAACAAGATATGCACATGTAAGAGTGCATATCAAATATGGAACCAACTCCTCATCTTGCACGAAGGAACGAGTATGGTAAAAGACTCAAAACTCATTGTTGCTAACAAAGAGTTCGAATTATTTCACATGGAACATGGTGAAAGTATGAAGGAGTACTATGCTCGCTTCGTGGACATATCCAACGAATTGGAAGCTCTTGGGAAGATCTATACCCAAAAGGAGAAAGTCGCGAAGATTATTGACGGACTTCATTCTTTTTGGGAAAAGCGTACCTTCTCCATCGAGGAAGGTAACGATATGAATAAGTATACTGTCATACAACTAATGGGTACCTTGTTGTCTTTTGAGGTACGCAAGGACAGTAAGATCAAGATGCAGGAAAAGATGAAGTCGTACTTGGAGCAAGACGTGCCAAAGAAAAAGGCGATTGCGTTCAATGCCACTCCATCTATATCTACCGATGATGAAGAATCGGAAGACGAGTTGGACATAGAAGCTTTGGCCGATTTGGCAAAGAAGTTCAACCGATTCTTTCGAAAAGGTAAGTTCAAGAATAAATCAAAATTTAGTTCGACTAATGCCTCCCGCTCCTTTGTGTTATAAATACAACAAGCCAGGACACATCAAGCCGGATTGTCCTCTCAACAAACACAAGGAGAAGTGGAAGGCACCCAAGTACGACAAGTCGAGGAAGTACAAGAAGGGGTACAAGAAAGGGCTTGTCGGCTCATTCACCGACTCCGAAGAGGACTCCTCAAATGGAGAGTCGGATGATGGACAAGTGGAGAAAGCACACATGTGCTTCATGGGAAAAGAGGAACATGATCAAGAGACCTCCTCCGATGAAAGCGAGGATGAAGGCGATGAGGTAACTATGGATGAACTTAGATTAGCTAACGAACAACTTTGGTCTAAGTTTTCTAAATTGGCTAATAGATATATTAAGACTAAAAATGAGCTAACTAGTCTTCAAACCTCACCTAAGCCTATCATCATCAACAACGACACCGTTGTTGAAGGGTTGAGAAATGAGATCGTAAATCTCAAATCTCAACTTAAGCATGTGCATATTGAGAATTTGGATGAACATGAGATAGCGGATTGGATTTCTCGAAACTCAACTTTGAGTATCGAGAATGAGAATCTCAAGTCTCGTGTTTATGTACTCACATCGCAAGTGTCCACCTTGGATGCTTCTATGCATTCTCTCACCGAGAAGTATGAGTGCATACTAGGCCAAATTAATAAATTCAATAAAGGTAAGGGCCATTTGGATAATATCCTAAATGACTTACTTCCGGCCAATCATCACATTGGCTTGGGGTATAAGATGGGAGACTCATCCAAATCGTCCACTACCTTTGTAAGGCCAACTTCTGATGCCTCAACTAGTGGGAGTAAACACCCCATGGGTAGTTCATCTACTAATGGTGCTTCCATTAGGTACACACACCCATTTGGAAAGAAACCCACTTTGGGTGGACCTCCAAAGAAGGGTCATGCGTTTATGTACACCAATACCATGCCACGTAGGAACACACCTCCTACTCCATATGTTCGCACGTATGATGATTTTTATGCTCCACATCCACGAGCACGTGCACACCTTGTGAGACACACTCATGCACGTGTTCCTCTACATGCATATGTTCATCCACATCATTATCATATGAACACTTATCATCATGCACCATTTCATCATGTGCCATATGCTTATCCACGACATGCATCACGTAGAAATCAACAACGTATGCATGCTCCCTATAGGAATAGGGCTCCCAAGACATTCACTATTTGGGGCTCGAAGGACACAAGCATGCATGAAAAACAAGCTATATTAATTTGTATTTCATGAATGTTGTACACAATGATGATTTTGTTGGGAAGTCTAAGTCCAATTGGACTTGGCTTCCAAAGGTCTAATCTCTTAGGACCCAATGTCCTTGGGTACCATGGAATGATATTTTATCTTCAGGTACTCAAGAATAAGAGAAGGTGCAACAAATCAAATTTTAGCTCCATATTATGTTTTCTAGGTTCAATCCACCGTGGGATACCAACACTACCAACTCATTGACTTGCAAAGTTTTTCATTCAAATGGAGTTGATGGTGCTTAAGTGATGCACCAAAGTAGGGGGAGCTTAATGTTGTAAGTATATTCTTACATTTGATATACATTTGGTATCCATGTGGGTTGAATGCATTTAGATGTCATTTTGTACTAGAATTGTGTATGCCATAAGTTTTTATGAAGTTACTATCTATTTTTGGCAGAACACTTTTGCATGAAATTGTTAGTTGATTTTCATATTGTATTTATGTCTCTGATATTGACTTCGTCGCTCGACGATTATTTTGGTTAAATAGAATTGCTTTTATGAAAACATAGAATTGTTTTCCATGCACTAAATTAACCAAGAATGTTGATATTGGAGAGTATGTTCCATAACTCAATATGTGAAATTGATTTGAGTTTTGATGATTTCGTTTTTAGACTATGGTCTTGTTGGCACGCTTTGATTTTCTTCGGTATTTTTACATTTGGTGTCATTTAGACCGTGGTCGTATTCTTAGACTCTCGTGCTTTTATTCTTAGCCTTTGTTGTCGTTGATCTCCTCCCGCTCTCTTTTTGCTAATGTCAAAGGGGGAGAGAATTAATTATGACAATATGCTAAATGATAATTTAAAGCATTTTACCATGAATCTAATTTGATATGTTAGATTCAGAGGGAGTTAAGATATAAAAATAGATTTAGATCCTAAATTGCAATACTTGAGTTCACATTTTATACTTTCCTCCTCTGCTTGATGCGTATGATTATTATTGTATATGGAACTAACGTGTCATCAATGCAGGGGGAGTAAGTAAATTTCATTTTAATCATCATTATTGATTATTATTAATGTTGGTTTGTCATCACCAAAAAGGGGGAGAATGTTGAGCATTGATTCCCCGGATTTGGTTTTGATGATGAGCAAACATAAATATCGTGAACTAACTCTTGTGCGCGCAGTTATGGAGATCATCGCCAAAACTTAACGTATATCAAAAGCGACGTCTCAAGACTTCTCAAAGCGCGTGATCGTGTGCCTGAAGCTTCGTTGAAGCTCTAGGAGTATTATTGAAGTCAAGAGATTCGGATTGAAGCTTTGAAGACAGTTCGTCAAGTTTTATTTATTGTCTTCTAGCTTCATCGTATAGAATGTTAAGCCTTAAGTAGGTCTTATATTATTAGAGCTAGGATTATCATAGAAGCACATAGAAACTTTTCCGAAGCTTCACGCTTCATTACACGGCTTCTTGTGCATCTTAGTTGGTTCAAGAAGAAGAACCAACCGACTAGATGGCAATCTAGTCGGTCGGCAATCCTTCTTGAACCGACTAGATCTCCTTGCTCATTTCAGCTCATTCACTGTTTATCAATTAGTCGGTCCAAGAAGGTTCACCGACCGACTAGTTGTCAAACTAGTCGGTTTGGAATCCTTCATGGACCGACTAGTTATATCTTCATTTTCACAGCCTGAGCTACTGTTTATCGTTAGTCGGTCAAAGAACAATCATCGACCGACTAGTTAAGAAACTAATCGGTTAGGATTTATTCTTAGACCGACTAGTTCTCCTAGTAGACAGCCTATTGTATTAACTCTTAGTCGATCAAAGAACACTCACCGACCGACTAGTTGTGAAACTAGTCGGTTGGCAAGTCTTCTTAGACCAACTAGTTCTGTTTCTCCTAAACTATCTTTATTGACTGTCATCCTCTTAGTCGGTCCAAGAAGAATCACCGAACGACTAGTTGAGAAACTAATCGGTCAGTGATCCTTCTTAGACCGATTAAGCTGCTTCAGAATAGAGCCGTTGGAGCATTAATTGCTACGAATTTTCTTCTCTCTTTCCTCTATCCTATATATACTTGGAGGGGTTCTTTCCTAGTATTCACGGATGCCATTATAGAGGTTTAGAGAAATCAAAGAGGAGCCATTCAACTCTATTCCAAAGCTCTCTCTTCTCACAAGAATCTCTCCCTCAACTTCTTGAGTCCTAATTCCTCAAGATAGATTCTCTCCATTGTGAGCCTCTCAAGCTAAGAGCTTAATTCAAAGTCACCAATCTATCCCTAGCCACCTATTGCTGGTTATCTTGGTGGAGCTATGGTTTGGTGACATCTTCTTCCTCAAAATCCTTCTTGCCCTAATATTGGTAAGTTTACTCAAGGCATATGATTTTGTTGGTAAGTATTTCATTGTTTCATTTACTTTGTTTGCGTTGTTTATTTCTTGTTGTTTGTATTTATTCCGCATTGTTGTTTGTGTGTTTGCACAATAATTAGGAATAATACTCTTGATTATTTTAAAGTACTATCACCCCCCCCTCTAGTACTTGTGAAGTAGCTATGCAGGGCATTACATCTCCTTCGTCTTCACAAGATTCTTTCGTCCACTACTCCCCACCCTCCTCCCCATCTCCCTACCATTCTACCGACATCAGCTCTGATTGACTTCCCCCTAGCATTTTTCTGCATCACCATGATCATATCATATTGCTAGCATTGTCATGTTTAGCTTGGGGGAAATCGATTTTTGTGTGTTTTGTCGTGTGATGTCGTTGTGGTGTGCCTGTTTATATATGCTCTTTGGATGTGTTTTTCTATCTTTTATTTGTGTGTCTGTGTTCTTTGGATGTGTTTTTCACTTTTTTCATCTTTTTGTGTCTGTGCGTACTTCCCCCCATTTTCATTGCCCTCACGTATTTACTATTATTGCATTGAGGGCAATGCAAGTTTCAGCTTGGGGGAGTCGCACTTTGTGCGTCATTTGTGTCTTTTTCCTCATTTTTGAGTCGTTTTCATCGTATTTTCTTTCTCCTTCTTATCTTTTTATCCTTCCTCTCCTAGAGATGACCCCACATGATGAATTGCCACAAAATCATACTTACACTTAGCTTAGCTACGATAATCACATTCACTAACCCTAGGAAGCCGTGTCTTATTGTATTTCATGCTTCGTGGGTTCACTTTGTTTTTATGTGAGTCGTATGACGTAGCTAGCTGTTTGGTGTGCTTCTACTTTGTGATTTTGATTTTTATACCTGTCCTTGGTTGACCCCTAGACTATCATGCTTCAATTTTGGATATGCAGTATTTTGCCTTCACTATCTGCTTCTCTATGCATGAATTTCTTTTTTGAGTACACAAATATATAGCCAAAAATCCAAAAACCCAAAAGAAAAAGAGAGAGAGAAAAACAATCCAAGAAGAAAAAGAAAAGAAAAAAATATGTATAGCCAAAAATCCAAAAAAAAAATACAAATACCCAAAACCCCAAAAAAATTCCCGTGTGAATATTATTCCTATCCACCGTGAATAAAGGGAAGGCGAGAATTTGCACGAGTGTTCTACTCCACACCTTCTCAACCTCCTTCGTTTTCGAACACACTTGGCATAGAAACTTTCTAGCGATTATCTAGGCTATAGTGTGGTGATTCTCTAGTTCCTAGCGGTCAGGTCCCCGACACATGATACGTTTCGATTCTTATTCTATTCTCATGCATGCTTGAGCTATTATTCACCGCTTATTCGAATTGAATCGATATTTGGGTCATTCCTTGGATTTGTGTATATGGAGCTTTATTGCACAATTTAGATAGTGACACCGTCTGCTAGCTCACGACCACACTCACTCGCGCTTCACCGCATGTGCCCACGACACCTGTATGGACTCATATTCCTTGGTTTGGTGATGTGTTTTATCGCTTGCTTGCTTAGTGTGGCATGTTTTATTTTGTTGACTCTGACGGGCGATTTAAGACTTTGATCTCTCTCTGTTTCTTCCTTTCTGTTTTCCCCGAGCTCCTACTCTCACTCGTCTTCCTCGAAGACGATGAAGAGTTCAGCTTGGGGGATTTTGACGTGCGTTTATATTTTATATATTCACGCATGTCTTCTTTGTGATTTTTCGTTGTTTTTCGTCGTTCCGTACCCATTCTCTTGTGATTTTTAGTTTTCTTTCACTTCTTTGTGTTTTTGTGATCAATACAGGAGAATGACAGCGTTGGGGACATATAAAGAAGATATCATGAGCCCCCGGAGCAACGTGAGGTGTCACGCGCGATCCCGGAGGTCAAACGGTGAAGAAATCCATGTATCATCCCCCAACCGATCGGTTGGACAAAGCCAACCGATCTGTTGGTGCACGCGTATCCGACCCAGACAGGAGCTGAAGTGAAGAGCAGCTCACCCGATCGGTTCAGTGATCGGGTGAGATCGACAAAGCTCTCTGTTATTTTGAGCTGAATTCCAACCGATCGGGTGACATCTCACCCGATCGGTTCATCTGAAGCCGAAAATCTCCAATTCACGACCCGGTGACGCCAACCGCTCAGCTCAGCAATCGGTTGATGCATCTGAAGCCCGATGGCCGAAGCGACTGACAGCTCACCCGATCGGTTGATGCTTCAACCGATCGGGTGGCCTCATTTTCTATATATTGTGACCTAGGTTTTCCTAAACGGGGATCCCCATTGTTTTTCTGTCTTTTTGGGATTTGTGACGGCTCAGAATTTATTTTATCTTGTAAATTTTCTGATTGTCTTGTCACTTGGATATTGTTGCTAGCTTCTCTTTTCTATTGCTTGATTATGATTTCAACGGTTGAATTTGATTGTGATGCTATTTTTGCCATGAATTGTGAGTAGTTCCCAAATCTAGGGCATTGGTGGAAACCCCTTCGTGGGGTCTCCCTAGAACGACCATAGGAATATGATTTCGATAGGGTTTGGGAATTTAGATGGTTACGCGGGACGTTTTATTGTCACTAACGGGAGAAAGACCGCCTTTGACCGTCGGGCCAAGTGGAAATAAAACTGGCGTTTGATCCCCTAACCACAGCTCACGCCCCTAGTGTAGACATTGAATCCTAGCGCGTGGGAACGTCATGATGAAATGTCGGAAGCAATCGTTGCGAGCTTAGTGCTCCCGAAGTCGGTTGGTGTTATTGGACATGGGAATGCCCATCGACCGAACCCAGGTAGTCCTAGCGTATCATCCTGGGCATCGACCGGAATATCGTGCCCATGGGACGCTAGGTATCACTCTTAGCGGCAACGTCTCACCACTAAACCCTAAATTCTAATCGTAATCCTATCCGCTGGTCGTAATAGAGAGGGCACATGATAGGGTGGAAACCAAAACCCTAGGTTCCCTTTTATATCTTACATCCACCGTATTTCTATTTCTGTGACAACATACCGATTGATCGGGCTAGCTCACCCATCGGGTGAACCGGTTCCTTCTTGACAACAAGCACAACACACGCCTCCCTGAGTTCGACCCCCAAGCCACACTACAACACCGTGCGCTTGCCGTTACAAATATTTAAATATGGTATCCCCGATCCTATTGCCTATATTGCTAAATCTAGGAGACATCAGATGGTCTACTCATTCATGCATTTGCATTTAATCATCTTAGTGAGCCTTAGGATTATCATAGAATCCAATCCAATAGGTCCATCTTGCCAAAAGACTCAATTGGAGTCTCTGGCTCTCCAACAAGTGACTGATGAAGTTCTTACAAGCGACTAGGTGATTCCAGGCTCCTGTCGAGCCTTTTGCAGTTGACTGTTGTGCCCCAGCTCAAGTCAACCATTTCTTGACTCTTACTTGAGTTTTTGGAACAGTCGACTGAAGTGCAATTTACAGTCGCCTGTCTACTAACGGGCGCCTGTGAATTGTTATACAGTCGTCTGTGTGTATCTTGCATTTTCTGGTCTTCATCCCAATTTGCAAGGCAGTCGACTGATGAAGCATTTACAGTCGCCTGTTTATTTATAGTCGCATGTGAATTGATCTACAGTCGTCTGTGCGCAAGTTGCATTTTCTCTGCTCCGTTTCCATCCCTAATAACAGTCGCCTGTTGAAGGATATACAGTCGCCTGCCCATTTTACAGGTGCCTGTGTAGTCTTTTACAGTCGCTTGTCCTGTCTCAGATTATAGCCGTTGGGATTTATTTTGCCGTTGGTCAATCGACTGTCAGTTGTTCATCAGTCGACTGTCGCCGCCGTTTCAGCCCAGATTCTAGCTGTTACAGTTTTTGTTTTTGGCTTTATCCTTGGGTTTTGAGAGTTCAATTAGGCTTCCTATATATATGAGAGGGCAGAGTTTATTAGAAATTCTTGGAACTATTGCAAATCTTTAGAGATTGATTAAGCCACTCTCAAACTCTCTCCTTTCCCTCTTAGAGCTCTAAATCTCCTTCATGCATTGAAGTCAAGCTCCAGGGAAATTATCCAAATGCTTTCAAGCTAATATCATCACTTGGAGATCCTCTTTCATGCCTTGCATTAATGAGTATGTTCATCATCAAGGCATGTGTAAGAGTATTTGTTTTACTTTGTGTTTCTTTGAAACCCTAATTCTCTTTATGGGGAATTAGATACTCTCTTTGTGGGAGTTACTCTCTTTGTGGGAGTTTGGTGTCCTAGTGTAGGGCTAACCCTAATTCTCGGTGTGGGAGTTTGACCCTTGTGTAGGGTTGGTTTGGTTCTTGTGTAGGACAAAATCTTCTGTGTGAGATATCTCTTTGTTGGATTGTATTCACTTCTCTTTATGGAAATTATAGTGAATATTGGTGTGGCTGGTCGTACCAAAGTTTGGGGAACCAGGGTAAAATCTTGTGTTTGCATTTGGATTGATTGTGTTGATTAATTCTTCTTGCATCTATTATTCCGCATTTGCAAGTTAAATTTTAATTGCACAATTTCTTGCCATTACTCTATTCCCCCATCTAGAGTGTTTGTTATTAGTATTGCAAGGTAGAAGGTCCTTACAACACACACACCCACGCCGTGCACACCCACCCACCCGTGCACCCACCCACCCCATGCAGACACACACCCGAGAGAGAGAGAGAGAGAGAGAGAGAGAGAGAGAGAGAGAGAGAGAGAGAGAGAGAGAGATGGCTAGAATGAGGACGTAAAATTAAAAAAGGTATCGACTTGAAACCGGAGCCAAACGTTTGGATATTAAAATTGATCAAAGTGACCCTCGGGGTATTTACTTAAAAATGGCTCAAAGGTGATGGTATTTTTTATGCAATTTACCTTTAAACAAATGCTGATCACAGCATCCATTTCTTACTACGATTTTGTGTACATGTTTCAACATTTCTAATTCAATCTTTCTGGAATTTTGTTGCATAAGTTTTCATTCTTTCTTCATGCGCATATCCTTCTTTCTGCATTACAAAGTATTAGATAGCTGAAATTCATTTTGTATGCAAATAACAAAGGCTATTTGTGTTATGATTTGTTTTTTGTTTCGTTTTGTTCTTGAAAATTTGTATCAGTGAAACTATGAATTTTGCATGTACCCTTCTTGTTTTCAAAAAAGAAGATTGTTTCGTTAAGTTTTTGTCCCCATTACGAAAGTTTTCTGGCTATTTGTGTTATGATTTCTTTTTAGTTTCATTTTGTTCTTAGAAATTTGTATCAATTAAACTATGAATTTTGCATGTACCCTTCTTTTTTTTTCCAAAAAAGAAGATTATTTTCGTTAAGTTTTTGGCCCCAATACGAAAGTTTTCTGGCTCCGCCACTGCCCTCCTTCATGACCTCGACACCACCATTGGCTTCATCATCTACATCACCTCAACATCTCCTCCTTTATCAAATTTGATGGTGTAGTGCAAGTGGATCCGAACTACTCTCCCTTGACCTGTAGAGGGGTAATTTTATGACATGCACATATCACAACAATTAAGAGCGTTAGCGAGTCGAACATGGGATGTGAGTCTCTATTTTGACTACTTCAACGCTCAAATGAGAACATAAAAAATCAATAATAAAATAAATAAATGAAAGAGAGAGTATTGTGAATGAGAATACATTCACCTCCTCCCAAACAGAAGGAATATATGGAGTCATCGTTTGCGAACTGTTCGCACAGTAACCCGTCCTTACAACTTTTTATTTTTTTGAATTTTTTACAAATTTTTTTGCACAGTATATACCACAACAAAATTAATGGGTGAACCCTAAAGAGATTTGATCAAGGCGTTACAAAGTTAACTATTTCAGAACAATAGAACATTTTGTGCCAATCTAATCATGGTGCAAATATGGGGATTTTGTTGATTTTTGGTATATAAGTAAATAAACATGTTTAGACACATTTAACAGCTTGGATCTATGAAATAAAAATCAAAGAGATATCTTTCTCACGGTTTTTGCATATGAAAGTTTTCTCAAATGATCATTTGTGCTTATATGTATATGAGGAATATTGAGGTGAGCTAACATCACAGATTCGGCCTCCCTGTGCTGTTAGCGATTTGAAGCTCAAAAAACATTTTTTTAATTTTTTGCAGTATGTTCTACTACTTGTTAACTAGCTTCCCACCAATTTTCAAGTCAATCCAACACCGTTTGAGCCCTCATCCATGCGTTTCAAAAAGATTGCGCCGGCAGTTTCCAGAATTTGAGCTATCTTTTTGAAACGCATAGGATCGGAGCTCAAACGGTGTTGGATTGACTTGAAAATTGGTGAGGAGCTAGTTAACAAGTATCAGAACATACTGCAAAAAAATTTAAAAAAAAATCTTTTTTGGGCCTCAAATGGCTGACAGCGCAGGAAAATTTTCGGTGCGGTCACCTTAGGCTCATATTCATATATACACGCGCGCGCGCGCACACACACACACACACACACACACACACACACACACACCTGATCTAATAGATCAGGTGCAAAGATACAAAAAAGATGGAAAGTACACGCCCCACATGGGCATGTACTCGTTGGAGGCGCACTTTTTTGTGTCTTACACCGGATCTATTAGATCAGGTGCCACTTGATCTACACGAATCCATGTGTGTGTGCGTGTGGTGTGTGTGTGTGTGCGTGTGTTCGAATCTTCTTGTGAGAACATTTCGCACCGTGCGAAATGAGTTTTAGTTTTTTTTGAAATTTTTTCAAAAATTCTTTTTTCCTCCTTTGTTATACCCCCTCCAAAAATAATCGTTGAGAAATAATGTCATTTGGCCTTCGATCAAGGTAGTTCAACAAATTCGCACATTTTGAGACCGTTAAATTTGTAACGGGTGGATGGATGTTTTAATCTCCCTAGGATTTACTCATTATTTTTCCTGGGGTATGTAATTGTATGGAACAAAAACATCAAAAAAAATTGAAATTTTTTTCAAAAAAGATAAAAATCTTTTCGCACAATGCGAAAAGTCCTTTTTCGCATTTGAGGATTACCACACACACACACACACACACACACACATCTATTCTATATTTGATGAAGAATTTGAATGTTATCCTACTAGGACAAACCTTTGTCCTGGGTGGACAACTTTTTCCTAAGTGGACAAATGACAAAAGTTGGGATGAGTTTGTTTTTGGAGGAAACTTAAATTTGGGAGGAAACTTGAAATTTTGGGGGGAAACTTGAAATTTTAGGAGAAAACTTGAAATTTGGTGGAACTTGAAATTTGTGGAGGGGGGAACTCTGACATTAAATAAACCGTGCCCTATGGGCACTGGATAATGACTAGTGCGCACGCACGCGTGTGTATGAGAAGATACCCATACGCCATATGAGATATGTCATCATATGCCCTCTTGCATAAAGCAACCAAGTACAAGCCCACATGGGCTTTGTATTTGGTTGTACCCGCCCCCTTTATGTGAGAGGGCCTATGAGGCCCTCTCTCATATGTCGGGTCATTAGTGATGAAACTATTTACTTGAATATTGATTGACTATGAAAATACATGTTGTTTGTATGGTTGATGAGGTGTTAGGTGAGTGTATACGTATGTGGTATGGGTCTTATATGTAAGGAATGTTGGTATATGATTGATTCAGATTATCGATGACTACTGGATTGCCACGTCATAGTATTAGTTTTGTCTGGGGGAAACGAGGATGTTTCCCTACTAACATGTTGAGTGTGATAGCAAGATTATGTGTTCTTGTTTAGCTATGTGTGTTGGTTATAAGTGGTATGTAGGAGTGTACGTCTATGGTGATAGAAGTATATGTCTTGATGAGTCATATAAGTGTACATGACGTGCTTACGATATGTGTATGTTGGTTGTGTGTGTAAACACCTTATGGGTGTCTGTATACATGTGTATGTATATGATTTTTGAAGATGTGTATGTGTGCATATGTGACACTTGATTGTATGTGTGCGTATGTATATTTGGTTGTAGGTCTGTATGTGTACATGCCATCTATTTATTACTTATGCTTGCATGTTTGTGACTTACCTGTGTGTAGGCCATATAGCACGTATTGGATGTGGTATATGAGCTTATTAGCACGGTATACCTATATTTGTGTACTTGGATATATATATTCATACGTGTGTTATCTGTGTTAGCATGTGTATGTTTGTATGTGTATCAATATGCCTCGGTGCAAGGCATATATTTATATGTGCAGTGAGTGCACATAGTGCTCTATTTGTGCCACAAAATGGATAGTGGAATATGTGTGTGTGTGTGTGTGTGTGTGTGTGTGTGTGTGTGTGTGTGTGTGTGTGTATGTGTGTGTGTGTGTTTCGTTCTTGTTTGGTGTCAGTGGCCAGCTAATGCCTGTCTATTCTGTGATATGTATTTCTTTTGTGCACCTACATTGTGTACATACGACATGTGCACATGCTGGTGCATGAGTATGATTAAATATGCATTGATATGACTGCTATAGAACCATGTGGCTGTTATTGGGCATGTGTAGAATTATACATATGGAAACTTGTATGTATATGTGTGTGCGCATCATGCCTATTCGAGTATGTTAAGTATGAGCCTAGATGTCCTTGGCTCCTGCCCCATGTTGTGTATATGTAGTAGGCACACATAGTGATTGTGTGTGCCGTTAGATAGCTATTAGAATGTATCTATGATATATGACACGGTTGTATATGAATAACCGTGAAGCATATAATGCATATAAATGTGATGTATGTATTTTGTGTTTTTGGGTGGTAAGATCATTCTACCCAGTGATCCTTGGTGAGACACCGTGACTGTGATACGGTGACTGTGACACAGTGACTGTGACACGGTGTGTATGAATACCATGTGACTATGACTTCATACCGTTGTATATCCATACATGGATGCAGACATATATGTATGCAGGTTATATTCATATGTGCCATATATATTGTGATATGGCTCAAGTGTGATGTCGTATACACACATATGATGATAGAATTAGTGTGTGTATGTATGTATATATATATATATATATATATATATATATATATATATATATATATATATATATATATATATAGGAAAATTTTCAAATGAGAACATTTCGCACCGTGCGAAAATGTTTTTATCTTTTTTTTGAAATTTTTTTTTTCAAAAATTCTTTTTTCCACCCTCATTATATGTTGTTATACCCCCCTCAAAAAATAATGGTTGAGAAATAATGTCATTTGGCCTTCGATCAAGCCATTTCATCAAATTCACACGTTTTGAGACCGTTAAATTTGTAACGGGTGGATGGGTGCTCTAATCCCCAACGGGTTCACCCATTATTTTCCCTGGGGTATATAATTGTATGGATTAAACATCTAAAAAAGAATTTTTGAAAAAAAAATTTCAAAAAAAAGATAAAATTCTTTTCGCACCGTGCGAAAAGCCCCTTTTTCGCAATGGAAGATTGCCATATATATATATATATATATATATATATATATATATATATATATATATATATGGAAGAGATCCAGAAGGCAAAGGTACCCCCTTTATTGCGATGGAAGAGATCTAGAAAGCAAAGGTACCCCCTTTAGCGAAGGCGAAGGATATCCTGGCATCAACTGCGAACGAATCAGGTATTATACCAAATGGTGAGGCGTTTACAGTAGGACAAGGATTGGTTCCTCCACTTGGGGAGGGCGGGAGATATATTGAAACTGGAAGGAACGCACCAGGACCCTCTGAAGGGTGGAATGTTGTTGACAGGCGTAAAAAGGGGAGGGTTGCAGACAAAGTTTTTGGAATCGGAGGGCTTAATCCAGGCGGGGGACATGGCATAACTAGAAGTGGAGATCTGTATGCAAAAAATCAATTCCCAAGAGGTAAGGGGCTTCTTCACAGATGGGAAAAACCGATTGCCCCATGGGTGTTTGATAGACAGCCTCATAGGCCTCATGTTGAGATCAAGATTGACACTAAGGTATCGAAGTAGACATGGGCAGATGTTTGCACCAACATAAGGAAGTATGATGCGGATGTTAGGATGACCTTCGTCCCCCCGAAGGTCCAAGATGATGGAATAGAAATGGCTATGGTGTCTAAAACGGCTCTGGCTGCAGGAGCTGATCAATGGAAGTTCTCCCTTTTGGGGTATGTTTTAGGAGACATCCATTTCTATGGTCAGATACGTGCATGGTATGATAGACTTTGGAACATAAAGAAAGGCGTGAAAATTTATAGCAGGGATAACGGCTTCTTTTGTTTCAAATTCGAAGATGGAGGTGAGTGTGAAAGGATTCTTCATGGTGGCCCCTGGATGTTTGATGGAAGACTTGTTGTGTTGCAACGATGGAATTCTGCCCTCAAACATGAGCGCGACATCCTGTCATCGGTCCCTGTCTGGGTACAGCTTCATGGGGGTGCCATTGGGTATGTGGACCCTGGAGATCATGGACTCTATTGCTTCGGTTCTCAGGAAACCGATTTGCTTGGATAAGCTCACCATAAAGAAGGAGCGGTTTTCTTATGCTCGTTGCCTAGTCGAAATCCATGCCAAGAAACCTATTCCCCAATCTGTTATGGTGTGTACCGAGGACGGCCCAACAATCTCAATTGGTGTTAAAGTAGAAGGGGAACCACCGAGGTGTTCTTAGTGTATTTGTTTTGGTCACTCTGATTAACAATGCCCAGATTTGGTCAAGCTCCCTTCATTCCAAAATGAGCCTAATAAAAGTGAAGGGGGAGGCCTCTTGATTGATTCGGATGTCTTGCCTGCGTCCAGTATGCACAGGACATTTGTTGATGGAGTTCATATGGGGGGGAATGTGTCCGCACGGCAGATTGGTATTGAGGGTGAGAGGGGTTCTAATTCTGGGTCTGCTCTGATTGGGAGTGGGAGTCCGAAGGAGAACAGGGGGAAAAAGCCGGACGTAGCGGGTAGTCGACATGTCCCTGCATCAGAGGCGACCACCAGCAGGTTGAGATCCAAACCTGATGGTTCTAGGTGGGAGTGTGTAACAGCCGCTTTCCGACCGTTCGTATTTTCTGCGTGCACGTGCTTTATCGTGCACGCATTTTACTTGGTTATTTTTGAGCTCCGGCATATGCGATGTGATATGCCGTTGCGAACGTTTCAGGGTGTTGGACTTTATTGAAATTTTCGGGAGCGTCGCTTCGTGGCTCGTTTTCTCGCAAAACGACTTTGAACGATAGGGGCGTTTTAGTCATTTGACTCAAAACGTCGTTTCCAATTTTACGTAAATTCTTAGTAGGCGTTATGCACGATTGGACTCCGTAGATCTGTGCGTCTCGTCTCCACGATCGTCCCGGTATTTTCGGATTATTTTTCCGATGCCCGTAGTGGAAGATATCCCCTAATCAATTCTCAACCGTTGATTAGCCTCTAATTAATTTCGAATTTCAAATCACTAATCAAATCTAAGAGAATCCCTCATACGTAGCATGGGATTATTCTCCCACTATTTGGTACCCCTAACTACACCCCCTCCTCTCACATAACCTCTCTCCTAGTCACCTAAATATACCCTATTTATACCCCAATTATCAAATTTTCCTAACTTACAAAATCAAACCTATCCTCTCCCTAACTCACGCACGCAAGGGGGGAAACCCATTTGGCCGAATTTTTCTTCTTCCTCCAGCCGCCGACGGCCACCTCTAGCTTCCCAACTCCGGCCAACATCATCTCCTCCTCCTCCATCTCCTCCATTCCAAGACCTCCAAAACCCATCAAAACACCAAATATTCACAGCCGAGGCCAGAACTGCGACCTGCCGGAAAACACCGCCGGCCGGCCACCTCCGGCCACCCCCTCCGATGACCACCACCCCCGATCAACTCCTCTCTGACCCCCCAAGTATCTCCACCTCCCCTTACCATCTTCCCTCATCTCTATCTCCCTCAAAACGCTTTCAAACACAACCCAAACGACAGTTTTACAGATCTGCGCCACCGCCGGAAAAACTCACGCCCACCGGCCATCCGGCCACCTACGATGACCACCCTACCGCCGTTGGATTCCTATCGAAACCACCTACCAACTGCAATTTTCCTCACGCTCATGGCCCACCTGTAGCTTCTGGAATCCTCGTCGGAACACGTCGCATCCGCTGTTTTTCACAGATCTGGAAGCTGAACTTCGCCGCCCGCGCACGGCCACCTCCGACCACCCCCGGCGAAAAATCCACTGCCGTTGGCTTCATTGCCGCACGCACGTACTTTTAGCCGCCGTCGCCGTTATCGTGAAGAACCGTTGCGCTACTCGCAACGGGAAGGAGATCGCTGATTAGCTCGCTGATTTCACGTCATCATCCCGCTGTCCAGAGGTACCTCGCTGCGCTACTCGCGGCCGAGAAGTTCCAGACGACGTCGACGTTTCGTCGTTCAGACCCGACTTCCGCTTGTTGGACGACATTACGAGGTTAGTTTCCCTAACGAGTAGTAAAACCCACACCGTAGCAAAACTGAACCCTAAACTAAAACTGGACAACTACAATTAAATTTACTTTTCGCATCAGTAAAATGTTGTCACTATAGAAAATCGACCATCGGACAATTTTCTGTGCTTATAGGGTAGTGGTCGATTTAGGCTGAACAAGAACACCAAATTGTGACTTTGACAAATAGGGTAGTCCCGATAACCTAGAAACGAACCTAAATAGGATTTGATGGAAATCGCGACCTGACACCGTCGCCGTGACACTATTTCAGACGGACTTCCGCGGACGAGACGCTTGGACGAGACGCTTCGGGAGGACGACACACTCGCCATCGCAGGCAAGTGTATCCACTTGCACTTTTGGCCGTGCTTAGGCCCTAGTTGGTTAGAATTGTTAACTGTGAACAAATAGAACCGGACGTGAAATGATAGCGTCTGAGACGACTCCTGACGGCTCAGACTTGACGACGAAGTCTGAGCCTGATAACAACAACTTTTGAATATTGTAAGGCTATCATGTGTGTGCGTGCGTGTGGACACTAACAACTCCCTACACTTGTCATGTCGTGTCCTGTTACACAAAAAGCCTTCGGGCGTTTCGGATGCTTTCCTAGCGGAAGTGATCCCCGTGATACAAAAAGCCTTCGGGCGTTTCGGATGCTTTCCTAGCGGAAGTGATCCCTGTTACACAAAAAGCCTTCGGGCGTTTCGGATGCTTTCCTAGCGGAAGTGATCCCTGTTACACAAAAAGCCTTCGGACGTTTCGGATGTTTCCCTAGCGGAAATGATCCCTGTAAATCTTGTCCTGAGTTCCTGGGGTTTGGGGTTGGGTTGAGCGTGCGCACGGCAAGAGGGTCTGATCCCCCTCGAACCGTAAGGCGTGAACCCTTTCGTGTCTCACTTGTCTTGTCTTGTCTTGTCTTGTCCTGTCACGTCCCGACTTGTCTTGACACCTGTAGGTTAGTCCCGTAGTTGGTAGCACACGCTACGACTACCACTTGCTACGCTTTACTTTCCTGCTGCGTTACTTCTGTTTGTTACTCTGTTATAACTCCAGCATGCTAATCAACCAGTAAACCGTCTGTTAGAACCTCAGCATGCTAATCAACCAGTAAACCGTTGTTTAAAGTTCGGTGCACTTGCAGTAAAGTCTAACCCTTCTTGTAGACTTTACCTGACGTACAGTTCCTTTCTCTTGGGTGCTGTACGTCAGGTGTTCAGCCAGAGAAACGTGGACGAGGCAGACTCACTGGAGTACGAGGAGCCGAGGACGTCGACCCAGAGTACGTGCTTGACAAGGACCAGACCTTGAGGTCTTTTAGTCGTCACTTTCAGAGGTTACTACTTTTAGTTTGCTTTTAGATAGTTTGTTGCCACGCTTAGGCTTCTTTTTAGACTTTGTACTTGTTGGATATTATATCTCTAATTTAATGAATGCAACTTCCTTTCTGTACTTATGTTGTTTCGAACTTTATTAATGCAAGAACCTGAAGTTTTTAAAATGGTACCCCTACAGACGCTTATTGGGTCAGCGCTTCTCAGCTCTGGCCTAAGCGGGCCTTAGTCACGCTCCGCCTCCGACCTTTTGGGAAGCGGGGCGTGACAGGTTTTAGTGGTGGCCCATGCAGGTCTTGCAAAAGTTCGGAACAATAAATGTACTGCATTCATTTAATATCCACTTACAAGTCTGAATTAGTTTCCCCAGTCTTAGATGGTAGGAAGACTTAGGTAGACGTCCCAGTTGGATAGTCAGACGCTTTGGTTAAGATTTAGCCGTACTCGTCCTAGAATACCTTAGTAGCCCACTTGACTCTGACCGTGTTAAATTTCCTAGAGCCTTTTTTTTAGTTTAGTCGCTCGCCCAACTCCATCGACTTCGGGCCCAGCAGAACGTAACCTTGATTCTCTTAGGAACTTTCCCCCTTAGATCCTGATTGTAGTTAGCTCGTTAAGAAATCTTAGCGCCGAGCTCTTCTGATCTTTAGACGACCCGATGATTAGGATCCCTGACTTCTAGCGTCTCCCCGATCATTACCCTTTTCGTGATATCGATCGTAGAGTTCCATCGTAGCTTCGTGAATCGTATCCTAAGTGTATCCATCATGCGATCTTTCTCCTTTTTCCAATTCACGTAATCGTTCCTGACGAGTGTCGTTGATCCTTCGAGTCTTTTCACTTGCCAAGTCTGCTGCCTCAAAAAGTATTTTTGAAATTCCTATTAAGTTTCTCGCTCAGCTTAACTTCTTTGGAAACCACTATATTATATATCTTAAAATCCCTTGTTTTTCTTTTGAGTTAAATTCTTTCATTGATCTTGAAACATCCCTGGTCGTAAAATTATTTTATTATCTTGTACCTATTTTCAAATCGGCATCTTTCGTGTTCCAGTTTTAAACCTTGTTATCAATTCTATAATCCAATATATATATATTAGTTTTCTAAACTGCAAGATCTATTTATAATCACTTACCGTAGATATTTAAAAAAATTAAAAAAAATAAATAAATAAATATTTTCTAAACTAAAGGGAACTCCAATTATATTATTATTATTATTATATCAGTGACCACATTTCAAAATCTTTGTGTAAACTTATTTTTTCGTTTGCAAAACAAACGTTTCTCACCCTACCCATCCTTCCTACGTCTTACTTCTTCCAAGATTTTAATTTGCTACATCTGCGCACTTTTAAGTATGTAGGTATAAATATGTACATATAAAAGGTAGATGATACCATATTTTGCACAAAATCCTCCTTACATCGTTAAATCATTTTTTAGCAATATTTTGTCCCGACCATCCAGACCCTCTTCTTATCCTCGCCTTACCTGACTTCGTTCTTTCGATCTTGTTTCGTGTCGTTTTTGGCTTCGGTCTCCCTCTTGTATGTCGACATCAGTGCCTGTAGTTGCCTATGTCATCCCTAACTAGGAGTAGGCCCTTGGTAGGTGATGTTGTCGTGATGCATGAGTATAGGTAGAGTGTGTAGACCTGTATGAGAGTGTCATCGTTAGGATCCTGATAATTTTCTTTTTGTGTCTTGAATGTGTACTCAGTGTTAACCAAGATAGGATTGAAGTTGTCTGAATGACGGTATTCATACATATATGAATAGGGTCATAGCAGGCAATTTCCGTAGGCGTAGTTTTTCGCGATTATAGAATAGCTTATCTTTGACTGCGTGCGATTGTATTAAAACTTTGTTTTTATTTTAAACCAAACCTTTAAAGTTTTCGAAGTTAGCTCACAAGATCACAAATCAATTATCCTTCCTCATCCATTACCACGACTCCACACGTTTTTCCAAATGTTTTAAAAATGAGGCACTGGTTTTAAGTTTCCCTTTCTCTTCTCTCTCTCCATTTAGAAATATTATGTTATGGTTGTTATAGTTTTGGGACTAGCTATTATTGTGGTCGGATTTTGTTTGCGGGTAGGCTCAGGGAGAGATGAGATTTGTTATAGCAATGATTAACCGATTTTGGAACAATAGGATGTTGGAATAGATTTCTTTCGGATGAAAAGAATGGGTTGTCCAAGACTTATTTATTATACCGAGGTATGAAGGACCCAATGGAGAACTCTAATTGGATGAAATTATGTACAGGGAGATGAGTACTTAATCGATCTGAAACTTTGACGAGTGATAGATAAGAGTAGCTAGGACGTGATAGTATGATTTGGAGTGATCATGAGATTGAGTAGAGCTTTTATTAGCATCGAGACTTGATCGTTGAGTTGACGTGAGAAGACATTGGGGGTAACACGACGCGTTGAGGTAAATGGATGTTTAGGTAGTCGGACTTAATATTTCTTGGGATTAGCTATAGTAGGTAGGTTGAGATGTGATCTTGATAGTCCAAATTTTTGGCAGATAGATTTGTGGGAAGATGTGACAAGGGATGTATTAAGGACACGGCGATTGTTGATTCATGAAAGGTGTTGTAAGATTGACAAAGTTTTTTTTGTCTTGGATTGGTGATCGACTAGAAATTTTTTTTTTTGCGATTGATTAATATTGGGAAGAGATCGAGAGTTTAAAGGATTGTTTTTGAGCAATGATGTTTAGTGGAGTGGTATGGTATGAGAAGATGCTTATTATTCTTTCATGAGAACTTGGGTTGGAAATTTGAACAGTTAGTGATGGGTCTATGGCTAAGTATTAGGAGGTGAGTTTAGTCGTGGCTTTATCCAGTGAAAAGAAGGATCATGATGGATTATTTGAGGAACGATATTGAAGTTATAAGATTAGTAATCATTAAGTGGTATATGGGAGTCGTAGGCATAAGTATATATAGATATTATTATTATTAGTGAGTGATTCCGAGGGCGGAATCATTTCTAAGGTGGGTAGAATGTAACGGCTGCTTTCCGACCGTTCGTATTTTCTGCGTGCACGTGCTTTATCGTGCACGTATTTTACTTGGTTATTTTTGATCTCCGGCATATGCGATGTGATATGCCGTTGCGAACGTTTCAGGGTGTTGGACTTTATTGAAATTTTCGAGAGCGTCGCTTCGCGGCTCGTTTTCTCGCAAAACGACTTTGAACGATAGGGGCGTTTTAGTCATTTGACTCAAAATGCCGTTTCCAATTTTACGTAAATTCTTGGTAGGCGTTATGCACGATTGGACTCCGTAGATCTGTGTGTCTCGTCTCCACGATCGTCCCGGTATTTTCGGATTATTTTTCCGATGCTCGTAGTGGAAGATATCCCCTAATCAATTCTCAACCGTTGATTAGCCTCTAATCAATTTCGAATTTCAAATCACTAATCAAATCTAAGAGAATCCCTCATACGTAGCATGGGATTATTCTCCCACTATTTGGTACCCCTAACTACACCCCCTCCTCTCACATAACCTCTCTCCTAGTCACCTAAATATACCCTATTTATACCCCAATTAGCAAATTTTCCTAACTTACAAAACGAAACCTATCCTCTCCCTAACTCGCGCACGCAAGGGGGGAAACCCATTTGGCCGATTTTTTCTTCTTCCTCCAGCCGCCGACGGCCACCTCTAGCTCCCCAACTCCGGCCAACATCATCTCCTCCTCCATCTCCTCCATTCCAAGACCTCCAAAACCCATCAAAACACCAAATATTCACAGCCCAGGCCAGAACTGCGACCTGCCGGAAAACACCGCCGGCCGGCCACCGCCGGCCACCCCCTCCGGTGACCACCACCCCCGATCAACTCCTCTCTGACCCCCCAAGCATCTCCACCTCCCCTTACCCTCTTCCCTCATCTCTATCTCCCTCAAAACGCTTTCAAACACAACCCAAACGACAGTTTTACAGATCTGCACCACCGCCGGAAAAACTCACGCCCACCGGCCATCCGGCCACCTACGACGACCACCCTACCGCCGTTGGATTCCTATCGAAACCACCTACCAACTGCAATTTTCCTCACGCTCATGGCCCACCTGTAGCTTCTGGAATCCTCTTCGGAACACGTCGCATCCGCTGTTTTTCACAGATCTGGAAGCTGAACTTCGCCGCCCGCGCACGGCCACCTCCGACCACCCCCGGCGACAACTCCACTGCCGTTGTCTTCGTTTTGAAGTCCTTTACCCACTGAAGCTTTCCGTTCCCGCTGTTCGTCTCTGAAATTTTACTGAGACGCGCGACAACGGATGTGGCGCGAATCTGTCCTCCCCGGCTTCTCACGGCCGCCCACCGCCGTGCGCTCACGCCGTCGGCCATCCACCGGGCCGAGCATCTTCTTTTGGTCCCACTTCATCTACCAACAACCCCCTTGGACTCTCGGAGTTCACGTGCATTGCCGCATGCACGTACTTTTAGCCGACGTCGCCGTTATCGTGAAGAACCGTTGCGCTACTCGCAACGGGAAGGAGATCGCTGATTAGCTCGCTGATTTCACGTCATCATCCCACTGTACAGAGGTACCTCGCTGCGCTACCCACGGCCGAGGAGTTCCAGACGACGTCGACGTTTCGTCGTTCAGATCCGACTTCCGTTTGTTGGACGACATTACGAGGTTAGTTTCCCTAACGAGTAGTAAAACCCACACCGTAGCAAAACTGAACCATAAACTAAAACTGGACAACTACAATTAAATTTACTTTTCACATCAGTAAAATGTTGTCACTATTGAAAATCGACCATCGGACAATTTTCTGTGCATATAGGGTAGTGGTCGATTTAGGCTGAACAAGAACACCAAATTGTGACTTTGACAAATAGGGTAGTCCCGATAACCTAGAAACGAACCTAAATAGGATTTGATGGAAATCGCGACCTGACACCGTCACCGTGACACTATTTCAGATGGACTTCCGCGGACGAGACGCTTGGACGAGACGCTTCGGGAGGACGACACACTCGCCATCGCAGGCAAGTGTATCCACTTGCACTTTTGGCCGTGCTTAGGCCCTAGTTGGTTAGAATTGTTAACTGTGAACAAATAGAACCGGACATGATATGATAGCATCCGAGACGACTCCTGACGGCTCAGACTTGACGACGAAGTCTGAGCCTGACAACAACAACTTTTGAATATTGTAGGGCTATCATGTGTGTGCGTGCGTGTGGACACCCTAGAATAACAACTCCCTACACTTGTCATGTCGTGTCCTGTTACACAAAAAGCCTTCGGTCGTTTCGGATGCTTTCCTAGCGGAAGTGATCCCCGTGATACAAAAAGCCTTCGGGCGTTTCGGATGCTTTCCTAGCGGAAGTGATCCCTGTTACACAAAAAGCCTTCGGGCGTTTCGGATGCTTTCCTAACGGAAGTGATCCCTGTTACACAAAAAGCCTTCGGGCGTTTCGGATGCTTTCCTAGCGGAAGTGATCCCTGTTACACAAAAAGCCTTCGGGCGTTTCAGATGTTTCCCTAGCGGAAATGATCCCTGTAAATCTTGTCCTGAGTTCCTGGGGTTTGGGGTTGGGTTGAGCGTGCGCACGGCAAGAGGGTCTGATCCCCCTCGAACCGTAAGGCGTGAACCCTTTCGTGTCTCACTTGTCTTGTCTTGTCTTGTCTTGTCTTGTCCCGTCACGTCCCGACTTGTCTTGACACATGTAGGTTAGTCCCGTAGTTGGTAGCACACGCTACGACTACCACTTGCTACGCTTTACTTTCCTGCTGCGTTACTTCTGTTTGTTACTCTGTTATAACTCCAGCATGCTAATCAACCAGTAAACCGTCTGTTAGAACCTCAGCATGCTAATCAACCAGTAAACCGTTGTTTAAAGTTCGGTGCACTTGCAGTAAAGTCTAACCCTTCTTGTAGACTTTACCTGACGTACAGTTCCTTTCTCTTGGGTGCTGTACGTCAGGTGTTCAGCCAGAGAAACGTGGACGAGGCAGACTCACTGGAGTACGAGGAGCCGAGGACGTCGACCCAGAGTACGTGCTTGACAAGGACCAGACCTTGAGGTCTTTTAGTCGTCACTTTCAGAGGTTACTACTTTTAGTTTGCTTTTAGATAGTTTGTTGCCACGCTTAGGCTTATTTTTAGACTTTGTACTTATTGGATATTATATCTCTAATTTAATGAATGCAACTTCCTTTCTGTACTTATGTTGTTTCGAACTTTATTAATGCAAGAACCTGAAGTTTTTAAAATGGTACCCCTACAGACGCTTATTGGGTCAGCGCTTCTCAGCTCTGGCCTAAGCGGGCCTTAGTCACGCTCCGCCTCCGACCTTTTGGGAAGCGGGGCGTGACAGAGTGTCTAGCGGTTCCGTGGGTATTGGTTGAGTCGGGCAACCTGGACACTCCTACTGAGGTGATATCCATGGCACATCCAACTGGGCATCTTGAAGCTTCAGATTATGTTGCTGGGAAGCAAAATGCGTTTGATCATAAAGGGGATATGGATCCTGAGAGCCTAAATGATATTGTGGCTGCCGAGAATTCAGCACCAGAGGAGGTCCTACCCTCTCTCCTTGATGCCAACCACAGTGATGAGATTGAAAAATTGCCTAAGGAGTTGGCTATTGAGAACCCAAGATGGGCAAATGAGGAACAACTACTACTGCAGCAACGGGCAGAGGCCACAGGAATGAAGACATACACCCATGCAGAGACACAGACCTGGAAAAGCTCCAGGATAAGGGGGAGTTGCCTTAAACAACATACTGTTAGCCAATGACTGTTTTTCTATGGAATACCAGAGGCCTCAATAACCCGATTCATCGTAGGGATCTGCGGGAAAGGTTAAATAAAATAAAGCCATCAGTTGTGATTCTTTTGGAGACCAAGCTCAAGTCTCCCCTAAGTGGTAATAAATCGGTACTCCCGAAAGCATGGGTCTCTATACATAATTTCGATATTGTAACAGGTGGGATGATAATGATGGGGTTTGACCCTAATGTCTGGAACTCTACTATTGTCTCCTGCTCAGCCCAGCATATCACCGTGAAGTGTATAAACAAAGGGGGATTTTCTTGTGCTATTACAGGGGTCTATGCTCGCAACACCATTGTGGAGAGAGGAGTTATGGGATAAGCTGGAGGCAATGCTTCTTGTGTAAGGAGACCGGCTTGGTTGGTGGGGGGAGATTTCAATAGTGTACTGTTCTCGAAAGACAAGGTGGTTCGCATGAAGCTTGATGAAAAGATGGTAAAAGATTACACTGAATGCATTAAAAAGTGCCTCCTCCAGGAGCTTAAAAGTACGGGAAGCAGACTAAGCTGGTGTAACAACCGAGTTGGTGACTGTCGGATTGCGGCCCAGCTTGATCGCGTCTTCTCAAATGCCGATTGGATCAACTCGCTGTCGGAATCTTATTTTGAATATTTGGACCCTCACACTAGTGATCATTCTCCAATGGTCGTTTACCTCCACCCTCAGGTACATTCCGCTCTAAGCCTTTCAAGTTTTACAATTATTGGACCAAATGCCCAGGATTTTTTGAGCTTGTTGAAGATAGCTGGGGTGGCTATGTTGTTGGCACCCTTATGTTTCGCCTGGCCCAAAAAATTAAGAGGCTCAAACCTATTTTGCGTAAATGCGCTCTTGATTTTAACGCCTCTACTACTGTGCAAACTTGCCGCAAAGATCTAGAAGCTATAAGGACCTCCCCGAATTTGCATCATAACCGCACTTTGCAGGCCGTAGAACACTCGGCTATGAAGGCTTTGGCAAGAGCAATGGGCCTAGAAGAGGAAATGTATCGTCAAAAGATTCGGCAGGACTGGTTGTCTTTGGGGGATAGAAACACAAAATTTTTCTACAATACTATGAAGGCCAGGGAGAGCCACAACAATCTGAGCCACTTAGTGAATGTTGACGGCCTACAGAATAGATCGTATGAGGATCTTAAGAATCAAGCCCATGCTTTTTATGAAGATCTGTATACCCAGAATCACTATGAGACTACTTTCCCTACGCTCACTCCAAAGCGTATCCTAACTGAAGAGGCTTCTACTTGGCTGGTCAGAAAGATTTCTAATGAGGAGATTAAAAATGCGGTCATCCAGATAGGGGCAGACAAGGCACCAGGACCGGATGGATTTAATGCCTAATTTTTCTAGTACAGTTGGCACTTAATTGGGGATGAAGTCTCAAATGCGGTAAAGTCTTTTTTCAGGTCTGGTAAACTTTTGAGGCAAATAAACCACACCAACCTCACGCTCGTCCCCAAAAATTCCAATGCATCGAGCCTGGGCGACTATAAGCCCATTGCCTGCTGTAATGTTTCCTATAAAATCATCAGAAAAATCATTTGCAATAGAATCAAGGTGGTTATTCATGAGCTGATATCTCCTAATCAAGTAGCGTTCCTTAAAGGGCGGCTGCTATCTGATTCCACCCACATTGCCCACGAGCAGATCAGAGACTACAGTAACCCTATTGGGGGAGGGCCTATTTAAAACTGGATCTGAAGAAAGCTTTTGACAGCGTGAACCGGGATTTTATTTACTACTTCCTCAGCCAAATGGAATTCCCAAACATTTTTATAGAGTGGATTAGAGAATGTATATCTACGGCCACATTCTCTGTCATGGTAAATGGATCTCTGGTGGGATATTTTGGGGGTAACAGGGGTATTCGACAAGGTGACCCTCTTTCCACGTACTTATTCATTATGGTAATGGAAGCATTCTCTATTTTGGTTGCAAAAGCACTAACTAGATGCACCATTCAGTCTATGAGACGCATGGGCACCATCTCCCATCTCCTCTTTGCGGACGACATTCTGGTGTTTTGTGGTGCCAATAAAAAATCATTTCTGGGCATCAAGGATCTGCTGGTTGAGTTCACTAGATATACAGGGCTCCAAGTAAACTGGGATAAAAGCTTCGCCATGTTTAGCAAGGGCACTAAGCAGAAGGCTGCCTTAGCGGAATGTCTGGGTATCAAGCTGGCAACCTATCACCACCTACCTGGGGTTACCCCTTTTGGCAAAATACCCCAAGTCCCCTATGTATAGCAGACTAGTGGATAAATGTAAGAAGCGACTGATGGGATGGTCCTCTTCTATGTTGTCACTAGCTGGGCGAATTGAGCTTGTCAGAACGGTTATCTATGGTATGGTCGCCTTCTGGATGCAGGCGTTTCATATCCCCCTCACCAGTCTGAGGACTATTTCAGCGGCAAGTAGGCGGTTCATTTGGGGTACTTTCCAGTGTGGGCTTGGGAGGATATCTGCACCCCAAAATCGAAGGAGGGGTAGGCATCAGGTTATTTGAAGATCTTAATGTCGCGGCAGGTATCAGACTAACATGGAGATTCCTCACCTCTAATACCCTTTGGGCAAAGAAAATAAGATGTAAGTATGCGGAGGGCGGGGGTTTTTAAGTGGCGAATGGGTTGGTAACGCAATCTGGAACATGGAAACGGATGCTTGCTTGTAGGAACATATCCCAAAAACTGATTAAAAGGAGGGTTAAAGATGGACGTTCAACACTGTTCTGGCATGACAATTGGCTCGACTCTGGACCTCTAAATGCTTTATTTGACGTCCCAACTGGTTCATCTTTAAAGAAAGTCAGCGAAGATTGGACTGGATTCGCTTGGAGTGAAGACCCTGAGATCTCTCAGGTTGCGCCCTTACTCCAAAATGTAAGCCTGCGGCCAGGTACAGACTTCTGGGTGTGGGCGCCGGAACTGAGCACTCAACAATCAGCTGTGGGAGAGACTTATCTTTCAGCTACAAGAGGGATTCAGCAATCACCTACAGGAGCGACTCATCAATCGGCCGCTGGAGATTTTCGGCGTTCGACTACAGGAGCTGCTCATCATTCGGCTACAGGAGGGTTTCAACAAGCGGATACAGGAGCGACCTATCTTCCGGCCATTGAAGGGTTTCGTCATTCGGCTACATGAGATGCACATTTCGAGGATGGATTCAAGTTCAGCCAAGCTTGGGACGGAGTCTGCAAACGAGGTATACCATTCCTATTTCACAAGCTCGTCTGGTACGGTAACCACATCCCAAAGATGTCACTTACTTTGCTAAGAGCTTTTAGAGGGAAATTACTAACCAGAGATATGATGAGCAAATGGGGACTAAACACTCCTGTTAACTGTGTGTTATGTGAGGGTAACATCACAGAAAATGTCGATCACTTGTTTTTTGGATGCAGCTACTCCAAATACATTTTGCAAAGGGCACTGCTGAAGTTGAAGGTCAAAAACCAGATAGAACCAATCCTTGTTGAAGTGGGAAAACACTACCTAGCTCATTTTGGCAAAAAGAATGTCTTCAGCTTGTTAGCAAAAACCACCCTTGCTGATATGGTTTGGCATATTTGGCGGGAACGGAACATGAGAATATTTGAGAACAAAAAGAGATGTAAAACTACCCTATTTAAGGAGACTGCGGCAGATATCAGACTAGCCATGAGAGACCAAGACCCAGCTGCCACAGATGCGGCTGAGGCTTTAGCAAATTGGGAGTTCAGAGACATGGGTTGATTGTGCTTGGTCTTTCATTTTTGTTTTTCATGTTTAATGTGTAGTTCATTGTAGGTTGGGGAATCACTAGTAGGGAGTGGCGGTGCTTGTGCCCTCTCCTCCCTCTATTTGACACCCCTCGCCTATATGCTCTTGTGGTGTAATTTGTGTACATTACTTAATAAAGACCCGCTAACTTTTCATATATATATATATATATATATATATATATATATATATATATATATATATATATATATATATATATAGAGGAAAATTTTCAAATGAGAACATTTCGCACGGTGCGAAAATGTTTTTATCTTTTTTTGAAATTTTTTTTTCAAAAATTCTTTTTTCCACCCTCATTATAAGTTTTTATACCCCCCTCAAAAAATAATGGTTGAGAAATAATGTCATTTGGCCTTCGATCAAGGCATTTCATCAAATTCGCACGTTTTGAGACCGTTAAATTTGTAACGGGTGGATGGGTGCTCTAATGCCCAACGGGTTCACCCATTATTTTCCCTGGGGTATTATTTGTATGGATTAAACATCAAAAAAAGAATTTTTGAAAAAAAAATTTCAAAAAAATAAAAAAAATGTTTTCGCACGGGCTTTCGCACGGGATTTTTCGCAACGGAAGATCGCTATATATATATATACTAGTCATACCCCGTGCCCGCAGGCACGGTTCATTTAAGATTTTCACACGCGAAATCTTTGTTCCCAAACATTATTTACACAGTCAAATTTCTGCGAAACAATAAATTCGGTGTAGAACAATAAATTCGGGGAGGGCGCCTTTGAGTCGGAACAACAAATTAGCGTAAAAAAATTTAGCGGGCCCGCCTTCGACGCGGGCGCCTTCGGCGCGAGGGGTGGAAGTGCATAAGTGTGTGTGTGTGTGTATGGTGTGTGGGTAAAAAGTGAAATGAGAGGTTTTTTAGCAAAAAGGGAAAATAGGTGGTATTCTGCGCAAATGTAGTGATTGTGGGGAGTTTGAAAACAAAAGGAAAAGAGTGGTGGGTTTTCCAAACACTCATCTTAACCCTTCTTTTATCAAGATTAAATCCTAGCCATTCTTCTATCAACCTCTTTATACATCAGCATGACATCAGCTTGTCCCAGTCAGCCCTAGAATTCAAAAACCTTTGTGTTTTAATATATAGATATATGGCTACGTATATAGATGTATGTGCAGATACATATGTGAACTCGTGTATGTACTCTGTATGTCCGAGTGTATTATATGTGCCTTGATGTCCTTGACTCTTGCCCCATATTCATATACATGTAGTGGGTACACATAGTGCTTGTATGTGCGCCCCTAGATGGTTAGCAGAAGGTATCTGTGGTACGTGTTTGGTACGGTGTGAACTTTGCTATGTCTGGGTGTGTGCCCATGTGAGTGAGAGAGAGAGAGAGAGAGAGAGAGAGAGAGAGAGAGAGAGAGAGAGAGAGAGAGAGAGGGAGAGCATCCTACATGTGCCTGATGTATTCTGATATGTATTCGCTAGTGTATCGTAATGATGTGATAATAGTTGGTATTTAATAAGTGATAGTAGCCAGTGAATACTTGCACATTCTGCTATATATGTACACCTATATTGTGCACACGTGATGTGAGCACACCCTGGTGCATAAATATGATTAGATAGATGGTATGGTATATTTGTGTCTATGTGAATGTATATGCATGAATATGGTTGGTGTAGTACCATGTAGCTGTTATTATGCATGTGTATAACTATAAACATGGGGGGGAATATGTGTATATGTGTATCTCTATGTGTGCGGTTTTTGGCATAGTGCTGGTTGTGTTATGTGGGTATGAAGACCCCTAGACACGTTGACCCTTGGCGAGACCTTCCCTTACCCTAGAAAGTTCGAGGACGGACTTTATTTTAAGGTTGGCAGGATGTCACACCCTGATTTGCCATATACGATGAACTACACGTGTATCGTCTCCATATACGTGTAGAAGGGTGTCAGGTGTTGATATGATATGCTATGAGCGTAAGGGTAGCTAGTGGCAATCATGTAATTCCCTTGGTTGAGTAAGGTCATTTTGGTCATTTGGTAATAGGTGATGGGTGTAGTGTACATGCATGAATGGTGAGGTGATGCATAGATGTGTGATGCATGGATGTGCTTGTATGATGGTGTATGTATGTGTGTGAATGGGTGTGTAGGATTGGTGTAGATGGATTAGTGTGAAAAGGGTTAGGGTAGTGGCATTTTCGTAATATTAGAGGGAGATGTGAGTATAGTAAAAAGGGGTATGTGTAAAATAGTTGAAAACTTGTTATTACTTGGAAGTTGAGGGGCATTTGGGCAGGGGTGTTTTAGTCTTTTACCTTGTGTCATGATGAGTTAGGATAATGGTATGAGATATTTTCTTAAGTGACTTCTAGAGCCCTCTCTTTCTTTCTCTCATTCTCTTTTCATTTCATTTCATTTCTTTTCTTCATTTCCTCTCCATCCCTCTCTCCCCTACCAAGGCTAGCCACGTTCTCCCCCCTCTCCCCTTCCTTTAACAGCTAAAACCCCCAATTCTCCATTAATTTTGCATGAGAGCTTAGCTCACTTCAAGGAGGAAGAAGAGAAAAGAAGCAGAAAGGAGGAGGAATGAAGTTAAGGGTTTTTGAAGGAGGATTCTAACATGAATGATGGAGGGCTTTGAGAAGAGTTGAGGGCTTATAAAAGGAGCTTCTCAAGAGGTAGGATACCCATCTCCACCTAGTATATCTTCACATGCATATTATTTATAGAGAACTTGCCTTTGTGTTGTTGGATCTGTTCTTGAAATTCAAGCAAATCTGTCTTCCTGTTTAACTGTGATTTCTACCCAAACTAGATTAAAGAAAAATCTGAAATAATCATAGTCATATAGATCTCGAAATCCTACCCTAAAATAATATAAAATATGATATATGTTCAATTCAAAAATTAGGAGGAAAAAAGCTTGTTCTGCAACATATCAAATTTCTGACAGTTTTGATACCCTGCATGATATCGACTGTAACATGAAATGCACTTGTTCGTTTTCCTGCAAACTTATACATTTTGGATATCTAGATTTCAAGGGCTACAAATTTTTCCTAGTATGAAAAACTCAAATTCCGACTGCAATGGGCGAAATCTGCTGATGAAGTTGAGTCCTGTTTTCTGAATCTAAACAGATTTGTTATAACTTAGTAAACATGCCTCTATAATTAGCATGCTTATCCTAAATTTTTGATATTTGATATCTGAAACATTAACCAGTGTATCTACAACTTTATAGTTTTAAGTTTTACTAATTCCAATTAGAAATGCCTGATATCTGGCCTTCAATCTGACTGGTTGTGTAATTTCAGCAAACTGAAATGTTTAAGAGATGATATAACTATGAGTTGATGTTAAATTTTCTTCTATTATGCATGTGAATTGTTGTTACTTGAAGTAGGAGTTCATTGTGATATTTTCTCTTGGATTTGCTCATGTTATAATGGCCATGTTAATGACGCCGTCATGTGTTCGATGAAATGCCTCAATGAAGGCAATATCCTGTAATTTGAGAAATGTGTATGTGTTAGTGTTGGCCTTGAGCCACATTGATGACTAGTGAAGTTAGAGGCTTGAATGACATGGATACACTGTATTTGTGAATGGATGATGTGTTGTGATAGAGGGCATGTCACGTGAGTGCATGACCCTATGTCTAGTGATGGCCATCTAAGGTGATATGTGCACCCATGCCATCATGACCCCTAACGTGTCACTTATGATGTTAACCTATAATTTTGAATATGTCGCAATCCTCTCTAATGAGGGTGAGTTGGTAAAATCCGGGTTTAGGTGGAAAGGCTGAGTAAATGATGGAGATGAGGTCTGGACCTTGGAGACTGGGGATGTGATATGTGATTATTCCCACTCGCCCTTACCGTGAGTGGTGGTTACTTGGAGGTGTGATGATGTGGTTTGGTTGTGGAGATGGATATGTGGAGACCCTCACTCCTCCCAGGGATGGGGGAGCTGAGAGGCCCGATGTCGTACAGTGCCCGTGTCCACTGTGACGTGTGCATTTTCACTCTAACTCTTGGGGTGAAGTCCAGATCCTTATATTCATAGTTTACCCACGATTTCCAATAACAAAGTGGATACATGAGCTTCCTAACTTACTGAATAAGCTTACCAATAAGCTTGTGGCACTAGCCTGGCTTGAGACTCTCGTAGTCCCTTGACAGTTATAGTTGGTTATGATACGTGTGACTTGACTCTTCGCACCTTGTGTATTTTCCTCTTGGCCTATGACTTGTCGTTATTCACTTTTGATTCATGTACTTTATATATGATTCGTAGTACAAACTCTCTTTTGCTGCAACACACCAGTGCGGCAAGTACGTTTTCCTACTTTTACCTTAACATTATATACCTATGTCTCCCCTTGCATGCTATGGTACTGCATTTCATATTCCATGCATAGTAGCTCATGCCTGTAGATGGTATACTACGTGGAGTTGGGATATCCTACTGGGACACGCGATGACATACCTCCGTTGACTTTTCAGGTGTTGGCTCTTGGAGTTGGTAGCAGGTGGAGCAGAGGAGTCCAGTGGTAGAGTGGAGAGTGTGGGGGTGGAGAGAGGAGGGGATCAGAGAGCTATGTGTATCTTGGGTTGGCTTTTGGGGACAGAGTTGAGATAGTGTATCAGGTGTTGTATAAGTCAGACGTTGATGTGTACCAGTGCCCTCTGGTTCTGTGTTGTTCTCTGGTTGGACTTATTGTTATTCTCTGTTGCTGTTGTTTAGCTTGGTTATTTGTTGTCTGTGGTTGGGAACATTACAGGTGCTACCTTTAGTAATGCGCAGTGGCCTGCTAGCTTTTGTATTTCTTTTCTTTTCTATCTTCGTAACACTCGCTACTCTGGGAGAACCGGGGATGGATTCGTACTTCCCGGGTATTCTGGGGAGCGGGGCGTTACAAATTGTCATCCAATGTGAAGACATCATGAGACAATGCACGTATACTTGTTAGAAAATAAGTTAACAGAACCACTTGTCAAGAAGCTTCTACATGGCAACATACTCTAACTATCAATTGAAGCTCTCAAGTTGTGAGTGGTACATGTTAGTTTTTAGACCCGAAACGCTCTATAAAGAATCTCTTGCACGTAAGGGGGCTACACTTTGTCTTTTATCGACTAACAATGCCGCATTCATTGCTAGGCACTCTTTGGGTGTCGTCCAAAGCATGCGAATGAAGATGGATGTCAAGATTTGATCCGTTTTTCTCCGATG
Source organism: Scilla litardierei (assembly GCA_030789695.1). Lineage (NCBI taxonomy): Eukaryota > Viridiplantae > Streptophyta > Magnoliopsida > Asparagales > Asparagaceae > Scilla > Scilla litardierei. The sequence continues at coordinate 750,700,339 of CM061142.1, read as the reverse complement.
CGAGAGGTTAGTGTCATATAACAAATAACTGGCAATGGTGATTTGGATAAACTTATTAGACTGATAAGTTTGATCTATGGTAACTAACATGTTCAAATCATGTGTCATACAAGAAATGCAAGGCATGTTGCAAATTTCGTCTACGTAAAAACCTAGTTGGGTTCGCATCGTATGAGAATCTGACTCAAGGGAGACTGGTTCAGGAACTAGCCATCTAAATTGTCCTAATCACATAGGGCTCTCATGTGCGCCAATATGTATGGCGTGACTAGCTAGAACGGTATTGCATCCATATTTAATGTTAAGCTATTAAACATTTACATATTTCTATACTCAGCATCCTCATGAACCACGTTGTTGATCGACTCAATTTCTATACTAAACTCTAACTGTTAGCGTGGTTTAAAGTTAATGTTTCCGAATTAACGAGGGGAACTGATTCATTTCCACTTGCAAGCAAGAATCATACACGAACAAATTCATTTCTCAAGCCGGACGAAATTTCACGATTTTCACTACCAATAATCACACCCATTCGTTGTTCACAACACGAACCTATGGCACCATTCTGCCCAGCATTAGCATATATTGTTTAGTGAGCACCATGTGTTGAAGGATTATATGAGTCCCATACAGCCAGTAGGGTGTAAGCACACAAACAGACAAAAAAACTTCCAAAAATGACAAAAATTCAATGATACAAAATCAAACAGAACAGGGAACCATAAGTGGAAGGCAGCACTTGTAATTCAAGCCACATACAATGCTAAGATGCAAATATTGTACAACTTATTAAAAGAACATGTATCAGCAAAAGAAGCCAAAGTACACAAGATGATAAGATACCAAGCTTACCCAACTCGTATAACTGAACTATCCCGGCATTACTCTATTTAAACTCAAAACTTGGGATTGGCGAACTTGGAGCATCAAAACTCTCCAGAACCTCCGTCTTGCCGCCGCCACCACTACTGCTCTTTGAATCCTCCGTCTTCTTCCCACCGAAAATCCCTCCAAACCAAGAAGAAGAACTTGGCTCCTCGACTGTCGAACTGACTGGTGCGTGAGCTTGGTAACCTGTGGGAACACCGCCCCCTCCAACCCCCGCCATTGCCACGTTTGGAGGCCCCATAACTCCCGGATCCTCCATCATTGGTGGGAAATTCTGAGGATTACTCAAGACTCGATTAAGCATAATTCCAGCGCCCTCAATTAGGGCAAGCAGAACCCCACCAAAAACAGCTGACCTGAAACATCACGAACTAATGAACTTTAAAAATTCAGGATAGAATCGTTACATACACAAACTTTAGATGTCCGAAAAAAAAAGAATAAAAGTTGAGCGCAGCCTACACAACTGAAAAAAATTCGAGTAACATATAACAATGTGATAAAAGAAACAGCCACTAAAGTTTTCCAAACTGCAATAGCAATAAACCTCTAAGACAGACAATTTTTTTTAAGAATTAACAGAAGAACATGTACAGCTACTGAATCACAGGGTACTCTTGCCTGATGCTCAAAGTTTGGATGAGAGGATCCTAAGACCCCATTAAATTGATATGAAGCGGTTGTCCTTAAAGTTAGAACCTCCAAGTTTCATGGTACTTCACAACTTCCAATAATAAGTATGCCCACATTTCAAATATAAAATATAAGAGTCAAGACATAAAATAGATAAGAGCTTGCATTTTCTGTTGAAACATAATGAGAATAAGTCGGAAATGGTTATATCGCACTTGAAACATATAGATCGTGAGAAATGGTAAGAACCTAAAACCCCTAACATCATGGCATTCAAAGTCTCTACACTGATTAGAATCTTCATGTCTCATTATTAATCTTCAGTTTTGCTCCATCTGCTTCTTTCAAACACTACTATTTAGGTACTAAACTTTTGAAACCATTTGCATTCCAAATAAAATAGGTAAAAAAATCTAAATCATCCCTTTTTAGCAGCAAACTTGATATATTAATCACATCTAAAGCAATCCCAATGAATAGATATAAAAAAAGAAAAACAAAAACTAAACCCCATAAATTCACAATATTCAAAATAGCCAAAAGTTTTGATAAAAAATTTCAAATTCCACCAGCCACCGTTTCTCTTACAATATACTTACATGAATTGATTTGCAAACCCACCGATTTACTCCCTCGCACATACCGTTATTTACAATTTTGCCATTACTCCCATGCACATACCATTATTTACAAGTTTGACATTAAAATTACTCATTGCGCACACCCATTGGGTAAATTTCCAAAAAAAAGCCCATGGTTGTGCGCGAAGAGTAAACCGGCCACTTAAAGGACGAACGGCGACGAGCAACGATGCCGCTCCCTCCTCTAACCTCCCCAGCACCACCTCCCCTCCTCTGACCTCCCCATCCGCCGCCCCATCATTCGACCTCCCCAGCCCCTCCCCCTCATTCAACCTACCTAGCCCGCCGCCCCACCATCTCCCTCTTCTCCAGCCCGCACGCTCCTCCTGTAGCCTTCAACCATTTATTCCGACGACGACCAATGCCATCATCCATCCTATATCAATCAAAGATGAGCAGACTGATGCCGACGTTCCATTCAACGAACACATCGCTGCCATCGGTTGCTGGCTTCCTCCAACCCTAGACACCCTTACCCTACTCTTCCGTGCCTTTGCTCGATCCTGTAGCCTTCAACCATATCTCCTCTCTCCCCCCCCCCCCCCTCAGTACCGTCTCCAAACCCGAGTAAATCGTCGTCGGGGTCCTCGTCGTCGGGAGGGGGGCAGACGGGGGTAAAAAAAGAATCAATTCCAATTTCGCATAATGTAATTAATGGCAAACTTGTAAATCATAGGTATGTGCGCGGTAGTAAAATGGTGGGTATGCAAATCAATTTCCCATACTTATTTCAAGTATATAACTATTTAGATGCTCTAGATTTCCAAAACCCAAAAAGAAAAAATATATACACCAACAGATCTTTTTTAAACCTAGTAAGGACATGCACCCACACTAGATACTGCAATCTAACCAAAATCCATTCAAATAACGAGTAATAAAGATAACCCTAGCTCCTGAAATCCTGACATTTCAAAGGACTACTTCGAATAAAGTCTTCAATTTACATAGCAATCTCTTCTTTCACCCCCATCTCCTTACATAGAACACCACTAAATAGGTAATCTAAGCTTTCAAACAACTCATACCCCGTTTGGGAGCGGAGGTTGTTCACCATACCTCCGACATTTAGAGGTAACTTACCTCTGAAATTGAAAAGCTTGTCCTAAAATTGGAGGGTGTGAACATCCAATCCCACGAGAGGTTGTGCCAACCTTCGTTCCCAAACGGGGCCTCAACCTCCAGATGGAAGGGAAAAACCCACGCAAGACAGGATTTTCCTAACCTAGAAAAGAATCAAAACACCCAAAAATATCACCATCTCGCCATGATCGTCCCAATCATGATGAGCTATGCAGAAAGAGAAGAGAAGCATAAAAACCCTAAAATCGAACTTCCGTACTTCTAAACTTCCCTAAAGATTTCCATGTAAAGTAGGATCTTGCTCACCTAGCAGCTGACCTAGCCCCCTGCCTCATCGACAGGAACCCACCAGTTGCAGCTCCGGCGACGATCGAATTCCACGGGTCCTCCTTCTGCCGTACATACACCATCGAGCAATCGAAGACGGAGAAGAGACCGCCCCACACGGCGAAGCCCCCGCCTACACGCGGCGCGTTCATCCTCACGCCGGTGACGCCTCCGGCGAGGCGCTCGCCGTTGGGGGCGTTGTAGAGGCCCTTGATGAAGTGGAACGCGGACCCGCCGACGGCGCCCATGCCGAAGGCGCCGCCTAGGTCGTCGAGGATCCGATCAGGGCAGGGCTCGCGAGAGGTCTCGGGGGTTCCCATGGCGTTGGATGGGAAAACCCTAGTTCGGCGAGGGCTGCGAAGGGACGCGAAAGGGGGCGGTGCTGGCAAATAGAAACGAAGAGGAAGTAGCCGGTTTAGGGGTTCTTATTTCTTAGCGACCAAGTAAATACATATAGGCCGGGCCCGTTTCATTCTTGGGCTCTGGTTGCGCTCGAGGCCCAAATCCGGCTGGGCTGGATTACAAGACAACTTCTTCGGGTGGAAGCTGGTAGGCTTGACTACAAGACAATTCAACTTCTTCGTTTGTATGGCAGGCTTGTTGAAGGATTGCTCCATCACTTAAACAGATCGAGATAAATTATAGTAAGGACATGATGAGTTTGTTGCCACATTTCGATCCGTTAGAGTCGTTGCCATTTTAGCAACTCGTCAAGATGTATGTGCATCTGTTGCATGATGAATCATTTAGATCTCGTAATGGCGCTACCCAGATTGGTTGGCCAAATCCTTGTACCACCTAGAAAGATGATTCGAGATCAATATTGCATATTTTGTCTCATGCATGATGTTTATTTAACCTCTAATACAATCGTTTTTAGAACGTGTATTAGGGTAAAATATTTATTTGTGCACAAATTATCATCTTTGCGGCGTGTTTTTGTCTTCTCATATTCTTCAGGTGAAGATGGGATTTTTCCGAGTCCAACGACTATTTTTCCAGATTTTTCGGAGTTCTGAACCATTTTCCACATTTTCTGGAAGACAACAAGCTAGACGACTGGAAGCACTACTCCAGGCGTCTGGCCCCCAACCAGACGGTCAGTGGCGTAACCAGGAATTTTTTTTGCCCTGGGCAAAAAAAGATGATGTAAAGAATATTTTTTTATTAAAATACCAAAACAAAAAAAATTAAACGCTAACCTGCTTTAATTATTTATTGATAATAGCGACATATTAGTATTATACATATATTTAAAATATGATATATAATATATATAAAGTATATTTAAGTTGAAAGAAATAGTATCATACATATAAGCATGCATCCCGGTGAAAATAATATTTGATAAACAAAATAATAATTGAAGATTAATTTTTTTACATTAATACATGTACACACAATCATATGGAAATAATAATTGATATAAAATTTTGTCCATTAATTTAGCGATAGAGAAGAGATAGAGTTAGAGAGAAAAGAGTTAAAAAAGTGAGAGGCATTGAGTGAGAGTTAGAGGAGAAAGTGAATGACAGATGATGAGTATAAATTTTATTTTTTTCTTGCCTTGAGCTGTCCAAGGTGAGTGTACACATGGCATTGTATTAGCATAGGAATCCCAATCAAATCTAATATACAAATAAAATTTATGGTAAATTTATCATGACTATTGTATGAAATATATATGTAAGAACTAAGAAAATTCTTCACTTGAAATCGAACCCATAGCCGACGATACCATAAACCAGTGAATTGAACATTAGGAGGTAAGAAATGGTTGACACTTGAGGTTTTTTTTTAATAAATGCTAATTGAACATTAGGAGGTAAGAAATGGTTATACCACTTGAGGTTTTTTTTTTAATAAATGCTATTGTATGTAATACTATGCAAAATAGGTAAGAAATGGTGTAAATTGCCTTTGCTGGGGATTGAAAACTGAACCTGCTGCTCAATGCATCCAACGCCTTAGCCAATGGGCTATGAAGAAGTGTTGCTATATCAGCATAATTACATCATTTTTATTATCTTGCCCTGGGCAGTTGCCCAGGGCAGCCCCCATGTAGTTCCGCCCCTGCAGACGGTTGAGCTAGTCGGCACCGAAAATTGAGAGTTCAAAATAATTACCGCAAATACCGAAGTGTTTGATGGAGCTCAGCCAGTCGTCTGACTGCTCAGCAGCTAAACCGTGTCTGATACTCCGGTTGTCTGGAACCACTGAACCAGACGGCTGGCTAACCCTTCTATAGCACAGTTCTGGTGATTCTCCAGCCGTCTAAAACCACTATACTAGGTGGCTGGAAGACTCTTTTCAGGCGATTTTTGAAGCGATTTTCCAGCCCAACCCATTATTTTTTTAACAGTTGGATCTTGTAGTCAAGGCCCAAGATTTAAATGGGCTTGGATAGTGTAAATAGGAATTCTTACGTCTTATTTTCATTATAATTGAAGGATCTAAAGCTTGGAGAAACCATTGGAGGCTATGGATTTGGAGGAGCTCATGAGAGGTTTTGAGGGCTTCATCTTCTTAAAAAGCTTGCAAGTTTATATATATATATATGTATATACATATACATATATATATATACACACACACACACATATATATATGTACATGTACATGTACATATATATATGTATAGAAAGATGATAATATGAGATGGTGAGATGGTGAGATGAGATATTCATATCTCGAACTAGCCAAAACTATTTGACAAATCATCAATCGGAACCGTCCATCTTCTTCTATCTATCAAGTGATCTTTATGTATAATTTTTTGTGTCATTTGGATATTTCTATCAGATCCATCAAGTGTTTGCAAGATGAACAGTTTACAAGCTGCCTGTAAATGTAACAAAATTGGAACGGGTTGATCGATAGGATTTTGGGGTTTATAATCTCTAATTTTTTAGGGTATAGATCTATCGACATGCTCTTGAAGATGAACGGTGCCGATCGTTAATTGGTGTTGCCGATTGTGCTAGCTCACGATAACGATTTGAGCTCACCATCTCATAATAGCATTACTATATATGTATATGTATATGTATGTATGTGTGTGTGTATATATATATATATACACACACACACATACATATATGGGGTTAATGTGCCCGAGAACGTGCGCAGGCAGAATTACCTGAGCACGCCCCCTCTGTTCGGCATTTGTAAGTATTTTTTTGAATTTTTTGCAGTAGTTAGATAAACTTGTTATGTAGCTCTCCACAAAATTTCAGCTCAATCCAACACCGTTTGAGCCTCCTCATCGATTTCAAAATCGTTACGCAAAACTGTTCAGAATTCTGGACAGTTTTGCGCAACGATTTTGAAATCGATGAACGGAGGCTCAAACGGTGTTGGATTGAGCTGAAATTTTGTGGGGAGCTACATAACAAGTTTATCTAACTACTGCAAAAAAATTCAAAAAAAATACTTACAAATACCGAACAGATGGGGCGTGCGCAGGTAATTCTGCCTGCGCACGTTCTTAGGTACATTTTTTGCTATATATATATATATATATATATATATATATATATATATATATATATATATATATATATATATATATATATATATATATATATATATATATATATATCTATTCTATAAAGGATGAAGATTTTGAATTTTGTCCCAGTAGGACAAGCTGACTAGGACAAGGGGGTTATGACTAGGACAAGGGCCTGATGAGTAGGATGGGAATAGCTTAGCCTTTGATTTGAAAACTTGAAATTTGAAAGGTGAAACTAAAAATTTGGGGGGAAAGCTCAACCTTCAACAGGTTCAAAACTGAAAATGGGGGGAGGGACGTCAAATCAACTGATTCAAAACAAAAAAAATTGGGGGGAATAGCTCAGCCATGTTCACACAAAAAGCTCGGCCTCCATTTTTGTGATCTCATTTTGATCATTTACATTCGCTAGAACCCAACATGAGGGATGTTATCAAAAGAAATTGGATAAGAGAATTTGGACAAGAGAAATTGGATAAGAGATGAGTGCCAAAATTGCTCACCGCACATCTATTCTATAAAGGATGAAGATTTTGAATTTTGTCCCAGTAGGATAAGCTGACTAGAACAAGGGGGTTATGACTAGGACAAGGGCCTGATGACTAGGATGGGAATAGCTCGGCCTTTGATTTGAAGACTTGAAATTTGAAAGGTGAAACTAAAAATTTGGGGGGAAAGCTCGACCTTCAACAGGTTCAAAATGAAAATGGGGGGAGGGACGTCAAATCAACTGATTCAAAACAAAAAAAATTTCGGGGGGGGGGGGGGGGGGGGGGGGGGGGCAATTGATTGACTCGGAAAACGCGCAAGTGCACGCCTTCCGCTCCCAAGCGTAGGAGCGTCAATGCAATATAAAAATAACCGATGAGTACCGGGTCGGATCACAGGGACAAGTCGTTCTACGTTCACAAATTTGACTGATAACGAAAAATAAAGTGTTTTACAACTAACTCAATTACGGTGAAAATGTCGGAAAAGTGTGGTGAAAACAAAAATTAACCTAAATTGGTAGGGTTAGAGAGCCAAAGGTGGAGTTTAGGATAGCTAGGAGAGAGAGCATGAGTTGTGTGATCATTAAAATTTGGCGTTAATCAAGTCCAAATTACCGCATATAACACAATCGGTCATCCGGCTAAGGAAACCCAATCGGAATATTTAGCTTTAAAAACACAATAATTTTGCAATATGGATGGATAGATTATCACGACACTAATCAAATTAAGCACATGGATTCTCTCAAATTTGCCCTCTCGGGACTTAGCCAATTAAATTTGTGCCCTAATTAAACATCCAACATTAACATTAAAAATAGGGCAAGAGGAAATTAGGGCTACAATTAATACCCAACATCAATAAACCACAACCCAAGCAATTCAATACTACACAATCATAGCAAACAATAGGATAATTGCATTCAAAATTAACCCAAGTTTCATACAAAAATGAGATATCAAATTACAATGGGAGAAAGGGGGGATTTCACCAAGATTTCTCCCAAATGAGCCTTCCCTCTTCCTATTTGCCTTCCTCCAAGCATCTCCAAGCTCCACCAAGCCTTCTCAAGCTTCCATGGCCTCCTCCCCCATCAAAACTTCTCCAAAACCCTAAAAATCGCCCAAAACAGCAACCTGGAACAGTAAAAACGAAGTCCCTCTAAAAATCGCACAGGCCAGCCCTTAATAATGTGTTGCGGGTCGGGCGCGCCGTGCGCCCGACCCGCGGACGCACAGCGCCCGCACCAAAACGAGAGGAAAGGGGGGGGGGGGGGCACGCGCCTTGCGCGTGCCCCCACATCAGCGTAACGCGCGCGCGTTTTACTGAGCTGCAGCAGCGGGCCGGTCCGCTCGTTTGTATTTTTTTTAATAAAAAAAACTTTTTTTAAATCAACCGGTTCGGCCCAACGGCCCGCTCCAAGAACGGGCCGCAAAAAAATGATTTTTTAATACTTTTTTTAAATGGCGGCCCGCATCGGAAATTCACAGATCTTGGCGCCACGTGGCGCCATCTGGTTGCGCCACGTGGCGCCCCTTTAATTCTTTTTTCCTGGGGTTTTTAAACCCCTTTTCTCCTCCAATTAATCCACGAAAAATACCCAGAAGTCTCGGAAAATTCCCAGAAAATTCTGGAAAATCCCCAAGACGCCTAGGGGTACCTGAAAAATAGGAGAAGTGGAAATTAGTTCATATGATGGCAAAATAAATATAATGGCTATTATAAAACACAATATTGACTTCCAATAATATATATATAATATTCCAATGCTAAAAAAAAATTCCCAAAAAATAGCGATATGAACACAGTAATAGCAGGAGCATATGAAAAATAGTAGAAATCCAATAAAGACGATAAAAACCGTATTTTGTGCCAAGAATGCGAATAAGCCCCGAAAATGACATAAAGTGAAAATATACCCAAAAGAGCACAATTAAGCCTAATCTTTGGCACAAAATGGGGATAGTTAGGGGGGAAAATTTGCAATTTATATCCCGAATCACACCCTCCAACTAGCTTTTTGCTAGTCCCTAGCAAAATATGCGAAAAATTCGGATAAAATTGAAAAACATGCACCAAATCCTCGATATCATCATGTCATACTCCAAAATGGGATTTCCAAATGATTTCAAAGCCAATATACCAAATATATGAAATTAGACAACAAATGATACTCCCCTCAATCCAATTCAAAGAAAAGTGAGGAAATAAGCCCCGTATCACACGTATCGGGATATCACGATGTCAAAATTTCCAATTTTCATGAAAGTGGCCAAAACAAAAGACAAAATTTCATCAAAGTTGTGGGAGATGAGATTGCATCACTCATGTGGCTTATTATTTCATTTTTCATTCATTTTTCTTTTCTTTTCTTTTTTTTCTTGTTTTTTTTATTTTTCATGTTTATGTTTTGCATTCACGCGATAACGCTATAAATGCAAACATGGCCACCAATACCTACACGCGATAACGCTATATAGGCAAAGGGATGGAATGATCCCCTAAATCTCATCTTTGGCGTCCTTCCCAATGTTTCGTGGGACACCGGCTACTCGATTTGATTAGGAAGAAACATTCACTTATACTAACTTTCTTTTTCATTCCAACACAAATTAGCAACTCATCCACCCACTTCTAAGAGGAAAACAAAGCATGCACCATATGGCCACATCCAATCCAACCAAAAACTACATCATTCATCCCAATTCATGCAATCACTTACACCAAACTTTTCCTAAATTGTTTCAAAGAGATATCACGACGTATAAAATAGTTCATACATGGCATATTAGCATTCGACTCCAAATTGAAAAAGAAATGAAACCATGCCAATCAAACATCGAGAAATTGATACCAAAATAATAATCCGAAAAATCGCATGGCATTAAGCAAGTAGGGACTAAACAAAGCTAATGGCGTAGGAACGAGGAAGCCAAAATATGATATGCAATGAATTCATGGAATGAGGCGAAACTTGGAGGAATCTCAAAAAAAAAAAAATTTACACCAAAATCCTATCAAACCTAAAGATTCTAACACTCTCCCCCCAACTTAAAATAATCATTGTCCTCAATGTTGGGAGAGTACTAGATCTTGGCAAAAGATCCTAAAAAAAAGAAAAGAAATGCATACGAAAGCAAAATGCAAAAGCAAACTAACTTTTAATTTTATTTATTTACACTACATGGAAAGAACACACCGTGGCAAATGGCGGATCTCGAATGTATAACGGTGGTGGCAACTGCTCGATCATATCCTTACGCTCCTCTGCGAGCGTCGCCACATCCAATGCCCTACCTCCATTGCGGGCATCAATGGCAAGCGACACAACCCCAAGCATCTCCTTGTGATAGGTTCCTGCAAAATGGGGGGAGATAGGTCGTGTCAAAAATAATTGGGCGAGAGCGTCCATCCAAGTGAAAAGCTTGCCAAAATGGGTCGTCAAAATGAATAAAAGAATTTACAATCAAATGACGACAATTCGAATCATTTTGATATGGAATTAAATAATTTGATTCGGAGGTGGAGGGAAAAGATATGTGGGAACTTCCTTGAAATGTGATGCTAGGCTCGGTATGATGCACGGCCTCAGGAGGAGGTGGAAGTGGCTGCAGAGAGAAAACTGGAGTAGGAGGAAGCTCGGGCTCAATATATACCATGTCACAATCCCCGTCGCTATCCTCTTCCTCGACATCAATATCAACTATCTCTGCGGCACTCCCCACAAATGGTAACTGCTCCTGACATATCTCCTCGATGACTGGCAAGTGCGTATCCTGAGGCGAGGGAAGTGACATCAGTGACGGGACTGGAGGTAGACTCGTCTCGGGCAAATCCAAGCACTCATCATCCTCGCCATCCCAGAAATAGTTCATCTCAGTCGTCCTCCCAAAGTACTCAACCGCCTCGACCCGTGAAGCTAACTCTGAAGTGGATTGTGGCTCAGGCTCCATGGTGTCCTCGATCTGCTCTCGGCCATCATGCACATCCGCTTCATCCTCAATCTCACAGTAAAAATGCATCGTGTCACCGTTGTGGTCGACACGCACTCCATCATCTATCTCCTCCGACTCTTCAAAATATATATGCTCAAACTCCTCTACTTGGCCCCAATGCACACTCTTCACAGGTTTCTCTTGGTAATCCATAGGGTCGCACTGGAATGAGCCCTCAGCTGGCTCCTCAGGCTGGTACTGGACCTGCTGCTCTGCATCCTGAAATGGAAACTGGGACTGGCCATCATCCTCATATCCAAGTGACGGCTCTCCAGATGGCGCAGTCCGCTCCCACTCTGCAAGGTCCCTCAGGTACAACCATGAATCCTCAGTCGAATAATCAAAGAACTCCCCACCGCAACTCATCTGCACGAAATCCCGCCCAGATGGCGATAATCCTGTGTAGAAGATCTGCAGAAGATGATCCTCGTGGAAACTCTGATGTGGGCACGCAAGCACCACATCAGTGAACCTCTGCCAAGCCTGATGGTAGGCCTCCCATTCAGCTTGGGCAAAGCTCGCTATGTACTGCTCCATGGCCTGCCGCCGTTGTACCTGCTCCAAAAAGATAGACAAAAACACTCGGAGAAATTCAGCCTGAAACGACAACCAAGTAAAATGTGAGTCGAGAGACAAAGAATCAAACCAAAGTCTAGCATCATCTTGCAACGAAGAGGGAAAAAATCTGAAATATATGCAATCATCATCAATATTCCCACCAAGACATGAAAACATCCACTCTTCAAATTTCTTATATGTAAATGAGGGTTCTCCCACTCCGTGCCATGAAAGTATGGCGGAAGTGGGATATCCTCCAAATCAACGTCCGAAAAATCTGAAGATGATGCCATGGTAAAAAAATTTTCCAAGAAAATGAAAATAACAACCAAAAGACTCGATAAAAGGAAAATAAATAAACGAAAAGACACACACTAAAAGATAGAAGTATCACACTAAATATTTCAAAATCAATCAAAGATTGCTAATAGTAGAAACCGTTGTCCCCGGCAACGGCGCCAATTGATTGACTCGGAAAACGCGCAAGTGCACGCCTTCCGCACCCAAGCGTAGGAGCGTCAATGCAATATAAAAATAACCGGTGAGTACCGGGTCGGATCACAGGGACAAGTCGTTCTACGTTCACAAATTTGACTGATAACGAAAAATAAAGTGTTTTACAACTAACTCAATTACGGTGGAAATGTCGGAAAAGTGTGGTGAAAACAAAAATTAACCTAAATTGGTAGGGTTAGAGAGCCAAAGGTGGAGTTTAGGATAGCTAGGAGAGAGAGCATGAGTTGTGTGATCATTAAAATTTGGCGTTAATCAAGTCCAAATTACCGCATATAACACAATCGGTCATCCGGCTAAGGAATCCCAATCGGAATATTTAGCTTTAAAAACACAATAATTTTGCAATAGGGATGGATAGATTATCACGACACTAATCAAATTAAGCACATGGATTCTCTCAAATTTGCCCTCTCGGGACTTAGCCAATTAAATATGTGCCCTAATTAAACATCCAATATTAACATTCAAAATAGGGCAAGAGGAAATTAGGGCTACAATTAACACCCAACATCAATAAACCACAACCCAAGCAATTCAATACTACACAATCATAGCAAACAATAGGATAATTGCATTCAAAATTAACCCAAGTTTCATACAAAAATGAGATATCAAATTACAATGGGAGAAAGGGGGGATTTCACCAAGATTTCTCCCAAATGAGCCTTCCCTCTTCCTATTTGCCTTCCTCCAAGCATCTCCAAGCTCCACCAAGCCTTCTCAAGCTTCCATGGCCTCCTCCCCCATCAAAACTTCTCCAAAACCCTAAAAATCGCCCAAAACAGCAACCTGGAACAGTAAAAACGAAGTCCCTCTAAAAATCGCACAGGCCAGCCCTTAATAATGTGTTGCGGGTCGGGCGCGCCGTGCGCCCGACCCGCGGACGCACAGCGCCCGCACCAAAACGAGAGGAAAAGGGGGGGGGGGCACGCGCCTTGCGCGTGCCCCCACATCAGCGTAACGCGCGCGCGTTTTGCTGAGCCGCAGCAGCGAGCCGGCCCGCTCGTTTGTATTTTTTTTAATAAAAAAAACTTTTTTTTAATCAACCGGTTCGGCCCAGCGGCTCGCTCCAAGAGCGGGCCGCAAAAAAAATGATTTTTTTATACTTTTTTTTAAATGGCGGCCCGCATCGGAAATTCACAGATCTTGGCGCCACGTGGCGCCATCTGGTTGCGCCACGTGGCGCCCCTTTAATTCTTTTTTCCTGGGGTTTTAAACCCCTTTTCTCCTCCAATTAATCCACGAAAAAAACCCAGAAGTCTCGGAAAATTCCCAGAAAATTCTGGAAAATCCCCAAGACGCCTAGGGGTACCTGAAAAATAGGAGAAGTGGAAATTAGTTCATATGATGGCAAAATAAATATAATGGCTATTATAAAACACAATATTGACTTCCAATAATATATATATAATATTCCAATGCTCCAAAAAAATTCCCAAAAAATAGCGATATGAACACAGTAATAGCAGGAGCATATGAAAAATAGTAGAAAGCCAATAAAGACGATAAAAACCGTATTTTGTGCCAAGAATGCGAATACGCCCCGAAAATGACATAAAGTGAAAATATACCCAAAAAGAGCACAATTAAGCCTAATCTTTGGCACAAAATGGGGATAGTTAGGGGGGAAAATTTGCAATTTATATCCCGAATCAGGGGGGGGGTAGCTCAACCATGTTCCCACAAAAAGCTCGGCGTCCATTTTTGTGATCTCATTTTGATCCTTTACATACGCTAGAACCCAACATGAGGGATGTTATCAAAAGAAATTGGATAAGAGAATTTAGACAAGAGAAATTGAATAAGAGATGAGTGCCAGAATTGCTCACCTCACACAACCCCTCAAAACTCAAAATTGCTCAGCGCACACAACCACTCAAAACTCAGAATTGCTCACAGCACACAACTACAAACTCAGAATTGCTCAACGCACACAACCACTCAAAACTCAGAATTGCTCATGGCACACAACCACACAAAACTCAGAATTGCTCAGTGCACACAACCACTCAAAACTCAGAATTGCTCACCGCATACAACCACACAAAACTCAGAATTGCTCAGCGCACACAACCACTCAAAACTTAGAATTGCTCACAGCATACAACCACTCAAAACTCAGAATTGCTCAGCGCACACAACCACTCAAAACTCAGAATTGTTCACCGCAAACAACCACTCAAAACTGACTAGAATACAGTTTTGGGACGAGGTTTTGAGAAATTGGGGGGGGGGGGGGGAAACTTAGGGAAATTTTGTATTATGAGGGGAAAAATTCAAACATCCCTCAAAATTCAAGCCAGCTCATTTTCCTCCCCTTTTCAAAATTCAAAAACCCATTATCTCTTTGCCCTCTATCATTGAAACATTCAAAATTCAAACATCCATCATTCTGTAGAGCTAACACCTTTTGTAAAGAGGGGTAAAGCCATCACCTTCGTTCATTATTTATGGTTGCAGGGTGATATTCTCTTTGCTCTCTCATGCCAGCAATATGGATCTCTCTCAAGATTCACGGGTTGTTTTTTCCTGCAATTTAGAGAATGGCCTCTCTTCCTCTCAGGTGACATGGGTGCTTTCTTTTTTCTCTAATCTGCTTTTTTTATTTTTACGCACATGGTTGGATAAGAGAATTTGTACAAAAGAAAATGGATAAGAGATGAGAGATACAACCCAGGTCATTGCATTTTTGCCCCTGGACCCTCCCCACACACCCAACCACACTTTTTATTATTCTCCCCCCTTTCCGACCATTTTTTTAGAATTGATCAGTGCACACAACCACTCAAAACTCAAAATTTCTCAGCGCACATAACAACTCTAAACTCAGAATTGCTCAGCGAACACAACCACGCAAAACTCAGAATTGCTCAGAGCACACAACCACTCAAAACTCAGAATTGCTCACTGCACATAACAACTCAAAACTCAGAATTTCTCACCGCACACAACCACTAAAAACTCAGAATTGCTCACCACACACAACCACTAAAAACTCAGAATTGCTCACAGTACACAACCATTTTTTCCAGTCCACGTGCACATGTTCACTGGTTATTTGCTATGAATTGATATGATGAGAGTTTGTGAAAACAACCTCTCAAAACTCAGAATTGCTCGGTGCACAAAACCACTCAAAACTCAGAATTGCTCACCGCACACAACCACTTAAAACTCAGAATTGCTCATCGCACACAACCACTCAAACTCAAAATTGCTCATCGCACACAACGACTCAAAACTCAAAATTGCTCATCGCGCACAACCACTCAAAACTCAGAATTGCTCACCGCACACAACCACTCCAAACTCAGAATTGTTCATCGCACACAACCACTCCAAACTCAGAATTGCTCACCGTACATAAACATTTTTTTCCAATCCACATGCACATGTTCACGGGTTATTTTATATGAATTGATATGATGAGAGTTTGTTAAAATTATAGATAGAGAACACTAAATTTTTGAGAGAACGTGATTTAAGATTTTAACTGGGGAATATTTTAATTGAACCGTGCCCTTTGGGCACGTGTAATGACTAGTATATATATATATACTAGTCATAACCCGTGCCCGCGGGCACGATTCATTTAAGATTTTCCAATGTGAAATCTTTGTTCCCCGAAATTTTTTTTTCAAAGCCAAAATTTAAAAGAAAAACAAATTAGTTTACAATATTTAGCGGTAGTACAGGCGCCTTCGGCACGGAACAACACATTCAAAGCATGCGCCTTCGACACAGAACACCAAATTCGATGTGGGTGCTTTTGGCACAGAGCAACAAATTCGATGTAAAACAATAATTTCGACGCGGGTGCCTTAGGCGCGGAACAACAAATCAGCGTTAAAAATGGCGCCGGCGCCTTTAGCGCGGAACAACAAATTCAACGCATGCGCCTTCGACACAGAACACCAAATTCGACGTGGATGCCTTCGGTGCAGAACAACTCATTCGATGTAAAACAACAATTTCGGCGCGGGTGCCTTAGGCGCGGAACAACAAATTAGCGTTAAAAAATTTAGCTGGCGCCTTCGACGATGGCTTCATATACATATAACCAGTGCCCTGGGATATTGTTCATTTAAAAATCTTGGGCCCACTAATTTTAAACAAACATCAATAATTATTAGTTTCCCCTGAAATATCAGCAGATGATATCGAAATTTTACAGGGTTTTGCAACGCTGATCAATGAGTTGGCAGCATCTCCTGCGTTTATTCTTTCACAGCTCGCGTTCATTCCCAAGATGAGATTGTGTGTATGCACAACATTTTTTTCATAACTAATATTAAAAGGCTATTCCTAATTTCAATGCTTTTGTGTATTCCCAACAAATTTTTCTTTAACCCAAAAATTTCCCTCCAAAACTTGATGTGACATTGTCACATAGGACAAATTCAAAATCTGCCCTCAATTGTTATATATATATATATATATATATATATATATATATATATATATATATATATATATATATATATATATATGGAATCATGTAGATCAGGTGGCACCTGATCTAATAGATCAGGTGCAAGCCACAAAAAGGTGGGCCACATGGAAAGTACAAGCCAATGTGTGGCTTGTATTTTCCAACTTTATGTATCTTGGCACCTGATCTATTAGATCAGGTGCCACCTTTTCTACATTAATTTCATATATATATATATATATATATATATATATATATATATATATATATATATATATGAGAATAATGGGTTTCATACGCCATATGAGAGGGTCTCTCATATTCCCTCTCACATAAAAGGGAGAAAGTACAAGCTTACATGGGCTTGTACTTGTTATACTTGCCCCCTTTATGTGAGAGGGAATATGAGAGACCCTCTCATATGACGTATGAGACCCATTATTATATATATATATATATATATATATATATATATATATATATATATATATGGGTTTTCTATTGAGGCCGGACCTCACCAAGCACTTGGTGCGGTCCACATCAAAACCCCAAATTTTATTCATTTTTTAAAAAATTTGTTCCGTTGGATTTGTTGTACTCATTCTAAAACCCCAAAATACAGAATTTTGGGTGAACCCTAGAAATTTTGACACTTGATCAAGCCATTGCAAAAGTTCTATTGTTTTGAAACTGTAATGACTCGTATTTTTTTCAAAACATTTACTTACGTATTTAACGTATTTTGTAATGGTTGATCAGGAGTTTTACGATTTCAAAAATTTCTTATAAAAATATTTTGAAGTATCAAACTAGTTATGAAGTATTTTAGTAAGTTCGGGTTCCATCAAATACCTCTAAATAATATGGTAAAAATTCATTTTCAATTATTACAGTTTTGGCTTAATGAATTTATTTTCTATACAAACATCATCAAAACATTTCCAAACTTTTACAGTATCCTTCTATGATCAATTAGGGCTTACCAAATTAATTTCGTAATTTTCTGACGTCAAATCAATAGAGAACCCACAAACCCGTTTTCTAAACATTTTGACCAAAAACTCATATTTCTGTAGCTCAAACCCCAAAACGGATCTCGTATTCGTGATTCTCGCAACGATACGATTTCGTGGGTATATTTTTGTAATTTTCCGGACACATTTACTAGTAGGGACAAAATCGTAATTTTGTTACAAATTTTTGCCGTCACCAGTTACGCTAGCTAATTACTATGACCTAATTACTACTTACTTTAACCCCCATGCTTAACACGTTTAGACACTTTACCAAATTTTCCAAATTTAGTCAAAAAGGTTAACCTACCGTATTTAAATTGTCTAGAGCCATAACCACCTTATTAATTACAAATAGTGGGTTATTAACCCTATAAATACCCGCTAAACCCAGTTAATCACCTTAAATTAAACTCTAAGTTAAATTTTGTATAAACCCCCGAGCTCTTCACATTCTCTCTCCTTGCCCGTTCGAAAAACCCAAACCCTATTCAATCTATCCCCCTCTCTCTTCTGTTCAACACACACAGACTCTCTCTCTCTCTCTCTCTCTCTCTCTCTCTCTCTCTCTTCTCTCTCTCTCTCTCTCTCTCTCCCCTCCCCCCTCCACCTCTCCGTGTTTCTCTCCTCCGATGGCCACGACTACCGTCTCTGCCCTCCTAGCCATCGTTCAACGTCCTCCCACCCTCGAAGAAAACCCTCGACGTCAGCCCCTTCCCTCACCGGTCCGACGTTCCCACAGAGCTCGCCGCCGCCGCCGCCGATACCCTTCGTCGCTTCGACTTCCAAACGCTCGCCGCCACCGCCTAGGAGCAGCACCACACCACTCTCCCTCGTCTGACCACCATTCGAACGCTGTTAGACGCCGCACCCCAAGCTCGCATCGAGCTCCATGCTTCCCCACCGACGCCCGCTCCTCCGCCTCCTTCGACGAAGCAACATCGACGCCGCCGGAGCAAGCACCCCCACCGTCGACAAAGCTCGCCGCCCACCTCTTCCCTCTCCGACTGCAAGACGCCTCGTCACCGTCACTCGCCACAAACACCGTCGTCGCTGCCATCGACCACCCCCTCCACCGTGCATCCGCCACTCCGCCGCCGCAGTCAACTGCCCCGAGCCCCGTCGACGACGCACGAAGCCCCCCATGCACGTAACGAAGGTGAGGGATAATTACGAGCGTATTTTCGTAAAATACGAAAACGTATTTCGTATATACGTATTTTTAATTAATTATTAAATGGGTTTTATGGTGTTAAATTCATTACTAAATATATAAGATATGTATTTTAATTAATTATTAAATGGCTTTTATGGTGTTAAATTCATAACTAAATATATAAGCCTCGAAAAAATGTGAGACTAGCTCCAGAAAATCGGAAATAATATTCTGGATCCAATGGATGTGGTCTCATCTCGATCAGATGCTTAGATTTTCTGCAATAAAATTTTTAGCCTAAAACTTAAATACATAAAATTCTTTTTTAAATCTATAACTCCTTTTTTTCACCTACACCTACACTGATACATGATAAAAATATATGTTAAAGAACTCTTCGAGATGGTCGTTTCGACTGCTCACTTGAACATTTCCGACTAGTATTGCACCCGGAATAAATTATGGAATGTTTACGTTATTTAAATAAATTAGGGGTTTAAAGTGATTTTTAAGCTTCTGAAAATTATAAAAAATAGCAGAGGCTTCTGAAAATATTTTCTTCTTAAAGTAAAATAATATTCTTCATTTTCAGCCTATATAAAAATTTAGAACGTTTTCCGACACCGTTTCAGCCAATTTTGAAAATCAAAACGATCAAAGTATTTGGATAGAAATGTCGTGTTTTCTAATCATTGTTTTTGTGTTGTAGGTACAAACTCTTGTGCACCAACTTCATAGGAAGCACTAGATCCATTCCCGACCTGCTACGACAATCTCGAATTTGGTAAGTCACGATGAATTCTAAAATTAGAAATTAGTTAGTGTCCCTGTATGAATTTAGGACATCACTATACAGCCTTAGAACGGCTATTGACTTGAACCGAACTAGAAACCTAATCTAATATAAAAAGTAATCAACTACAGATTACTTTGCCAACTTTCAACTTTGATGGTTGTAATACACAACCATCAACTTGGGTAAATTGTGTGCTAACGAAACTACCACCCTTAAACCAACAATTTTTGTATTCCATGTTTGTTGGACTTGTCTTTATCCTCAAATTTCTTAGCATCCACTTTGCTTTACTTTCTTGTTTTAAAACCAGTGGTCCTGGTTAACTATCATCGTAAACAAGGAATTGATAACATCTTGTGAAACATGTTGTGGAATATCTTGTGGAATATTTGGTGGAACATCTCATGGAACATCTTGTGAAACATCCCGTATAAAACATGTACATAGAACACTTGACACTTCACTGGGGTTTTAGGGTAACTCATAGTTTGAGAGAGTGCGGGAGTGACTGGAGTTCAATCTTCCTGTAACGACTGGTTTTCGTGTAATTGGATTATCTATATTAAAATATATGCTTGGTGGATTTTCTCCTTGGATGTGTGGTTTTCGTCGCCAATGCTTTCACTTTCGATCGTTTCGTCGTGATTTTCTATCTTCTTCCTTCGATCGTCTATTTCGGAGTAAGTCATTCGTGACGAGCTTCAAATCGCTCATATCTTAGAGTATAAATCGATCCTAGAAGCCATAGAAATCTTCCCGAAGCTTCGCGCTTCGAATCGACACTTTTGGTGCTCATTAGCCGGTATAAGAAGGGGCACCGACCGACTAGATGTCGATCCAGTCGGTCGGCAATCCTTCTTGGACCGACTAGTTAGCTTTCTAAATTTCTCAGGAGTTACTGTTTACTCTTAGTCGGTCTAAGAACGTTCATCGACCGACTAGATGCTAAACTAGTCGGTCAGTAATTGTTCATGGACCGACTAACTCTAAATCCTATTTTCGTTCAGGAGTTACTGTTTGCACTTAGTCGGTCTGCGTTGGTCGACCGACCGACTAGTTGTCAAACTAGTCGGTCAGTGGTTGTTCTTTGACCGACTAAGCAGTGTTAAAACCCTAATTTCTGGGCAGCCGCCAGCCTAGCCTATTTAAACCCAACCCAAACGTTTTCTTCTCCCTCAACACGATCCAAAACCCTAAAATCTTCCCCCTTGAGCCCCCATCTTCCTCCTAGCTTCATCCCTTCATTCCAAGCCCTAAATCCATCATCCAATCCATCCATTCACTCCATCTACCACTCATCTTCCCCAAAATCTCACCAAATCCATCAAAATCCCCAAATCCCCCAAAATCCTAGTTTCCCCAAACTTCTCCAAACTTTTCCAGATCTGATCCTAGGGTTCCCCGGAGTGTTTCTTCCGCCTCCTCTCGGTAAGAAATTGATCTACCGTTGTTTTCATATCCTATTGTAATTTTTATGAAACCCTAATAAAATACTTGTGTTTTGATGATTGTTCCCCATAACAGCGATTCCCCGTAGGCTAGCATCCGCGGAAACAAACTTTCGTAACCGTCATCCCCGGTGATAGGCAAGTGAAACTTGCATCTCTTGAATTGGGCCATGTCTTAGGTCATTTACCATGCTTTAGCATAAAAGAGACTAAACGGTGAAAGGATAGCCGTTTAGACGCCTTTGACCTAGCTTGACAACGAAGCTTGGTCCGTCACCCTCATCATGCTCATATGTCACGTTTACTTTAAATTATCAGTACGTGAATATGTTCATATCATTGCATTTTGCCTGTCACGTTTAAATTCCATTAACGGTACGCAATTATCTGTTCATGGCATTGCATAGTGATTATCTATCGTGATTGCGTAGCACACGCTACAATCCCATGTTTCCTGGCTCGTGTTCCAGAAGCGAGCCCTGTAGTTGGAAACCCCAACGCTCGAATGTCAACACACACTTATTTTCCTGGCTCGTGACCAGAAGCGAGCATAATGAGTTGGAAACCCCAACGCTCGTCACATGTGGGTGGGGTAAGAGATAAGCGGACTGAGCCCGAGTGGCTTGATCAGCCACTCCGGCCAGCAGGTGAAATCTCTAGTGTTTCAGTGTTGATAGTGATAGAGATAAACGAGCTGGCCAGTAAGTGGACTCTCTATGCACTAAGTGTTAAGTGATAAGTGATAAGTGTTAAGTGATAAGTGCTAAGTGCTAAGTGATAAGTGATTAGTGAATTGGTAGCTTTTGCTACATTGTGCATGCTTGTCTCTCTTTTAAACTGTTGCATCATATTCAACTGCCATGCCATTGTTTAACATTTAAATGCTAGGTTGTTAGTCACTTTCAGTTTCCTTGCCCAAGTCTTTTTAGACTTGCTGACATGTGCCCCTTTCTCTTTGGGTGTCGCATGTTAGTTGCCGAGCCAGAGTCTTGTTGCAGGGAATATGGTGTTGCTGTTGCTGATGTTTGCCGTGTTGGTGAGTGGACACCGGGGGCCTGTCTTGAAGACCGCTCGTGTTCACTTCTTTGTTAGGTTTGCTGTTAACCGTTGGTGCGTGGCACCCTTATATGTATGTTATTCTTTGTTGGCCATGTTTGGGCCTTAGATCCTTTTTCTTTTAGCCTGGTGGCTTTTCTGCGATATTGTAATTTGTTTATGGACATTTGGAGATTCAATAAAATGTCGTCTCAATTCCTTATTATCATTGTCGTTTCGTTTTGCTTTGCAAGGACTTGCCACAATAAGTGATTTTTATACGCTTATCAGACTTGGAGCTTCACGGCTTTAAGTCTGTGCGGACCTTCTCACGTCTCGCCTCCACATTTTTAGGAAGCGGGGCGTGACAGGTTTTAGTGGTGGCCCATGCAGGTCCATTTGCAAATGTGAACTATCGGAACAACAATAATAATTATAGAATGTCCATTAAATAAATTAGAACATCCAAGTTATAAGCCCGGAGTCTAGGTTTTTAGCGTTCCTATGTCTTATGTGGTTAGTAGGCGTGTTACGGCATCTATCCCAGCTTGGTAGGAAACCCATTAGATCAGGGCCCTAGCTACACTTAAATAGACGTCTATGCTTGCTAGTTAGGAATCCTTGATTGTTAGCTAGACTCCATGTTAGTGATTTGTTTGATTGTTTTAAGAGTTACCTTAGTGGTTCCTGTCTAGCCCTGACCATGATAGACATCTATAACTCTTTGGTCTCTCGCTTGGGTTCATCGATTTCGGACCCAGCTGGACTCATTTCATCGCTGTCTAACCCTTAGGAAAGTCTTAGCGCTTAGTTCCATAATCTTTAGTTGGTTGACCATAGGAGTTCCGTAGATTTTCCTAAGTCATAACCTAGGTGTATTTATGTTTTGATCATCCGACCAAATCCATTGGCCTTTAGTTAACCCGATGATTAGAACCCCCGATTCAATCTTTCTTGGTCACTACACTTTGGTGTTACTGACCGTAGATCTTCATCATGGTTCTCTTGCATAGTGATTTTGGTGCATGCCTCACCCAACCACATTCATTGCCCTTGATTCACATGATCCCCTCCTTACTATTATCGTTGACCTTTCAAATCTTTCCCGTTGCAAATCTTGATTCTTCCAAGGTCATTTTCGAATTTTCCCTTATTAAAAAGTTTCCACTTGATTTTTAATTTTGTTTTAAACCCTCTTTCAATATATTTCAATTACTTCTATTTGAGCTAAAAGTCATTCTTAGATTTGAAGACTTTTGGGTCGTAATTTTAAATTACTATATGGTAACTATCTTTCTAACATATATCGGCCGCACTTGATTTTAAACTTTAGTACTATTTCGATAATTCGATATACCACCTTTTCTACTATTGCGAAATTCATTTTAGCTATTTACCGTACGTACTTTGAAATGCTTCCTTCAAGATAAATAGAACTCCAATTAATTTATAAATATATACTGATTACAAGTTTGTCGTACCCGTACTTCAAGTCTTTTACCAACCTATTCTTGCGGCAAATCCTTGTTTCCCCTAAAAAGTATTTTCGATGTTCCTCTTTCGCTAAGTTGGAATTCGTTCGCGAACTTTTGATATATATTAGGTTTCGTACTCTTTCGCGACTTAAATTTATTTGTTCTTTTAAACATTGAAAATTTTGTCGAGATTTTTGATTATTAGTTTATAATATTCTTCAGCCTATATTTTCATATCAGTATAAATGACTTGCCTCTTTTCATATACCAATTTCATTCTGAACCGTATTTCTATTTTCCTAACTCGATTCATAATTTCTTTTCTTACTTGTGCCATTAAAATGTTATTCGAAAACACCTCGTGCTTACTCTTAATAAACTTTTCAAGTCCCTTTGGACTTCGGCTTTTAGCAAGTCGATTTTATGCTCCTCGTTTCCCTTATTTCAGATTTTTGTAAAAATCATTATTTCATAACCTCTTCTGATCTAGACCCTCCATAAATTTGATTTTAAAGTTCCACTACAAGTTTTGATAATACTGCTAACAGCTAGAGTTATCTTTCCGTTCGCCATACATGCCTTTAGAATAATTTCTAACCTAAATGGAATTTCGATTATTTTTTTTATGTCAGCGCCAGGCTCGTGGTGCTCGTATGTTGAGAGCTTTATGTAAAACGATTTCTTTTGGCAAATCCTGGTTGCATTAAGAGGTAGTTTCAATATTGATTATTTGAGCTTTTCCTGGCCTAAGGACTTTGAAGGTATTTGGCATGAGTTTAAAATTCTTTCGTTAATTTAATTTCGTTTCAAAACTTTTGCCAACATTATTAAATCATCGCCGTGTAATATTTTCTAAAACTACGACCTCAAGATTCGTGTGAATGATTTACCTTCTTTTAATGACCTTACGTGAGCCAATGAATCGTTTCCTCCTATTTATGTATATTCGACTCAAACTTATTTCAAACAATTTGTTTTGTCGACCTCTAAATATTTTTATACGGAAAAGGACTCCAACTTTGAAGTGTGACAGTTTTCAAACTTTTCGTATTTTAGAATATGTTATTTACACTATTTTCCATGTGTCCTAATGGAGCACCATTACATCATTACACAACCGTTTTCATGCTTTTCGATCCTTCTATTCGTTACGCCCTTGATTTCTTTCCTTTTGTCTAGCCAATAGAGCTTGTCGTCGCCGTGTCGACCTTAATATAGTTTGGTGGGCCCCATTAGTGTAATTTGATGTGTCGTCGTAGTGTATTTAATTTCATGGTGCATATGAAGTAGTATGTGTGTTGGTATTGGTATATTGTGTGTAAGTAGTTATGTATTGGCTGCATGAGTGTAAGGGTGATATACATATGATAGTAGGATTATAATGTTTGATTGGTATTACTTGTTTTTATGAGATGTCGTATGCGTGTATACCATGAGGTATACCCGACTACTGCATATCTTAACTTTTGTATGAAGTGAATGTGTATTGATGTACCAATTCTAGGTGGATGGTATGAATATATATGATGCTTGGATGTGACTATAAGTAAATACTTTTATTAGGAAGAATAATGTGATTATAGGTGTGCTAATGTTGTAATAATGTCATGGTATATGAAGTGATTGAAATATGTGATATTATCTGGTTAGATATTAAGGGTGTTTGACTTTTAGATATGTATGTGGTTATGTTGATAGGCGTGTATGCATTAGCTAGTTTTGGCATACGTATGGATGCTATGTTATGTATATGGAATTATTCCGCTATGATTTTGAGTCTCACTCAAGCTTGAGTGGGTACACTCTATGTACATTGGTGTATTGTATGTGGTTGGTGTATAGTGATGGATGATATATGTATAATGTTTGGATTGTTTGTGGCTGGTTGTGTTATGCACACGATTGTGGGTGGCTATACCAATATATAGTTATGTGAGTTGGTCTTGTGGTATAGTTATTCACTATGGACTTGGTTGCGTGAATATATGTGCGCTAGCTAAACTAGGTGCGTAGATGTGCTAAGCATATAGTGGTGTGATTGATATATATATATATATATATGAATGAAATATTAGCGTGTGTGGGCGTGCACCATGCACGGGTAAGTGTGTGATAATTATAGGAATTGGTGACTATGGTCTGTGTGGTGTGTCGTGATTATAGCTATAAGACTATATATGAAGTGGTAATACGGTGAAATGTGTGCATGCATTTGAATGATTATAAATTGTGAAATTAAAATGATGGTGAATGTATATTAGATATAGCGAACTTGTTTTAATAATGGTATGTGATAAGTATTTAAGAGTTCTATAAGGATGCTGTGACTATATGAGTGATTGAAATACGTGTGTGAAATTGTCTGGCTATGATAGGTATAGGAGTATAATGTGCGTGAGTAAATACATGATTGTAGAATAAATGATTGACTACCTAGTGCATATGTATAAGCACTTGAAATGACTATGAGTGGTTGAATGATATTGTGATGTTGATTGAGGGTAGTTACTAGAGCGACTAGATATGTTAGAAAGTCCGAGGGCGGACTTTATTCTAAGGTGGGTAGGATGTAACGACTGGTTTTCGTGTAATTGGATTATCTATATTAAAATATATGCTTGGTGGATTTTCTCCTTGGATGTGTGGTGTTCGTCGCCAATGCTTTCACTTTCGATCGTTTCGTCGTGATTTTCTATCTTCTTCCTTCGATCGTCGATTTCGGAGTAAGTCATTCGTGACGAGCTTCAAATCGCTCATATCTTAGAGTATAAATCGATCCTAGAAGCCATAGAAATCTTCCCGAAGCTTCGCGCTTCGAATCGACACTTTTGGTGCTCATTAGCCGGTATAAGAAGGGGCACCGACCGACTAGATGTCGATCCAGTCGGTCGGCAATCCTTCTTGGACCGACTAGTTAGCTTTCTAAATTTCTCAGGAGTTACTGTTTACTCTTAGTCGGTCTAAGAACGTTCATCGACCGACTAGATGCTAAACTAGTCGGTCAGTAATTGTTCATGGACCGACTAACTCTAAATCCTATTTTCGTTCAGGAGTTACTGTTTGCACTTAGTCGGTCTGCGTTGGTCGACCGACCGACTAGTTGTCAAACTAGTCGGTCAGTGGTTGTTCTTTGACCGACTAACCAGTGTTAAAACCCTAATTTCTGGGCAGCCGCCAGCCTAGCCTATTTAAACCCAACCCAAACGTTTTCTTCTCCCTCAACACGATCCAAAACCCTAAAATCTTCCCCCTTGAGCCCCCATCTTCCTCCTAGCTTCATCCCTTCATTCCAAGCCCTAAATCCATCATCCAATCCATCAATTCACTCCATCTACCACTCATCTTCCCCAAAATCTCACCAAATCCATCAAAATCCCCAAATCCCCCAAAACCATAGTTTCCCCAAACTTCTCCAATCTTTTCCAGATCTGATCCTAGGGTTCCCCGGAGTGTTTCTTCCGCCTCCTCTCGGTAAGAAATTGATCTACCGTTGTTTTCATATCCTATTGTAATTTTTATGAAACCCTAATAAAATACTTGTGTTTTGATGATTGTTCCCCATAACAGCGATTCCCCGTAGGCTAGCATCCGTGGAAACGAACTTTCGTAACCGTCATCCCCGGTGATAGGCAAGTGAAACTTGCATCTCTTGAATTGGGCCATGTCTTAGGCCATTTACCATGCTTTAGCGTAAAAGAGACTAAACGGTGAAAGGATAGCCGTTTAGACGCCTTTGACCTAGCTTGACAACGAAGCTTGGTCCGTCACCCTCATCATGCTCATATGTTACGTTTACTTTAAATTATCGGTACACGAATATGTTCATATCATTGCATTTTGCCTGTCACGTTTAAATTCCATTAACGGTACGCAATTATCTGTTCATGGCATTGCATAGTGATTATCTATCGTGATTGCGTAGCACACGCTACAATCCCATGTTTCCTGGCTCGTGTTCCAGAAGCGAGCCCTGTAGTTGGAAACCCCAACGCTCGAATGTCAACACACACTTATTTTCCTGGCTCGTGACCAGAAGCGAGCATAATGAGTTGGAAACCCCAACGCTCGTCACATGTGGGTGGGGTAAGAGATAAGCGGACTGAGCCCGAGTGGCTTGATCAGCCACTCCGGCCAGCAGGTGAAATCTCTAGTGTTTCAGTGTTGATAGTGATAGAGATAAACGAGCTGTCCAGTAAGTGGACTCTCTATGCACTAAGTGTTAAGTGATAAGTGATAAGTGTTAAGTGATAAGTGATAAGTGCTAAGTGATAAGTGATTAGTGAATTGGTAGCTTTTGCTACATTGTGCATGCTTGTCTCTCTTTTAAACTGTTGCATCATATTCAACTGCCATGCCATTGTTTAACATTTAAATGCTAGGTTGTTAGTCACTTTCAGTTTCCTTGCCCAAGTCTTTTTAGACTTGCTGACATGTGCCCCTTTCTCTTTGGGTGTCGCATGTTAGCTGCCGAGCCAGAGTCTTGTTGCAGGGAATATGGTGTTGCTGTTGCTGATGTTTGCCGTGTTGGTGAGTGGACACCGGGGGCCTGTCTTGAAGACCGCTCGTGTTCACTTCTTTGTTAGGTTTGCTGTTAGCCGTTGGTACGTGGCACCCTTATATATATGTTATTCTTTGTTGGCCATGTTTGGGCCTTAGATCCTTTTTCTTTTAGCCTGGTGGCTTTTCTACGATATTGTAATTTGTTTATGGACATTTGGAGATTCAATAAAATGTCGTCTCAATTCCTTATTATCATTGTCGTTTCGTTTTGCTTTGCAAGGACTTGCCACAATAAGTGATTTTTATACGCTTATCAGACTTGGAGCTTCACGGCTTTAAGTCTGTGCGGACCTTCTCACGTCTCGCCTCCACATTTTTGGGAAGCGGGGCGTGACACTTCCCGTCCTGCTGCATGTGTTTCGGCATCCCGTACCGCTGCCTGAGTTTCGGCAAAATACATGTACCGTGCCTGTATTTTGGCATTCGTCTGGGTCACGACCAGTCAAGAGATGAACTCAATGGTCATATATTGTACTCTCCGACTTGAGTCATGTACTTTAGTGTAAAAGCCTTTGTCAATGGCACACATAAAAATGATAAGCTTCCTTCAATGGACCGTGATCCGGTCAATGTGCTTGGTTAAGTTTGTTGGATCACTCTAGCTAGACTGGGGGTAAGTGATCATGGCTTAGTCACTTCCATGGCTGTATTCTGCTGGACCGCAAGGACGTGAATCATGATTATGTAACGCCATCGATCTTCATCACTGTCACCCTTTCTTTAGCTAATACAGTCACCTTTACTTCACACGTTCCATGCATGTTACTTACTATACTTGTGCAGTCACAATACTTTACTTGTCGTATCTTTAGCTACCACGGTAGCATGTTTCACTTGCTTAGCCTGCTTTACACTTGCTCTACCACAGTATAGTTGTTCCCCTCCCGGTTCGGTTTACTTTTACTACTTAGTTGTGTACAGTAGTTGCTTAGTACTTTACTTTCACTCTGGTTTGTTTGTACTTAGTTAATTTTTGTCATACTTGTGCACTACTTCTTTTCTATACTTAGAATTATCGTGACTTACCTTCGGTTCCATTTATGGCACCGACAGACGACGACCAGGTTGAAGAAATTGCCTCTGAGTTTACAGAGCCAGAATACGACCCAGAGACTGTAGAGTTTTAGCTATTTGTGTTGGTGTGAGTGTGCTATGCTATGTATTTCCTTTCCGCATTTCCTTTCTGTATTTCCTTTATGTATTTGGTGAGAGAGTGATGCTTGCTGTTGTACTTTAATTTGGACTGTAATAATGTATGCTGGTTTGAGTATTAGTACATCTCTGGATTGTGGCTATATTGATTTCACTGGTAAACTGCAGGACCTGCGTAAATATCAAATAAGTAACGGGCCCCCGAGAGCGGGTCGTTACAGATTTGGTGGCACATGCAGGTCCGCGCAAAATACCTCGTGAACAATATAGTAAAATCGGGATGTACCGTATATGATACTCGACTAAGCTGTCATTTCTCTATGTATGCAGGTTTGACACTCAAACTGATGGACGAAAACACCTCTGGAAGTCCCAATGGAGCTGACCTATCTGGGGCTAGCAACCAGACCAACAACGGACCACCTCCCACGGTGTATCAAATTTCGGATCTCGCATTACGAGAGATGGTTCAAGCTATCCGAGGAGAACAGAAGCCCGAAGGAGGCATTCAACAATTCCGATCACTTTGCCCGAAGACCTAGAATGGCATAGATGGCCCTCTAAAGGCCGAAGAATGGTTGCAAAGCACTGAAGATAATTTGAGAGCCGCTCAGGTTGGAGAACATGCTTGGGTGGAGACTGCCAAGTCCCAACTGACTGATGGAGCCAGAATCTGGTGGAACTCTGCTGAAGCCCGTCTGCAACGACCAATCGACTGGGCAACGTTCACTGAACACTTCAACACCCAGTACTTCTCACCCGAAGCTCAGATGGAACTGCAAGCTCAGTTCGTCGGGTTGAAGCAAGGTTCCATGACAGTGGAACAATATGATGCCCAATTCACACTGCTTAGCCATTTTTCTCCCGGGATGGTTGCCACCCCTCTGACCCGAGCTTAACGCTTCAAGCAAGGGCTAAGCATAGAGATCCGTCGAAACTTGGTTGGATGCCAACTCTGCACACATACTGAGGTTCTGGCTGCAGCTCATGAACATGAGTTCATTGAAAGAGAAGGAAGGCGTGAGATGGCTGCCCCTCCCAGAAGGCCACCACCTTCAACCTCTGCTGCTGGATCCAACCGTTGACCCCCGTCCAATCAGATGTACAGGCCTACCCAGCAGACACAATTCAAGAGGCATGCCCCACCACCACGTCAGGCATGTCATCATTGTGGGAAGCCAGGATACTTCCGGTTCGAATGTCGATTATATCTGAAACTTTTTCTGATCTGTGGGTCGAAGGACCATGGTGCAAGGGATTGTCCTGAGAGGAAGCCTCGACCTCCCAACCCTGCTCCAGCTAATGCCCCTGCCAGGAATGCTCCGCAGCGATCACCACCACCTGCTCCAGCTAATGCCCCTGCCAGGAATGCTCCGCAGCGATCACCAACACCTGCTCCACAATGACAACCACTCCCGCCTCAGCAGCAAGCATTCCAACAAGCTCGACCACAGGCGCCACCTCCAAGGCGTCAAGCTTATACTATGACCATAGAAGAGGCAAAAGCTACGGACCAAGTGATCACAGGTATCGTCTTAGTAGCTGGTAGACCTGCCCTCACTTTATTCGACTCGGGAGCTACACATTGCTTCTTGGCAAGTTGATTCGTCAAAACACATGCCATCCCTGTTGAACCTCTGACTTCTCGTTGGAAGGTTGAAACCGCTGGCGGTTCCCTACCAATAACCAGCAGATGCCTTCACTGCTCTATAGTGATTTGCGAACGAGACCTTTTCATCGACTTCATGGTGATAGAGATGCCAAATTTTGATGCTGATCTTGGAATGGATTGGTTAGGGACATTTCATGCCAACATTGACCGTCGTCAAAGGAGGGCAGAATTCGAAATATCCAACCATCCTAAGTTCGAATTCCATAGCAGAAGCCGATTAGAAGGACTAGTGAAGTTTCGAGCCAGACTTTCAGAAGCAGTTGCAACTATAACGGAAGTCAAGCAAGAGAAACTGGAAGTAGTGCGAGAATTCTTGGACGTATTTCTGGACGAACTCTCAGGTTTGCCTCCGGATCGCGGCCTCGAATTTACCATTGATCTTATACCAGGTGCACAGCCGATATCTAAGGGACCCTATCGCATGGCACCACCTGAGCTTGAAGAAATTTGAGCTCAGCTGGATGATCTCATACAAAAGGGATGTATACGACCCTGTGTATCCGCATGGGGTGCACATGTGCTGCTCGTGAAGAAGAAGGATGGATCACAGCGCATGTGTGTCGACTACCGCGAGCTAAACAAGTTGACGGTGAAGAAAAAGTATCCCCTGCCTCGCATCGACGATCTTTTCGACCAGCTTAGAGGATCGAGCGTGTATTCGAAGTTGGACCTGAAGACCGGATATCATCAAGTGAAGGTGAAGAAGGAGGATGTCCACAAGACCGCTTTCTGGACCAGATATGGACACTACGAATTCTTGGTGATGCCATTTGGTGTGAATAATGCGCCTACTGTATTCATGAGTCTCATGAACCAGGTTCTGTACAACCATCTGGACAAGTACGTAGTTGTCTACATCGACGACAGCCTCATCTACTCGAAGAATGCTCAGGAGCACAAAGAACATCTGAGAAAGGTCTTGGAGATGCTGAGACAACACCAACTGTATGCCAAGTACAGTAAGTGTGAGATCTGGCTCGACAAGGTGGCTTTTCTGGGCCACATCGTGTCGGAAGAAGGAATATCTGTCGATCCCGAGAAGGTAGCTGCTGTTCGAGACTGGCCGGTCCCTAAGACTTTGACAGAGATTCGAAGTTTCTTGGGACTAGCTGGTTACTATAGACGTTTCATCCAAGACTTCTCAAAGTTCGCAGGAGCTATGACACGATTGACGAGAAAGGACATGGCATTTGTCTGGTCAAAGGCTTTGAAGATGCATTCCAGGAGCTGAAGAGAAGATTGACTTCGGCCCCGATTTTGGTCATTCCAGACAGGACAGGAGGTTTCGAAGTATTCTGTGATGCATCTGGCAAAGGACTCGGGTTTGTACTGCATCAGCATGGCCGGGTCGTTGCCTATGCATCCAGACAACTGAAGACCCATGAGAAAAACTATCCCACTTATGACCTTGAGTTGGCGACAGTTATCTTTGCCCTGAAGATTTGGAGACACTTCTTGCTGGGCAAGCATGTGAAGATATTTTCCGATCACAAAAGTCTCAAGTACCTGTTCACCCAGAAGGAGCTTAACATGCGTCAACGACGATGGATCGAACTGATGGTGGATTATGATATTGACCTTCAGTACCATCCTAGGAAGGTCAATGTTGTACCGGATGCATTGAGTCGTCTCCCTGCGGTGATGACTCTTACATCAAAATGGAGGCTACAACATGAGATTCAAGCCATGGAGATCGATGTCATATTACCTAGAGTAACATCTTCATTACTCAGTCTTCAAATCCAGCCGGATTTGGTGAACAAGATCAAAGCTGCCCAAGCAGGGGAAGAGAAGCTGGAAAGGATCAGAGACATGGTGATAGCAGGTCAGAGGCCTGAATTCAAGATCCATGAGGATGGATCTTTAAGATTCGGCAACCGCATCGGCGTACCATCTGGAGACGTCAGAGAAGCTCTATTGGAGGAAGCTCATAGTTCTCCATATTCCATTCATCCAGGAGGTACGAAGATGTATCAAGACTTGCGAAAACACTACTGGTGGCATGGTATGAAGAGAAGCTTCGCACGGAGTGTTGCGAAGTGTATAGTATGCCAACAGGTAAAAGCCGAACATCACCGGTCTACTGGTTTGTTACAACCTTTGCCCATTCCAGAATGGAAGTGCAACACATCACGATGAATTTCGTGACAGGACCACCCAAGAGTACGAAGCATACCGATGCTGTATGGGTGATCATTGATCGATTGACCAAGTCAGTGCACTTCATTCCTTTTAGAGTGGGTCAGTCGACCGAAGTGCTTGGCAAGAAGTATATGGAGGAGATAGTGAAGTTACATGGTGTTCCTGTCAGTATTGTTTCAGACAGAGACACTCGATTCACGTCTCACTTTTGGAAGAGCTTACAGGAGTGTATGGGGACCCACTTGAGTTTTAGTACAGCTTATCATCCTCAGACCGATTGCCAACCAGAATGCACCATTCAGATCTTGGAAGACATGTTGCATGCATGTATGCTGGACTTCAAGGGATCTTGGGAAGACCATCTTCATCTCGTGGAGTTTGCCTACAACAACAGTTATCAGGCCAGCATTGGTATGTCGCCCTTTGCAGCACTATATGGCCGGAAGTGTCGTTCTCCTTTAAGTTGGGACGACGTTGGTGATCGAGAGCTCATCGGTCCAGACTTGATTATTGCAGCGGTAGAAGTAATCCGGATCATCAGAGAGAAGTTACAGTTGGCTCAAGATCGATACAAGCATTGGGCAGATGCAAAGCGCCGACATTTGGAGTTCCAGCATGGCGACCATGTGTTCTTGAAGATCTCTCCGAATCGTGGGA
The DNA here is from genome assembly GCA_030789695.1 of Scilla litardierei. NCBI lineage: Eukaryota > Viridiplantae > Streptophyta > Magnoliopsida > Asparagales > Asparagaceae > Scilla > Scilla litardierei. The sequence goes on along the minus strand of CM061142.1, from coordinate 750,666,151 downwards.
TGATTCGTTTTAGACGAAGAGGGAAGCTTAGTCCGCGATACATTGGTCAATTTGATGTTTTGGAACGAGTAGGCGAGGTGGCCTATCGCCTTGCTTTGCCACCTGCATTGGAAGGAGTACATGAAGTCTTTCATGTCTCACAACTTCGACTCTACGTGAGTGATCCTAGTCATATTGTGGATTACTCCGAGATTGTTGTTCGTCTGGATCTATCTTACGAACAACAGCCAGTCAAAATCATGGATCGATGGCAGAAGACCCTCAAGAATAGAGTGATCAACCTTGTCAGGGTAATGTGGCGTTATGACTCACCTGGAGAATCTACTTGGGAGCGAGAAGACGAGATGCGAGAACGCTACCCATACCTATTTACCGAATCGGATGATCTTGCTAGTTTCGATACTAGTTACAGAAGCTATGGTGATGTCAATAGTAAGTATTCATAAACATCAACTCTTGTTTTCTTGATGCTATGATATCACATTATATTTCATGTTATTTACAACCTGATTTATTAGATCATTATTATCATTTATTTGCTTGAGCTTCTTCATAACAAAAGTTATTTGTTTTAGAAAGTTCGAGAAATTCCGAGGACGGAATTATTTTAAGGAGGGTAAGATGTAACGACTCGTATTTTTTTAAAACATTTACTTACATATTTAACATATTTTGTAATGGTTGATCAGGAGTTTTACGATTTCAAAAATTTCTTATAAAAATATTTTGAAGTATCAAACTAGTTATGAAGTATTTTAGTAAGTTTGGGTTCCATCAAATACCTCTAAATAATCTGGTAAAAATTCATTTTTAATTATTACCGTTTTGGCTTAATGAATTTATTTTCGAAACAAACATCATCAAAACATTTCCAAAATTTTACAGTATCCTTCTATGATCAATTAGGGCTTACCACATTAATTTTGTAATTTTCTGAAGTCAAATCAATAGAGAACCCACAAACCCGCTTCCTAAACGTTTTGACCCAAAACTCATATTTCTGTAGCTCAAACCCCAAAACAGATATCGTATTCGTGATCCTCGCAACGATATGATTCCGCGGGTATATTTTCGTAATTTTTCGGACACGTTTACCATTAGGGGCAAAATCGTAATTTCGTTACAAATTTTTACCGTCACCAGTTACCCTAGCTAATTACTATGACCTAATTACTACTTACTTTAACAACCCATGCTTAACACATTTAGACACTTTACCAAATTTTCCAAATTTAGTCAAAAAGGTTAACCTACCGTATTTAAATTGTCTAGAGCCCTAACCACCTTATTAATTACAAATAGTGGGTTATTAACCCTATAAATACCCCCTAAACCCAGTTAATCACCCTAAACTAAACCCTAAGTTAAATTTTGTATAAACCCCCGGGCTCTTCACAATCTCTCTCCTTACCCATTCGAAAAACGCAAACCCAGTTCAATCTATCCCCTTCTCTCTTCCGTTCAACACACACAGACTCTCTCTCTCTCTCTCTCTCTCTCTCTCTCCCTCTCTCCTCCCCTCCCTGCGTTTCTCTCCTCCGGTGGCCACGACTGTCGTCTCTGTGCTCCTAGCCACCGTCCGACGTCCTCCCACCCTCGAAGAAAACCCTCGACGTCAGCCCCTTCCCTCGCCGGTCCGACGTTCCCACGGAGCTCGCCATCGCCGTCGCCGATACCCTTCGTCGCTCCGACTTCCAAATGCTCGCCGCCACCGATTAGGAGAAGAACCACGCCGCTGTCCCTCGTCCGACCACCTTTCGCACCCTGTTGGACGCCGCACCCCAAGCTCGCCTCGAGCTCCATGCTTCCCCACCGACGCCCGCTCCACCTCCTTCGACGAAGCAACAGCGACGCCGTCGGAGCAAGCACCCCGCCGTCTACAAAGCTCGCCACCCCACCTCTTCCCTCTCCGACTGCAGGACGTCTCGTCGCCGTCGCTCGCCACAAACGCCACCGTCGTTGCCATCGACCACCCGCTCCACCGTGCATCCGCCGCTCCTCCGTCGCAGTCAACCGCCCCGAGCCCCGCTGACGACGCACGAAGCCCCCCATGCACGTAACAAAGGTGAGGGATAATTATGAGCGTATTTTTGTAAAATACGAAAACGTATTTCGTATATACGTATTTTTAATTAATTATTAAATGGGTTTTATGGTGTGAAATTCATAACTAAATATATAATCCTCGGAAAAATGTGAGACTAGCTCCAGAAAATCGGAAATAATATTCTGGATCCAATGGCAATGGTCTCATCTCGATAAGATGTTTAGATTTTTCGCAATAAAATTTTTAGCCTAAAACTTAAATACATAAAATTCTTTTTTAATCTATAACTCCTTATTTTCACCTACACTGATACATGATAAAAATATATGTTAAAGAAATCTTCGAGATGGTCTTTTTCGACTACTCACTTGAACATTTCCGACTAGTATTGCACCCGGAATAAATTACGGAAGGTTTACGTTACTTAAATAAATTAGGGGTTTAAAGTGATTTTTAAGCTTCTGAAAATTATAAAAAATAGCAGAAGCTTCTGAAAATATTTTCCTCTTAAAGTAAAATAATATTCTTCATTTTCAGCCTATATAAAAATTTAGAATGTTTTCCGACACCGTTTCATCCAATTTTGAAAATCAACACGATCAAAATATTTGGATAGAAATGTCGTGTTTTCTAATCATTGTTTTGTGTTGCAGGTACAAACTCTTGTGCACCAACTTCAGAGGAAGCCCTAGATCCATTCCCGGCCTTCTACGACAATCTCGAATTTAGTAAGTCACGACGAATTCTAAAATTAGAAAATTAGTTAGTGTCCCTGTATGAATTTAGGACATCACATACAGTCTTAGAACGGCTATTGACTTGAACCGAACTAGAAACCTAATCTAATAGGAAAAGTAATCAACTACAGATTACTTTGCCAACTTTCAACTTTGGTGGTTGTAATACACAACCATCAACTTGGGTAAATTGTGTGCTAACGAAACTACCACCCTTAAACCAACAATTTTTGTATTCCATGTTTGTTGGACTTGTCTTTATCCTCAAATTTCTTAGCATCCACTTTGCTTTACTTTCTTGTTTTAAAACCAGTTGTCCTGGTTAACTATCATCGTAAATAATGAATTGATAACATCTTGTGAAACATGTTGCGGAATATCTTGTGGAACATCTCATGGAACACCTTGTGGAACATCCCGTATAAAACATGTACATAGAACACTTGACACTTCACTGGGGTTTTTGGGTAACTCATAGTTTGCGAGAGTGCGGGAGTGACTGGAGTTCAATCTTTCCGTCCTGCTGCCTGTGTTTCGATATCCCGTATCGCTGCCTTAGTTTCAGCAAAATACATGTACAGTGCCTGTGTTTTGGCATTCGTCTGGGTCGCGTCCAGGCAAGAGATGAACTCAATGGTCACATACTGTACTCTCCGGCTTGAGTCATGTAGTTTAGTGTAAAAGCCTTTGTCGATGGCACGCACTGACATGATTTACCTAAAGTTGTTTCCATTTTACTCGAAAGACAAGGATAAGGACTAGCTAAATGCACTTCCCTTACGATCTATTACTTAATGGTTACAATTGCTAGTTGAGTTTTTAAAGAAATTTTTTCCTTTGAACATGCCACAGAGTTTAAAGAAGCAAATAAAATGTTTAACCCAAAAAAATAACGAGACATTCTATCAAGCATGGGAGAAATTCAAACAGGTCGGCAGTAATGTGAAACAAGTCTGTAGGTTTACATAACTAAACAATAGTCACAGTCAAACTATAGATGGACTGATGCTGCTCTCAGAGGTGACACACAATGCCTTCAAATCTAGTAGAATATGTAAAGAAACAGTGAGGATCGCCATAGATCATAGGGGTACCGATAAGATAATCCTAATAGAAACAAGTCTCTCGAGAGATCTACATGAATCATCATCTCCATTTAACCAAAATTTAACCAACCAGTCTTAAACTAAACAATTCCAAATCCACAATCCAATCTATAAGTGAAGAACTAGATTTATTCCAATCAATAACTAACACATTAAATGAAATAAAATAGAGCCAAAGTAAATAAGGTCTACCGTTCACCGAGGATGGCCAATTCTTCGTATTCTCCTCACTAAAGTCCCCGAATCACCATTGGTTGCTTGAGGAAGAGGATGACGTAGACTGAACGGATCGAAGCACCAGAATCGAAGACAGATAAGAATCGAAAGCCCAAAGATAGATGAAAATTGGAACTCAAGAATAATCTCAAAGAGTTGATATGTTCACGCGAAGAATTTCTCGAAGAATAAGAGGAAATAGATATAGACGTTGGATCGTGCCCTTGAAGGAAATCGTGGGTGATAAATATGAGAGATCATGTCCAAGATCCCGCATAACGGCTGAGGGCGACGGCTCAAATATGAAAACTAGGGTTAGTGTTGGATAAGATGGCTTGCTCGGCGAGATAAGAGTGGGCCGTCCGATCAAACTGGCCATCAATCAGATCAGGTCGGGCAGTCAAAGAAGCGAGTTGTAGATCGATGCGGCCAAATAAGTTGGGCCAAGCTATCTAACTCAAATAAAGATGGACCATGGGCCTGCGGCTGGGCTGCCGGTGCTTGGCCAAAAGTAATAATAGACAGAAAAAAAAGAAAAGAGAAATTGGTAGGTAAAATTGCACGAGAAAAATCCCCAATAACCATGTATAAAATATAGGTCGTTATAGGGGCAAAGTGCATATATTCCAACCCAAACCAGGGGTAAAAGGGGAAGTAGACGTTAAGTACAAAAACATAGGGGGCCAAAGTGAAAAAAAACCGATGACAATCCTGTAAATATGTGTATCATGGAGGGTCATTGGGGTTTGATGAAAATGCAATGGCAAGCTTGCAAATAATGAGAATGATGGGGGATTTTGTTTGGATTCTCCACAAACTCACCCCCAACCCCAAGCCCAAATCCCACCCTCCACCAAGTGGGGCCAACCATGGCAATGTGGTACAACCTAGTCTACACACTTATCCTAGAGGGATAAAGGTGGGCCCCACTTTTTTGTCCCATGGGGACAAATCCGTGGGAAACATCCTCTACTTGTATAATAGATTAGAAATAACCCGAGCACTAGTGCACAGTGACCCAAGGAAAAGCCCACACACGACATGTGGTGCAAACGCACAACCGACAAAAGAACGAGACAAGTGGGGTTGGGTATGGGTATCGTCAGGAGGAGGCGTGTAACGACCGGTATTCATCGTATGTCTTTTGTACGTAGTTTGTTGATGTATTGAATTATGCGATTACTCGTACTACGATTTTGTGGATGAGCATGTATGCGTGATCCGTTGTCGTAATTATGTTCCCTCGACCTCATGATCGCGCTAACACTAACATTGTCACTTTTGGACATCATTAGTGTTCAGTGGCAAAATCGTAATAATGAGAATATATATGACCACATCGATATTCATCTTTAATTCTATTATATCATATATATATGTATACATGCCAATAAAATTTTAACAACTAAATCAAATAATATCCCAACTAGGATTTCTTATATCTTAATTTAGATCTTAACCATCAAAATCTTAATTATCTAATTAAATCCCTTCCCAGTTAATATCCTACCTAATTCATTATCTCAAACAAATAACAGTATCCAATATCCTGACCCGTTCCCACCTCACGCACGCGCGTGGTAATGCCCTACGAAGCTACTGCACAAGTACTAGAGGGGGTGTGAATAGTACTTTAAAATAATTAAGAAGATAATTCCTAATTATCTTGCAAACTCAACCAACAATGCGGAAATGTAAATATAGACAACAAAGAAATGCAATCGCAAACAGACGATTTAACGGGTTCGGATCCACCCAAGTCTCCCCGACTTGTTCCCGGTGATCCTACGTCCCAAACACCCGGATCCCCTCCGGATACTTGAGTTAGAATCCTCTAACTCAAATTTGCACTATGAAATACTTGTAGAAACCTCTACAAGATCAAATCATACACAAATGAAATTGTGACTCCCACAACCCGGGATCACAAACAAACTCTCACAACCGAGAGTAAAACACTTACAATATGAAAGTAAATGAAATACGAACTTACCGACAAAATCCTATGCCTTGAGTAAACTTATGATTTAGGGCAAAACAGATTTTGGGGAAGATGAAGGCACCAAACCCTAGCTCCAAGATGTTGATCAGCTATGGAGGGCTAGGAAGATGTTGGTTGCCTTGGATCAAGCTCTTGGCTTGAATGGCTCAGAATCAATGTGAATCTCTCTTTGGAAGTAAGAGTGGAAGAGAGATTCTTTGGAAATGAATGAGCTTTGAATGAGGATTAAATGCTTCTATTTGATTCTCTAAAGATCAATAATTATCAGCCTTGAATTCTATGAATGCAGCACTCCAAGTATATATAGGATAGAGGAAAGAGAGAGCAAAAATCATGGCATTTAATGCTCCAACGGCTCTATTCTGAAGCAGACTAGTCGGTCAAAGAAGGATCACTGACCGACTAGTTCATCAACTAGTCGGTCGGTGAAACAACATGAACCGACTAAGAGGTGAACAGTGAATAAAGAAAGTTCAGACTTAAAGAACTTGTCGGTCCAAGAAGACTTGCCAACCGACTAGTTTCACAACTAGTCGGTCGGTGAGTGTTCTTTGACCGACTAACAGATGAAATCAAATAGTCTGAATACAAGTTGAATTAGTCGGTCTAAGAGCAAATGCTGACCGACTAGTTTATCAACTAGTCGGTCGACAAATGTACTTAGACCGACTAACGATAAACAGTAACTAAGGCTGTACAGTAGAGGCTCAACTAGTCGGTCTAAGAAGGATTCCTAACTGACTAGTTTCACAACTAGTCGGTCGGTGAACCTTCTTTGACCGACTAACTGTAAACAGTAAGTGAGCTAGAATTGAAGAAGGCATTCTAGTTGGTTCAAGAAGCTTTGCCGACCGACTAGATTGCCATCTAGTCGGTTGGTTCTTCTTCTTGAACCAACTAACATGCACAAGAAGTCACGAATCGAAGCGCGAAGCTTCGGGAAAATTTGTATGGACTTCTACTAAGATCCTAGCTCTAAGATATGAGCGTTATGAAGATTAAAATGTAAGACCTACTCAAGGCTTAACATTCTACGAAAAGAAGCTAGAAGACTATAAATAAAACTTGACGAACCGTCTTCAAGAGCTTTAGTCAAATCTTCATGACTTCAATAATGGTCCTTGAGCTTCAACGAAGCTTTAGGCATACGATCACGCGCTTTGAGAAGTCTCGAGACGTCGATTTTGATGTTCATAGAAGTTTGGCGATGATCTCCATAACTGCGCTCACAAAGAGTTAGTTCACGATATTTATATTTGTTCATCATCCAAAACCAAATCCGGGGAATCAGTACTCAACATTCTCCCCCTTTTTGGTGATGACAAACCAACTTAAATAATAATAAAAAATAATAATTCAAATGAAATTTACTTACTCCCCCTGCATTGATGACACGTTAATTCCAAATTAAACAATAATCATATGCATCAAGCAGATGAGGAAAGAAAAAAATGAGAATCAATTATTGAAATATCGGATTTGAAATCCATTTTTATATCTTAACTCCCCCTGAATCTAACATATCAAATTAGATTCACGGTAAATTGCTTTGAATTATCATGTAGCACATCGTCATTATTAATTCTCTCCCCCTTTGGCATAAGCAAAAAGAGTGGGAGGAGATCAACGACAACAACAATGGCTAAAATAAAAGCACGGGAGTCGTAGAATACGACCACGGTCCAAATGACACCAAAGGAAAATACGAATTAAATCAAAGCATGCCAACAAGACCATAGTTGAAAATCGAAAATGAAATCATCAAAACTCAAATTAATTTCACGAATTGAGTTATGGAATATACTCTCCAATATCAACATTCTTGGTTAATTTAGTGCATGGAAAACAATTTTATGTTTCCATAGAAAAAATTTCTATTAAATCAAGATAATCGTCGAGCGACGAAGTCAACATCAGAGACAATAATATAATGTGCACAAGAAAGTAAATGTCAACACGATGTATATATATATGTGAAACATGATACAACAAAATTATACATCTGCCAACATACATATAAGCGATCCTCAGATCGAAGCACAAAATACACCATCATATCACAGCAGATATCGGAGTATCACATACATACAAAAATATCAAAACTCCATCAGAGATACATCAAAATACATCCAAAAGTATCAAAAATCCACAACCACCATCTATCTTACCCAACTCTCTCACAACTACATATATCATCCAATGTGCACTAGGAGAGCCCTCCAATCACAAGCTCATGAGGCAGCGGGAGGATCTGCAGCAGCATGAGGCTCTGCAGAAGGAGTGGTGGTCACTGGGGTAGCAGGAGTGTCCACGGTCGCAATGGGAGTGGCCTCGGGAGCACCAGACGAAGTATCCACCGAAGGAACGGTGGCAGCAGGTGTGCTCTCAGGGGCACTGGCGGAAGCATCAGCAGCAGCAGACGTACCCTCTGGGGCACGAACAACAGATCCAATGAGCTCCTCAAGCTCAGCATCATCCATCTCCTCGTCGTCAGAAACAGACGGAGGAACCTCAATGCCCAAGCGAGAGCAGATGCGAGCGAGCATCTCCTCGGAACGAGCACAACGAGACTCCACACGTTTCAATGAACGTGCAAGCTCAACGAGAGTAGGAGAGGGAGCAGCTGAAGCGGAGGCAGAAGCTGAAGGAGTCGTCCTCTGAACATGACGAAGCGCCGCAAGAGACTTCTTGACGGCCGTCGCATTCAGAGGGGGACCGAGGGGACGCTCATCATCAAGAGGAAGAGGGACACGAAAGTGACAGAAGACGAGAGTCAAAAGGCACGGGTAAGGAATGTGGGCTGACTTGGTGGAATTTCGAATACACTCGAAAGAATCAATCTTGTCAAGAATAATCCGTGCCCAATTGATCTCACTCCCCATGAAGATGGCGTAAATGAGTTTGAGGAATGGCTGGGAGGGTAAGCTAGATGAGCCGTACTTCGGAAGGAGGCACGACTTCAAGATGAGATTTAGAACCCAGGCATTCGGCTTGAAAGACTTGGATGGGACGCCAATCATGGCGGGAGGGATGACATGGAAAATCTCGGAGAGCATGGCCTAGTCAAGATCAGAAATGTCATCGACAGAGATATCGGATGGAAGAAGGCCAGACGAGGAGACACCTAACAAATCCCCTAAGATTTCTACCGTGAGGACTATCGGTGTCCCCAAGACAGTCGTCTCAATGGAATGGGTCTCGTCGTACTGACCGCGAACACGGTTCACATAGAATAGCTTGATTAGACAGGGGTAAGGGTGTGGATTCGCCTTAGGGTCATATCGAAGATAATCAATAAGACCACTAAACGAAAGAAGATCGGCTAGGTGAGGGAAGTCGGAGAACTGAACGAAGTGCTCCAATAACAGCAGACAGTGCTCGATACGGTTGTATGCCGCGAGACACAATGGGTCATCGCGATATAGCGAAATATCGACACCGCCAACTGGCATCGGAGCCTTCCCCTTAGGCTGACGAGTGCTAAATCGGGGTGGAGGAGTAGGATCCCTATGGGTAGGCTCGGTCTCAGGGATATATTCCGTGTCGGAATCAGAATTAGCTGGAGGAGTGGGAGCATGGAATAAAGTTGGAGACACGATCTGTTTCCTAGGCTTGGGCTGAGATCTAGGCTTGGCGGTCGCCGTCCTCTTCTTCTTAAGAGGAGGCGAAGACGACGAAGGATGGGTGGTCTTAGAATGGCGTTTGGGTTGTGGGGGGTCCGTAGATGGAGATCCGACGGTCATGGGTGACGGACGCGAGGGTTCGATAGGAATACGTGTCCTCGCCATAATCGGGACGAGACACGCACGAAATCGAAAGCTAAAGCCCTAGAACAACCCTAGGCCGAACCCTAAGTCGAATGAACCTAACCCTAGATGCAGAAATCAAAATAATCTAACCCTAGAAGCCTAAACAGCTGAAAGAGGGGATCGATAGATACCCTAGGTGGAGCGAGGAAGATCGACACCGGTGGAGATGGCCGGAAGGCGTCCGGAAACGACAGACGACGGCAGAGGGAGAGGAGGAAGTCATAGGGATTTGGGGGTTTGGAGGAAAATCGCATCGATTAGAAATGATTTTAGTCAGTGTGAGGCCGTATAAGTCGATGGGAAGATCAAAAGATGCAACTGTCCCTGTGCAGTTAGTCGGTCACCGTTCAAGCGCTGACCGAATAAATGACGATATAGTCGGTCGGCCAATGAGCTTGAACCGACTAATTGAAAACAGTAACTGAAGCCAAAATTAGGGCTTGAGTTAGTCGGTCTGAGTTCATTCACTGACCGACTAGATGCTGATCTAGTCGGTCGGTCAATGAACATGAACTGACTAACAGAGTTCAAAAATTTGAAATTTCGAAATTTTGAGTTCTCTCCTAATCGCACTTGGACAAAACATCGAAATACTCTCACTAATCATTATACTACCCCATTAAACATCGAAAATCTTAAATTTGACGTTCATGAATAAATCGAGCATAAATTCCGAAAATTCAACAAAAAATTCAGAAAATCTCAATAAATCTAGCATGTGCAAATATAACGAAATTTAATAGCATGCAAGATTATTGAAAAATATGAATCCTAAATCTCGGATTCACCCATAATCCCCAATTCTCGACGCAACCGCACGAAGGAGTCTTCCTTGAGTGGTTTCGTGAAAATATCGACGATTTGCTTCTGGGTTTTAACGTACACTAAAATGATGTCCTTTTTAGCAACATGATCATCTAAGAAATGGTGACGGACATCTATGTGTTTAGAACGGGAATGGTGTACCGGATTCTTAGAGAGACATATTGCACTTTGGTTGTCCACCATGATAGGGCAAGTATCACAGTTTATACCAAAGTCTTTAAGAGTGTGTCTCATCCAAAGAACCTGAGCACACGCGGAACCGTCGGCAATATATTCCGCCTCGGTGGTTGAAAGTGATACGGAATTCTGCTTCTTGGAAAACCAAGAGACAAGAGAATTTCCTATAAAATGGCAAGTGCCACTAGTACTTTTCCTGTTGGATTTGCATACCGCATAATCTGCGTCACTATATGAGATTAACTCATATGTGCTAGACTTTGGATAAAGTAATCCAAAGTCAAGTGTGTAACTTAAATAACGGAAAATACGTTTTACCGCTACTAAGTGAGATTCCTTAGGTTGAGACTGATAACGAGCACATACACATACGGCAAACATAATATCGGGCCTACTTGCGGTAAGATATAGTAAACTACCTATCATACCTCGATATAGATGAATGTCTACATCTTTGCCACCCGTATCTTTATCAAGATGCGTAGTCGTGCTCATTGGAGTCTTCTTCCCGGAGGCATTCTCCATTCCAAATCGCTTTAGCCACTCCATCGTGTACTTGGTTTGGTGGATGAAGATTGCATCGTTCATTTGGCGAATTTGGAGACCTAAGAAATACTTGAGCTCACCCATGTGGCTCATCTCAAATTGATCCTTCATCACATTAGAAAACTCTTCGCAAAGAGTGAAGTTAGTAGCACCGAAAATGATATCATCAACGTAAATTTGAACTAAAATAATATCATTATTCGAATACTTAACAAATAATGTAGAATCAACTTCTCCCATTTTAAAACCTAAATCCAAAAGAAAATTCTTTAGACGGTCATACCAAGCTCGAGGAGCTTGTCTCAAACCGTAAAGTGCTTTCTTAAGTTTGAAAACATGATTTGGAAATTTTTCATTTGTAAAACCCGGAGGTTGAGAAAGATAAACTTCCGCAACAACATCTCCGTTTAAAAATGCACTTTTAACATCCATTTGAAAGAGTTTAAAATCTTTATGGCATGCAAAAGATAACAATAATCTAATAGATTCTAATCTAGCTACCGGAGCAAAGGATTCTTCGAAATCGATACCTTCCTCTTGCCGATAGCCTTGAGCTACGAACCGAGCTTTGTTCTGGACGACGATTTGGTTCTCGTCGGTCTTGTTCTTGAAAATCCACTTCGTTCTTATAACGGTGTGGTTCTTCGATGGCAATGGAACAAGCTCCCAAACCTCATTCCTCTCGAATTGAATGAGTTCCTCCTCCATGTCTAAGATCCAAGCACCATCTTTGCACGCTTCATTAATATTCTTTGGCTCTATCGAGGAGGCAAAGGAACAATGAGCGAAGTAGTTGACTTGAGATCTCGTCTTGACACTATCAAGGATATTGTCAATGACTTGCTCATGAGGATGGTCACAAACGGTATGAAGCTGTTTGGGAATTCCCTGATCACTAGGAACATTATCAAAAGATTCATTAGTCGGGTTAGTATCAATAGAATCAATAGAATTAGAATTACCAATTGAATCACATAAAACATCCATGGAGTCATCATCATTAGTAATTCTAGTCGGGACAAATCCTTCATTAAATGAAACATGAAGTGATTCCTCGATCGTTGAGGTTCGTTTGTTGTATATCCGGTAGGCTTTGCTACGGGAGGAATATCCAACAAATATCCCCTCATCGGATCTTGGATCAAATTTGTCCAAACTACCATACATGTTTTTAATAAAACATTTTGCGCCGAAAACACGAAAATGTTTAACTTGAGGCAATCTACCAAACAACAATTCATAACAAGTTTGTTTGGTGCCGAGCCTCAAAAGTATCCTATTAAACACATAGCAAGCGGTATGTACCACTTCCACCCAAAATTGATGGCCAAGTTGGCTATCATCAAGCATAGTGCGAGCACATTCCACTAGCGTCCTATTCTTTCTCTCAACAACACCATTTTGAGGAGGTGCGCAAGGGAATGAAAAGGTGTGAGTAATACCAACTTCATCACAAAAATTTGAGTAAGACTCATTCTCAAATTCCCCTCCATGATCACTACGAATAGTGAAAATGGTGGTTCAAATGAAATTTTGTACTTTCTTAACAAATATTGTGAAGTTTTCAAAAGCATAATTTTTATTACTTAAGGAAAATACCCAAGTAAATCTAGAAAAGTCATCAACGATGACAAGTCCATATCGTGCATTTCCTAATGAAACAAATCTAGTTGGCCCAAAAAGATCTAGATGTAAAAGCTCTAGAGGCCGCTTAGATGAAATGCTTTTCTTAGGTTTAAAAGACGATTTTGGAAGCTTGCCTCGTTGACACGAGTCACAAAAGCTTTTCTTTTGAAAGACAAGCTTAGGGAAGCCTCTAATAGAATTTAACTTGGAAAGCTTAAAGAGTGTTCCAAAGTTCACATGACCAAAACGTCGATGCCATAAGTGTTGTTCACTTGTGTTGGCAATGAGACATTGTTCATGTGATCTCGGAAGATCTAGGATATATATATCCTTATGGCGTGTGTCGAAAAACAATAAATCATTATTATATTTTATTAAAATATGGCACATTCCTTTCGCAAATTTAACTTTGTAACCTTTGTCACAAAGTTGGCTTATTGAAATAAGATTGTGGTTTAATCCTTTAACAAGGTAAACATCACTTATTAGTGGTTTAGAAGGATTACCCACTTTTCCAACACCTATGACGATTCCGCTCTCGTTGCCTCCAAAGACTACCCGGTTTCCATTTGCAATGGGCACCACTCCGGAGAGCAATTGAGCGTCACCCGTCATGTGTTTTGAACACCCGCTATCGAGTATCCAATTGTTCTTGGAGCTAAATTTGGATTTGTTGCTCCGTTTCTTTTTCTTGAGTACCTAAAGATAAACATATCATTCCATGGTACCCAAGGTCATTGGGTCCTAAAAGATTAGACCTTTGGAAGCCAAGTCCAATTGGACTTAGACTTCCCCACATAATTATCACTATGCACGACATTCATAAAATAAGAATTCTTATAAACTTGTTTTTCATTCATGCTTGTGTCCTTTGGGCTCCAAATAGTGAAGATTTTGGGAGCCCTATTCCTATTGGGAGCATGCATGCGTTGTTGATTTCTACGTGATGCATGTCGTGGATAGGCATAAGGAACATAATGAAATGGTGCATGATGATAAGTGTTCATATGCTGGTGTGGGTGAACATATGCATGTGAAGGAACACGTGCGTGAGGGTGTCTCACTTGGTGTGCACGTGCCTGTGGATGTGGTGCATAAAAATCATCATATGTGTGAACATGTGGAGTAGGATGTGTGTTCCTACGCATGGTATTGGTGTACATATAAGCATGACCCTTCCTTGGAGGTTCACCCAAAGTGGGTTTCTTTCCAAATGAGGGTGTGTACGAGGTGGAAGCACCATTGGTAGATGAACTACCAACGGAGTGTTTGCTACACTCGTTGAGGCATCGAAAGTTGGCCTAACAAAGGTAGTAGATGACTTGGATGAATTTCCCATCTTATACCCCAAGCAAATATGGTGATTGGCCGGAAGTAAGTCATTTAGGATTTTATCCAAATGATCCTTACCCTTATTGAATTTGTTAATTCGGCCTAATGTGCACTCATACTTCTCGGTGAGAGAATGCATAGAAGCATCCAAAGTGGATACTTGCGATCTGAGCACATAAACACGAGATTTGAGATTCTCATTCTCAATACTCAAAGTTGAGTTTTGAGAAGTCAAATCCGCTATCTTGTGTTCATCCGATTCCTCAATATGAACATGTTCAAGTTGAGACTTGAGATTTACAATCTCATTTCTCAACTCTTCAACAACGGTGTCGTTGTTGGTGATGATAGGTTTAGGCGAGGTTTGGATGCTAGCTAAATCATCTTTAACTTTAGTATATCTATTTACTAAATTTAGTGTATTTAGACCATATTTGCTCATTAGCATGTCTAAGGTCATCCATGGTTACCTCATCGCCTTCATTATCGCTATCATCGGAGGAGGAATCTTTATCTTGCTCCTCTCTAGCCATGAAGCACATATGTGCTTTCTCCACTTGCTCATCATCTCACTCTCCACTCGAGGAGTCATCCTCGGAGTCGGTGAATGTCCCGACAAGTCCCTTCTTGTACCTTTCTTGTACTTCTTTGACTTGTCGAACTTCGGCGCCTTCCACTTCTCCTTTTGCTTGTTTTGAGGACAATCCGCTTTCATGTGTCCTGGCTTATTGCATTTAAAGCACAAGGGAGCGGAGGCGTTAGAAGAACTAAACTTAGATTTGTTCTTGAAATTACCTTTCCGGAAGAACCGGTTGAACTTATTTGCCATGAGGGCCATGGATTCCAAGTCCAACTCGTCTTCCGGGTCTTCATCATCGGTCGATGTAGATGTTGATGGAGCGGCCTTGAAAGCAATAACCTTCTTTGGCTCGTCTTGCTTCAAGTAGGACTTCATCTTGTCCTGCAACTTTAGTTTGCTATCCTTGCGTACCTCATAAGGCATTAAGGTACCCATTAGTTGAATAACCGTATACTTACTCATATCATTACCTTCCTCGATGGCGAAGGTACGTTTCTCCCAACAAGAAGGAAGTCCGTCAATGATCTTGGAGACTTTCTCCTTTTGGGTGTAGGTTTTCCCAAGAGCCTCCAACTCGTTGGTGATGTCAACAAAGCGAGCATAGTACTCCTTCATCTTCTCACCTTGTTGCATATGAAATAATTCGTAATCTTTATTCACAACAACGAGTTTAGAGTCTCTTACCCTACTCGTTCCTTCATGCAAGATGAGGAGGGAGTTCCATATTTGATATGCACTCTTACATGTGCATATCTTGTTGAAGTCCTCGGGCTCCAAAGTACATTGCAAGGCGTTCATTGCCTTGGCATTGCTTACCTCCGCGGCGACCTCCGCGGTAGTCCACTTCGCGAAGTCTTCTTCTTTGGGCTCGACGTACTCCGTCAACGTGGCTCTCCATAACGAAGCACTCCGGAGGAAAGTTTCCATCTGGAATTTCCAGTACCCGTAATTGGTACCGTTGAAGAAAGGAGGCCTCGTCGAGGAGTGTCCTTCCATCACCGAAGAAGCTCATTCACGGTTCCTGAGGGTGCTGTAATCTGAAGGTGGACGAACGGTCTTGTTGTCGTTGGTAGACATAGCTAGGTACTTGGCTCTGATACCAAATGTAATGCCCTACGAAGCTACTGCACAAGCACTAAAGGGGGGGTGAATAGTACTTTAAAATAATTAAGAAGATAATTCCTAATTATCTTGCAAACTCAACCAACAATGCAGAAATGTAAATATAGACAACAAAGAAATGCAATCGCAAACATACGATTTAACGGGTTCGGATCCACCCAAGTCTCCCCGACTTGTTCCCGGTGATCCTACGTCCCAAACGCCCGGATCCCCTCCGGATACTTGAGTTAGAATCCTCTAACTCAAATTTGCACTATGAAATACTTGTAGAAACCTCTACAAGATCAAATCATACACAAATGAAATTATGACTCCCACAACCCGGGATCACAAACAAACTCTCACAACCGAGAGTAAAACACTTACAATATGAAAGTAAATGAAATACGAACTTACCGACAAAATCCTATGCCTTGAGTAAACTTACGATTTAGGGCAAAACGAATTTTGGGGAAGATGAAGGCACCAAACCCTAGCTCCAAGATGTTGATCAGCTATGGAGGGCTAGGAAGATGTTGGTTGCCTTGGATCAAGCTCTTGGCTTGAATGGCTCACAATCAATGTGAATCTCTCTTTGGAAGTAAGAGTGGAAGAGAGATTCTTTGGAAATGAATGAGCTTTGAATGAGGATTAAATGCTTCTATTTGATTCTCTAAAGATCAATAATTATCAGCCTTGAATGCTATGAATGCAGCACTCCAAGTATATATAGGATAGAGGAAAGAGAGAGCAAAAATCGTGGCATTTAATGCTCCAACGGCTCTATTCTGAAGCAGACTAGTCGGTCAAAGAAGGATCACTGACCGACTAGTTCATCAACTAGTCGGTCGGTGAAACAACATGAACCGACTAAGAGGTGAACAATGAATAAAGAAAGTTCAGACTTAAAGAACTTGTCGGTCCAAGAAGACTTGCCAACCGACTAGTTTCACAACTAGTCGGTCGGTGAGTGTTCTTTGACCGACTAACAGATGAAATCAAATAGTTTGAATACAAGTTGAATTAGTCGGTCTAAGAGCAAATACTGACCGACTAGTTTATCAACTAGTCGGTCGACAAATGTACTTAGACCGACTAACGATAAACAGTAACTAAGGCTGTACAGTAGAGGCTCAACTAGTCGGTCTAAGAAGGATTCCTAACCGACTAGTTTCACAACTAGTCGGTCGGTGAACCTTCTTTGACCGACTAACTGTAAACCGTAAGTGAGCTAGAATTGAAGAAGGCATTCTAGTCGGTTCAAGAAGCTTCGCTGACCGACTAGATTGCCATCTAGTCGGTTGGTTCTTCTTCTTGAACCAACTAACATGCACAAGAAGTCACGAATCGAAGCGTGAAGCTTCGGGAAAGTTTGTATGGACGTCTACTAAGATCCCAACTCTAAGATATGAGCGTTATGAAGATTAAAACGTAAGACCTACTCAAGGCTTAACATTCTACGAAAAGAAGCTAGAAGACTATAAATAAAACTTGACGAACCGTCTTCAAAAGATTCAGTCGAATCTTCATGACTTCAATAATGGTCCTTGAGCTTCAACGAAGCTTTAGGCATACGATCACGTGCTTTGAGAAGTCTCGAGACGTCACTTTTGATGTTCATAGAAGTTTGGCGATGTCACGCCCCGCTTCCCATTGTACTTGGGAGCGAGGACGCGACGAAGGTCCGCATGTGCTTAAAACAAGAAGGAGGTATTTTTTTTTCTCATCCTCCTTGGTTTAAGCACATTACGCGTCTGTGATAACACTTGCAGATTCTTGCATGCGACTCAAACAGCACAGATAATATATTTACAATCTCAAGTCTCAGAAAAGATACAACAAAGTATGAAATGTAAAGAGGGTCATAGAGCCCATACAAATTTTGAAAGAATTAACAATGTACAAAATGATACGAAGGCACAAAGCTTCTCAGCGACGGAACATAACAGCAAGGTACCCATGGTCAACCTGCTCAGTCTCTAAGCAACTCCTCAGCAAATCTGTCTAATACCTGACGTATATTTCACAAGACAAGGAAATATACGTCAGCGAGGGTCGCTCGGCAAGATTTAAAAGGGTTAAGATAATTGACCCTCGGCAAGGTTTTCGAAAACGATTTCATGGCAATATGAGTCACAACATTAGAATTTACAATAATTAAAGCATGGCAAGTGTGTGTACAACAATAAACGTGACAAGTGTGTGCGTACAGCAATAAGCATGGTAAGTGCGCGTGTAAAGCAATAAGCATGGCATTAGCGGGTGTGTACAGCAATAGCATGTTAAGTGAGTGTACAACAATAACATGGCAGGCGTGGTGTGTACAGCAAATGATCGTGACAAGTGTGGTGTGTGTACATCAGTAAACATGGCGAGTGTGTGTGTACAGCAGTAAACATGGCAAGTATGTGTGTTCATCAAATAACATGGCAGTTCTAAGCAAGTTGAAATAAGGTAATGACTTGGCAATTTGTAATTTCATGTCCGTGTTTCTCTTCACTCCTAGGGTTCCCGCCTTTAAGACGCGATGAGTAAGTCATTCTTCACGCGGGGGTATAATCACGATTGATACTAACCCACCGTATAGGTGGTGTTCTTGAAGACATGACCCCTACATACGCTTAGTAGCCGTTCAACCCTAACCCCACCCAAAGTTTGCCGGAACACGAGCCAGCCTAGTCGTATTACAACCACGAGCTTGTCAACTCACATGACACCACGAATTCACTATTTCGCCTCTTGGGCGCACGATTTCATGATTTTAAGTATTCCAATATATTCCATCATTATGCATCCCATCAATAACCGTTCAATCAAAAGTGTGCAAACATGATGTGTAACATGGCATAAGGTAAACTAGCAGTTCTTGGTTTAGCATTTAAAAGTAGCGATATCAAAAATTGTAAATGTACACTTGCCTGACAAGTTCGGATGTCCAGGTGGGCGTAACGGTGGGCATGTTAATCTGCGACATCGGATTAAATACAATTTTAAACTTAACCAACATTACTAAAACTATAACATATAATTGGGCATGTTAACCGTATCTGACTACTAATACCTACTGACATACCACTAACTAACTATCATATAACAGCACTAAACACATACATCTATACTGTAAATTAAAATCAACCTAACTGTACTCGTACTTGATAACAAAAGTTAACATTTGGCTATTGGAATGTAACTGTACATATGCATTAAAAGAACAACTAGAAAATTAACTCATAGCTTTGAATATAATACTTTAAAACTCTCTCTTTCTTACCTAGAGGTAACAGCTTGCCCCCTTTCATCTTCTTACTGTCAATTCACTTCTCCCCTTCATTCTTATCGTCGTTCTTCCCTCTCTCTCCGTTCTCTACTGTTCGCTCGAAGAAGCATAGGATCATTGGGTTAAGATTTGATCCGAAAGATTGATTTGATTAAGATGCGATTAGTACGATTTCGTCCCTGCAATCAGAATCATCCACCATTTAAAGAAATCAATAACGCGCTCATTAAATCACGTGCACAAGCTACTAAACCTAATAATACTGATAAATAACATCATACTAATAGTCCTTAATAAATCACTATACCAATCAAATACGTACGATATACGTATATATAAAAACAGGACGTTACAGGCGATGATCTCCATAACTGCGCTCACAAAGAGTTAGTTCACGATATTTATGTTTGTTCATCATCCAAAACCAAATCCGGGGAATCAATACTCAACACATGTGGCACAACCCCTCGCTCGCGCATCTCAACAGCAACCCAAACAAAATCATAACGAAACCAACCTCGAACGCTAATAATTCGATCGGATCTCACGTAACCAACCCCGCATGAGCCATGCATGATTCTCGTGCAACTCTCAACTGCAACATTCAGGCCCTCTTCGATTCTTCTTCTTCCTCTCCTCCTTCATATAACTCTCAGCCTTGTCTCTGTTTCCCTTCAAAACCCGAAACCCAGGTGAACCCTCTGCCGTGCTCTCCCAGTCACAAACCTGATGCCTCCTTGCCCGCGACTCCCCTACTCTCTGACCATCTCTCCTCCCTCCGACCAGCCCCTTACCCGACATCAGCACCCCTCCCAAGTGCGCCTCTTCCCTCGAACCCAAACTCTCTCCGGCAGCCCAATACCACCCTGCAAACCTCTTCATCGCTGCACCTATCACATCTCCGTCCCTCACGACCCTCCGACGCTGCCAAACTCAACCGCCACCCTCGCCTCGACGCATCGCCCCGCTCCCTCTCCAGCGCCTCGTCACGCATGCTCCAACGACATCCTTAAGCCCGCGCTGCTGCTCAGAGCCGTTTCTGTTGCCGCCCCGGACAGTCGCCATCGCCGCCCTGACTTCCGCTGTAGCGCCTAGCTTCTGACACTTTTCAGCCGTTGCACCACGCAAGGAGCTCGCCGTTAAACACGTAAGCTTACAGTGCAATTGTTACATCATGCATATGTAGGTGATAATATATATATATATATATATATATATATATATATATATATATATATATATATATATATAGTTTAGGGATGTTAAATATTAAATTTAAAGCATATTAGTAATAATTAATAATGCATGCATGCATGTCATAGTACTATCTGTATAGTAACTCATATATTAGATGTTAATAATAATTTTTAAACCAATGGTAGTTTATTAGGTTATATGTTAGTTGGTGTATAAAATTCAGTATGTTAAACTTAACAGTACTTATAATTTAGGATACGTACCATATAATAAGGCTTAAGTTACTTAAATGATAGAACAATATATGTAATATAACAGTACAGCATATTAATATGATGTTAGTATTAATCACTATATTAGTAAAACAGTATACAGATGATAATAATATAATTTAATATCTTGTTAAAACCTTCATTAGGAATCTCTTTAACTGATTAGACAACTCGACTTCGCAGAAACGACCGCGCCCCTCCTAACAACCGTTTGGACACCCCACGACTCCAGAGGCAAGTATTTTATCGTAAATGGATTACAAATCTCATTTGTGCAACCTTAATGCTAAGTTCTCTTTTTAATGCATTTGTCAAATTTAGAATGCTGAATTGCATGTTAACATTATATAACTGTTTTTGGAATTAAATGGACGCGTAATAATGTTATTATTTATTGGAACAATTGATTATCTGCATGTTAGCATAACGAACTAAACTTAACAGAGGGTAGGACACAACCCTCGAATTGCATATGCAACACCATCTAATACAGATGGGATGAATCTAGTCGAAGACTAGAACATACACTTGGGTGGGGTTGGTTCATGTAGTAGAGTCTGTAAGTGTGTCTTGTACATCTTACGGCTACTTCCATAACACACCAATGGAAGCAAGCATCTTGGCCATTTTTCAGGTTAGGGATGGCAAGAAGCATCCTGGTAAACCCCCGATGATAGGATGTATCGAGAACACTATACCTACACAGACATAAACTTACACGAGCACAATATTACATTTTGTAAATGTGTTAACTTCTTTAAAATGCAATTCAACCATCAAATCATTTCAGCATGCTCAACTTTACTTTACGCACTTACTTATCATATCTGTGTCTGACGTTTCTTTCTGTTGCAAAGTTATTGCTTTCAATTACTATAAAAATCTTGCCGATGCTTTTCGCTGACATATATTTCAATGGAACTATGAAATATATGTTTGGTGCAGTGATAGAGTATAGCGAAGACCCTACCTACGAGGATCAAAACCAGGAGGCAGATCCATCGGATCAGAGTTACGAAGACGCCGAGATTCTCCCTGTTGAGGACTAGATTATTGCTGCCGCCTTCATTTGTTAGTTTATTCATTATTTCAGGTGTGTTTCTCATGAAATAAAATGTACGACCATGTTAGGCCTAACTTATTCGTGTACTTGCTTTTGAACTCTGGATGAAGTTGTAATAAATATCTGTGTTGTTTCTGAATATTGTGGTTACAAGAACCTGGTTGCTATTTACAAAAAACGCTTATTGTGCTTAAGTCAAAGAAGTAAGAAAAAAGTACATCTTCTTTTCTTTGAGCACATGCAGGCCTGCTCATGTTCTCGCTCCCAAGCACAATGGGAAGCAGTGCGTGACATGTTTTAGTGGTGGTCCATGTATGTCCTCTTGCAACCTACGAGACATTTCAGGAACAGTGCAAATATTATTACTAACCAGGTCATCTAGACAAATTAGTACACAAATGTTTACTTTGTTTTGTTTGCAGCATGGCAGGACGGCCCAATACTCGTAATGGGAATGGAATCAACAGGAATAAAACTTCAGACATCCATGAGCTCATGGGTGTCATAAGAGGCATATTGAAGATCCAACAACAGTTCATTCAGCAAGGTCAACAACAACAAGCTGTACAACCTGCACCACCGCCTCCGCGAGCTTCACCGGGAGCCAAGCAATTTCGGGAGCTGAACTTAAAAAGCTTCTCCGGAAGAGAAGGGCCATTGGAAGCTGAAGAATGGGCCCGGAATACGGAAAACGATCTGAATCTTTCCTGTATTGATCAAGTTGGATGGATAGAAGTGGCCAAGAAGCAACTGACAGGTAATGCACGGAACTGGTGGGACATAGAAGAAGCTCGTTTGGTCAAGCCCATCAACTGGACCATGTTTTGAGAGCGTTTCGACACTCAGTATTTTCCCCGATCAGTGAAGAGGGAACTGCAGCAACGGTTTGTCAACATGAAACAATGTAATCGTACCGTTAACGAATACGAGGCCGAGTTCTCAATGCTTAGTCGATTCGCTCTACATTTGGTTGAGGATCCCGAGGACCATGCATATCAGTTTTGCCAGGGTCTGGACCTAGACTTTCAAACTTCAATGTCTTCGGTGAATCTTACTACATGCCAGGACGTACTGGATGCTTCTAGGAAGCATGAACTTATTGTGAATCAGAAGAAGGTGCTCCAGATTGGAGGAAGCAAACATCCACCAGAGCCACCCAGGGGCAATCTCAGGGCTACTTAGACTGCACAATTCAAGAGGCCTGCTGCTCCTACCAACAACCGACCTCAGATGGTGTGCTTACACTGCAAGCACATTGGTTATCTCAAGAAGGACTGTCGGGAACTGCGGAACCAATGCTTGGTATGTGGAGCATCAGTGCATACTACCAGAGACTGCCATCGTCGCACCAATAAACCGATGATTGCTGGACCATCTGGACCTCCTGGACCTACTCAGCGTGGACCTCCTGGACCTACTCAGCGTGGACCACCTCTGGCTCCACAACAGAAGGCTTATAACCAGGCGAGGCAGAACCAGCCTAGACACCAATCGTTCAACATGACAACCGCTGTGGCCGAGACTGACAAGCAAGTAATCGCAGGTATTACCTAAACTCTTTCTTTTATATGCTTATAGTATACATATATGTGTGTTTGATTGTTTATCTTTAGCTAAGGTGTTCCCCTATATTCTAGGTGTGGTATTAGTAGCCTCTCACCCGGCCCTGTCTCTGTTTGATTCTAGAGCCTCTCATTGCTTCATATCCACAGGATTCGTAGAGAAGCACTCTATTCGTGTTGACCCTCTACCTAATTATTGGATCATCACTATGGGGAGTGAAGTAGTGAAAACTTCCTCTGGCTGTCGATCTTGCCCTATAGTGATCTGTGGACACGAGTTGTTTGCAGATTTCACGATAGTCAACATACCAAAATTCGATGCAATATTTGGCATGGATTGGTTGGAAAATTTCTACACTACCATCGATTGCCATAGGAAGAAGGTAGTGTTCGAAATCTCCAACCATTATGTGTTTGAATTCGCCAGCGGAGACCGTTCACTTGGACCAATCAAGTTTCGAGCAAAGCCGAACGATATGATCATTGCATCGATGTTACTCGAGCTAGAGAAACCTAGAGTGGTTTGAGATTTTGCTGACGTATTTCCTGAAGATATTTCGGGATTACCGCCTGACCGAGCCTTGGAGTTCGTTATCGACCTTCTGTCGAATACTTAACCCATTTTGAATGCACCTTATTGCATGGCTCCTGCTGAACTGGAAGAACTTTAGAAATAGCTCGATGATCTGTTGCAAAAGGGATTGATACATCCCAGCATATCTCCCCGAGGTGCACTTGTTCTATTGGTCAAGAAGAAGGATGGATCGAGAAGAATGTGTGTAGATTATTGAGAGAGCTGAACAAGGTGACCATTAAGAACAAGTATCTGCTGCCGCGTATGGGCAATATTTTTGATCCACTCGATGGATCGCGAGCCTTCTCGAAGCTAGACCTCAGAAGTGGTTATCATCAATTGAAGGTCAGAAGTGAAGATATTCAAAAGACGGCATTCAGGACCAAGTATGGGCACTACGAATTCGTAGTCATGCCATTCGGTGTGACTAACGCTCCCGCTATATTTATGAATCTCATGAATCTGATTTTCTATGAATACTTGGATAAGTTCGTAGTGATCTTCATCGACGATATTTTGGTATACTCGAGGAATGAAGAAGAACATACTGAGCATCTGCAGATTGTATTGGAGACTCTGCGACGACATCGATTATACGCCAAGTACATCAAGGTGAATTCTGGCTAGATCAAGTCACATTCCTTGGGCATGTGGTATCAGGAGACGTCATTTCTGTTGATCCGGAGAAAGTCACATCAGTTAGGAATTGGCCGACTCCTCGATCAGCTTCAAATATCCGGAGTTTTCTCGGATTGGCTGGCTATTACCGTCGATTTATCAAGGACTTCTCGAAGATTACTGAGCCTATAACTCGTCTGATGAGAAAAGACATCAAGTTCATTTGGTCTGAGGCTTGTAAGCAAGCATTTGAAGAGTTAAAGAAGAAACTGACGACTGCACCAGTGCTGGCTATACCAGATAGGACCGAAGGGTTCGAAGTTTTCTGTGGCACATCTGGCAAGGGTCTCGGATGTGTCCTACACCAGCATGGTCACATGATTATCTATGCATCCCGACAGCTAAAGAATCATGAGAAGAATTATCCGGCTCAAGACTTGGAGTTAGCTGCTGTCATATTTGCTCTAAAGATTTGGAGGCATTTTCTTTTGTGCGAGGAAGTAAAGATCTACACCGATCACAAGAGCCTGAAGTATATTTTCTCTCAGAAGGAGCTCAATACGAGGCAACACAGATGGTTAGAGCTTATGGCTGATTACGACATCAACCTGCAGTATTATCCAGGGAAAGTAATTGTCGTACCAGATGCTTTGAGCAGATTACCAGCGATCATGACTCTCTCTGTTCAATGGAGACTTCAGCAGGCTGTACGTGAGATGGAAGTTGAAGTTATTTTACCCGGGAATTCTGCATCATTGATGAAGAAGCAAGTTCAGTCTACTATCGTGGATTGAATCAAAGCTGCTCAAACCAGAGATGAGAAGTTATGAAAGATCAGGGAGCAAGTCGAAGCTGGACTTCGGACAGACTTCCTTATTTATGAGGATGGTTCTTTGAGATATGGTAGTAGATTTGCGTGCCTTTCGGTGATATCCAAGATGAGCTATTGAATGAAGCTCACAGCTCTCCTTACTCTATTCATCCTAATGGTACCAAGATGTACAAGGATCTGCGTCTGAACTTTTGGTGGCATGGCATGAAGAGAAGCATAACTCGCAGTGTTGCTAAGTGCCTAGTATGTCAACAGGTGAAGGCTGAACATCATTGAACTGCTGGGTTACTTCAACCTCTGCCTATTCCGGAGTGGAAGTGACAGCATATCACTATGGATTACGTGACCAGACTACCTTGGAGTGCAAAGCAGAATGATGCGATTTGGGTGATCGTTGATCGATTAACTAAATCGACACACTTTATACCATTTCGGGTAGGACAAAATACGGAAATACTGGGAAATAAGTATATGGAGGTAATAACCTATCCTTTACTTTTACGACTTCTTCTAGTATACATCGTGATGTAATCGATAATCATGCATGAGATTGTTCGATTACATGGAGTTCCAGTGAGCATCGTCTCCGACCGGGACACCCAATTTACATCTCAGTTCTGGAAGAGTCTGCAGACTAATCTGGATACAAGTCTTAGTTTCAGCACTGTGTATCACTCGCAGACTGATGGACAATCACAGCGTATGATCCAGATATTGGAGGACATGTTACGAGCTTGCATCCTGGATTTTAAAGGCTCGTGGGAAGATCATTTGCATCTGATAGAGTTTGCTTATAACAACAGCTACCAAGCCAGTATTGGCATGGCCCCGTTTATTGCAGCCTATGGAAGAAAGTGTCGATCCTTATTGAGCTGGGATGACATTGGTGATCGAGAATTGTAGGGTCCAGAGATGATAATGGAGACCGTGGATGTAGTGCATGGTATTAGAGACAAGCTACGCATTGCATAGGACCGGTACAAGCATTGGGCTGATGCCAACCGTCGTCACTTGGAGTTTCAACCAGGAGATCATGTCTTCCTGAAGATATCTCCAAACATAGGAGTTATACGATTTGGGAAGCGAGGGAAGCTCAGCCCGAGATTCATGTGACCATTTGATGTGTTATAGCAAGTTGGAGAAGTTGCGTATCGCTTAGCCCTACCACCTTCATGGGAGAGATTTCATAATATTTTCCATGTCTCACAACTACGTCGCTACGTCAGTGGCCATATTCATGCGGTTGACTAATCCGAGATTACTGTTCGACCAGATCTGACCTACGAGCAGCAGCCAGTTCAGATCATGGACCGACGACAGAAGGCCCTCAGGAATAAAGTTGTCAATCTTGTTAGAGTGATGTGGCGTCACGGATCACCTGGAGAATCCACCCGGGAACGGGAAGAGGAAATGCGTGAGCGCTATCCACATTTGTTTCCTGAACCCTAGCTGATAGAATTTCGGGGACAGAACTTTTATAAGGTGGGTAGGATGTAATGACTGGTATTCATCGTACGTATTTTGTACGTAGTTTGTTGATGTATTGAATTATGCAATTACTCGTACTATGATTTTTTTGGATGAGCCTGTATGCGTGATCCGTTGCCGTAATTGTGTTCCCTCAACCTCACGATCGCGCTAACACTAACATTGTCACTTTTGGACATAATTGGTGTTCAGTGGCAAAATCGTAATAATGGGAATAATTATGACCACATCGATATTCATCTTCAATTCTATTATATCATATCTATATGTATACACGCCAATAAAATTTTAACAACTAAATCAAATAATATCCCAACTAGGATTTCTTATATTTTAATTTATATCTTAACCATCAAAATCTTAATTATCTAATTAAATCACTTCCCCAGTTATTATCCTAACTAATTCATTATCTCAAACAAATAACAGTATCCAATATCCTGACCTGTTCTTGTTGGAACTTGGTATATTCTATCTTCTATTCCATATGGTTTTGATGTGACAATCTGTCACGACCCGCTTCCCTAAAATGGAGGCGAGATGTGAAAAGGTCCGCACGAGAGTGGAGCTGTGAAGCCCCAAACCCGATAAGCGTCAATAAAACATAAGCAGGTCCATGTAACCACAACGGAACAACAATAATAACACAAGGAGAGACTGAAATAAAATCTCACATCTCATAAATTGTCCAACATGAAAATAAGTCCAACATCCAGAAAAGCCACTAGGCTAAAAGAAAGAGTCTAAAGGCCCAGAACAAGGCCAACAAAAGCAACGACATAACAAAGGTATAGGTGCTACGCACCGATAACAAAACAACTGTCTAAACAAAAGTAAAACACAACGAAGACACTAGGACTGGTCCCCGGTGTCCACGTACTCCCCGTCAAACACAATCTCGGGCTCGGCGTCAGCAAACACCTCGTCCTCAACAATGTACTCAGGCTCAGAATCTAACATGTGTCACCCAAAAGAGTAAAGGGGCACATGTCAGCAAGACTAAAAGACTTGGGCAAGGAAACTAAAAGTAAGGCAACTAGCAACCTAGCAGTTTTAGTATGCATGACATGGCAGTTATAACATGAGTGCACAATTAAGACATGTTGAACAACAAGTACAAGAGTACAATTATCGGGACAAGTCAAGAGTAGCCAAGCTACTAACATTCTCAATCGATTCACATTGTTTTGTAGGTGTTTACGCCCTTCAGCTGAATGGTACATCATTCACACCGATCGGCAATAAACACAATTCACGTTTCACTGTTGTTTGTAGATGTTTACGCCCTTCAGCTGAATGGTACATCATTCACACCGATCGGCACTAAACACTACCCCACCCCAGAGTTTACGTCTTACAACTGCAGTTGCTGATCAGGCAGACCCCCAGTTGAATGACCGCTTAACCCTTACCCCATCCCACACGTAAACAAGCCAGGGTCCCTGCACATGAGCCCAGCAAGTGAGCCAGGGTTGCCCCGCACGGGAGCTTGTTTCTTAGTTCACAATTCAATATCGAGCGTTGGGGTTAGCAACTACAGGGCTCGCTTCTGGAACACGAGCCAGGAACACAGGCATTGTAGCGAAGCTACGCAATCACAGCAACACTTAAAGAATGCAATGACATGACAATTAATTCGCGTACCGTTAATGGAAAGTAAACATGACATGGTAATTGTGCAACATGCTATATGTCGGAACTAGCTTCGTTGTCAAGCTAGTTCCCCAATTTGCGCCTAGGCGAGTATCATTTCGTTGCCTAGCCTCTTTTACGCCTACAACAAGCAAATGGCCTAAAACATGGCCTAAACCCTAAGTGGCAAGTTTCACTTGCCTAGCACCGGGGATGACGACCACTTCGTCACACGGATGCCAATCTACGGGGAAATCGTTGTTATGGGGGAACAATCATCAAACAACATGAAATTTTATTAGGGTTTCATAAAAATACCAATAGGCTATGAAAACATAGAGGAATCGATTTCTTACCGAGAGGAAGCGGAAGAAACACTCCGGAGAACCCTAGCACCAGATCTGGAAACAAATGGAGAAGTTTGGAGAAACTAGGGATTTTGGGGATTTTGGGGATTTGATGGAGATTTGGGGAAGATGAGAGGTAGATAGAGTGGATGGATGGTTTGGATGATGGATTTAGGGCTTGGAATGAAGGATTAAAGCTTGGAGGAAGATGGGGGCTCAATGGGGGAGATTTTAGGGTTTTGGGTCGTGAGGGAGGAAGAAGAAACATTTGAGAGGGGTATAAATAGGTTGGGCTGGCGCCTGCCCAGAAATTAGGGTTTCAACACAGGTTAGTTGGTCAAAGAGCAACCACTGACCGACTAGTTTGGTAACTAGTCGGTTGGTCGACCAACGCAGACCGACTAAGTGTAAACAGTAACTCCTGAACGAAAATAGGATTTAGAATTAGTCGGTTCATGAACAAATACTAACCGACTAGTTTAACATCTAGTCGGTCGATGAACGTTCTTAGACCGACTAAGAGTGAACAGTATTGATACTAAAATTTAGATGATGTGTTAGTCGGTTAAAGAAGCATTGCTGACCGACTAGTTTGCAACCTAGTCGGTCAACCAACGTTCTTAGACCGACTAACGATAAACAGTAACTCCTGAGAAATTTAGAAAGCCAACTAGTCGGTCCAAGAAGGATTGCCGACCGACTGGATCGTCATCTAGTCGGTCGGTGCCCCTTCTTATACCGGCTAATGAGCACAAAAAGTTCCGATACGGAGCGCGGGGCCCCGGGATCGATTCCTAAGACTCCTAGGCTTGATCTAATAGTAAGATACGACCGTTGTGAAGTCCGTCATGAATGACATACTTCGAAATCGACAATCCTAAGGAAGAAACGAGAAAATACGACGAATCGGTCGAAAATGAAAGCTACGGAGACGAAAACCACACATGAGGAGAAAATCCACCAAAACATATATTATATTATAACAAATCCAGACACATGAAAAGCAGTCGTTACATCCTCCCCAACTTAAGAAAAATTCCGTCCTCGGAATTTCCAAATACTCACGAGTCCGGAAAAAAAAGTGGGAATCGCTCTCGCATCTCATCCTCATTCTCCCAAGTAGACTCTCCAGGTGAGCCGTGTCGCCACATCACCCTCACAAGATTGACAATCTTGTTCCGAAGCGATTTCTGACGCATGTCCAGAATCTGCACTGGATGCTGGTCATACGTCATATCGGGGCGAACGGTAATCTCCGAAAAATCCACAGCATGAGACGGATCGCTAATGTATCGACGAAGCTGCGACACATGGAAAACATTGTGAACTCCTTCCAAAGATGGCGGCAAGGCCAAGCGATACGCTACCTCGCC
Source organism: Scilla litardierei (assembly GCA_030789695.1). Classification (NCBI taxonomy): domain Eukaryota; kingdom Viridiplantae; phylum Streptophyta; class Magnoliopsida; order Asparagales; family Asparagaceae; genus Scilla; species Scilla litardierei. The sequence continues at coordinate 750,635,812 of CM061142.1, read as the reverse complement.
AACCCTCTCCAAAATGTCAAACGGTCCAATGTATCGCGGGCTCAACTTCCCTCGCTTCCCGAAACGAATCACACCACGATTCGGGGAAATCTTCAAGAACACATGGTCGCCCGGCTGAAACTCCAAAGGACGACATTTAGCATCCGCCTAATGCTTAAAACGGTCCTGAGCAATCCTCAACCTCTCCCGAATATTCTTGACGATATTCACGGCCTCCACGATCATCTCAGGTCCCAACAACTCCCGATCACCAACGTCATCCCAACTCAATGGCGATCGACATTTCCTCCCATAAAGAGCGGCGAAAGGCGCCATGCCAATACTCACCTGGAAGCTGTTGTTGTAAGAGAACTCCACCAAATGTAGATGGTCCTCCCACGAACCCTTGAAATCCAACATGCACGCCCTCAGCATGTCTTCCAAAATCTGAATCGTCCTCTCGGACTGGCCATCCGTCTGCGGATGGTACGCCGTGCTGAAACTCAGACGCGTACCCAAACTCTTCTGCAAACTCTGTCAGAACTGAGATGTGAACCTCGTGTCTCTGTTAGACACGATACTCACGGGGACTCCATGAAGTCGCACGACCTCCTGCATGATTCACGTTACATCACTATCCACACTAGGAAAAGGAAATAAAAACGGAGAGTAAAGAATTTACCTCCATATATCTCCTCGCTAGCGTCTCAGTGGACTGTCCTACTCAGAACGGAATAAAATGCACAGATTTTGTCAATCGATCTACGATCACCCAAATCGCGTCATTCAGCTTCGGACTCCGAGGTAGTCCAGTCACGAAATCCATAGTGATGTGTTGCCATTTCCACTCCGGAATCGGAAGCGGTTGTAGCAACCCGGCCGTACGCTGATGCTCCGCCTTCACTTGCTGGCAAACCAAGCACTTGGCTACACTCCGAGCCACGCTCCTCTTCATACCATGCCACCAATAATTTAGACGAAGATCCTGGTACATCTTGGTGCCACCAGGATGCACAGAATACGGCGAACTGTGTGCCTCCACCATCAGCTCCTCTCTGATATCCCCAGCTGGCACACACAACCTGGCTCCGAACCTCAGCAAGCCATCCTCATGAATCAAAAAGTCAGTCCGCAGACCGGCTTCCACCTGCTCCCGAATCTTCACCAGCTTCGGATCCTCAGCCTGGCCAGCCTTAATCCGATCCACGATCGTCGACTGTACCTGCATGTACATCAACGACGAAGCCTCCCCAGGAAGAACAACCTCCACGCCAGACTCGCAAAAATCCTGCTGCAATATCCACTGCGAGGTCAAAATCATCACCGCTGGAAGCCTACTCAAAGCATCTGGAACCACATTCACCTTGCCAGGGTGAAACTGCAAATCAATCTCATAATCTGCCATAAGCTCCAACCATCGACGCTGTCGCATGTTGAGCTCCTTCTGAGTAAAAATATACTTCAAGCTTTTGTGATCGGTGAAAATCTTCACTTTCTCACTCAGCAAGAAGTGCCTCCAAATCGTAAGGGCAAACACAACGGCAGCCAGCTCCAAATCATGCGTCGGGTAATTCTTCTCATGAACCTTAAGCTGACGAGACGCATACGCCACAACATGCCCATGCTGATGCAACACACAACCGAGACCCTTGCCAGAAGCATCGCAAAAGATCTCAAATCCACCGCTGCGATCAGGCACAACAAGAATAGGGGCAGTCGTCAACCTCTCCTTCAGAACGCCAAAAGCATTCTCACAATCACCCGACCAAACAAAAGCAACATCCTTCCGCGTCAACCTGGTCATCGGCTCAGCAATACGAGAAAAGTCCTTAATGAATCGCCGATAGTAACCAGCAAGTCCAAGGAAACTCCGAATCTCAGACGCAGACGACGGAACAGGCCACTCCCTGATGGCCCGAATCTTCTCGGGATCCACTGAAATACCATCTCCAGTCACCACATGCCCGAGAAAAGCAACTCTATCCAGCCAAAACTCGCACTTCGAAAACTTAGCATACAACCGATGCTTCCTCAAGATCTCCAACACCGTCCTTAAGTGCGAGGTATGCTCTTCCTCCGACTTCGAATAGATCAGAATGTCGTCAATAAAGATAACGACGAACTTATCCAAAAAGTCGTAGAAAATCAGGTTCATCAGATTCATGAAAACTGCGGGCGCGTTAGTTACGCCGAAAGGCATAACCACGAACTCATAGTGTCCATACTTCGTCCTGAACGCTGTCTTCGGAACATCATCCTTCTTCACCTTCAACTGATGGTAACCACTTCTCAGATCCAATTTAGAAAACACCCTCGAACCTCCAAGCTGATCAAAATATCATCGATGCGAGGCAACGGGTATTTATTCTTAATGGTCACCGCATTCAACTCCCGATAGTCCACGCACATGCGACGCGAACCATCCTTCTTCTTAACCAGCAACACCGGTGCTCCCCACGGAGACACGCTAGGATTAATATAACCCTTCTGCAAAAGCTCATCCAACTGCTTCCGTAACTCTTCCAACTCTGCAGGTGCCATACGATACGGCGCCTTCGAAATCGGCTGCGCACCTGGAACAAGATCGATAGAAAATTCCAAAGCTCGATCAGGTGGCAAACCAGACATCTCCTCGGGGAAGACGTCGCCAAAATCTCGCACCACAGCTGGCCACTCCAGCTCCATCTGCATAGCCACAGCCTCCACCGGCCTGGCCTGAAATCTGACAGGACCAAGCGAACTGCTACCACGACTGAACTCAAATACTGGATGTCCAGGAATCTCGAACACCACCTTCTTCCTCCGACAGTCGATCGTAGCATAGAAGCTCGCAAGCCAGTCCATCCCAAGAACTGCATCATAGTTGATGATGTCGTGGACAATGAAATTAGCAAAAAGCTCATGTCCACAGACCACCAACGGGCAAGAATTGCAACCACGATGCACCGAGACCACGCCATTCCCTGTAACGATGTTCCAACTCTTGGAAAGAGGGGACGTCGACAAGGAATGCCTCTCCACGAAGCTCCGAGAAATAATACACATCGATGCACCAGAGTCAAAGAGGACTCGTGCAGGAAATGTGCAAACCAAAACCACACCTAATCAAGCAATTAACAATCAAACCCTAGTCTAGCAAACAACCATGTTCAAGCAAACAACACAATCTAACAATCAAAACCAGCTAGGAAAGTAACGGCTAGATTGAGGATTACCTGCGATAACCTCATCCACAGCCTCGCTCTCCGCAGCGGTCATCAGAAAAGCCTGCCTCCTCGGCGGAACAGCCTGCTGAAAAGCCTGCCTCTGTGGAACAAGAGCTGCTCCACGTTCAGCAGGAACAGACGCTCGCTGCTGCAACGGCTGTGCTGCAACAGGTGCCCTCCGCAACGGACTCGCATGCCGACAATCCCTCGCGACATGGGAAGCATCACCACAAACCAAACACTGGCCCAAAAACTTCCGACACTGATCCTTGATGTGGCCAGGCTTGCCGCAGAAATGGCAAGACTTCAGAATAGGCCCTCCTGGCCTCTTAAACTGAGCAGACTGATTAGGCCTGAATCCAGGTCTAACCACAGCTCTCGCCTGTTCCACAGGCCTCTTCCCAGCACCAACAACAGACCCCCTCCTCTGGTTCACGAGCAGCTCCTGCCTCTTGGCTGCTACCAGAACCTTCTGATAAGACTCCCGGTCAGAAGAGGTCACAAAACTCTGGAGCTCCGAAGCAAGCCCCTGCAGGAACCTCTGAGCTCTCTCCTCAGCGTCCTGCACCATCTTTGGCGCAAACCGACTCAGCCTCATGAACTCTTGGTGATACATGTCCACCGACGAGCTCCCCTGCTTCAAATCGATAAAACGCTGCAGCATCTCTTCCCTGGCAGCCTTCGGGAAGAACTCACCCTCAAATCTGGCCTTGAAGGTAGCCCAAGCTATCGGCTCCACCAACATCTTCTCTTCTGCATCCCACCAATTCCGAGCATTACCCTTGAGTTGCCTCTTCGCCAAATCAACCCATCCAGCCGAGGTGATCTTGGCCATCTTCAGATTGTCCTCGATGTTCCGAATCCACTCATCGGCAGCCAGAGGACCCTCAGAACCATCAAAATATGCGGGACCCAGCTCCCGAAATTGCTTCGCTCCTGGCTCAGAGCGAGGGGCATCCGGAAGAGCCCGGGCAGCTCGAGCAAGTGGAGCATTCTGGACTTGCAGAAGCACGCCCTGCTGCACTTGCATCATCTGGAGCATCATCCGCATCATCTCACCGCTGGTGGGTTCCCGCTCAGGCTCCTCATCATGAGGGAGCACACCACTGCCCCCACCACGGGTGAAACGCCTTCCTGCCATCTAATGACACAGAGAACGAATCAGATTAGACTCATAGCTTATGACATCGGACGTCGAACTTAGTTTATTGGACATTCTAACATTATTATCGCTATTCCAAAAATCGCAGTTACAGAAGGACCTGCATGGGCCACCAACAAAACCTGTCACGACCCGCTTCCCTAAAATGGAGGCGAGACGTGAAAAGGTCCGCACGAGAGTGGAGCTGTGAAGCCCCAAACCCGATAAGCGTCAATAAAACATAAGCAGGTCTCTGTAACCACAACGGAACAACAATAATAACACAAGGAGAGGCTGAAATAAAATCTCACATCTCATAAATTGTCCAACATGAAAATAAGTCCAACATCCAGAAAAGCCACCAGGCTAAAAGAAAGAGTCTAAAGGCCCAGAACAAGGCCAACAAAAGCAACGACATAACAAAGGTATAGGTGCTACGCACCGATAACAAAACAACTGTCTAAACAAAAGTAAAACACAACGAAGACACTAGGACTGGTCCCCGGTGTCCACGTACTCCCCGTCAAACACAATCTCGGGCTCGGCGTCAACAAACACCTCGTCCTCAACAATGTACTCAGGCTCAGGATCTAACATGTGTCACCCAAAAGAGTAAAGGGGCACATGTCAGCAAGTCTAAAAGACTTGGGCAAGGAAACTGAAAGTAAGGCAACTAGCAACCTAGCAGTTTTAGTATGCATGACATGGCAGTTATAACATGAGTGCACAATTAAGACATGTTGAACAACAAGTACAAGAGTACAATTATCGGGACAAGTCAAGAGTAGCCAAGCTACTAACATTCTCAATCGATTCACATTGTTTTGTAGGTGTTTACGCCCTTCAGCTGAATGGTACATCATTCACACCAATCGGCAATAAACACAATTCACGTTTCACTGTTGTTTGTAGATGTTTACGCCCTTCAGCTGAATGGTACATCATTCACACCGATCGGCACTAAACACTACCCCACCCCAGAGTTTACGTCTTACAACTGCAGTTGCTGATCAGGCAGACCCCCAGTTGAATGACCGCTTAACCCTTACCCCATCCCACACGTAAACAAGCCAGGGTCCCTGCACATGAGCCAAGCAAGTGAGCCAGGGTTGCCCCGCACGGGAGATTGTTTCTTAGTTCACAATTCAATATCGAGCGTTGGGGTTAGCAACTACAGGGCTCGCTTCTGGAACACGAGCCAGGAACACAGGCATTGTAGCGAAGCTACGCAATCACAGCAACACTTAAAGAATGCAATGACATGACAATTAATTCGCGTACCGTTAATGGAAAGTAAACATGACATGGTAATTGTGCAACATGCTATATGTCGGAACTAGCTTCGTTGTCAAGCTAGTTCCCCAATTTGCGCCTAGGCGAGTATCATTTCGTCGCCTATCCTCTTTTACGCCTACAACAAGCAAATGGCCTAAAACATGGCCTAAACCCTAAGTGGCAAGTTTCACTTGCCTAGCACCGGGGATGACGACCACTTCGTCACACGGATGCCAATCTACGGGGAAATCGCTGTTATGGGGGAACAATCATCAAACAACATGAAATTTTATTAGGGTTTCATAAAAATACCAATAGGCTATGAAAACATAGAGGAATCGATTTCTTACCGAGAGGAAGCGGAAGAAACACTCCGGAGAACCCTAGCACCAGATCTGGAAACAAATGGAGAAGTTTGGAGAAACTAGGGATTTTGGGGATTTTGGGGATTTGATGGAGATTTGGGGAAGATGAGAGGTAGATAGAGTGGATGGATGGTTTGGATGATGGATTTAGGGCTTGGAATGAAGGATTAAAGCTTGGAGGAAGATGGGGGCTCAATGGGGGAGATTTTAGGGTTTTGGGTCGTGAGGGAGGAAGAAGAAACGTTTGGGAGGGGTATAAATAGGTTGGGCTGGCGGCTGCCCAGAAATTAGGGTTTCAACACAGGTTAGTCGGTCAAAGAGCAACACTGACCGACTAGTTTGGCAACGAGTCGGTCGGTCGACCAACGCAGACCGACTAAGTGTAAACAGTAACTCCTGAACGAAAATAGGATTTAGAATTAGTCGGTCCATGAACAAATACTGACCGACTAGTTTAACATCTAGTCGGTCGATGAACGTTCTTAGACCGACTAAGAGTGAACAGTATTGATACTAAAATTTAGATGATGTGTTAGTCGGTTAAAGAAGCATTGCTGACCGACTAGTTTGCAACCTAGTCGGTCAACCAACGTTCTTAGACCGACTAACGATAAACAGTAACTCCTGAGAAATTTAGAAAGCCAACTAGTCGGTCCAAGAAGGATTGCCGACCGACTGGATCGTCATCTAGTCGGTCGGTGCCCTTTCTTATACCGGCTAATGAGCACAAAAAGTTCCGATACGGAGCGCGGGGCCCCGGGATCGATTCCTAAGACTCCTAGGCTTGATCTAATAGTAAGATTCGACCGTTGTGAAGTCCGTCACGAATGACATACTTCGAAATCGACAATCCTAAGGAAGAAACGAGAAAATACGACGAATCGGTCGAAAATGAAAGCTACGGAGACGAAAACCACACATGAGGAGAAAATCCACCAAAACATATATTATATTATAACAAATCCAGACACATGAAAAGCAGTCGTTACACAATCAATATTATTGTTACTAACTCTATCTATGCAGATTTACATACATACAGCCTATTCTTTTCACATTATGCATATGTTCACTTGATAAAGACTCTCTGCAAAAGAAGCTGCGCTACTCATATTACGTTAGGATAACGTATCTTCGGAATGATTTAATTTTATTTTTTAGATAGCTTAATGGCCATGGCTATAACATATCCCTAATCTCCAAATTAAATTACCTTCCAACCCAATTGATCCTAAGTCAAAATTCCCATTTCTCATATTTAATCGGCTAGGATTTTTCGTAGTCAACTAAGAATTTTTTTTGAATTTTGACCGGAACATTTCTGACAAGGATCTATTCATTGACTGATTCACGTCACCATCTTCAAATGGATAGTTTATGACCGTTTCAAAATTAGTCGACTACGACTTGTATTAGTCGACTAAACCAATTTTTTTGACCGTTTGCGTTAGAACTTTCTGGACAGTTTCCAGCCGTTGAAACTTCCTCCATAACCGTCTCTGAGCCCTATAAAAGGAGGGGTATCCCCCTCTCTTTTCATTCACTACTTTTCCTCTTCTTTTGTTTTCATTTGTGGAAATTAAGGCTTTAATTCTCTTGGGAAAAGTTGTTTATTGTTCTCATTTGAAAGAAGAAATTCTGATCTCTTTCTTCATTTGAGAACTAAAGAACTTCAAGGGTGTTTCGCAATTCCACATCTAGAAACATTGAAGTTCTCTTTTTAAACACCATTCTTTGAATTTATTTTGATATTCATACCAAGGCTATATGTGTTTTCTTGTTTCATTATTTCTTTAACAAAGTTTGAATCTCTAGTTATATAGATTGTACAAAGTTTGGGACACGGGGAGTGTAACCATTTTTGTAACTGGGTGCTTGCGGGGAAAGTGATTATAGTGGATTGAAAATCTCTACGGGGAGTAGAGGACTGTAGTAGGATCAAAAGGATCCGAACGAGGATACATCTTTGTGTTTGCGATTGAATCATTTTCAATACTTGTCATTTAATTTCTGTTCCATCTTTGCAAATTTTAGTAACGTTTTATTTGCAACAAGTTTTTATAATACACTATTCAACCCCCTTCTAGTGTATTTGTGTATACAGGCGATCCTACATTTGGTATCAGAGCAGGATTAAGATGGCAGAACAGAACATGACAGCAGTTCCACACAAATATTCATCATCATATCCAGAAGGCAACTCTCAAGTTCGTCCTCCTCTATTTGATGGTTCCAATTATTCATCCTGGAAGGTTAGAATGGAGATTCATCTCCAAAGTATGGATTATGAATTATGGAACATCATTGAGATAGGATATCGGAAGCCAATAACTCCCTTCTCTGATTGGACTGTCAACGACAAAACTGCAGCAACCAACAACTCAAAGGCTATGAGTTCACTATTCTGTGCCATGGATAAGAATGAGTTTAATCGAGTATCTCAGGCCAAAACTGCTAAAGATATTTGGCACATACTCGAGGTAACTCATGAAGGAACCAATAAAATGAAGGAAACTAAGATTTTCGTTTTGATTCACAAATTTGAGTTGTTCAAGATGAAGGACAAAGAGACAATTGAAGAAATGAACGCCAGGTTTACTAATATTATAAATTCTTTAAATGCTTTTGGAAAGACTTACACTTCACTTGAACAGGTTCACAAGATTCTTAAAGCCTTAACTCCAGAATGGCATCTAAAGATCATAGCAATTGAAGAAGCCAACGATCTCTTAACTTTATCTGTTGAAAGTCTTATTGGTAATCTAATGGCTTTTGAAGTTTAATTGGAAGATGAGAAAGAAGAAACACATCAGAAGAAAAAAGTATTTGCTTTTAAAGCTTAGATGAAGATTCAGAAATGGATGATGATGTTGTTGCTTTCCTCACAAGGAACTTCAAGAAGTTCTTAAGAAAAGGTAAGTATAACAATTTCAAATCTAAAAATTCTGATTTTTCTCATTGTTTTAATTGTAATAGTCCAGGACATATAAAAAAGGATTGTCCACTCCTCAAAGCAAAGTACAAAACTTCCAACAACTACAACAATGATCATTCCAAGAAGGGAAAGGACGTTTGATAGAATGAAGAAAGCATTCGCAGCAACATGGGATTCTTCAGATGAAGAAGAGAACAATGAAGAGAATGCTAACATGTGCTTTATGGCACAAAATGATGAAAGCAATGTAAGTACTATTGATAATGAAGAATTATTATATGCATTTAATGATCTCTTTGTTCGTTTAAAAAGACTAAATGCACAACACAAGCCTTTGAAACAAAGCAATGATGATCTTATTCTTGAACATCAAGAATTAACATCAAAATGAACTTCATTTGATGCAATAAACACTGAGAATACATCTTCTCAAATCTTGGATCTTAGCAAAGAGAATGATCTTCTCAAAACTAAGAATCAAGAATTGCATACACAGATATCCAAAATGGATAATAGTATTTCATCACTAAAGATGAAGTACGATGAGATGTCTTCTAATGTTAATAAATTTAACAAAGGCAAGACTAATCTCAATGATTTGCTTCAATTTCAATATCCAGCAAATCATAGGCAAGGATTGGGATATTCTAATAAGAATATATCCAAGCCTTCTAACATATCTTCATTTGTTGGAAAGACAACCTTTGTAAAACCACAAAAGAAGAATTATGCATTCATCTACACGAAGATAGTAAACACTTCTACATCTTCTTCACAAAGAAATGTTACAAACATTTCAATTGCATCTTCTAAGAAACCTAATACAATTAGTATATGGGTTCCTAAAGATACATGTTTAGACATTAGAAAATCATACATTTCTGATTATATGCAATCTATTGTTCATTCTGTTAATTATTTAAGAAAGCCAAATTCTACTTGGGTTTGGCTACCTAAGATCTAATCCCAAGGACCCTAAAGAAAAAGGGTACCAATATTTCATGTTTTATTTTTTCAGGTACCAAGAAAAGAAAAATGGATCTTAGATAGTGGCTGTTCAAAACACATGACAGGAAACATCAACCTTCTTTCAACCATTCAACATAAAGGTGGAGGCTCGGTAACCTTTGGTGATAATAACAAAGGAAAAATCATAGGCATTGGAACAGTTCGAAACTCCGATCAACCTATCATCGAGAATGTACTCCTGGTTGATGGTTTGAAACATAATTTGCTTTCCATTAGTCAATTATGTGATAATGATTTTAAAATTATTTTTGAACAACATGACTATATCATTTATAATTCTGATATGTCTTCTATTTTATTTCGTGGCAAGCGTAAGAATAATATTTATATCTTATTCATGTCAGTTGCCATTCACAATTACTGTTTGATGATTTCATCAGACGATACACTTTTATGGCATAAACGTTTTGGACACACTAATTTCAAAAATCTTGCACACATTTCAAAACACAAGTTAGTTATTAGAATGCCAAATATTTCATTCAAACACAAACATTTTTGTGATGCTTGTCAACAAGGAAAAATGCACAAATCTTCTTTTAAATCAAAGGACATCATCTCAACAAAGAGACCATTAGAACTCCTACACTTGGATTTATTTGGTCCTTCAAGAGTAGCCTCTTTGAATAAAAGTAGATATGCATTTGTTATTGTTGATAATTATTCACGATACACTTATGTTTTATTCTTACATAATAAGAATGATGCTTTCAAAGAATTTTCCATCTTCTGTAAAAAGATTCAAAAGATCAAATCCTCAAACATTGTTACTATTCGTCGTGGTCATGGGGGAGAATTTGAGAATAAATCTTTTACTAAGTTTTGTAATGAAAATGGTATTACTCACAATTTTTCTTTTCCACGTGCTGCACCACAAAATGGTGTTGTAGAAAGGAAAAATAGAACTCTTCAAGAATGTGCCAGAACAATGCTGTGTAATAGTAACTTACGAAAATATTTTTAGCCAGAAGCTATTGCAACCGCTTGTTACATCTTGAACAAAGTTCTTATAAGACCATTTCTAAACAAAACTTGCTTTGAATTATTCTTCGATCGTATTCCCCGAGTATCTTATTTTAAAGTGTTTGGATGTAAATGTTTCATTCTTAACACTAGAGATGCACTTGATAAATTTGATTCTAAATCTGATGAAGGAATTTTTGTTAGATACTCAACACGTAGTAAAGCCTACAGAGTTTTCAATAAAAGAACTTCATCAGATGAAGAATCATTACATATCACTTTTGATGAGACCCCCTCATCTAATTCTCGAATCATCGATGATGAAGAGAATTTATTACCTGTAAGTAAATCTTTTGATAATACTAAACTTAATGATGATGGTGCTACTAACCCTTCTGTTGAGTCTGTTTCAGATCTTCCAGAAGCATTTACACAAGTTCCAAATCATCCATCAGATTTAATCATTGGAGACATCACAGATGGAGTGAAAACTCGCCGATAGATAAAACAAATGGCACATTGTGCATTTCTATCATCCATTGAACCAAAGAACATTAATGATGCTTGTAATGATAGTTCATGGATTATGGCTATGCAGGAAGAACTCAACCAATTCCAAAGGAATGATGTTTGGAAATTAGTTCCTCGACCTTCAGATCATTCAGTTATTGGTACCAAGTGGGTATTCAAAAATAAGTTGGATGAATTTGGACATGTAATAAGAAACAGGGCAAGATTGGTTGCACAAGGTTATAATCAAGAAGAAGGTATTGATTATGAAGAAACCTATGCACCAGTTGCTCGCCTTGAATCTATAAGAATGTTATTATCTTATGCATGTTTTAGAAATTTTCAATTATTTCAGATGAATGTTAAGAGTGCTTTTCTCAACGGATTTCTTAAAGAAGAAGTCTATGTTGAACAACCTCCTGGTTTCCATCATGAAAAACTAGATAATCATGTTTTCTAGTTAAGAAAAGCTTTATATGGTCTTAAGCAAGCACCTCATGCTTGGTATGAAAGACTTAAAAGTTATCTTTTGAATTCTGGTTATTCTATTGGTAAAATTGATTCTACTTTATTCATCAAAAATATAGGTTCAGATATAATTATTATTCAAATATATGTTGATGATATTATATTTGGCTCTACTAATGAATCTCTTTGCCAAGATTTTTCTAACATTATGCAGAAAGAATTTGAAATGAGTCATATGGGTGAACTCACTTACTTTCTTGGTCTACAAATCAAGCAAATGAAGGAAGTCATATTCATCCACCAAAGCAAGTATTCAAAAGAACCCATCAAACACTTTGGACTTAAACATTCTTTAGATAAGCATACTCCTATAAGCAAATCAACATCTCTTGACAAAGATTCAACGTCTCTATAGAGGTACGATTGGTTCTCTACTTTATCTTACGGCAAGTAGACCAGATATTATGTTTTCAGTATGTTTATGTGCTTGTTTTCAATCCAATCCAAAACTTTCACATTTAACTGTTGTGAAAAGAATTATTAGATATATTAAACATACATCTGATTTTGGTTTATTTTATCCTAAAACTAGCCCATATGATTTATTATCATATAGTGACACAGATTTTGCTAGTTGTAAATCAAACCGAAAGAGTACTAGTGGCACATGTCATTTTCTTGGCCATGCCTTAATCTCTTGGTTTAGCAAAAAGCAGAACTCTATTTCATTATCTACCACAGAGACAGAATATATTGCTGCTGGTTTAGCATGTGCTCAAATTTTATGGATAAAACAAACTATATCAGATTATGGCATTTAGTGTTCCACATGCCCTATTATGTTTGATAACATTAGTGCAATTAATTTATCTAAAAATCCTGTTCACCACTCTAGAACTAAACATATTGACATACGTCATCATTTTTTGGATGATCATGTTCAAAAAGGTGATATTGTATTAAAATTCATTTCCATTGAATATCAGATTGCCGATATTTTGACTAAGCCTTTGAAAGAGGAATCTTTCATTAAACTTAGAAGAAATTTGGGCATCATCAGTGAATCTGAATTTGATATATAAGTATGTTAATTTGTTTTAATTTTTGAGACTTTTTCTATACTTTTTAGTCATTATTTGTTCTTAGCCGACTACATTTTTTGTAGCCAACTAATTCTTAAAACTCATTCATCATCTACTTTTCATGAATATATTTTTGTTTTTTTATTGTTTTGACCCGTGTGTTATCATTTTTATCCAATGTACTTTGAAATACGATATACATAAGATTTTTTTTAAAAAACAAAACCAACAAAAACTATATATTTGTTACATCTCACCTACCTTCTCTCTTGCATACGGATGGAGGAGTTGATCTCTCTTTTCTATATATCTTGGAAATTGTCACGGCATTATGTCTCTTCCTTGGAATGAGGATTTACACGCCACGTGTCTCTTTTTTATTGTAAAGTCCCACCAACCCATCCTTTCCTCTTACATTTGGCTTTGACTACTCTTTATTTTTAGACTTTTTTTCTCACCCATTTTTTCTTTTCCAATGTCCTTGGACAACTCCCCATTAATGTTTTGAATGACAAACCCAACCACTCTTTCTTTAAGTTTTGTCTCATTCTTCAAGTTTTAAATAGTCATGACCTTTGATATATTTTTTGGTTATTTCAACCGTTTCTTTTTAGATTTTTTTAGGTCTCTTCTTCTTCGCGTCTGTTCGGATATTTTTTTTTTGAAAACATTCAGTTTCTGTAACTCATTCAGTTTTTGCAAATCCCTAACTTGAATCTAATCATGGCATCCATTCGGTTTCAGCAATTATCTCCTTTTTCTATTTATATCAATCTCCTTCTATATTATTTTCCTTTCCATTCCCAGAATTTTTCCATCTTCTTCAACCTTTCATCTTCCTCCTCTTTTCCTGCCATGGCCGACCCCGAGATCCCTTCTTGTTTCTGAACTGCTGTCGCCAAAGCCCGCTACCAATCCTTTGAAGCCACTCATTTCCCTCCCGAACGCTACATCTATTTCAGCACTCTCTACGCCTTCAACATTTGCCTCATTCTCGAAACTGTTGACCTTCACAACCTTTGGGCCATTGGAAGTCAGGTTCCATATTATCCTTTGCTTGTGAACTACACGAATCTTGATACGTCTGTCCACCGGGGGAAAAAACTCCTCACCAGTATGGTGAAAGGCATCTCTTTTATTGTCTCCGACAATACCATTGCACGGATCATCAATCGGCCCTCTGATTTCTGCGATTCTCTCAATTTCAGGATGAACGATCCGACTATTCTCTCCAAAATGGCATCCAATTTTGTTTCTCACATGTCGGCTACTCATCTTCATCCTGATGCATGGCTTCTTATAAAGCTTACCGTTCATAATCTTATGGTGAAATCAGGATCTCTAAACTACCTTAGCTCTTCCATTGAACATTGTCTTTATGCTATCATAGGTGGTTTACCGATTCACTGGGGCAATGTTCTGATTTTCACTCTTGTCAAACGTGTTTCTACTAACTTCTACCTCTCTTGTTTGGTCACTCTTATTCTCCGTGCTTTTTTCGTTCCCACCGAAGGAGAACACTTTCTCCAGAGTACTGTTTACTTTGATGACTTCACCCTAACCAGCATGCGGCTTTCGGTTCCTCCTACCCTTTCTGGTTCTGAGGATGATGACGATACTGATGATGATGAAACTGATGCTGCTCAGAGTGCCCAACAATTTCCATCTCCCACGCCTACTGCCACTCCTGGCTCTTCCAGCCGCAAGACTCGACCAAAGGTCGTTGCATCCAAGCCTGATGGAATTTCCCCTTCCCGTGAGACCAATGCTGTGTTGATCCGTCATCTTTCCAACGACATTCAAAAGCTTACCATGGCAGTCTCTGATGGGTTTGCGAGGGTGCAGTTGCAGTTTAGTAATTATGATGCCACTTTGAAGCATCACTCGGAAGTCCTTGACCATATTCAGACCAACCAATCTCAACTTGTGTCTGTTCTTGAAGCTCAACATGTCATCCCTCCACATCGTACCCGTCCCTGTCCTCCATCACCTGGATCCTCATCTTATCATATTTAGGCCGTATGGTTGTTTTGCCTTTGTCCGTGCCTTTTCCTGCTATTGTCGGATGTTCTCAGTTCAGTTTGGGTTGTTGCATATGGTTTCTTTTTCGTTTTGGTTTTGGTTTTTTTGTAGGCTTCTCGGCTGAAGTTGAGTTAATGTTCGCTAAGTTTCATCTTGTTTGCTGTATGTTTTGCTTAGGTTGTTGATGTACTGAAGTCTGTTATATCACCCTATCTGTTTAATTACTTGTTAGATGTATGTTACTTTCCTTGTTTCGTTTACATGCGCATTTCTCTCATTTAACTTATTAGTTGCCTACAAAATTTCGTAGTCAACTAATTCTGTGTTTTCCACTTTTTGTGGATGACAAAGGGGGAGAACATAAGTCATATATTCAGGAGGAGTAATAATCATACTATATCTTTTAATTATTTGTCATCATCAAAAAGGGGGAGAATGTTGGAACTTGGTATATTCCATCTTCTATTCCATATGGTTTTGATGTGACAATCAATATTATTGTTACTAACTTTATCTATGCAGATGTGCAGACATACATCCTATTCTTTTCACATTATGCATATGTTCACTCGATAAAGACTCTCTGCGAAAGAAGCTTCGCTACTCATATTACGTTCGGATAATGTATCTTCGAAATGATGTAATTTTATTTTTTAGATAGCTTCAAGGCCTTGGCTATAACATATCATATATCCCTAAGCTCCAAATTACATTACCTTCCAACCCAATTGATCCTAAGTTAAAATTCCCATTTCTCATATTTAGTCGGCTAGGATTTTTCGTAGTCGACTAAGAAAATTTTCTTTGACTTTTGACCTGAAATTTTTTGATAAGGAGCTATTCGTTGACTGATCCAAGGACTGATCCAGTCACCATATTTAAATGGACAGTCTATGACCGTTTCAAAATTAGTCGACTACGACTTGTGTTAGTCGACTAAACCGATTTTTTGACCGTTTGCATTAGAACTTTCTGTACAGTTTCCAGTCGTTGAAACTTCCTCCATAACCGTCTCCGAGCCCTATAAAAGGAGGGGTATCTCCCTCTCTTTTCATTCACTACTTTTCCTCTTCTTTTGTTTTCATTTGTGGAAATTAAGGCTTTAATTCTCTTGGAAAAAGTTGTTTATTGTTCTCATTTGTAAGAAGAAATTCTGATCTCTTTCTTCATTTGAAAACTAAAGAACTTCAAGGGTGTTTCGCAATTCCACATCTAGAAACATTGAAGTTCTCTTTTTAAACACCATCCTTTGAATTCATTTTGATATTCATACCAAGGCTATATGTGTATTCTTGTTTCATTATTTCTTTAACAAAGTTTGAATCTCTAGTTATAGAGAGTGTACAAAGTTTGGGACACGGGGAGTGTCACAATTTTTGTAAGTTGGTGCTTGCGGGGCAAGTGATTATAGTGCATTGAAAATTTCTACGGGGAGTAGAGGACTGCAGTAGGATCAAAAGTATCCGAACCAGGATACATCTTTATATTTGTGATTGAATCATTTTCAATACTTTTCATTTAATTTCTGTTCCATCTTTGCAAATTTTAATAACTTTTTATTTGCAACAAGTTTTTATAATACACTATTCAACACCCCCTTCTAGTGTATTTGTGTGTACATGCGATCCTACATTTCCCACCTCATACACCCTCGTGGCGCAACCCACGTTACCCTCGCTCACACATCTCAATAGCAACCCAAACAAAATCATAACGAAACCAACCTCGAACACTAATAATTCGATCGGATCTCGCGTAACCAACCTTGCATGAGCCATGCATGATACTCGCGCAACTCTTAGCCGCAACAACCCAGGCCCTCTTCGATTCTTCTTCTTACCCTCCTCCTTTATATAACTCTCAGCCTCGTCTCCATTTCCCTTCGAAACCCTGAACCCAGGCGAACCCTCTGCCGCGCTCTCACAGTCACAAACCCGATGCCTCCTTGCCCACGACTCCCCCACTCTCCGACCATCTCTCCTCCCTCCAACCAGCCCCTGTCCCGACGTCAGCACCCCTCACAAGAGCGCCTCTTCCCTCGAACCCAAACTCTCTCCAGCAGCCCAACACCTTCCCGTAAACCTCTTCATCACCGCACCTCTCACATCGCCATCCCCCATGACCCTTCGACGCCACCGAACTGAACCGCCACCCTCGCCTCGATGCAACGCCCCGCCTCCTTTCCGACGCCTCGTCACGCATGCTCCGACGACGTCCTCAAGCCCGCGCCGTCGCTCGGAGCCATTACTCGCCCCGGACAGTCGCTGCCGCCGCCCGGACTTCCCTTGTAGCGCCTAGCTCCTGACCCTTCACTGTCGTTGCACCATGTAAGTAGCTCGTCGTTAAACACGTAAGCTTACAGTGCAATTGTTACAGCATGCGTATGTAGGTGATAATATATACATATAGTTCAGGGATGTTAAATATTAAATTTAAAGCATGTTAATAATAATTAATAATGCATGCATGTCATAGTACTACCTGTATAGTAACTTATATATTAGATGTTAATAATTATTTTTAATCGAATGGTAGTTTATTAGGTTAGATGTTAGTGGGTGTATAAAATTCAGTATGTTAAACCTAACAATACTTATAATTTAGGATACGTACCATATAATAAGGCTTAAGTTACTTAAATGATAGAACATTATATGTAATACAACAGTGTCGTATATAAATATGATGTTAATATTAATCAGTATATTATTAAAACAGTTTGCGGATGAGAATAGTATAATTTAATATCTTGTTAAAACCTTCATTGGGAATCTCTTTAACTGATTAGACAACCCAACTTCGTAGAAACGACTGCACCCCTCCTAACAACCGTCTGGACACCCCACAACCCCAGAGGCAAATATTTTATCGTAAATGGATTACAAATCTGATTTGTGCAACCTTAATGCTAAGTTCTCTTTTTAATGCGTCTGTCAAATTTAGAATGCTGAACTGCATGTTATCATTATATAATTGTTTTCAGAATTAAATGGACGCATACTAATGTTATTATTTGTTGGAACAATTGATTATCTGCATGTTAGCATAACGAAATAAACTTAACAGAGGGTAGGACACAACCCTCGAAGTACATATGCAACACTATCGAATACAGATGGGATGAATTTAGTCGAAGACTAGAACAGACACTTGGGTGGGGTTGGCTCATGTAGTAGAGTCTGGAAGTGTGTCTTGTACATATTACTGCTACTTCTCTACCACACTAATGGAAGCAAGCATCTTGGCCATTTTCCAGGTTAGGGATGGCAAGAAGCGTCACTGTAAACCCCTGATGATAGGGTGTATCGAGAACACTATATCTACTCAGACATGAACTTACACGAGCACAATATTCCATTTTGAAAATGTGTTAACTTCTTTAAAATGCAATTCAACCATCAAATCATTTCAGCATGCTCAACTTTACTTTACGCACTTACTTATCATATCTGTGTCTGACGTTTCTTTCTGTTGCAAAGTTATTACTTTTAATTACTATAAAATCTTGCTGAGGCTTTTTGCTGACATATATTTCAATGGAACTATGATATATATGTTAGGTGCAGAGACAGAGTATAGCAAGGACCCTACCTACGAGGATCAGAACCAGGAGGCAGATCCAGCGGATCAGAGTTACGAAGACACCGAGATTCTCCCTGCCGAGGACTAGATTATTGCTGCTGCCTTTATTTGTTAGTTTATTCATTATTGCATGTGTGTTGCTCATGCAATAAAATATACGGCCATGTTAGGCTTAACTTATTTGTGTACTTGCTTTTGAACTCTGGGCAAAGTTGTAATAAATATCTGAGTTGTTTCTGAATATTGCGGTTGCAAGAACCTGGTTGCTATTTACATAAAATGCTTATTATGCTTAAGTCAAAGATGAAATAAAAAAGTAATTCTTCTTTGCTTTAAGCACATGTGGACACACTCATGTTCTCGCTCCCAAGTACAATGGGAAGCGGGGCGTGATAAGGCGGGACCCGCATGCAACCGAAAAAGAGAGAGAAGTGGGGGTGTGTGGGGTTACTATTACAAAGACTTGACTCGTCTCAAATTGTGTTGAGTTCTACAACCAAGTATAGGAGGTTGCCAAGTAATAAATTCCGGTGAGACTAGGTCAGATCACGGGGACAAGTCATTTTTCAATCACATGTTCAACTAATTATGAAGAGATAATGGCGAAGGATTCAACCAACTATGCTAACGGTGCTGGTAGTGTGAAAATGTGGTGTGAGACCATCTGCCAAATCAACGTCCTAAAGTAGGAGTATCGAAGAGGCAAATAGGTAAGGAAGCTTGTAAGATGTGTAGGAATGTGGTTTCTAGGCATTTGGTTTCAATCCGAATATAACTCAATTATCTACCTGGCTAAGGAATGAATGATCGGTGGATGTGGCATTTAATCGAACACTCGGTGTGCAATAAAAGTAGGGTATGTACTATTGAGATAATATACAACCAATCATACAAGAGTGGTACCACTAGGCTTACCCCACTCTAAGAATACCCACTAGGGTCCCTAATTCAAAGTATATCACAAACAATTCATTCACATAAACATTAAATCATCCAAGATTGAAACCCATAGCACAACAACCAAATATCATCACACAGCCACACAAAGATAGATCTAGCTTTACACAATAATAAAATAGAGAGTTTTACTTCTAAAATATCATCCAATATCATTACAATCCACAAAATTCAAATACACAAAATAGGGGAAAGAATATCACCAAAGATTTCTTTAAAGAAGATACAAACTCTCTCCCAAGATGTGCTCCTCGAAGCTTTCTTTGTCATCCCCAATAGCTCTAACCCTAAGAAGATGAAGAAGTGGAATGGAATGAGGGATAGAGAGAGGAAGAAGACCTAGATATAGCTCAACTCGCACGGGTTGGAAAAACTCCCAAACAAGTTGAGAAGAAAAGCCCAAAACCCGCAACTTGAAGAAGAAGACACGAGCGTGTCACAAGGGGACATGGTCATGTCACCTCCACCAAGTTGAGGCTCTCGTATTGCTGCCATTCTGTAATTTGTTAGACACGATTGTGCCGTTGCCCAACACGGCCTTGCGTCCTTGCTCTTTCCTGGGCCCACATGGGTACACGGTCATGGAAAACGATCGTGTACAAGCTGCTTTGGCCGCTCCTCCAGTCGAATCTCTGCACGATCGTGTGGAGTGTATCACATGATCGTGTGGACTATTAAATTCCCAAACTTGCGTCTTTGAGCTTCAAAAAAATCTAGGAAAATTTCCTAAAAATCCTGCAAATTAACCATGGCACGAATAACCCATAGAAACATCACTTAGTGTAGAAATAAGTGATTAGCTTCAAAATATGATGACTTCCACAAATTGCATGTGATGAATCTAAAACATGAATAATATATGCGCAAACGCACAGAAATGGGGGGATAAATATGCAATTTCTACCCCCACATCAATCGGGGGGGAGGGGGTAAAGGGGTTAAATTGCAAAAACACTTTAGGAGGGGGCAAAGTGCATAAATCCAACCCCTAAACCATAAGGGGTAAAAGTGGGGAAAGCCGTCATTAACGTGCAAAAAACTCAGTGGGCCAAAGTGAACGATGGCAAAGGCGTTAATAATTGGAACATGGATGGGCATGTCGCTTTGATTAAAAAGCAATGGCAACTTTGCAAATAATGGGAATGAGGGGGCATTTTGCTTGGCTTCTCCACTGCCTCATTCCAAAATCAAATCCAAGCAGGGCCTACCATGCCTATGTGTCACAACTTAGACCAACCCTTTGTCCTAGTGGGACAAAGGTGGGGCTTTTTGTCCTAGTGCGATTTGTCTCCCTCCCTCAATGGATGGTCATAAAAAACCACCATGGACAGGATGCGGTGCATGAGTGAAACCGAGAAGGAGAGAGAAATGTGGGGTATTGTGAATCGTCAAGGAGTAAAAGGGGAAACTTGGTGGCTAAATTTCAAAAAAAAACATGGGAGGCAAAGTGCAACAATACAAATGGCAAACCCGTAAATATGTGGAAGGGGAGGGCTATTGGGGTTTGATAAAGAAACAGTGGCACACTTTCAAATAAGGATAATTAGGGAGCATTTAACCTAACTCCCCAAAAGCTACATCCCAAAGAAAGCCCACTCTCTCACACAACCCCAAGTTGACCATCATGACGAGGTGGCAAAGCCTAGGCCCATCCTTTGTCCTATTGGGGTTATCATAATAGGACAACGTTTCTCATTTGTATAATAGATTCTTCTTAATTATATGCATACTGGACATCTATATGCATAATATGCATTAAAAAGAATAAATGCAAGTTTATAAATAAGTGGGTTGTACACGTGAGTTAATGGTAAACTAGTAAATAATATGGTCATGCACAGAGAAAAAATGGTTGTGCACATAGAAATTCCCCAAAAAAAATCAATGTCACTCTTTTAACGAATAACGGTTCATTTTGCTTCACGCACCTACTGTTTTACTCGTATGCACAACCACTCATTTACAAGTTTACCATTCAAAATCGACAACTCTTTTACCCTCATCCCCCCTCCCCCCGACCGACACCCCTCCCCCCACCAATGGGATTTTAGGGTTTGGAATGGGCGGTGGGGAAGAGTGACGATGGTGGGGGATGGAATGGGGCGGAGGAAGAGGGGACTGAGGAAGATGAAGAGGGTCAAAGGAGGGGGTGGTGGAGGGGTAAGGGTAAGGGTTATCGGAGGAGGGGCGGTGGAGCAGGTTGGGGAAGATGAAGAGGGGTGGCGGAGGGGGGCGGGGCGACATAGTCAGAGGAGATGGCGATGGAGGGGCTGGGGAGCTCAGAGGATGGGACAAAGGAGGGGAAGGGGGCGAAAAAGGGGAAGGGGCAGAGGAGGATGGAGCAACGGAGGGGGAGGGGGAGGGGGAGGTGGACTAGGAAGATGAAGAGGGTCGGCAGAGGGGGGGGGGAAGTGGCAGGGCAGGGGAGTTAGAGGAGTTGGCGACGGAGGGGCTGGGGAGGTCGGAGGATGTGGTGGAGGAGGGGAAGGGGGTGGCAGAGGGGCTAGGGAAGATGAAGAAGGTCGACAAAGGGTATCGACAGAGGGGACGGGGTTCGAGATTGGCAGAGGACAGCGGCAGCAGCGCGTTGGTCGTTTTACTCACCGCGCACAATAGGGCATTTTAGGAATTTAAATTTATTGTGCATGGTTAGAAAATTTGAATGGCAAACTCATGCATAAAAACCTTGGGGGGGAAAGTGCAACAATGCTAACGGTAAGCTTGCAATTCATGGGAATGTGGAGGGCATTTAACACAACTCACCAAAGCCATACCCCAAAGAAAGCCCAAACCCCCACCCACTCCTCAAGCGGCACGTTCTTGGCGGTGTTAGAACCGTCATGAAGTCTACTATTCATGAAAAATATCAAAAAAATACTTTGCTTACTTGAATGAATAGATCTTCAAAGAGTGAGAGGTTGTCCTGAAATCTGGGTGCTTTTCCTCACTCGACAGAGTGCGGTTGCACTCGGTCCGAGTGGCCTTCGTGCTCGGTCGAGAGGCCTTCCATTTTCCTCGATTAGAAGCAGTAGTCGCTCAGACCGAGTGGTAAGTCCACTCGGTCGAGTTCAAAGGGTTGAAAGTGACTCAGAAATCGTCTTCTGCATTAATTTCTGCTCGACCGAGTAGCAAAGCTACTCGGTCCGAGTGGCTTTTCTTGCTCACAAGCTGCCAAGTCCTCGGATCCTCTTCTTTTCGCTATACATGCTCGGACCGAGTGGGCAAGTATACTCAGTCCGAGTGAACTGAAAAAAATTGATATATGGTGCAGCTTCATCTCTTAGCTCCTCTTCTTCTATTCCTCTTCTTTAGCCTTCTTCTTTGGCACCTCAAGCATGTCATCATGAGTCTTCTTGGTTCTCCCGCATCGTAGATCATCCCCTTGACTCCAAATTGCTCAGATATCGCTCCAAATACCTGAAATAAGACCAAACACTCTCAAAGTCAAATAGTCCCAAATAATTGTATTAAAGCGCCAAAAATGGGAAAATATAGGGTGAAATGCATCATAATGATATGCGACTAATCATGCAAAATAGGATCATATCAGGCCCCACCAAGATGAGGTGGCAAAGCCTAGGCCAATGTCATAGTAGGACAAATGCCATCAATTGTATAATAGACTTGAAATAATCTGTGCACACAGTGCACTGAGCCAAAAAATCCCCACACGAACAAGATGCGATGCACAAGTGCTAATGAAAAGTAGTAAGAAGTGCAGATGCATATGTCGGTATCATCGTGGGGAAGGATAAATGCAAAAACCTTAGGGGTTATAGGGAAAAAAATCTCTTAGGGCAAACATGTAAATACGTGAGGTTGGGTGTGATTTTTTTGGGATAACAAGGGAATGACAACATGTAAATAAGTGAGCTTGGGGTGATTTTTTGGGTTGTGGGTGAGGCGCATGTCCCATGTGGTGCCCATGTGGTGATGTGACATTGCCATATGGGACAAACATAACACATGGGACAACCTCCTCTGTTGTATAATAGACTAGAAATAACCTGTGCACATAGTGCACGGAGCCAAAAAAACCCCACAAGATTAGGATGCAGTACATGTGCGCAAACATAAAGTAGTAAGAAGTGGGTGCATGTGTCGGTATCGTCCGGAGGTAAAAGGGTAAATGCAAAAACCTTGTGGGGTTAAAGAGGAAAACCCCCCTAGGGCAAACATGTAAATAAGTAAGCTTGGGTTGATTTTTTTAGGATAAGGAGGGAACGTCAACCATGTAAATAAGTGAGCTTGGGGGTGTTTTTTGGTTGTAGGTTGGTATTTTTGTCCCATGTGGCACGCATGAGACAAACATGCCACATGTGACAATACCTCACTTGTATAATAGAATCTCCTTAATTCTACGCGTAATGAGCATTTATATGCATTAAGGTGGTTGAAAGTAAAAAGTGATATTTTTTTGATACATCGGAAAAGAAATACATAAATCAGAGGGAGAATCCCCTACGTAACCCCAAACATGTTACATCCAGAAGTAGTAGCGGTGATATGGAAGCTGGAGGTCGGTCCAAAACTTGAAGTTCGGCATCTAATTAGCACCCCATCTCCAGAGCATCAGCACAAAAATTCACCTCACGTAGGACATGGCGAAAGGAGCATAAACTGATTCGTGAATCCAACTGTCTGATATCTAGAAGTAAGCCCAGCAGAGGATGTAAAGAGATAACAGTTGCCTTAATTAAAAGAAAAAGAAGAGCCACTTGCTAATCTGATTCACATATAAGCTCTAGAAAATCCATCTTCCAGGCAATCTCGAGCCCCCATCGCAGTGCCTGAAGTTCTGCATTTAGAATAGAACTGAAGCCAATGTACACGTAGAAGCCCAATATATAATTCCCCATCGCATCCCTAAAAATGCACCCAGCACCTGAGAGACCGGGATTCCCTTTACTGGCACCGTCAACATTAAGCTTAACAGTCCCCCGTGGAGGAGGGGTCCATCGAATGAGCGAGACGACTGAACATGGTGCGGATGAACTCCCAAACACAGTAGCCACCTCACATGCAGTAAGAGAAATATGGCTGATATTCACATACTCTTCAACACCAACATCTGGAGGAGTAAAAACTCGTAAGCATCTAGCTCCCCAAATCTTCCATAGGCAGGTAGCAAATAGTGTGATTTTATGGAACGGGATGGCTGGACCATGAAGAAATGTCGTGAGCCAATCAGATAGAGGTAAAGAGTAGAAGTCATGCATGACTGAGGTGTGGAAGAGAACATCCCAAACCATCATAGCTTTCGGGCAGTCACGAAGAACGTGTAAAGTAGTCTTTAAATTAGAAACACAACATGTGCAAGGAGCAGACACTGACATGCCTCGCTTGAACTGCAGTTCATTAGTAACAAGTCTGTCCTGGTAGACTAGCCAAAGGAAATGCCACCACCTAGAAGGAAGAGGCAACTTCCATATCCATGCAAATTGGAACTCCAACCTAGAAGTTGAATCCTTCAAAAGTTGTAAATAAGCCGAGTTAGTGGTAAACCTTCCATGATTTGTGAATTGCCAAATGTAGCTATCCTTGAGGCATATGACTCGGGATATGTGGGTATGCCATGATCATTTGAGCCACATATTCTGGAACCACTAAAAGCAACTTTGTCAATTCCAACTGCCATTATGTATGAAATCACCAACACACACCGTAGTAGACTCCATGTCCGTCAGAAGGGAGATATAAGAAGAAGGATGACGGCCCAACCAATTATCTCTCCAAAAATCAATAAAAGACCCATCCCGCTTCACTAGTCCCTTAAGTAGACCTTTCATGCCATGGGCAACACTACGCCAAGAATATGACCATGAAGGAGGAAAAGAACTCAGACTCGAAACGAATGAAAGAATGTCAGAAGGAAGCTTTACTTTGCTCTCATCAGCCAAACCCAAAAAGAATGCAGTTCGCTCAAAAATCTCCAAGCTAATCACTATAGCATAACCAAATTGTGAAGCCCCATATTATGAATGCCAAGACCTCCCAGGGGCTTAGGCTTGCACCTCCTTCCAATTCACCAAATGGATCTTTCGTTTATCCTTTGTCCCACCCCATAGGAAACGCCTATTCCTCATATCCATATCTACCGTAGTATGTTGTGGAAGTCTCGTAGTGAGCATAGTGTAAGTAGGTATCGCAGACATGACCGAGCTAACCAAGGTAGCTCGCCCCCCCAAACTTAACAATTTGGCTTTCCAACCAGAGAGTTTAGAACTGATCTTCTCCACCACCTCCCTATAAGTGTGTTTAGTAACTCTATTGTAACGGCCTAGATTTGTAGTGCACGTAATTCCGTAATCTGACGAGTTCAAAAATGAGTAAACGGTTTTTTTCTATTTTTTTCGTAACACAAATCTAAAACGGACACTATTTTCATGATCCTCACGATGATACGAACCCGTGGTTTTTTTAGTAATTTTTCGAAGACAAGTTAATGAAATGATTTTTTATATTACAGAAATAATAACTTAATAAACTAATAACAACAATGTTTATGTATGAAGGGTTAATAATACTTAATCATAATATATATAACCAGGTTTAATAATGTAATATTAAGGTAACTTAATAAAATAATATGAAACTTGCCGACATCAATTCGGTAGCCCACGTTTTCACGTGGCTGCGTCAACACCTAATACGCACGCACCCTTCTTATTAAATACCATAATTAAATATTAAATAATATAATAATATAATTGTTTTATATAAATGAACCCATTCACCTCTTTCTCACACAGCAACCCATCTCTTCCCCTCTATCTCACTCTAACCCGCCGAGCTTTGTGCTGAGCTTCCGAGTAGCCACGTGGACGTTGTCTCCCTCCCTCGACTCTACATCGCTCCGATGTCACTGACAAACCCCGAGTAACCGTGCCCCCACAACCCACCATGCGAAGAAACCCACAGCCCCCGTCGACCAATCTGGCCTCCTCCACGACTCCTACGGCCACCCAAGGAATGATGACGACTCCTTACGATGTTCGGCTGTACTGCCTGAAGCCCGAACCCACTGCCAATGCACCCTCTCCCTCTGCGTTCTCTCTCCCTCACCTTTGTTTTCCTCTCTTAATCTTCCCTCTCCTCAACCCCAGAGCCCTTGCCGGTGCCACCGCTTCACCTGCCAACGAGGCCCATCGGTGATCTAAATCAAACATCGCCAACCTCCTCCTCAGTTGTGCACGTGCCCATGACTGCACGAACCCCACGCACACCCTTGGCACACAGCCACAACTCCACCAACCGCAACCAACACCCACCAAGCTTCTTCTCCACATCACCAACCGGGCTCTGCAAACACCATCACCAACAACCTCGCCATGACATAGCCCCACACTCTCGTCCCCTTCGTCATGAACACATCATGTAATGCAACCACCAAGACCCAGTTCCAGCCACCTCACAAGCCCACCGTTCCTCCTCCATGCCACTCCCCGTTGCCATTCATCCCAATACCCCGCCAGCCAATCAAGATCCACCACCACACATCCCTTGAGCTCCATGCTTCTTCCTTGACCCTTAGCCACCCAAGAGCCATCACCGAGAACTCCCACAGCCACCCGAGCTCTCCGAGTCCCCTTTACATCATAACTTTTGCTTTGCTTGTTTTTGCATGACAGCATAAATAGTTTCTAACTCATTTGGGAAGTGTTTCATCATTTAAATGTTTACATTGGCATTGACAGAGAGGGCTCGGACTACACCATGTGCGGTGCTCCCTTTAGTATTTAGCATTTGTTCAATTCATAAAGACAATGGCAACCAATAGTAGTAGGTTCCACTTCTTGGGGGAGCATTGTGTGCAGGCACTTGACATATCTTTAGAGCATCACAGGAAAGCTCTAACAATTCCTAAGCATTCCTCAAGGACTTGTATATTTTAAGAACATAATTAGCAGAATGAGAGGAACCATCTCCCCAAACTTCGTCATTGCTTCATCCGAAACACCCAAGGCCCTTCCCATGCCGCCAAGCTTCGCCTCCGTTCAAACCCTCGCATGTACGCCTGAAGATACCGATTCTCATAAACGATCACCCCCAGCTCCAGCCTCGTCTTACTACGATGATTTCGAAACCTGTAAGTCGCCCTAATTCTAGCTTTAGAAGTTTGAACAAGTGTACTAGTATGAACCATTCGGTAATACATATACATAACATGGAGATGACTATCATGGTCATACGCCTTGCCAACTTAGAGACCTAATTAAAGGGAACTACTCAATTGTGTAACCCATAACCTATAACTATGTCGATGGAGCAAAAGTTAGTAATCGGCGTTCTTAATATTGGACCCTGAGCCGGTGTCTAGGATCGTTTGGTTTCAAAGGCTGGATCACCTTAGTAAGGCTCCCCCACCACTGATAGTGATCCTATCTCGCCAAAACCGACTGGACGTGCTCGCTTGGATAAAACTAGAATTCCAATTTTCATCACATGCGAACATTGATTATATGTACCTTGAATGAGTTACTTCAACCCTTTACATGCATCTCTCTACTATGCTCATTGCACATAAACTCATATTCACCATGTTAACACATTTGTCATGTACACCCTTGCCTATGGTGTGTTTATCCTTGTCACCGGAGATCTATGTATTTTTACGTCCTCAAGATCGGCCTGGTCGATCTAGGCTCGCATGATTCAAAGCCCAGGTCTTAGCCCGCCGGATCTCCACAACGAGGCCTAGTTCACCGAGGCTCAAAGAAGCTCGCCAAGGCCTAGAGCAGCCCGCACTTGCGGAGTAGTGGACTTGTCAATCAAACCAAAGAGGAGATCCCTCCGGTGGATTGCGCGATCTACCCCAGCTCACCCCAGAGGCAGCTTGCCTACCTCTCCATCCCGGCGAAGTCCGCCCACGGAGAAAGACGACACATCACTAGTAGTTTCACTACAGACAAGTGTGACAAAAGTGCACCTGGCCTCTTTACCGCCTGACCACCTGCCGAAAGTACACCTAGCCGTTTCACCGCCAGACATCCTGACAAAAGCACACCTGACATTAACGGCTCTGACGGCTTGACAAAAGCACGCCTGACACGTTCTGTAAGAAATCCTTACAACAAGAAAGGGGATGGCTAATCTGTAAGAACTCCTTACACATCCACTTATACTCAAGGTCGAATATCTTCCACATATTCGTGCATTCCACATTAGTTCGCCACACAAGCGCCGATCTGCCTCTATGATCGCCTCGTGTGTTTGACATTCTCCAAGTAGTCACATGCTGACTTAAGCATCGGAGAGGCTACGGGCTGGCACCCAGCCCTGCCTTTCTAACGAGTTGTTCTCCTTGCAGGTAGTTCACCTCTGCTGTTGGCGGTTGAGGCAACCTTGGGCGATCAACTCCATTCGACGGGCGACCTACTCCAATTGAAGGGCGACCTTGAGCTTTCCATCTTCAAACGTCTTCCAATCGAGATTAGCCTCGTCTATCTCCCAAAACTTGTAATCATTGTACATGTGATTCCCATTCCAATACAAATTCAGTGTTAGCAGATTTTACCATGCAACATTTGGTGCCGTCTATGGGAATCAAGGGTTACATCCATGGAAGACCCCCATACAAAGTCACCGCAGTCATCGTAGCGGTAAACAGCTAATGATCAAGGAGGTTCCCTCTCCAAGAAGGCCCCCCCCCCGAGAGATGCGCCCCCTGAAGGGCCAGATGCTACCATCGAGACCGCAGCTCGTGGCGTTTATCAAATCTTTGAGATATTTGACAAAGTGATGAAGGAAATAGCTACAACAAAATCTGCGAGGCGGCCTCAAACATCAGGCCCCTCTAGACCATTCAACGTAAGGCGGAACATCCTCCCCGAATTCGATGAAGAAGCGGCTGCTCGGAGGAGGCACTTCGACGAAGAGGAGTTAGCCGCTCTGCAGAGGCGTCTCGATGATGATGAGGTGGCCACCAGGCAGAGACGGGTTGACGCGGAGGAGGCTGCGATACAAAGATGGCTGGACGAAGAGGCAGCTATCCGACAGTCATGGTACATTGCCGCCGCAAGGGAGAGGATCCAGCAGGGGAGCTTGGGAGCCCCCTATCCATCGATCGAGATAGTTCGGAAGCACATCCCATAGGCTCAAGCTACAGAGAGTCGCTCTCGCAGGACGTCGCCAAGCCCTCGGCACGAAGAGTGCCCCCGTCAAGGCCGAAGCCCCCCCTCAGGCTGAGCGCATCCCTCCAAGGCGTAATGATCAGCGGGGGTAGAGTTGCGAGCAGAGCCTGGTCCCCAGGGCACATAGAAGGACTTCCCTGAGTGCCGAGGTGGCTCATCCGGGGTCCGAGGTGGTCGGGACGTCGTAAGGAGATTGCCAACACCCCCCAATATCCTGAAGAAGCCAACCTGCTGATGCGAAGGGTAATCTCAACCTCGATACCGCATAGATTCAAGCTACCCCAGCTTGTATTATACGACGGCTCGAGCGATCCACTAAAACATGTGCAATGCTTTAGGGGGGTGATGGAGATCCAAGGAGCAGACGACGAGCTCATCTGTCGAGCCTTCACAACGACTCTGTAGAAATCCACCTCGGAATGTTACAACGACTTCCGGACAGATCGATTGACTCCTTTGGTGATTTGTCCCACAAGTTCCATATGCAATTCCAAGCAGGACAAAGAAGGAAGAAAGCTCCTGACTATCTGTTTGCAATAGTCCATAAGGAAAGCGAGACCCTTTGAAGATTCCAGTAGTGCTTCAATGAGGAGTGTCTGAGCGTGACAAGATGTGGAGACGAGCTCACCATGACAGCCTTCAAGAAAGGGCTCACCAATCGCAGCTTGCACAAATCCATCATCCACGACCCGCCAGTGGACCTTGACGCTCTCTTCTCCAGAGCGGACAAGTTCATGCTCAGTGAGGAGTCGCTGGGGGCAAAGAAAGCTGTTACCCCAGACGAGCGTCTCAGAACTGAGCCCCAGCCACCACTTAGGTCGAGGTTTGATGACCGCCCCTGAGGGTGAGATAACGATCGCCTCCGAGTGCACGACCAGGGAGGCCCCTGATGGCATGATCTCCCCGGACCTTTGAGGGGGGTTCCATGCTCCTAGGAACCCCGCTCCGAGGAACAGACACAAAAGAGCACTGGAGGAGGTGCACTACACAAGCCTCAATTGCCCACTGGCCGAAGTAATGATAGCAGCCAAGATGGGCAGGTTTCTCATAGAACCGACCCCAGAAAAGAAGGGGAGGCCGGCCACGCGTATTGCGTAGAAGTACTGTCGGTACCACCGTGACCATAGCCACGACACCGACAATTGCTTCGCTATGAAGAGATACATAGAACAGCTGATCTAGAGTGGCCACCTTTAGAGGTTCATCGACTAAGAAGGCTAGGGGCGAGAAGGGCGAACTCCAGTGGAACCTGTTCGACGGCCCAGGCCCACAACATCGAACTGGCCGCCCATCCTATCACTGGTCCAATCATGTGTATTGGTATGATATGCAGTGGGCCAGCCTCGGGCGAAGCCTCGTCGTCGCTAAGGGAGAATTATGCAAGGCAGGTCATGGTGGCGAGTGCTGGTGGAGGGGAGAAGCGAAGAAGGGCAGCTCCACCACCCATCTCCTTCTCTGACGATGACCCGGAGGAGATCGAGCTTCCACATGAGGATGCCATCATCATCGAAGAACTCATCGGGTCAGCGGTTGTGAGCCGGCTCTTCGTGGACACCAGCAGCTCGTGCGACATATTGGTTTTGTCGATGATTCAAAAGATGGGGCTGGGCGAGGCAGGCTTGAAACCTTGCTTGGGCCCGATTGTCGGCTTTACTGGCCATTCGATACCCATCGTCGGAACGATTGACCTGCCCGTCACCATGGGGGAGAGGCCGAGGATTATTATGCGAATGACACAGTTCATCGTCGTGAATGTCCCCTCGACGTACAATGGCATCATAAGGTGGCCCTACATGATCGTCGTCGAAGCTCTCCCCTCTCTACTGCACCAAATGGTGAAGTTCCAGACCCCGTATGGGGTTGGACGAGTGCGAGGAAGCCAGAGGCTCTCGCGGAGTTGCTACATCGGCTCCACAAAACATGAGCAGACCGAGCAAGCCTTGTTGGCCGAACTCCTCGACGGTCAGGAGGACTAGAAGCATCAGCGACATACCCTAGTGGAGGGTATATAGGAAGTACTACTGACGGAGGATGCTGACAAGACTGTATCGATCGGCATGAAGCTGACTGCAAAGCTGAGGGCAATGCTGATCGACCTCCTCAGGATGTATTCGGACATCTTCGCATGGTCGCCCTCTGACATGCCTGTAGTCAATAAGGCGGTGATCACCCATGAGCTGTATGGCGACCATGAGGCCCGTCCGGTCCAACAAAAGAAGCGGAGCACGGGGGGAGAGAAAGCGCGGGCGACGGGAGAAGAGGTGGAGAGGCTCCTCGAAAAATTCATCAGAAAGGTGAGCTATCCTAATTGGCTCACCAATGTGGTGATGGTGAAGAAGCCCAGTGGAAAACAGTGGATGTGCGTTGACTTCACCAACCTCAACAAAGTCTGCCTGAAGGATAGCTTTCTGCTTCCAAGGATCGACCATCTGGTGGACAATGCCTCAGGGTATGAACTCCTAACTTTTATGGATGCCTTTTCAGGCTATAACCAGATACAGATGGCGACTCACAATGAGGAGAAGACGGCATTTATCACAGACCAGGGGACATTTTGCTACACTAAAATGCCGTCAGGGCTCAAAAACACCGGGGCGACTGACCAACGGATGGTGGACAAAATCTTCCATCCCCAAGTCGGCAGGAATCTGGAAGTCTACATTGACGGCATGTTGGTGAAATCAAAAAAGGCTGGGGATCATCTTGTCGACCTGGAGGAGACGTTCCAGAAGGTGCGGTGCTATAACTTATGGCTCAACCCGACCAAATGCATATTCAGCGTCGAGTCGGGGAAGTTCCTTGGTTTCATGATCACCAAGCGAGGAATTGAGGCCAATCCCGACAAGATCATCGCCCTCGCCAAAATGACAGAGCCAAGGACGATCCGGGACCTGCAGAGGCTGAACAGACAGATCGTCGCGCTTGGAAGATTCCTGTCGAAGTCTGCAGAGAGATCACTCCCATTCTTCAAGATTCTTCGAAAGACCCTCACTGATAGGAAGGGCGTAAGAAAGGTGTTGAAGTGGGACGACTCTTGTATAAGAGCATTCGACGAGCTGAAGGCCTACATGCAAAGCCCACCGCTGCTTGCAAAGCTCAAAGAAGGGGGAGCTCAGCCTCTACCTCGCCACCACTGAGGAAGCTGTGAGCTCGTCCTCGTGAAGGAGGACGTGGGCATCCAGAGGCCAGGCTATTACACCGGTCGCGTGCTCTAAGATGCGGAGACCTGCTACGACCCCATCGAGAAGATGTCCTACTGCCTAGCCCTGACCACAAGAAAGCTCTGACCCTATTTCCAGGCACACACCATTATCGTCTACGCCAATTTGCTGCTGGAAAAGAACTTGAGGAGGCTAGAGAGGTCAGGCCGGATGCTGAATTGGAGTGTCAAGCTCAGTGAGTTCGACATTATCTACAAACCAAGGGCAGCAATCAAGGGAAAAGCACTTGCAAACTTCGTGGCAGAGTGCACCGTGGGAGATAATGGAGATGCCCTACCCAATGATCACCTGGGTGCGGCACCCCAGCAGCTCGTCGTCGAAAATCCTACCTCTACTTCCACCCAGTCCGATGGCGAGCAGTGAGTCGTCCACGTCGATGTATCGGCCACAGCATCGAGGAGTGGATCAAGCATCGTGATTGAGACTCCGGAGGGGAGCCTGTTGGAGTACGGCCCGCGCTTCAATTTCTCGACGACCAACAATGTGGCGGAGTATGAGGCCGCCCTCAATGGTCTAAAGCTCTGCCGGATGCTTTGAGCGACGAATGTACTGGTAATCAGCGGTTCAAGGTTGGTCGTCCAGCAAATTGAAGGAAGCTTCGAGGCAAGGGAGGAGCTGATGAAGCGATACCTGAAATGCGCCTGCACCAAACTCCTCAAATTTAGGAGAGCGACGGTTCAACATCTGTCGAGGTAGAACAACCTCTGCACTGATGCACTCTCAAAGTTGACTTCGTCTTCTCCGGCGAAAATCGAAAAGGCCATCTACATAGAGAACTTATTGACGCCAAGCATTGAGGAGGGCGAGTTGATGTGTGTCGACCGAGAACGATCGTGGATGGATCCAATCGTCTCCTACCGGAAGATCGGAGCTCTACCAGAGGATAGGCTGGAGGCACTAAAGACCGAAAGACGGGATTTATCATTCGTGATCTTTGACAACGTACTCTACCGGAAGCGTCGCGCGAAGAACGATGTATTGCCTTATTTAAAGTGCCTTGGGCAGAGAAGAGCTGAGGAGGTCATCTGAGAGATACATAAAGGATTCTGTGGGAATCATCATGGTGGTCACACCCTGGCACATAAGGTAGTCCGACAGGGCTACTATTGGCCGACTATACTGAAGGATGCGATCAGCTTCGTCAAATGGTACGAGGAGTACCAAAAATTCTTCAAGCACATAAAGTCTCCTCCCGCCGACCTAATTCCAATCCTCAGCCCAGTCCCATTTTCCAAGTGGGCCCTCGACATCCTCAGACCGTTCCTCCCGATGGCAACCGGAGGAAGGAAGTAGCTGGTTGTTACCGTCGACTACTTCACCAAGTGGATAGAAGCGGAGCCCCTATCACGCATCACCTCAAAATACTTGAAGAACTTCATCTGGAAGTCAGTCATATGCCGCTTCGTGATACCCGGCTCCATAGTGACGGACAACGGGACGCAGTTCAACTCCACGGACTTTAGGAAATTCTGCTCAGACTAGGGCATCAACCTTCACTTTGCCTCCGTAGCACACCTGTAGTGCAATGGCATGGTCGAAGCAGCAAACAAGTGCATCCTCGAACCCCTGAAGAAGAAGGTCAGCAATGCTCCTGGATCTTGGCCCGACGAGCTACCCGGTATCCTTTGGTCTTATCGCACCACCTACAAAGCTTCAACTGGCGAGACCCCCTTCATGCTAGCTTATGGAGCGAAAGCCATCATCCCGGTGGATATTGGCGAATGTTCTCTCCACCTCCAATACTTCTACAAACAAGAGAATGAAGAAGGCCTCGACCTTAAAACCGAACTACTTGATGAGGTAAGGGATCGTGCTCTAACGTGTCTTATCAAGCATAGCCAAATGATGGCGAGGTATTACAATTCCAGGGTAAAGAAGCAAAGCTTCAGAGTCGACGACCCCGTCCTCAGGGACACTATCTTCAAACCCGAGGCCGGCCGCCACGGAAAGCTCTCCCTCAAATAGGAGGGCCCCTACAAAATAGCAGATGTCGTGGGACCTGCAACTTACATTTTGGCGAACATGGAGGGCAAAGAGCTAGCTCATTCATGGAACGCCCAACACCTACTCAAGTACTATCAATAAAAATTTGTAATTTTATATATTTGTACCAACAATGTGTTGTTTGAATAAAAGTTTTAGATTCCCTCCAAGATAGAAAGCGCATCCATAAAGGCCACCTTAATCATCCGGAGCAGGCTAATTCGCTACAAGTAAACTCTTGTGTTTTCGTTCATACATACGTATTATGCAAAATAAAATTGTAGCCTGCCATACAAACCAGAATCATAAATGTGGGGTCGGCAACGGCCACTCTATACCCGCAATCTTGAAGACTTCAAGGGCAGTTTTCCACCCACACTGGGGTTATAAATGCGGGGTCACTCTATACCCGCAATCTTAAAGACCTTCGGGGCAGGTCACGGTGTAGCTACCCATAATGTGCAGGGCTTCGCTAACCAAACCGGGCAGGAGATTGAAGAAAGGTTCTACCCGAAATTCACCCTCAGGAAGACCTCCGGGGCACGTCACGGTGCAGCTACCCATAGCATGCCGGGCTTCGCTAACCAAACCAAAAAGGGGCTTGAAGAATGGTTCTGCCCGAAATTCACCCTCAGGACCTCCAGGGCAGGTCGCATTGTAGCTACCTATAGCGTGCCAGGCTTCGTTAACCAAACTGGACAGGGGCTTGAAGAAGGGTCTGCCTGAAATTGGCCCTTAGGAAGACCTCCTGGGCAGGTTGCGGTGCAACTACTCATAGCGTTCCAGGCTTCGCTAACCAAACCGGACATGGACTTGAAGAAGGGTGCGGCCTGAAATTTGTCCTCAGGAAGACCTCCGGGGCAGGTCGTGGTGCAGCTACCCATAGCGTGTCGGGCTTCGCTAACCAAACCAGATATGGGCTTGAAGAAGGGTTCTGCCCGAAATTCGCCCTCAGGAAGACCTCTAAGGCATTTCTCCACCTAAACCAGAGTTATAAATGCGGGGTCAATCGATACCCGCGATGTTGAAGACCTCCGGGGCAGTTCACCATCCAAACCAAAGTGGTACAAGAGGGGTCGGCCACGTGCAATGCCCTCAAAAGACCATGGAGGCGATCTATCTCCACCAAGAGCTTCGCCAACTCGATCACACTCAAACTACACAACATTCTGCTTCTCTGGGGCAATCTCATGCCCCTTCGCCTCCACCTCCATGGCATGTGCATTCTCCAGAGCGACCCTTCGGGCCTCCGCCTCCTCCAGCTGCTGGCCTAGATATTCTGAGATCTTATATTGCTTCTCCATCTCCTCCTTCTGAGCTGCGTACAACCCGCGGATTTCCTCCACCTTCGTCGACCTCCTTTGCAGCCGCTGTGTGACCTCCTTGAGCTCGGCATCCTTCTTCTGCAGCTCGCCGATGGCCGCCTTCAGTTCCATCTTCTTCCGATCGAGGGTCGCCTTGAGCGCACCCACGTTAGTGTGGCGCTGTAAGGATGTCATCACTGCCACTGCTAATAAGAGAAAAAGAATACATGAGCCCACATGAAAGAATGCAGATCAGTAATATGAGTTGGGAAAAGCAACAAACCTGCATGCTATGCCAAATTACCGTGCCGCAGAGGCGCTCGGGATCAACATTGTACAGAGACTCCCGGTCCCTGGGCAGTAGACTGTTCTCTGCCAGATAGGCCCCAGCCCCGGCATCCTTGAACAATGACTCCTTGGCCCCCACCGGGTAGCTCGGCCCACAGAGCTCGATCTTTGGGATTACCAGAACCTCGGCCTTCTTCTCTTTGAAGCAGGCGAGCACTGCCTTGCAGTTTGGATGCCCCAAGTTTGACTTCCCCTGCTCCGAAGAGGGGCATCCAAAGGGCCAACGCTCGACCCCTGTAGCTTTAAC
Organism: Scilla litardierei; assembly: GCA_030789695.1. Classification (NCBI taxonomy): domain Eukaryota; kingdom Viridiplantae; phylum Streptophyta; class Magnoliopsida; order Asparagales; family Asparagaceae; genus Scilla; species Scilla litardierei. Next base: position 750,599,062 of record CM061142.1, on the reverse strand, counting down.
TTGGGTCAACGGGCCCTAGGGCGTATCGATCGTCAGATCGGCCACCGGCTCCTCGACCGCAACGGGGTCGGCCAAGCTGCCCGATGCAACCTCGCTCGTACGGGGGGAGGGAACAGCTACTGTGGGCGACTTCTTCTTCGGCATCTTGCTCTGTTCCTCCTCCTCAGTCCACACAACGGATGCCTCCTCCAGTCCCCGCTTCTGTCGGCCTTCTTCGGCATACTCTTCGACATCGTTGCCTTGCCTTTGACCGGGGCCGCCTGCTCCTTGGGCACCGATCCCTCGGCTGACGCCTCCTTCATGGACATCCTCATTAGCTTGTCCCTCGACAAACTCATGTTCGCACCTACAAAAAGAAAAAAGATCAGGGTGAGCAAATACGAAGAAGATCGCTTAGATCGCATTACCTTCGGGCCAGATATGGAGAGCAATCTGGTACTCCTTGACCAGCTTCGCATGTATCTGGAGTTCGTGGGAGATCTCCATTAGGATCTTGGAGTTCTCCAGATCCTGCCTCTGTAGAGTTACCTCCTTGTTCATTGTGGGATTCAACCTTCTCCAGTTTGACTACAGAGACAAGTCCACCGGTGTCGAAATGAACACGAAATTCTCTTTCCACTCCCTCACTTTACTCGGCATGTCGAAGACAAGATGCCGGTCCTTCCTCGCACTGACATAGTAAAACGCTCCTCGTCGCTTCACTTCAAAGAAATGCCGTAACAACGACAGGGTCGGATTTATGCCACTATCAAAGCAGATAATAAGGAACCCAGCCATGGCACTGATCGAGTTCGTCATCAATTGGAAGATCTAAAGGTCAAGGAAGTTCAGCATGAGCAGGAGGAAGGGGTGGATCGAAAATCAAAGTCCAAGCTCGAAGGTCAGAAAATAGACCCCGACTTTGTTGTCCCTGGGCGAACAGACCCGTTCATCGAAGGTGGGGAGGCGAACGTTATAGGGTGGTCGGATATACTTGGAACGAATCTCGGCGCAGCTGATGTGCTTCATATCGGAATCTATGGTCAGGATCTCCACCAGAACCATTATTGTAACCCACCAACGGTCGGCCTTGAGCCCTTCTTTTTGGCTTTCTTAGGGGCCGTCGACGTTGAGGGGACAACAGGGGCTGCTTCCTGCTCCTTCGGCCAAGACGCTGCCACATCCACCGATGCCGCCTGTGCCTCCATCCCCTCGTAGCTAACATCAACGAACTTGTCGAAGTTATTCTCGACGTGTTTGTTAAAAGAAGAAGACTCGGATGAAGTCATCAGGCAGAGATGGAAGAAAATACCTAAGAAATCACCGGAGCTCAAAGGAAGCGAGATTCGCTACGAGTGCTCGAAGACAAAGACCGAAAGAAAATTTGAAATTCGAAAGCAGGAGCCTTCAATCGTTCCCCCCATCTGTGTTTTATAGAGGACGTCGGCTAATCTTAACTGCTGAGGGTGGACCATGCGGCGAGATCTGTAGCAGAGCCGTCGCCTCACCTTCTCCCTAGAGCCGTATGCGGCACGCGTCATGCTCCAAGCGGTGGGGTGCCTTAATATTTTCCCTTTGTCGAATCGTTATGATGACCCTAGAGATCCAGCAGTCATCTCGCATTTAATGCTACATCTGTCATCCAATAGAGCGTAGTGCGTCATCCGAGCTGATCCAAACTTCCCGTCTCGAACTCAAATGACGAGGGCAATTGCTACGACCTCAAGATCGGCCCGGTCGATATATGCCCGCATGATTCAAAGCCCAGATCTTTGCCTGCCGAATTTCCACAACGAGGCCTAGTTCGCCAAGGCTTAGAGAATCTCGCCAAGGCCTAGAGCAGCCCGCACTTGCGGAGCGACCGACTTTTCAATCAAACCAAAGAGGAGAGCCCTCTGGCGGATCGCGTGATCTACCACAGCTCGCCCTAGAGGCAGCTTGCCTACCTCTCAATCCTGGCAAAGTCCGCCCATGGAGGAAGACGACACGCCACTAGCAGTTTCACTACAGACAAGTCTGACAAAAGTTCACCTGGCCGCTTCACCGACTGACCACCTCTCAAAATCATGCATAGTCGTTTTTCCACCAGACAGCCTGACAAAAGCACACCTGACATTAACGGTTCTAACGGCCTGACAAAAGCACGCCTGACACGTTCGGCTCTGACATCCTCAGCCGGACCCCTGACACCGCTAGCTCAGCTAAAGCAACCGACTCCATCAGCCTATAAATACCCACTCTCCTCCAACGAGAAAGGGGTTGGCTAATATGTAAGAATTCCTAACACATCCACTTATACTCACGGTCGAATATCTTTCCCATATTCGTGCCTTCCACATTAGTTCGCCACACAAGCACCGATCTGCCTCTAGGATCGCCTCGTGTCTTCGATATTCTCCAAGCTATCAACCGTTGACTTAAGCATCGGAGAGACTACGGGCTGGCACCCAGCCCCTCCTTTCTAACGAGTTGTTCTCCTTACAGGTAGTTTGCCTCTGCTATTGGCGGTTGAGGCAACCTTGGGCGATCAACTCCATTAGACGGGTGACCTACTCTAATTGAAGGGAGACCTTGATCTTTCCATCTGCAAACGTCTTCCAATCGAGATTAGCCGCGTCTATCCCCCAAAACTTGTAATCGTTCTACCCGGGATTCCCATTCCAATACAAATACAGTGTTAGCGGATTTTACCCTGTAACATGTATAAAATAGTGTTACACTTGTTACATGTTAGTCACGTTTTGATAGTCACATCACATGCTACATGTCATCCAATATTAAAGGCATGCTATTGAACAATCATATGGAATATCATTGAAATCTTGTGTATCTCATGTGGAATATCGTGTGAAATATCATGTGGAATCTTATGTTGGAATCTCATATTGGAATCACATGTTGGAACCTCGTATCGAGATCTTATGTTGGAACATCCCGTTGAAAAATATATAATTAGAACACTTGACACTTCACTTGGTTTTGGGGCAACTCATAGTTGCGATAGTGTAGGAGTGACTGGAGTTCATCTACATGTCCAACTGCCTGTGTTTCGGCAAACATTACATGATGTCTGTGTTAGCAAAACCTCTCATGCCACCTGAGTCGGCAAAATTTATCATGATGCATGTGTCGAAAAACACCTCCCGCTGACTGTGTCGCCACCGTCTGGGTAAGTGCACCTAAGCAAGAGATGAACCTAATGGTTTCATATCATACTCTCCTACTTGAGTCACGTAGTTTCTAGTCTAGCTACTGCTTGAACGACTTTAATACTGCTTGTCATTCTTTGCACGTCATTTATTTGTTATTACACTTGACTGCCTCTCTTACTATTGTTGTCTTTACATGCTGGTTAAATGTTGATACCACCATGCCATATATACCTTTCCACAGTTGTTGCTCTCGTCATGTATGGTAACTTTTACTTTAATCGTTGCACTTGCATGACTGCCTATAGTTACTTTCCATAGCATGCTCATTTCCATACTTTTACACTGCTTTTACTTCCATTTCTAGAATTGTTGTGACTTACATACGACTCCACTTTATGGCACTGTCAGACGATGAACATGTTGAAGAAGAGGCCTCTGAGTTTGAGGAGTCTGGGTTCGACCCAGAGACTGCAGATTTTTAGTGTTTTATTCACATATGTATTTTCTTCTGTTTTCTTTCATGTATCTTTGTGTGAGCTGTTGGAGTGTGTTGTACAGTATGGATTGTAATAAATAGACCCTATTTGAGCATTATTGTACATCTCTGCATCATATGCTATGTTGTTTTCACTAGTAAACTGCAGACTTGCGAATGTATCAAATAAGTAATTGCCCCCTGAGAGCGGGTCGTTACAAGTTTTGTGGCACATGCAGGTCCGTGCTATCTACCTCGTGAATAATATAGTAAGATCAGGATGTATGATATAAAATACTCAAATTAACCTCGAGTACAGGATATCTCGATTGTTCACCTGTATGGGGCGTACGGGGGAAGCGTCCTTATTACCCATCTTACTTGATCCTCATTACCTTCCTTGAACTCTTAACCTTTGTCTGGAAACTTGTGTTCCATCCTTCGTATATAACTTTATACTTTCTCTTTACGGGTACCCTCCTTAGATGGCAATTAGAGTGACCTTCCATAAGTGGTACCATTCATTCACTTCATCGCCATCGTCCTTCTTGTAATGGCCTTCCAATCGAACTACCCATTCTTTGAATACTTCCAATTATGTTTGGTTCACCTAAACTTTGGCTACACTCTTTTGTAAGGAGGGTAGCCTCAGAAATTTTCGACCATTCGAAGTTCGAGTCCAACAATGGAACGAATAAGAAAAACCAGTGGAATTTAAAGTCAGATCAATAGAGGCCATTACAATTCCGATGGAAGATGAGCCAGGGAAACATGAAGTAATTTGAGAACTTATGGATCTATTTTTGGATGATCTCATGGGATTACCACCTGATCGCATTGAGTTTTCAACCTATCTGGTGTTAGGCACCCAACCAATATCAAAGGCACTCTACGCACAACGCCACCTGAGCTAGAAGATTTTGGGCTCGGTTGGATGATTTGTTATGATGCAACATGTCACATTGGAATGCTTCAGTATTATAGGAAGAATGGATCTTGGCGCAAGAGTAACGACTATCGGTCGCTAAATAAGATGACTGTGAAGAGCAAACGACGTCTTCCTCGCACTGATTATATTTCGATCGACTTGGAGGATCAAGTAAAGTTGGACTTGCAGATACCTGTTGAAAGTTAACGTCTTGAAGAATAATTCCAAGACCAAGTATATACGTTACAGATACTTGATGATGCCGTTGGTGTGGTCAACCCACCACTGGTATTCACGAGTCTCATAATCCAAGTATTCTACGAGTGCTTGGATATATTCATGGTAGTCCTCTTCAACGACATTTTTTGAAGGATGCTCAGAAGCATGCCAAGCATTTGAGGTTTGTGCTAGAGAATTTGAGACGAGCCAAACCGAGATGTGCAAGCGGAGACAACCATGTCCTCTCCATCTTTCTTAAACTCGTAGTCTTCTTCTACGAAATTGATTTCACTTTGAAGTACTGACATTTCCAGCCTTCCATTTGATCACTTAATTGCATGATTTTATTTCTAAATTCCGAGGATTGAATTTTTGTAAGGAGGGTAGGATGTAACAGCCTAGATGCGTAATGCACGTAATTCCGCAATCAGATGAGTTCAAAAATGAGTAAACGATTTCTTTCTATTTTTTTCGTAACACAAAACTAAAACGGACACTATTTTCAGGACCCTCATGATAATACGAACCCGTGGGGTTTTAAGTAATTTTTTGAAGACAAATTAATAAACGAATTTTTTTACTACAGAAATAATAACTCAATAAAATAATAGCATCAATGTTTATATGCGTACACCAAATGCATGAAGGGTAGATAATACTTAATCATAATATATACAACCAGGTTTAATAATGTAATATCAAGGTAACTTAATAAAATAATAATAAACTTGCCGACATCAATTCGGCAGCCCACGTTTTCATGTGGCTGCAATTTTTGTCAACACCTAATATTTACTTAAACTTCTTAGTAAATACTAATAATATAATTGTATTATATAAATGAACACATTCACCTCTTTCTCACACAGTAACCTATCTCTTCCCCTCTATCTCACTCTCACCCGCAGAGCTTTGTGCCGAGCTTTCGAGTAGCCCCACGGCCGTTGTCTCCCTCCCTCGCCTCTCCATCGCTCCGACAACGCCGAGGAACCCTGAGCAGTCGTGCCCCCACAACCCACCACCCATGCCGAGCTCGCCCTCTACCACTTGACTACCCTCACCTACGCCGATCTCCCCCTCCGGTGCCCCCCGCCGCCGGTGCCCCCTCTTGGCCACACCCACAGCTTCCCGCTCAACCATCGCCGCCGTGATGAACCCAACCCCCTGACATCGCCGAGAACACCAGCAATACATCCATCCACAAGCAAAGACCCCATGGCTCTGATTTATTCCCAAGACCCCTCCTCGTCCAACCTTTGCAACCCATCACCTGATGTAATGCCACGCTCCCCAGTGTACCCGAGAAGTACGAATTTGTCCCAGGTATTCCCAGAGCAGCGAGTGTTATATGGAAAGAGAGGAGAAAGAGAGAGCACAAGAGAATATGCATGTCACTGTGCGCATGCTGGGAAGTAAAAGCAAAGCTCCATCACAGAAATAATGCAGAGAATTAAACAAAAGTACCAAGCCCAAACCTCTTTTATTATTAATACAAAAGTACATCTTTCATACTTCAACCCAGTACTGAGTACAAAAGTGGAACTAACAAAATATAAAAAGGTCTACACACACTATACAACACACTCCCTAAACTACTCTTGGAAGTCCAACTGTACAAGGTCGCCTGAGGGGCTCTATCTCTACCTTCGAACCCTGAAGAAAACTCTGGAGTCAGATCTGCTCTGGATGTACTGTTCTGGCTATACTGCTCTGGCTCTAATGCTCCTTAACCTGGAAAAATGTAAATGGGACACGTCAACGCGTGACCCAGTAAGAAATCCTAACTAAACTAGCTAGGGCCAGTCTCAGAATCGGTCTACCTACTAAGGTCTATCTATTAGGGCATGACTACGAGACTATACGTAAAACACGACATTACAGAGATGTAAAGAGCGTAAAGAAGGTACTATTCTACAACATGAATTAAAAGAAAGACAACAGAAAGTAACCGGTGTGCATAAAAGTAAACACGTGCAAATACATAAGTAAACAATCACCAATAGTTAACAGAGAACCACATTTTCCACATTCACTCTATTTACATGGTCTCATGGATTCTAGAGGTGGCTCCCATAGATTCAAGAGGTGGCCCCGCCCGGTATTTCTGTGGCACACTGGTCCATGTAGCACGTAGGTCCATGCCGTTTACCATACCACACATAAATTCAAGAGGTGGCCCCCGGCATTTTTGTGGCACTTTGGTCTATGCAGTATTACTTCTATTGAATCATCATTCTTTCACTAACTGTCATAATTATTACTTCTATTGAATCATCATTCTTTCATTAATTATCGTGATTAAGTTACCATTATCACATTCAACCATAACAACATAATCTCGCATAGTGAAATTATGGCATTAACTACATCTAGGCTACCATTATTGCATTCATATAGAACAATATGGAATTACCATGACATTAGACATAGAACCTTTCCATTAGCATGGAACATAACACATGAAGATTAACACAGAATTATGAGTATACTAAATGGGACATATAATTAACATGGTATTAAGAGTATATTAAATGATACACAACATCAACATGGTACCGTTGCACTTAATCATATTAGCATAACAAAATGAGGCTATTAGCAATAAATGGCATTTAGCATAATGACAACATGGAATTTACATACAAGAATACTTCAACTTGCATATTTAGTTAAATTTAAGCATACTAACATAGCTAAATGAAGCTTGGCACAACATGGGAATACTAACATGACAATACTAATCATAACTACTTTGCATTACTAACATTACTAACATGGCATTATTAACATAGCTTTACTAACATGGCTAACATGGCATTTTGTGTGACATAGTACGAGCAATATATTACATCCATAAGCATGAATTTTTTCCCTAACATGATTTACTATATGGTTAACAACATTACATCCATAAGCATGAATATCACCATTTTAGCATCATAATTTTCACAAACTTTAGCATGATATGTATATGACAAAAACAGAATTCTGTTTTGAATCTAGACTATGATATATCAGACTAAAACAGTTATTTATTATTTAAAGCCATAATCTGAATTAGAGCCAAACATAAAAGTTGTAGATACTTATGTGCTGTTTCCAAATTGTCTAAGATTGTGTCGTTTGGCAGTCTGTAGTGAGAGATATGGCATTATTCCCACAATATAGTAAAATCTGTCAATACTAACACTATGTTCTAAATCTCCAGTTTACACATATCTACAGTCAAAATTAGGCTCTTTTTTCGTCTAAAGAGTTGTATTTAACTTCGTGACTTTTCCAAAACATCTTGAATCATCCCATTTGGAGGTCTACAGTAGCATTTATGAATTTTTAAATCTACAGGACAGAGTTGAAATAATTTCAGCACATCATTTATTTGACTAGATTCATGTGCAACCCAATTTAGCATGCATGACCTTAGCTTAAATGTTACATGAGCCTAATATAATACTTGTTAGCAAAATAATAGCATGGTCCCATGTTAGAAGAGTTGGATTTATGACATCCTAATTAACATAATATTAATTCCCACATGGATACTAATTATAGTATGGCAATCCTCATTATGCTACACATTGAAATTATAACAAGAACATTCATTTTTAGCAAAATGACAACATACATGTATTACCTTCCAACTATAACATGAACACAAATCTTCATGGCATATTGCTACTACATTAAATTATAACATGAACACTAATGTTCTGTTTAGCAAGGACTTTAAGGCTATAGTAGGTATCAATATTTCCTATAGCAATCCAAGGATGTACCCTAACTGTTGAGGGATGTATGCTCTCAGTTCATTTGTATTTGATGCAAATGGATTTTAATATTAGATATGGAAATTTTGCATATGATGCAAAGGGAATTAAATGTCTCTTAAAATGTTTACGACCATATTTAATATAATAAACACGAGGACAAGGTTACCTGGATGACGAAAACGTCTCGGTCTAAACCCAGATTCGAACGACGTCCAAAATAGACTCCAAACGAGCTAGTTAGAGTCAAAACAGCCTAAGGCCATTAAAGAATGATTCAGCCCAACTTGTTGGGCTGAACACTGACGTCCCTTAGTTTTGAGCATAAAAGTGCAATAGGATTGGGGATACCAGATTTAAAAGCGCACGGTGTTGTAGTGTGACTTGGGGGTCGAACACAGAGAGGCGTGTGTTGTACTTGTGTCAAAGAGGAACCAGTTCACCCGACGGGTGAGCTAGCCCGAAAGATCGATGGATTGTCACGGAAAATAGATACGAAGGATGGACGATATAAAAGAAAACCTAGGATTTCGGTTTCCACCCTATCACATGTTCTCACTATTACGCCTGACGGGTAGGAATACGATAGGATTTAGGGTTTTGTGGTGAGACGTTGCCTCTAAGAGTGATACCTAGCGTCCCATGGGCCCGACATTCCGGTCGGTACCCAGGATGATACGCTAGGACTACCCAGGTTCGGTCGGTGGGCATTCCCATGTCCATTAACACCGACCGATTCCGGGAGCACTAAGCTCGCAACGATTACTCCCAACACCTCATCCTGTCGTTCCCACGTGCTAGGATTCAATGTCTACGCTAAGGGCCTGAGCTGTGGCTAGGGAGTCAACAGCCAAGTTTATTCCCCCTTGGCCCGACGGTCAAAGGCGATCTTTTTCCCGCCAATGACAATGAAACACCCTGCGTAACCATCTAAATTCCTAATCCCTATAGAAATCATAGTCCTATAGACGCATTAGGGAGAACCCACGAAGGGGTTTCCACCAAAATCCCAGATTACGGAACTACTCACAGTTTATAGCTAAAATGCAATCTAAACAAAAATCAACGGTAGAAATCATGATCAGGCAATTGAAATAAGATGCTAGCAATGCAGTTAAGACTATATTAAAGTTTCAAGTCGATCGGAACACTTACAAAAACAGATAAAATTCCAGCCGTCGCGATACCAAAAAAAGAAAAAAAATTACAGGATTCGTTTTCAGCAACCCTAGGTCGACTATATATTGAAATCGGCATCAACCGATCGGTTGAAGCATCAACTGATCGGGTGAGCTACTTGATGCTTTGGCCGTCGGCTTCGGGAGCTTCAACCGGGCGCTGAGGAGAGCGGGTGGAGCCGTCGGTTCAATATTTGGGGCGATGCGGCATCAGGTGAATCGATCGGTTGAGCATTCAACCGATCGGTTGGAATTATCCCCAAAAAGACAGAGAGTTTTGTCGACTTCACACGGTCAGCGAACCGGTCGGTTGAGCTCTCCAGGTTATTGTTTGGAAAATTCAGTACAGATGAACCGATCGGGTGAGATGTCACCCGATCGGTTGGAATTCAGCTCCAAATGGCCAAGAGCTCTGTTGGATTCAACCGGTCGACGAACCATCCAGTTGAGTTGCTCTTCACTTCAACCTCCGTCCGGGTCGGATACGCGTGCATCAACTGATCGGATGGCTGTGTCCACCCGATCAGTTGAGGTCTGAAATATAGCAATCTTCATCATTTGACCCTCTGGATCGCGCGTGACTCCTTCCGTTGCTCTGGGGACTCATGATATCTTCTTTATATGTCCCATACGCTGGCAATCTCTTGCATTCACACAAAAACACAAATAAGTGAAAGAAAACTAAAAATCACAAGAAAATGGGTACGAGACGACGGAAAACAACGGAAAATCATAAAGAAGACGTGCGTGAATATATAAAATATAAACACACGTCAAAATCCCCCAAGCTGAACCCTTCCTCGTCCTCGAGGAAGACGAGTGAGAGTAGGAGCTCGGAGGGAGAAATAGAGGGAGAGAGAGAGAGAAAGAGAAATCAAAATCCTAAATCGCCCGTCAGAGCCAATAAAATCAGACATGCCACACTAAACAATCATACGACAAAACACATCACTAACCAAGGAAATATGAGTCCAAACTATTTTCGTGGGCCCACGCGGTGAAGCGTGAGTGAGCGTGGTCGTGTGGTAGCAGACGGTGTCGCTATCTACATTGTGCAGTAAAGCTCCATATACACATATCCAAGGAAAGACCCAAATATCGATTCGATTTGAAGTAAGCGGTGAATAAATAGCTCAAGCATGCATGAGAACAGAGTAAGAATCGAAGCGTATTATGCGTCAGGGACTCCAAGCTAGCGACTAGGAAATCACCACACTATCGCCTAGGTAATAGCTAGAAAGTCCCTATTCCAATTGTTTTCGAAAACGATGAAGGTTGAGAATGTGTGGAGTAGAACACTCGGTGCAAACTCTCGCCTTCCATTTATTCTCGGTAGGTAGGAAAATATTCACACTGGAATTTTTTTGGGGTTTTGGGCATTTTTATTTTTTTTATTTTTGGCTATACATATTTTTTTCTTTCTTTTCTCTTTTCTTTTCTTTTTGGGTTTTTCTTTTCTCTCTTATTTTTGGATTTTTGGATTTTGGGATATATACATGTGTGTACTCTCCCAAGTGGGAGAACGGTACACGACGATGGGATTTGCACCAAGTAAAATAAAAAATAAATCGGATTCTAAACACTTGGGCAAAGGAGTTTTTTCTCGATAATCAGAGCATAGGCTAAATGGGTTATCCTAGTCCTAATTGTGGAATCCCGACACATGCGAATTGAAGTATACGATATAAATATATTCCATGCATATAGAATCAGACAGGAGAAGCAAATACCGCATATTCAAATCGAAGCATGATAATCTAGGGGTCATCCTAGGACAAGTATATAAATCAAAATCACAAAGTAGAAGCACACTGTAAGCTAGTCACGACACACGACTCACATAAAAGCAAAGTGGACACACGATGCATGAAATGCAAGATGACTCGACTTCCTAGGATTAGTGAATGTGATTATCAAAGCCATGCTAGGTGTGTGTGTAGTTTTGTGGCAATTCATCATAATGGGTCATCTCTGGGGGAGAGAGAGAACAAAAGAAGAGAAGAAAAAAGAAAAACACGATGAAAATGACTCAAAAACGAAGAAAAAGACGCAACTGACGCATGAAGTGCGACTCCCCCAACCTGAAACTTGCATTGCCCTCAATGCAATAAAAGTAAAAACGGGAGGGCAATGAAAATGGGGGAATACACACCGACACAAAGAGAATGAAAAACAAGAAAAACACACAAATGAAATTGAAAAATTATAAAGGAGGAAAAAGAAATACAGAAAATAAAATATAGAAAATCACACCACGCGACATATTTAAACAAGCACACCACGACGAAAGAACACGACAAAACACACAAAATTCGATGTCCCCCAAGCTGGACATGACAATGCTAGCAATATGATATGACCATGATGATGCAGAAATTGTAGGAGGATATGTGCCCATAAGGCAATTTATCCTAAGTATACATCTTGTTCATACTGTTTATGGTATGTATTATCATAAGTATAAAATCGTTCGTATTAATATACTTAGATAATGTCCATAGACTTATAGTTAGGTCCTTACGTATCTAGATGAGATCTCGATTATGAGTAAGTAAGCGACTGAATAGAAACGTAAGTCTTAAACGGTTCGTGGTCATAGATGTGTCGAGAACTGGATATCGACACATCGGATAGACCATTGTGTCTTAGTCTTACCTTAGGATAATGATGATCTCATAGTCATTCGACTTGGTGAAGTCGGAGACGAGACACAGGTGCTCATTGGAGAATGAGTTTACTGAACGATAAAATTAGAGTTATTAAATGGTTAACTTTAACTGAACTGTCTTTAATAACTCTAGGGTGATGATAGGTTAACTGGTCCTTATGACCTGAAGTCATTTGTACGAACCTGTGAGGGAACCGTGTAGCTTAGACCTATGATCTAGCTTCGAGGCTAGGCCTGCTGAAAGATCTTAGGTTGAGTTGCACCCGAAGCTCTCGAGGCAAGTAGATGACTAAGATGGGATTCGTCACTTCCGTTAACAGGAAGTTAGTGTTACAGGCTCAGTACGGTCTTTATGTTAATCCTTGGTCGGGGTACGTTGTAAGAAGTACAACGTGAATACAACAAAGACCGCCGTATATTGACTAATGACTAATGTTGTCTAATAGGGTTGACAGTAAACCATACCCTAAGCCAACAGGAACACAGTCTTGACGAAGGGACCATAGCTAACGGAGTTCATCACTGACACAGCTAATGTAAACCCAATGATGCTTTTGTCAAAGGGGTCGATCACGTTATGATGATTCTGAAACAGGGACGACAGCTACTGCTCGTGGTGATCGTCGTCTAGGGGTTTCGAGCCCCAACATGTAGTAAGGTCAGGCTGTCGGGTCTCACACCGAGTAGTGTTCGTGTCTTAGTAATAGGAAGATTAATTGAGAGAAATTCATTTGATGATATTGAATAGTTAATATTCGCAAAGCTTGTTGTGAAAATTAGTTGTTATAGCAATAGGGACAAATGTCGCATTTGATGCAAACAATGATTAAATGTGTCGTAAATTGGTTACGACAAATTTAGTAGGAACAAATATATTGGAAAGGGTTACCTAGCTGACAGGATCGTCCCGGTCTAAACACAGGTTCAAACAGCATCCAAATCAGAGCTCAAATGAGCCCAGAAACGCGAAAACAGTTCAAGGCAAGGTGGGTTAGACCCACTGGGCTAACAAGTCCATACCCAGAGGCAAAACGGGCACGACCCGCTGTCTGTAGTGGGCACAGCCCACTGCGGCAGCGGGCGCACGCCCGCTGCCCAGTGAGCGGGCGGCCCGCCTCTGTTGCCTTGGGCGGGCGCGCCCGCTAAGCTTAGCGAGCGCGCCCACAACTTAAGTTAATTTTTTAGGGTTTTTGAAACCCCAAATGATGGCTACGAAAAGTTGATTTTTTCCTGACTTTGGTCAATTGTTTGAAGGGTCAAACGAAGTCGAAATTCATCGCCGTCGGTTCCTACGCGTTCACCATTCGAAGCCCTTCGGATTGATATCTTGTTTGGTGTCTAAAGTTTAATGAGAGAAGAGAATTAATTAGTTAAAGTTTTCTTTTATGAAAAGCTCACTTAAACTACAAATTAAGCTAAATTGGCTTAATTGAATTTCCCTCTCATTTGCAAAAAGTCCCACATTGCTCACAACGAAAGAGTGAGTGCCGACTCCCTATATAAATATGGGTGCACTCTCTTCGTTGAAATACACACCAAGTCCTCGATCGAGTAGCTCCAGACTTTTAGAGCAAGTTCGATTGGCGACTAAACTATTCTCTCTCTCTCTCTCTCTCTCTCTCTCTCTCTCTCTCTCTCTCTACAAAGGGGGTTTTTCTCTCTCTCTCTCTTCCTATTCTCCGGAGTAGTCCTAGCAAGACTACGAAGGGGGTTTGGATTTGGATCCAGACGTCTAAGACGCGGGTTCTACTCAAGTGAAACTTTCTACCGCGTGTGATCGGCTCGGAGGCGAAAGTCGGTTTGGGCGGATCGGTTTGAGGGTGCGAGGCGGCTCAGGCGGATCGAGTCAAGGCGGTTCGGCTACGAGGAGCTTCAGAAGACGGTGTGGTACATCTTGCCTGCTCCAGGGCCAAGATTCCGGGTATGTGGTTAAGTAATTTTAGTGTAGATTTAATTTATTGCTTTAGGATAGATCCCTCTTGGGGTGGTCAGATCCACCCCAAGTTGGCATAGATCAGGCTAGGTTCTGGCTCCCTCAGAGCCTAGCTAAATTGTTTAGCTAGCTTAAAAAGTTTTGTTTTGATTTTCCGCTGCGTTTTTAAGCCCCTGTGGTCCGTCCGACTTAGAACGGACACAGACCCGAGCTCTGAGGGTCCGCCAAAACCCCAACAGTGGTATCAGAGCCACGGTTATGTTTTTGATCTATTTAAGCGATGTCTTTTAAATCTTTTAAATTGCTTAATTTAAACATACGAACTATTTTTAGCTTTATGTTAAAATTAGTTTAGAAATGTTTTGTGTTTTAAAAATTGTTTTTGCAACACGAAATTTTTTTGGGGACAATTTAATTTTATGCGATAAATTTTAAATGGGTCTATAATGTTTAAATGCTTTATAATATTTTTTCGAGCATTTAAAAGTATTAAAGTTTATGTAACCTTAAGGATATGTTTTTGAAATTTAATTTTTCTTAAAGTTACATAAAGGTTAGAAATTTTAAAACTTTATTTGAAAGCCTTTTAAAACAATTTCTAATGATTTTAAAAAGGTTTTAAAATTTCTTTAAAAGGATATGTATAATTAAAAGAAATATTTTATTTTCATAAGATGAAATGATAAATGATTTTCTTTTAAATTACATATATGTTTCTAAATTATTTATGAGATATTTTAATCTTAGAAATGATTGATTAAAATTTTAAATCTAGGTTTTAAAATTATTTGATAATTTTATGAAACCTAGTTTTATGTGATAAAAATGTTTTAAGCTTTAAATTTTTGATCTTTAAATTTAATTGTTAAATTTTAGATTTGCGTGTTATTTATTATGTAGATAATTTTAAACTTGCAAATACTCATTATATGTCACTAAATGAAACTTTTATTTATGCGGATAAATTAGTTGTTTCATTTTCTTTTAATGGACATGTTGAATAATGTATTCATGAACGTTATTAGGTTAGCCATTAAATGTTTAAAATTTTATGAGATGAAATTTTAATAAGCTAGTGACATGCTATGTTTGATAAAACAAAACAACATCAAAACCTAATACCAGATTATGGTAGTCCCTTTGTTTGTCAATCATTTCATTAAATCGTTTAATTGATGATTTTCATAAAAGACTAATGTTGAAACATGTTGTAATTGTTTTATAAAATCCTAATTAGATTGGGGTAGCACGTTGAACGAATGAACCTTATAGTTGATAAGGACTTAATAAAAATTGTTCAACCAATCCATAAAATTTCGAATTTTAGGATCCACTAGTTGATAAGGATTAACTAGTTCTTTTTTAATTAAAAGCCATTTAGTTGTTTGGACGAACATAGAATTGATGAAAACTCCTTCAATGGATCATGATGTCAGTCAATGTGCTTGGCTAAGTTTGCTGGACCAACCTAGCTAGACTAGGTACTAAGTGGTCCTGGCTTAGTCAATTCCCTGGTCGCGTCCGCTGGACCGCAAGGAGTCGATTCATGACTGTGTAAGTCCATCGACTATACATAAGTCAAATACGATAATAATCTTGTTCAAGATAAATCGTAGCCCTCCTTGTTTTAGGAGTTGGCAACTGTAAGAAACGTGTTACGGTTGTTGAGCTACACTCAAGCCGTGACATGTCAATCTTATAGAAACCGATTTCTTGATAAACATCTTGACCTGACTGAAACCGATGTCTCATCCTCCGAGCATCGGCGTAAGTCTAACCAAGAATGTAGTTTAAGTCCTGACCCAAACCAACGTGTCGTGCATACACCGAGCGGTGGGGCAAGTCAGGCTAGACACGGAAACAAGGGTCCGACTAGGCTAGCCATTGTGATCCGGATGAGCACACTCATGATCACAAATGACTAGGGGTAAAATTGATAGGGAATCATAATTAATATGATTGACGACGAGTTCGTCTACCGACTGCAGAATCGGACAACTTGTTGAGACACACTCAAGGTTGTCAGACTCGGGGTAGTCGGATCCCTCTCTCACAAATATTATTATATAATAAATTGTTTATTATTATGGCTTTAATAAATTTAGTGTGAGAATACAGTTTTATTAAAACCATTAAAACTATACACCGAACATATACTGACTAAAGTATCTTTAAAATGCAGAATGGATTCGGGTCTTAGATATATGGTTGAGAAGAACGTGCTCGATGAAACGAACTACAAAGACTGTCTTAGGAACATTAAGTTGGTCCTTTCCCTAGCCGGGATTGGATACGTACTGTTCGAGGACGCTTCGGAGAAGCCCGATGACGATTCGACCTTCGAGGAAAAGGAAGCCTATAAGCTATACCAGAGGGATGCAGAGAAGGCCAGGTGCCTTAATCTGGCTTCGATGAGTAACGAGCTACAGAGGAAGCATAAACATATGGATGTTCAAAGTATGCTTCTAAATGAACAAGAGTTATACGGCAAGCGGTCTAGAGCTGCCAAGTTCGAAGCCACCAGCAACCTCTGGGGCACAAAGATGGAGGCAGGGCCCGTACATGATCATGTTATCAAGATGATCGGGTACGTAAAGGACGCCGCCCAGTTAGGATTTGTCCTGGACAATGAGATGTCCGCGGACATTATCCTGAAGTCTTTAACTCCTGAGTTTAAGCCTTTCATCACTGGTTTTATAATGAACGGTCTTGAAACGGATCTTCCTGGTCTCCTCAATATGCTTAGGCAATTTGAGGAGATTGAGAAGAAGCCGACTGCATTGGTTGTTGGCTCTACTTCTTCCAACCAGCCAAAAGGCAAGGGTAAGAAGAGGCAGGTCCCGCAACCCGCGAAGGCGAAGAAAGGGAAGAAAAAGAATAAAGGGGGCCCGTCAAAATCTAAGTGCTTCCATTGCCATAAGATTGGCCACTGGAAGAGAAACTGTAAGATCTATCTTGCAGAGAAGAAGAAGGGCATACTGATGCCTCTACCTCAGGTACAAATTAAATTCAATACAACGTAATTATTTCCAATCATATAGTATGAGATACTAAAGACATCTGTGTAATGTATACATGTGGCTAAAATGAAGCGAAGATTGGGAGAAGTGCGGAGGACGGTCGGTAATCTGAGCAATCGTTGCTGCTAGGGCCGTTCAAAGACTTCAAGAGTTATGATCGAGAAGGAGATGATACTAAATTTTATTTAAATAAAATGTATCATTTTTTAAAGGTTGAAAACAATGATTGAGTGTTCTACACTCAAAGTTTATTGGATAAACAGTTTACGATTCATCTTTGTGAATCCGTTGTTTTAATGAATGTCTCGAAAATTGCGTTTTATGTTGAGTTTAAATTTGATTGGCTTAAATTTTCTGTGATTGTGGCTTTCTGATATGGTTGCGAAAATTCTCGAATTATGATGCGAAGCTTCGGAAAATGTTGTTTTTGGAGCTGACTTAATGTTATAGTCAATTGGTAGTTAAGTATCGGTTCCAGGGGCGTATAAATTGTGTGCGATCACAATTATACGCATATTAAGATTAATTCTTAATAAACTGCATTTAGTTATTAAAGAGTTAATATTAAATGTGGTTAAGGGAAAAGTACAGTGTAGGACGTTTTGATTGAGCGAGTCAATGTCAAGATTCCTTAAACCGAACTTGACTTGACTCATTCGTCAAACCGAACCTAACACTAGTACATTCCATCTAAAGCACTTACCAAATGGTTATGTCTTTATATAAATCTAAATATGATTTAGATATGATAATGAAGCTCTTAACCAGGTAATTCTTAAAGTCAGTGGAAGCTAGCTCGTATACTTAGTTCCGGTCTTTCGGACTAAGTAAAAAGGATTTCCACCTTAAATGAATCATCTATATAAAACATTGAATCAAAATCGTTTTGATTTAATCGTATATATAGAGACTTAGGGTGTCACGTATGTACTCGACATATTGACACAAGATAAGTGGAATAAGCTGAAACTGACTTATAGAAATGTTAGACCCTACATCTAGATTGTATAAGCTAACTGTTAGCTATACAAAGATAGGAAAAATTGATCCAGATCATTTTTCCAAAGGATCAACCCTGTGTGATCAATAGATGTATTAATTAATCCATTAAAATTCGTTGTAGATACTCGTTAGTAAAACCACTCTTAGGTTCGTCATATAAATGTCAAAGTGACTGATATGCTATAACGGTATGAGATACCGAGATAAATAGCCTACGTGCAAGTGGGAGATGTAGGAGGATATGTGCCCATAAGGCAATTTATCCTAAGTATACGTCTTGTTCATACTGTTTATGGTATGTATTATCATAAGTATAAAATCATTCGTATTAATATACTTAGATAATGTCCATAGACTTATAGTTAGGTCCTTACGTATCTAGATGAGATCTCGATTATGAGTAAGTAAGCGACCGAATAGAAACGTAAGTCTTAAACGGTTCGTGGTCATAGATGTGTCGAGAACTGGATATCGACACATCGGATAGACCATTGCATCTTTGTCTTACCTTAGGGTAATGATGATCTCATAGTCATTCGACTTGGTGAAGTCGGAGACGAGACACAGGTGCTCATTGTAGAATGAGTTCACTGAAAGACCAAATTAGAGTTATTAAATGGTTAACTTTAACTGAACTGTCTTTAATAACTCTAGGGTGATGATAGGTTAACTGGCCCTTATGACCTGAAGTCATTTGTACGAACCTGTGAGGGAACCGTGTAGCTTAGACCTATGATCTAGCTTCGAGGCTAGACCTGCTGAAAGATCTTAGGTTGAGTTGCACCCGAAGCTCTCGAGGCAAGTAGATGACTAAGATGGGATTCGTCACTTCCGTTAAAGGGAAGTTAGTGTTACAGGCTCAGTAAGGTCTTTATGTTAATCCTCGGCCGGGGTATGTTGTAAGAAGTACAACGTGAATACAACAAAGACCGCCGTATACTGACCAATGTTGTCTAATAGGGTTGACAGTAAACCATACCCTAGGCCAACATGAACACAGTCTTGACGAAGGGACCATAGCTAACGGAGTTCATCACTGCCACAGCCAATGTAAACCCAATGATGCTTTTGTCAAAGGGGTCTATCACGTTATGATGATTCTGAAACAGGGACGACAACTATTGCTCGTGGTGATCGTCGTCTAGGGGTTTCGAGCCCCAACCTGTAGTAAGGTCAGGCTGTAGGGTCTCACACCGAGTAGTGTTCGTGTCTTAGTAATAGAAAGATTAATTGAGAGAAATTCATTTGATGATTTTGAATAGTTAATATTCACAAAGCTTGTGTGAAAATTAGTCGTTATAGCAATAGGGACAAATGTCGCATCTGATGCAAACAATGATTAAACATGTCTTAAATTGGTTACGACAAATTTAGTAGGAACAAATATATTGGAAAGGGTTACCTGGCTGACGGGATCGTCCCGGTCTAAACACCGGTTCAAACCGCATCCAAATCGGAGCTCAAACGAGCCCAGAAACGCGAAAACAGTTCAAGGCAAGGTGGGTTAGACCCACTGGGCTAACAAGCCCATACCCAGAGGCAAAACGGGCGTGGCCCACTGGCCGTAGCAGGCTAACGCCCGCAGCAGCAGCCGACGGCCCGCCTCTGTTGCCTTAGGCGGGCACGCCCGCAACTTAAGTTAATTTTTAGGGTTTTTGAAACCTCAAATGACGGCTACGAAAAGTTGATTTTTGCCCGACTTTGGGCAATTGTTTGAAGGGTCAAACAAAGTCGAAATTCATCGCCGTCGGTTCCTACGCGTTCACCATTCGAAGCCCTTCGGATTGATAGCTTGTTTGGTGTCTAAAGTTTAATGAGCAAATAGAATTAATTAGTTAAAGTTTGCTTTTATGAAAAGCTCACTTAAACTACAAATTAAGCTAAATTGGCTTAATTGAATTTCCCTCTCATTTGCAAAAGTCCCACATTGCTCACAACGAAAGAGTGAGTGCCGACTCCCTATATAAATATGGGTGCACTCTCTTCGTTGAAATACACACCAAGTCCTCGATCGAGTAGCTCCAGACTTTTAGAGCAAGCTCGATCGGCGACTAAACTATTCTCTCTCTCTCTCTCTCTCTCTCTCTCTCTCTCTCCTCTCTCTTCCTATTCTCCGGAGTAGTCCTAGCAAGACTACGAAGGGGGTTTGGATTTGGATCTAGACGTCTAAGACGTAGGTTCTACTCAAGTGAAACTTTCTACCGCATGTGATCGGCTCAGAGGTGAAGGTCGGTTTGGGCGGATCGGTTCGAGGGTGCGAGGCGGCTTAGGCGGATCGAGTCAAGGCGGCTCGGCTACGAGGAGCTTCAGAAGACGGTGCGGTACATCTTGCCTGCTCCAGGGCCAAGATTCTGGGTATGTGGTTAAGTAATTTTAGTGTAGATTTAATTTATCGCTTTATGATAGATCCCTCTTTGGGTGGTCAGATCCACCCCAAGTTGGCATAGATCGGGCTAGGTTCTGGCTCCCTCAGAGCCTAGCTAAATTGTTTAACTAGCTTAAAAAGTTTTGTTTTGATTTTCTGCTGCATTTTTAAGCCCCTGTGTTCCGTCCGACTTAGGACGGACATAGATCCGAGCTCTGAGGGTCACCCAAAACCCCAACAGAAATATGCTAGGGGGAAGATCGAAGAAGAAAAAGAAATCAAAATGAAGGAGAGGAACTGTCCTCGTCCTCCTCGGCAGAAGATGGAGGGGTGTGGATGGAGAGGTGATGGGCGTGCGGAGAAGTGGGGAGAGGGGTGGAGGAGGTATGTGGATGGGTGCGGAGGTGTGAACAATGGTTGGTGTGGTGGTGATGATGGTGAGTGGTAGGGACATGGCAACCAATGCGGTGGTAGATGGGGTAGATACGGCGATGGGAGAGTATGGTGGGGGAAGTGATCTCGAACGCACCGGCAATTTCTTGCGGCGCGTGTATGCGGTGACGGAAGTGGAGGGTGGTGGCTTTGTGGGGTCGACGGCAGTGGTCGTGAGTGGAGGTGTAGTGGCAGGAATGGAAACAATGGTGGCAGGAGGGGAAGATCGCCCAGGGGGTGATGGATGTGGTGATGAATGTGATGGCAGAGGTGAAGATCGTCGAGGAGGTGAAGGGGATGGTGAGGTGGGAGGAGTGAGTGGAGGGGGACCCTAAATGTCAGTGAGGTGGCAGAGTATGGTGGACACGTTCCTCTCTAGCGCGAGAAAATGTGGGTGTAAGAAGATAGAAGAGGATGGGTCCGAGGGGGCAGAGGACGAAGCGCCAGCGCATAGTGAAGCTAGCTTAGCCTCAAGAGCGAGGCGAGCGGAGGTGGCTCGATGAACGGAAGAAGTGGTGGCTGGACGAGAAGTGGAAGTGGTGCCAGCGGCAGTGGTCATGTCGGCACCGGAGGCTAGGCCTAAGAGGGCCTCAGTGAAAGCCTCAGAAGTGATAGGGCTAGAAGCCAGGGTGGCACTACTGGGGCCAGCCCCGGGATCTCCTCGGGATGCAGGGATATCCTGCTCACCTAAGTGGGCGGCAGGGGAAGGTGATCTGGGTGCGACCTGGATACGGAACTGAAGATGTAACCCCCTAGAAACTCTGGGTCAGGAGGGAACGTCCAATCTGCCATAAGAACGATAGACATACGACCAGGGTTGGGCAGAATGGTGTAAGGAGCAGGGGGTGCCCGTAGTAGAAGGTAAAATGACCGTCGGGGCGGGGTCTATTCATGTGTATGTGCCGCAGGACATCAAGATCTAGGTGTGTAGATCCTGCGGCACGTGGCAAATCTCTGGGGATAATGATATTGAGTGTGGGATGCCAAGCAATGATGGTGATGAGACCCCCGCAACAGTATTTTGCATTGCCAGCGCGGTTAATATCAACTAACTTTTGAATAAGCCAAGCGCCGCCATGAATGGGTATGCAAGGGGCCCCGAAGGCGATCCCGTCATCACCGCAAATAAAATCAAATGTCATGGCCCACAAAATAAAAAGGTCAGGGATAGTCACGGTCCCGGACTCGTCCTTGGGGAAGAATGTGCTAGAAATGATGCGGTGGGCCAGACGGAATATGGGGTGAATGATGGAGGAGGCCTTGGCCTTACCTCGATGATAATGGTCGTGGAGGGTGAGGCGAAACCAAAATATATCGACGTCGAAGTTGCGGTGATAATTGTAGGGGCGGATAGCGTCGCCGTCGAGTATTGGGAAACCGAAGATGTTATTGATTGTGTTCAGGTTGGTGCAGATACTTCGGTTTCGGACGTGAAAATTGACGATAGACCCCGCCACACAATTGAGGGAAGATAGGAATTCTAGTGTGAGGGCGGGGTAGGATGGTGCATGGGTGTTTTGGAACCCTATCCAATCTAAATTCGCAAATAGAGTCTCGACCCCGGAGAAAACTCTGAGATCGATAAGGGTTTGTGCATGTGCAAATTTAGTGGCAAGGTGTCCTTGTGCATTGAGTCGGTTGTAAAGATCTTTTTGCTCATGACTCAAGAAATGGTATTCCCGCGTCCCATCAGTGGGTCCATAGGGGGATAATTGGTTAGGGTTGGGGTTGTGTAGGCGGTGTAGGAGGATGACGTGAACTAGGTGGACGTGTGGATTTCCGTCTCTTGCGAGACGGCTCCTCCTCATGCATGATGGCCTTACCCTTATCTTTTTTCCTGGCCATGATAGTGTGTGATGCAAGTGAATGCAGTTCTATATGGGTGCACAGGACCAAAAGACAATCGAGCAAAAATATATTACTGTGGTAATATTAAAAATGGAGCTAAGGAGCGAAGTTACCTAGAAGCGAAGTTAATCCTTTCTCACAAATCATCCAACGCAGCGCACTTGGGAGATGTGTGAAGCCGCGGCATGCCTTTCCAACAAATTTTCGAAATGGGGGAGAACGGCTAGGGTTAGGGCGAAGATTAGGGTTGGATGTGGAGGAAGAGAGTGGGATTGATGGAGAGAGAGAGAGAGAGATGGAGAGAAGTGGGGAGATCATTTGAGAGGGAGTGGAGGTCGTTTGGGGGAGAAAGGTGGCCTGTTGAGAGGGGGAAAAGTCGAAACGACGGGAAAAATCGAAATCGGGTGAGAGAAATGAATCGGGTGAAGAGGGGGGTTATTTATAGGTTTTAGGCTGGGTAATTTTTCAAAAAATTTTGTTGGATGGCAGCTACAGGCGAATCGATCGATTGAGATTTCAACCGATCGGTTGACCGCTTCACAATTTTCCCGAGAGCATCCCCGACTTCACCCTGACAGCCACCCGGTCAGAGCTCCAGATCAACCGATCGGTGGAATTAATCCCAAATCTTCCCGAGAGCTCTGCTCTTCTCACACGATCTGCCACCCGGTCTCAGCTTGTTCCACCCGAGTGGTTCGCTGATGAACAAATATATGCCATCTTCAGATACGTCCCACCCAATCGGTTGAGGGTTCAACCAATAAGTTGGGGCCTTGTTTCCTGCAAAATATCAAAAATAGTCTAAGTCTCTTGACGAAAGCTCCCGTTGCTGAATTTATTCAACAAAATAAGAAAAATAACCCCAAAAATAAAGGTGAAAGTTTAGAACATGGGTTGCCTCCCATGAAGCGTTGTTGTTTAACGTCGTTTGCTCGACGCCCGGTAGATGATTTTCAAGGAGGACGTGGGTGATGCCCTATGTTTGGCATCCCTTTAGATTCTGGAATGGTGGTCCTTGGTGTTGACAGCGGTGATAAGTAGACGCACTCGACGATCCCTCCGCTGGTGGTATCCGGGGGCTTCTCCCTCACATTGGCGTCGACCGCCACTTTTCGTAAGTTCCGGATCTCATCAGCGGTAATCCCCATGGGCTATTTTCCTTTTCTTCTCGTCGGAGCAGCTTTTTGGAATCGGGGGGGGGGGGAGTAAGTGAGACACCTGCTTCCCAAGCAACTTCTTCCTTCTTCAAATCGACAGGCTCTTCAAGGTCCCTCAAGCTGTCGGGGGGTTTCCTTGAGAGAATTTCCCAGGCCCTAGCTTCTACGGCTCTTTCCTCCTCAACGTCCAGCATATTGCAACCCGGTTCATCCGAAGGGTGCTTCATAGATAACTCCAAGTCAAATTCGACCTTCTGGTTGCCAACATTAAAGGATAACTTTCCTTTCTTCACATCTATCAGCACGCCAGTGGTGGCCATGAAGGGCCTCCCGGGTATGATGGGTGTATGAGTGTCTTCGGGCATGTCCATCACCACGAAGTCTACAGGCACATGCACTCCGCTGACGTCTACTGGTAGGTCGTTGTAACGGGCCGTATTTTTTAATACACCTATTCACGTATTTTCAATTTTTAAACTATTTTAATGGTTTGTCAGGAGTTTTACGATTTCAAAAATGTCTTATAAAAATATTTTGAAGTACCAGACTAGTTATGGAGTATTTTAGTAAGTTCGAGTTTCGCCTAATACCTCTAAATATTCTGATAAAAATTCATTTTCAGTTATTACCGTTTTGGCTTAATGAATTTATTTTCTATTCAAACATCTTCAAAACATTTTTAAACTATTACAGTATCCTTCTATGATCATTTTGGGCTTCTCACATTAATTTCATAATTTTCTGAAACCAAATCGATAGAGAACCCGCAAACCCGCTTCATAAATGTACCCGATCTGTACAGGCATGGAGAAATTGGTCCAATTATGGAGTGCTTGCTGAAAATGATGTGGATGTAGAATTTATTGTTTAAAAATTAAAAACTGCCCTCTTCTTTCATGTTGTCCATTATTACAAAGTTTTTCGCAACAAACTTAATCATTGTGTTACTGAACCTCCCTGTTATTGGCCCAAAACTAGTATCCCCGTAGCTCAAACCCTGAAACGGACTTCATATACGTGATCCTCGCGACAATACAAACCCGTGGATGTGTTTTCGTAATTTTTCGGACACGTTTGCTAGTAGGGGCAAAATCGTAATTTCATAATGTACATTTGTTAATTACCTTCACTATTACCTTTCACCCTAATCCATTTACTAATTATCTTAACCCAAAACGATTAACACGTTTCAAAGTTTTTCTTCGTTTAGTCAGAGACAAATACCTAATCTCATTAACACTTACCTAACCTATTAATTAGGATTGACTAACTAGGTTAATTAATTATTAATTTCTATTAACTATAAAACCCCACCCCTTAATCTCTCTCCTTCCCAGTTTTCACTCGCGCTTCCCGTTCAAAAATCACCCAGGCAAACCTCTCCCTCTCTCTTCAATTTGTTTTCGAAATAAACCAAACCCACATACACTCAGCCCCCCCTCTCTCTCTCGACTCTTTCACTCTTTCTCCCTCTCTCTCCTTCATCAGCGAACCCACGACGACCATGCCCTCGCCGTCGACTGCCTTAGCTCCACCAGAGCGTTGCCCTATTGCTTGAACCCACGCTCTCCCCTCCTCCTACCTCGCTCTACCTCAGACGAGTCGCCGCCGCCTTCTCGGACGTCCGACCACCGTCGAAAGCTCCTCCGACGTGCATCCTCCCGCTGCCGAAGCCCCGCATCCTCCACCGTCCGACGAAGCCCTCCAGCTCCGCCACAGAGCCCGCACGCCCTTGCTGTCGTCGGAGCGCCGCTCTTCTCCGAACTCCGACGCCTCTGCCCACCGTGCAGACCCGCTCCTCTGGTGAACTTCGAAGCCTCGAGCAGCCCGCCAGCTCCTCCGTCCGTTCGGCCTCCTCTCGATCTCGCCGGCCCCAGCCCCGAGCCACCCTCTTCGCCTGAGCTCCGCCTCGAGCAGCAGTAGCTGCTGATGTTCCCCGTTCGAAGCTCCGACGCCGCTTGACGCTTCCCGGAGAGCCCACGACCCTCGCCGCCCCTACCGTTGTCAACACCACTGCCCCGAAAACCATCGGAGCCCAGCGTCGCCGCAACCTGCCGCCGCTGCCGTGAGCCTCGCTTGTCGTCCGCCGTCTGACCCCCGAGCTCGCTGTCGAAGTCGACGTCGAGGAAGCAGCTCCCGCTGCTGCACGCGAAAAGCAACGAAGGTGAGAAATGTTTACACCGTATTATTTTTATACACATACATATAAACTTGTAAATTCACGTATTAATAAATATTAAATGGAATTTATTGGTTTTATATCGATAATCAATAATATAAGGGACAGAAAAATACCAGACTAGCTCCAGAAAATCAGAAATGACATTTTGGACCCAATGGAACTAGTTTCATCACAATCAGACGTTTAGTTTTTACAGAATAAATTTTTAACCCTAAAAGTTAAATATGTGATTTTCGTTCAAAAATCCGTAACTTGATATTTTCACGTACACTAATATGTGAGAAAAATATATATTATAGTATTCTTCGATACGGTTATATTGACAGTTCATTTGCAACTTTTCGATACAGATTGCATCCAGAAGAATTTGTTGGATAATTACGTTACTTAATTAAAAGTTAGTTTTTAAATCTATTTTAAGCTTTTAAAAATTATAAAAATTATTGTAAGCTTCAGAAAAATATTTCTTCCTCCAGTAAAATTATTTTCATCATATCTAGCCTATAGAAAAATTTAGAACTTTTTTCGACACGTTTCAATCCGTTTAAAAATCAAAACGACCAAATTATTTAAAGAGAAATGTCGCGTTCTTTAACCAAGTGTTCTTGTGATTGCAGGTACCAATTCTTGTGCACCAACGTCCGTAGAAGCCTTGAAACCAGTTCCGGCTTGCGACGTCCATCCCAAAATCAGTAAGTCACGACTGATTCTAAAATTAGAAAATTAATTAGTGTTCTCGTATGTACTTAGAACACCACCCTAGCCTCAGAACGGCTACTTGACTTGAACCGAACTAGAGACCTAATCTAACAGGAAAGTAATCAACTACAGAGTACTTTGCCAACTTTCAACTTTGGTGGTTGTAACACACAACCATCAACTTGGGTAAATTGTATGCTAAACAATACTAGACACCCCGAAATGTTGGACTTGTCTTTATCCTTACTTCGCTTGGCCAGCTTGCTTTGAAAAGAATTTCTGACTTTCTGGTTTCCAATAAGAAAGTCAACCAGTGAACTTGGGTTAACTAGCATCATGTGATATAATGTATGGAATATCTTGTGAAACATCCAGTATAAAGCATGTACATAGAACACTTGACACTTCACTGGGGTTTTTGAGGTAACTCATAGTCTGAGAGAGTGCGGGAGTGACTGGAGTTCAATCTATATGTCTAGATGCCTGGGTTTTTGGCAATCATGTCTAGCTGCCTAGGTTTTCGGCAAACAAAAATATGCTGCCCGTGTCAGCATCCTGTCTAGCTGCCTGTGTTTTCGGCATTCGTCTGGGTCGCGCCCAGGCAACTCGATGGTCACATATTGTACTCTCCGACTTGAGTCACGTAGTTACTTTTGCACAGTCACCTCTACTTTACGCATTACAGTCACCTCTACTTTATGCATTACACGCACTTTACTTACAACACTTGTGCAGTCACAGTACTTTACTTGTCGTACTTTTAGCTACAGCAGTAGCACGTTTCACTTGCTTAGCTTGCTTTACACTTGCACTACCACCGTACAGTTGTTCTCTCCTTTCAGTACTGATTACTTTTACTACTCGGCTGTGTACAGTTGTTGCTCGGTACTTTACTTTTCACTCTGATCTGCTCGTACGTAGTTACTTTTGTCATACTTGTGCACTGCTTCTTTTCTATATTTAGAATTATTGTGACTTACCTACGGTTCCATCTCCGTGGCACCGCAGACGACGTACATATGGAGGTAGATGCTCTTGAGCTAATAGCGTCAGAGTTCGACCGCAGCTTCCAGAGTTATTTTCACATATGTACTTTTCTTCTTTCATGTATATTTGTTGGGACATCTTGTACAGTATGGATTGTAATAATTGGATACAATATGAGTATTTTTGTTCATCTCTGCATCGTGGCTATTTTGATTTCACTGGTAACCTGCAGGATCTGCGCAAATATCAAATAAGTAACGGGCCCCCGAGAGCGGGTCGTTACAGTCGTCCACAATTCCCACCGGATTTTGACTGATCTATCAGCTAGTTGAAGGGTCATACCCGTGGGCTCAAGGTCTCCCATTCCTATCCTCCTGTATAGTGACAGAGGCATCAGGCTGACGCTCGCTCCTAAATCGACGAGCGCCTAGTTAATCTTTACTTCTCCAATCGAACAAGGGATAGAGAAGATCCCCGGGTCCTTGAGTTTCAACGGGTTCGCTCGCTGAATCAGAGCGCTGTATTCCGCCGTGAGAACGACCTTTTCCTTTCTGGAACCCCTCGTCACCAAGTCCTTCAAGAATTTCGCATAGGAAGGAATAGTCTCTATGGCTTCGAGGAAAGGGATCTGCAAGCTCAAATCCTTGACCATAGTAAAGAACTTGCCATATTTTTCATCAAGCTTTGCCTTGGCAAGTCGTTGTGGAAAAGGCACAACGGGCTTAAAGACTCTTAGGTCCCCCTCCTCGTCCTTCTTCTTCTATTCGTCAGAGACTCCCTTCGGAGTCATAATCTTTGGTGACAAAGCTCCGTCGTCATTTGATTTTTCACTTGGTCGCCCATCGACCAACGGAGCTTCAGGTTCCTTAGCGTGCAGTCTTGTAGGAATTTGTGTCCTGCTTCTCAAGACGATAGCGGACACATTCGCATGATCATGCGTTAGTGCCAATGTCTGATTCGCCCCCCTTGGATTTACTTCCGATTGACCCGGCAATTGGTTTTTCTCCCTCTGAAGGTTCGCAACCTGCAACCCCGGCTGGGTTACTTGGTCGGTAAGGGCCTTCTGTCCCATTTCCAGTCGCAAGTTGATCTTCTCCTGGTTCGTAATATACTGAGTCAAGAGGCTCTCGACCGGGGAAATAACTCGCTGCTCGCCATATGGCTGCTGCTGCTGCATGGGCTGCTGGTTCCTAGGGGAATACTGCTGGTACATTTGTTGTGGCTACTGCTGTTTCTGATACTGCTGCTGATGTTGCCGAGGAGGCTGATATACTTGCTGCTGGGGCTGCTGGGGCTGCTGATACGGTGCCATATAGCTCAGATTGTGGGTGGTTCTGGTTATTGGGAGAATAAGCCGGATTTGAGCTAGTCCTTGGTGGATATGGCACGTTACCCGGTTGAGGAAAAGTGCGCTAGCTTGATCCACCGGTGGTGAGATATCACCAACCTCGAAGTCTCCCAGGACTTCCGCTTCCACCATTGCTACTTGTTGGGTGCTGGCACCACTAGCTCCTACCATAAGCGCTGAGATCTGGGTCGATAGCAAATCCAATTTTGCTAGACAACTTGTCGACGTCCTCGACTCTATGAATGCCTCCAGATCTGGTCGTGGCACGCTCATCGCACCACCGCTCATTGTTTAATGCTATGTTTTTTAAAATGTTGTCGGCATCTTCCTCACTTCTCGACATAAAGGACCCCCCAGCCGCGGCGTCCATCGAAGATTTCAGGTCATCCCTCAACCCATTATAGAACGGATTTATAATCTGCCACTTTGGAAGCTCGTGATGAGGGCATCTCCACTGCATCTCATTGTATCTCGTCCAAGCTTCGTGCATGGACTCGTGGTTGGCTTGGTAGAAGGAGGAGATCTCACTCCTCAGCTTCATCGTCTTCCCCGGTGGAAAGAACTTAGTCAAGAAAGCGTTCGAGAGCTTCTCCCAAGTATTGAAGGTGTTTGGGTTCTTTCCTTTAAGCCATTGCTTGGCTTTATCCCACAGAGAGAAGGGGAATAGCTTCAGTCGGATAGCTTCAGTCGTGACACCATTAATCCTGAATGTGTCACACTTCTCAAGGAAGGAGTCCAGATGTTCAATAGGGCTCTCCATGGATGCCCCAGAAAATTGATCCTGCTGGATCCACGTCACTAACGACGGCTTATGCTCGAAACTCTGGGCCGTAATAGCCGGAGGTTGGATGGAGGAGGTGGACCCGATGGATGGCATCGAGTATTCCAGCAGGGACTTCTGCGGAGGGGTATTCTCTCCCATGGCTGCAGACTCTTCTCTTCTTCTCTTCTCTGCGTTCAGACGCCTCACGATGGCATTGATCTCCGAATCTAAAGGAATCACGTCGAGTTAAAGAAAGGATCAAGGTAATATTCACACCTCTAATTGAACCCTTTCTTGTTCTTCTTTCTCTTCACAACAATCTTTTCTCTCACACTTTTCTTTAGTGATAGATTCGTATGAGTTGGGATGGGGTGATTTCAATACCTTTTTCATATTTATAATCCAAATTTTAACCATGTAAGCAAGTAGTTTTCTTGCAACATATTTTCAAGATCGGGCTATGAGTTTAGAATTTAGATAAGTTTGCATGGAAATTTCTTCAAGAAAATCCTCGTATAGGTATCACAAAATCATATTTTTACGGGTTTGACCATTGTGAGAACAAAATTTTGATTTGAATTCTAATTCTAGAAAAGTGTTATTTACATTAAAAAAAATTCTTTAACTAATGATGGGTATTACAAATAATGACTTGCTTCCTCTATAAGTTGAATATCCTGGTGTAGTGGTGGGTAATGTTCAAAGTTAATTTTTCTTGAACTAAAATTTATCTATACAAGAGAATGGAAATAGAGAATAATTTGTATTATATGACATGAGAGGTCTTTCATATATGATGGCGTGACACACTCTTCTCAACATAATATAAAGGGTCACTTGTGTTGTCCTTTTTGTTCCATATGCCTTTTGTGATGAAAAATGCACCACATCATCATCACGTATGATATAGATCTCTCATATATCACATGATAACACACATTCTCTTGGAAATGTTTACAAAAATATCAAAGTTTTTACCTTTTCAGCGATGATTAAGTTTACCCACTTTCAGCAGCATGTCCTACCAATCAGATTGTTATGTCCATGGAATAAACCAAACATTATCAATAAATCTATAGCCAGCATGTGAAAGTTGAATCAATCGACATTTAAATTTTTTTTAGTTATTCGTTCAAATACTATCAGGAGAGTGAGAGTTCATCAGAATATTACAAATTGTTTTAATCAATGGAATGAGAGGGAGGTTTGTAAAAAACTGTAGAGTTTACAGAGAATCCAGGTTCTTACCTTCATTGTTATATTAGTAAAAGCATTCTCCATTTAGCAATCAACTTGTGCACCTTGGCATTTGTTGTGGCCAATGATTATTAAATTTGTTGGCGAACAAACCTTTGTGTTTCTTTGGATTAATCGCCGGCTATATGAAATATGATGCCCAGGTCTTGTCATTTTTCTTTGCTGGATTCTTTAGAGGAGCATGAAGCTTGGCACTGAAAGAATGTTTCATTCATTCCTGAATGAATAGCATCTAAGAAATGAGATCATGCAGGACTATTCAAAGAATGTTGTGACCCTGAAAGAATATTGCATGTATAACAATACTAAGAAAGCAGAGATCATGCAGGACTCCTGAGGTACTCTGCAACCATTCAAACCATTCAAACCCATTAAATTTAATGGGTTTGAATGGTTGTTTTGGGTTTTATTAAAGGGAGTGGCACACTTGCAATTAATAGGAGGGGGGGGGGGGGGGGGGGGGGGGGGGGTGGGGGGCTTTTTGGTTGGGGGAAGCCATGTGGCATGTCTCATGGGACAAACATATCTTCGTAAGTCTATCTCAAGACCTTATTTAGAAAACAATTACTTGTGCTTATTAATTCATAAAATACACAATGGGCTCAAATTTCAAGAAAATTTCATCTATTCTATGCATAAAAATTTATGGCTTTATAAAAATATTCATGATACATATATCACCATATTTAGAGACCTAAAGCCTTTATCACCATATTTAGAGATGTGTCAAGTTTGTGATCCTACTCAGCAATCCCACCACATGGGAAAGCTTTAGGCCTAATGCTTAACATAGCATGTCATCAGGCTACTTTACTTTACTCCAAGACCTTCTTTATATAGTCCACCGTGAGATCCACGAAAGTTTTTAGGCCAATTCATGTGGATCGTCACTCCAAGCACACATGATACATAACAAATATTTGTTATGTCAAACTGAGATGAGATGAGAGCCAACCCATGGTTCCTTGTGTTGGGGGATATATGCGCTTACGTCAATTAGTGAAATTGAGACACATCTCGTTCTTTATATATGTAATCCTTATACATTTGAGCGTGCATGCACATGTGAGGTTGCAGTATGATTGCATGGATAATGTTCTTGGAGATGCATATGACAAACATTGGGATCATGATTAGATCATGATAATGAGGCTCAGTGGTTTCTGACAAGCATGCCTCTTAAAGTGTTACTGGTCGTTGGAATATCGAGAAATGGATATCGGTATTCTAGATAGACCGTTGTACATTAAGCTCAACCATTTGGATGGTAATGGCTGGTCTAGCTAATAACTCCTCGATGTGCAGACATCGTGAGACAAACCCTTGTGCTTGTTGGGGAACAAGTTCACAGGAACGACTCGTCGAGATGCTTCAGTATGGTTTATACTCTGACTGTTAACAGAAATCTCTCAGGTGACAGTACGTGCTGCGTAGTCTTTATTACCTGGTATGTGCTAATGGACCTTACACGCGGAAGATTATTCTTAGGCTTTTACTGAACATTGGCATTGACTGATACGTAGGTATTCGCTCGATATAGTTGGAAGCGTGCAAAATGAGTGGCCATCAAGATGAGATTCGTCTCCTCCGATATGGGTGGTTAGTGTCGCAGTGAGTCACATGAAATCCATAGTTAAGTCCTTGGTCAAGACATATAGATAAACTTGTTAAAGTAGCAAGTTATATCTAACCTTAAACTATCGGAACACATTTCACTCAAGGTATAAGGTGGGGTTTGACATGCACCCGTATCATAGACACCTTAGCGACATAGTATTGACGAAGGGGCTAGACTGCGCGGAATCTGACACTTTAAGGCCCATTGTCTGGTTCAAAAAGACTCGAGTCCAAACCAAATAACAACGGTTCCATAGCGAGGGTTCGGTATGCGTGGCTAGCGTCTTTGCCGTATCTGAAACACGATATGATCTTGCTAGTTGGAATCGGGCTATTTGAGTCACACACAAGTGACGACCTTTTACGAGAAACAAAGGAATGAACTTCATGTACATGTGATGTATGGGACTGATCACAAGTGTTGTGATCAAGTTTTTTTAAGAGATAATGGTGTGTCGCAAAGAATTGCGAGTTCAAGTTGAAAAGATTTGCAAAGAGTTACGAATGTTCCAAGTTAAAGAAGAAAGGCATAAACTCCAATTAGCCGACTAGTGCAGAGTCACTAGTCGGCTAACTAAGGCATTAGCCGACTAGTGACTATGCACCAGTCTACTAAAAGCCCTTGACCAGTTTGGGCTTTGGGTCCAACTTTGGGTGCGGGTTTAATCCAAGAGTTGGATCCAAAATCAACCCAAATTAATAGAGTTTGACTCTAACTAGAATTCCCAAGTGTTAGGATATTCAAAAGAGTTTTGGTTTGATTAATCCACCTAGTTTTAGGATTTGATTTTGATTCAAATCAAGAGTCCTATTAAGATTAGGAAACCTATTCTATGTGTCTTCTTCTAATATGTCGTTAATGGATAAGATTGTATGACAACTCAGATATAACAACGCGTATTTGTATCGAAGTTGAACTTTCATCTCTCTCTCTCTCTTAACGCAGCCATGTGAGTCTTATGATCACCAAGGGAATTTTCCATTGGTGGATATTTTGACTAGCTAGCCATGCAAAATTGTTTCATGTTTTTATCTCTTGATATTCAACTCACGCACAAAAGAAGTTTCTCATGCAAATTTATTTTCTCATGCATGAAAATCATGGGGACTCTCGCACAAGGGAAGAAATCACTTTCCTGCGTGAACAGCATTCTCACGGCCATGAATGGGTTAATTCAATGCATGCAACAAGGACCCATGCACATGCACATATACATCAATGCAAGAGTTGCGTAATGATAAAGTTCTTCCTTCTCCTCCTCTCAATCCCTAGCCACATAGATTTTGATTTTTCAGTCTTCTGCTGTCATGCTAAATAGTTTATCATACCTAGAATATTCCCTTACAGTGGCATCAGAGTCTTACTGTATTTAAAATTGATTTAAAAACTGATTTTTATTCATCATTAATCAATTATGTGAACTATGCGTAAATATGATTTGCGCACGGATCATTACACAAGATGTATACACTCAAAATAAATTAAAAATCGGATATTTAATCATCACAATACCATAATTGCATAAAGCAGTTGATACACTAAATTAGTCGACTAGAGGGTAACTGATATGCTCCTATTTTACATATTTTATCGCATATCTTCATGACACATTTCACCCTCCAAACCTCCATTTTATACGTTTTTGTGATATTATTTAGAACAATATAACTTTTGGAGCATTTATTTCTATTTCAGGGATTTGAGGCGATATTGGAGCAATTTGAAGTCAATAAGACGATCGGCGACGTGAGAGCACCAATGAGACTCATGATGACATGCTTGAGGTGCCAAAGAAGAATACTGGAGCAAGGAAGGGGCAAGAGAGAAGGTCGCTCGATCGAGCTATGATGCGACGAAGGAATCGAGCGACCCGAAGTGCTGGAAACAGGACAACTGTGCACTATTTCCAAATCTGCTATCACCTGGAATTTTTCACTATTGTTTTGATATTTTTTCCAGATAGTAGACTTCAATACGGTTCCAACGCCACCAAGAACGCACCAATCGGAGGTCGGATGCGCCCTGGGGAATTTCTGCAAGTTGATGCTGCAGTGCTGGAACTGTTCTTAGCAGCCTTCTCGGTCGAGCAGTACACTCTCGACCGAGCAGTGCACTACTCGGTTCGAGCAGGGTGAAAATTATGCTGAAATATGTTTCTGACCTCCTACTCGATCGAGCAATCAACTACTTGACCGAGTAGTTTGCAAAATGCTGCTAAAATATGTTCTGTTGATCTCCTACTCGACTGAGCAGTGCCTGCTCGGGCCGAGCAGACAGAGCGGCACATTCTGCAGAAGGGCGACTCCCTGTGCAATCCGACCGAGCAGAAGGGCTGCTCGACCGAGCAGAGTGACTACTCGACTGAGCAGACCCTACTCGGTCCGAGCAGACAGAGCGACGTTTGAACGATGATTCGAGATTTCCTGACGTACTCGACCGAGCAGGACCCTACTCGGACCGAGTCGCCGTGGGCCCAGATTTTGAGCTGCGCCCGGATTTTGGGGCTGTTTTGCGAGGGTTTTGAGGGGGGATTTTAGGCAGCCGTCAAGGGGAGTTCTGGAGACAGATTTTTAGAGAGATTTTTAGGGAGATTTTCAGAGAGACTTTGAGATTAGATTTCAGAGACTTTTTGGTATACTTTTTTAGAGAAGAGTTTTTAGATCTCTTTTAGGATTTTTTGGCGACGATCTTTTGGGGAGTTAGGCTATGCCCTAGGCCCCTCCTTTGTATCAAGATAAGTACTTTTGCCCTTTTTAGTTCTATTATTATTTCCTTTGTGATTTCTTATTGTTTATCCCTTTTTGATGCATGCAATGAAATCTTTGTGTGTTCTATTATCTATTGATATTGCTATGCTTGAGTAGTCTTTTCTAGGACTAAGGGATTAGCCTAGGATTTTAGGATTTAGATGCAAAGATATGATTTTTATGATGCGTTGGTATAAAAGGGGTTGTATTTTAGTTGATCTAGCAAGATCCCTAGGAGAATTCGTACGGAGATCGTGCCCACTGTCGGTGGAATCGATTAGCTTAAGGAATATCCTACGGATTTAATTAGGGAGTTAGTGGATTCAACCGAAGCACGTGACCATGCCTGGCTCGTGCCTTGAGGGAATCAACCAATGAACTATATAACTAATTGACGGCTACCGCCATTGCGTCAATAAGAGCCACCAAAATGCCTCAAAGTTCTAACCCATGAGAGTGGTACGAGTTGAGAGTGTTCGAACCACGAGAGTGCTGAGAACTTTGTAGATCCTTAATGTGTAGGAATATGATGCCCTCAAGGCCATTTATTCCTGTGTGAATAGCACAAACATCTTGTTCGAAATAACAGTAAGCTGTTTGGTAATAATTTATCTAAGTTATATTGTATTGTAGTTAACATTAGATATCAACTTAGGTAAAGTCCTGAGACTTTATGCAAAGTCAAACGGGTATCGAGATGAGTATCTCGATCATGGAGAAACGTTTGACCGTCTGTAGCATAAGTCTGAAATGGTTCGTGGTCGAAGATGTTTCGAGACAAGGATATCGAAACATCGGATAGACCATTGTGTCTTAGTCTTCACCGCTTAGCGGTGGCGATGATCTCATGATCGCTTGACTTGGCGAAGTCGAAGACAAGACACAGGTGCTCATTAGAATGAGTTCACTGAACGATCCACTAGAGTTATCATATGGTTATATTGACCAATCTGTCAGTGATAACTCTGAGTGATGATAGGATAGTTGGTCTTTTGACTTGAGGTCATTTTGACTGACCTGTGCGTGAACGGTGCCACTTAGATCAACTGACCTAGCTTCGAGGCAAGGCCTGTCGAAAGGTCTTTTGATTGGGTGTCACTTGAAACGTACGAGGCGAGTAATGACCAAGAGAGGATTCGTCTCTCCCGGTCAATGGGAGTTAGTGTCGTAGAGTTAGTTCGGTCTTTAGTAAAAACTCTGCGCAGAGTATGTTGGAAGACGTCCAATATTTATTGACTAAAGATTGATAGAAACTAACCGGAGTCAAGTTATTGGGGTTGACAGTTTGACCGTACCCCAGACTTGATCCGAACGACATATTTAAGACGAAGAGACTATAACTGCGGAATTCATCACGGAAACAGTCAGGTGGTCCCGACAATACTCATGTCAATGAGTTAACCACATAATGATGATTCCTGAAGCAGGGACGGCAACCACTGCTCGTGGTCACTGCCGTATAGGGCTTCGAGCCCAACCTGTTGTAAGGGTCAGGCTGTAGGGTCTCACACAGAGTGCAACGCTTCGTCTAGTAATAGGTAGAAATTAGTTAGGGAGAATATTTGCATTTGATGCAAAAGAAGAGATAATTGCATTTGATGCAATATGATAATTTAAGCTTAGATAGGGACTATTTTGCATTTGATGCAAAAGTGATTAAATGCGTATTAAATTTTTTAATACAATATTTAATAATATAAACACAAGGAAAAGTTCACGGGTAAGACGGGAATGTCCCGGTCTACGCCCAGGTTCGAACGGCGTCCAAATCGGACAACAAATGCTCAAGTTAGAGCCAAAACAGCCCAAAGTATCAGACCAGGCCAGGCCCAGACAGAACAGGCTGCCTGGGCTAGCCCAGACGCTACCTGGGCTAAGCCCAGGCACAAGCCTGGGCTTAGCCCAGGCTCGGCCTGGGCAAGCCCAGGCGCGCCTGGGCTCTGCCCAGGCGCGGGCCTGGGCACGCCCAGGCGCGGCCTGGGCTCTGCCCAGGCTGTGCTGCGCGCGCAGATCGAGGCTGTGGGGCCCCTGGTGGGCCCCACATGCCTAGGGTTGCGAACCCTAGGCAGAATCATCTTGACGGCTGCAGTTTTGCGAAAATTGACTCTTGGGCTGATCTTTGGACGATCAATTGGAGGGTCAAACGAACTCCGATTGACGAACTGTTTTTTCCTATGCGTTCACCGTTGAACGCTTGTCGTATTGATAGGTTGTATCGATCTTGAAGCTCAACGGTGAGTGAGTTAAAATTCACGGAAGTTTGCACTTTTTGAAGTGTAAACTAACTTGATTTTAACTAACCCAAATAATTAGTCCCACATCGGATTTTGAGAAAAGGGGAGAGTCCGCCGCCTATATAAATAGGGGTCTCCCCCCTTTCTCAAAACTCGTCCCAAGCTCTAGATCTGAGCGGCTCTCGTAAATGTTGGAGCACGCTCGGATCTAAGCTTAAAATTAATATTTCTCCTCTCCCTAAATTTCTGCCTTACTCCTGCGGGCTCTGGCAAAGCCACAAAGGAGTTCGGATTCTGAATCTGAAATCTTGGCGGAGGTTTCACTCGCGTGAAACTTTCTTCGGCGCGTGGTTGGCTCGGCGGCACGGGGATTGATCGCCTCGGGATGCGGAGCGGTTCGAGGAGCGGTTCGGGGAGCGGTTCAAGGAGCGGCTCGGCGTGGGACGGGAGCAGCTCGGAAGACGGCGCGGAACATCTCGCCTGCTCCAGGGCTGAGATTCTGGGTATGTGTTTAAAGTATTTTATTAGCATTAGTTTAGTTTAATCGCAGTAGGCTAGATCCTTCTTGGGATGGTCAGATCCATCCCAAGTCGGCATAGATCTTGGCATAGGGTCTTGGACCTTAGGGCTAAGTTAAAATTGTTTTAACTGCATGTTAATTTTAGATTAACTAGTTTTTCTTCCGCTGCAAAATGATTTTTGTGTCTATGTTCCGTCTGACTTAGGACGGGACTAGAGTTTTTGTGCCCTAAGGGACCGCCAGTTCCCCTACATAATGCACGTATCGTATGCGCCTATCTCGAGAGCAGGGTTAATGCGATACGTTAGATTCATGATGCCCAGATGCATGAATTCACTTTCTAGATGCTACAAATCCCCAATTAAGCCAATGCAACGTAAGAGTCCTAACCTAGCGTCGACATCCGACGATCCTAGTGGCGAATCCTAAAGCCCTAATCTTTTTATATTTTATTCTTTTGTAATGTATGGAATCACTTGTTTGCGATATCGAGTGACACGACTTTCGCATCCATCATCATCACGATACTCCATAATCCACACCCACCAATAAACCCGCATGTCTAATTCAACCTAGGAGTAAATAGATAGTATAGCACCGCTTCCCCGTGTTCGATACCCGCTTGCCACTATACCGTGCGCTTGCGGTTAGACGACATCGTTTCGGAGTTAGTTCTGGCTCGATCAAGTTTATGGCACCGTTGTCGGGGATTTATCTCCGTGTAATTTGTGCGATAACTAGGTTGTTCTAGAGTTACATTTTGGACGCATCAAGTTTATGGCGCCGTTGCCGGGGAGCCGTTCCGCCATATTATATATTTACCACAATTAGGTTGATTAGATTGCGTTAAAAAAAACTAAAAACTAAAACTAAAAAAACACACACAAAAAATATATAAATAAACAAAGAGATATATTTTCCCTGCCACCTGTTTTATTATTATCTCTTTTTCTTGTACCACTGATATCTTTTCCATGTTGTTATTTTTGACTATTCAGGTACGATGGATCAATCTTGGAACTATTCAGGCAATGATTATTCGGCACAGTGATCACTCCTTATTTTACACCTTTTTTCCGCATGATTGCATGTCATTTAGATCGCCCAAATCACGTTTTTCACGATATATCGACAAAATTGCGATGCTTTTCACGATTTGTTGTTTTTGTCGTATTTCGGGAGATTTGGAGCGATTTGGAGTGATCCCCTGATATGCCTACTCCAGAGTGTCACCGATGACTTCCCTGAGGGGTATTTTGCTGATGGAGAGGAGCGGAAGAAGAAAGAATGTCGTAGGAGTGACGAGGAGGCCAAAACAAGCTGTTTGGGCATTTTTGGTGTCTCACTCGGCCGAGTGAAGGAGTCACTCGGCCGACCAGCGAGACACCGCTCGGCCGACCAGATCGGACACGTTTCATATGTGCACTCGGCCGAGCATCGGAAGCCACATCGGCCGAGTGACGAGACCCCGTCTGCCCGAGTGGCACTCAGACGAAGCCCACCAAAAAGTGCCAACTTACTGTTTTTCGTCTGCCTGAGCTTCAGAAGACCCACTCGGCCGAGTGAAAAATGCCGACCACCCGAGTACATAGAAGCCATCGGCCGAGTGACGACAACTCACTCGGCCGAGCCGCCCCCGAAGTGAAGACCCCCGAAGACCAAGACTTACTGGAAATTCTCAGGGTTTGTCACTCGGCCGAGCGACTTTTGTCACTCGGCCGAGTGCGACGCGCTGCCTGTAGCGAAAATTGCGATTTTCAGGCTGCGTAGGGGCATTTTGGTCACAGTTTTTTGGACGATTTTGGGGGGTATTTAACCCCAGTTTTTAACCTAGGTTAGAGAGCTTTTTCCTTTACTTTTTGCAGCTTTTTAGATTAAACTTTTTAGCTTTTGATTCTTGTGATTGGAGAGGAGAGAAAAGTTTATTTTTGTTGGATTCTTGAAGAACTCTATTGGTTTGTCTCCCTCTCCACTAAAAATCTCATTTGTATTGATTATTTGAATATTGTGATGAATTCTATGCTTATTTCAATTGATTATTTTTGCAATCGCGATATGAATTGTGAGTAGTCTATATGTCTTGGGGCGTGGGGATGAACCCTACGAGCCCAATTTCAGATTTGTGATGACTTGGTAGAAATATTGCTAGAATTGCTATTAGGGTTAGTTTGGGATCGATTTATTACGGATGGCTAGGAGTTCATACCGATTGGGATTTGCAAGAGATTGGGTCCCGATTCGATAGGAAACCCTAGAAATCCGAATTGGGTTGAAATTGAGTTTCCGTAGTATCGGTTTGCAAGAGATTGGACCGATACTAGGGTTCTCGGTAGCAATCCCATGCCGATACCCGTTTGCAAGAGATTGGACGGGTAGGAACTATCCCAACTTAGGTCGTGACCCGAGTTTGCACGAGAGTGGGCTCGGGGCGCGATTGAACGATGATGTTGATCCTAATGCTAGCTTGCCTAGGCTAGGGTTTGCAAGAGATTGGACCCGAACCTAGGATAGCTATAGACCGGCAACAGCGCGAGAGCGTGAGCTAGGTTTTACATTCAGTTGCAACTAGTTCATCCGAAATTCTACCCTAGCAATTTTGATACCAATGAATCACATTGACGAGATACGGTGAGTAGCGGGGATTCCCCATTCCCTAGGCGTCTTTATTTGATTTGATATCTCCGTACTTTGTCTGACGATTGTGACAGGATCGCCAAAGGCAAATTCCCTCTTTTCTGTTCTTAATAGCCAGGTTGTTCAGAGCAAGCACTTTCATTCGTCCTCCCTGTGTTCGATAACCCGCTCGCTGCTACACCGTGCGCTTGCGGTAAAACTACACGGTCGCACTTTTGGGTTACATTCCGGAGCGATCAAGTTTTTGGCACCGTTGCCGGGGAGGCGATAGCGTTTGATCTTACCACCCTAGCTATTTCTTTCTTTTTGTTTTATTTCTTTATTTTTATCTAAC
Source organism: Scilla litardierei (assembly GCA_030789695.1). NCBI lineage: Eukaryota > Viridiplantae > Streptophyta > Magnoliopsida > Asparagales > Asparagaceae > Scilla > Scilla litardierei. The sequence continues at coordinate 750,557,616 of CM061142.1, read as the reverse complement.
CCTTCCATTGTGCTAATCACTTATTTGAAACTTTGTTCTCCCGTGCATGTACACGAGATCCACTGCGGACCCTGAAGCTATATTATTTGATCCCGAGATTGAACATACTGTGCGGAGAATCAGAGCGGAGAGGAGACAAGATCCGGAAGGGAGGTTTATGACCAACCCGGAAACTGCGGAACAATTAGCGGCAAGAATGGCGAGGATTATTTCTATTCGAGATAGGCTTCGGCCTAAGACCTCTTCTACGACCTCCTCCATTGCCATGCCGGAGTTGGTGGCTGACAAGAATTTTGAGCTGAAGACTAGACTAGTGGTTCTGATGCAGCAGTATCCATTTCATGGGAACGCCCATGAAAATCCTCACTACCACATCCAGCTATTTTTGTCGAAGTGCGCCACATTTCAGATGACGGGGGTCTCCATCGATGCCATCAGACTACGCCTCTTCCCCTTCACATTAAAGGATAAAGCTCTTTATTGGTTGAGGACGTAAGCTGAGGGAGTCTTTACCACATGGGACGAGTTGGCGAGTGCATTCATTGACAAGTTCTATCCGCCCTCCAAGACGGTAAAGTTTAGGAGTGCTCTTATGTCCTTCAAGCAAGGACCCCAAGAGACACTCTACGAGGCTTGGGAGCGTTTCAAAGACCTGCAGCATCAGTGCCCGCACCATAGCATTGAAGATTGGGAGCTCGTGCATAGCTTCTACAATGGTCTCCAACCGGGGACCAAGCAGATTATTGATGCCGCGGCAAATGGTGCTATCCTATCCAAGACTCCCGACGAGGCTACGGCCCTAATTGAGGAGATGGCCTCAAACAATCAATAATGGGGCGACGAGCGAGGACACTCTTCGTCCTCCTTGAAGCCATCTAACATCTATGAGGCGAAGGCCGTAGCGGAGCTGACAAACAAGTTTGATTCTCTCCACAAGGTAGTGGAGAGACTGGAGAAGTATATCACGGAGCCCCAAGGAACCCCTTCCACATCCGCACCAACGAATCAAATGTGTGATTGGCAAGACCAATCTCAAGCTATGTATTTGGGAGGAGAGCAAGGAGAGGGATCCTTGGAGCAAGTTCAATATGTCGCGGGGAACCAAGGATATTGGGCCAATCCGGCCACAAGAAACCATCCCGGTTTCTCTTATGCCAACAATGAAGGAGCTTTGAACCCGCCGCAACAACCACCTTAACAAGCTCGACCATAACAACAACAACAACAACAACAACACTATCCACCGAGGGGGCCTCCCCAACAAAATTTCCCACCGAAGCAACAAGTTCCACCCTATAGGCCACCCGGATACAATCAAGGGTGGAGAAATCAAAACCCTCCACAAGCTTAACAACGATCCGACTTTGAAGCTAGAGTGGAGGATTTTATGGTCGAGCAAAAGAAGGTCAATGCTTCCGTGAAGGCGGGCCAAGACTCTCTTACAACTGTTGCAGCTCAAATCTCGGAGCAATTGGCGTTGCTCAATCGAAATACTCAACAATTGCCGGCTCAACCCGAGCAAAACCCACGGGGAAACACCGGCCACATCAATGCCGTGGTTGCCGTTACAACTAGAGGCGGGAAGGATACCACCCCCGCCATGGTTCCTACCGAGGAGCCCGTGGAGGAGAATGTAGAGCCGAATGAGCCGGTAGTTGAAGTTGAGAGGGAGAAAGAGCCGCAAGAAAAGGAAAAATCTAGAGCGGAGCAATTGATTGAAGAGAGGCGTTTTATGCCACCGGTCCCCTTCCCCCAGAGGCTTGCTAGAGCAAAAATGGAGAAACGGTTAGAAAAGTTTCTCGAGTATTTAAGAGGGGTAAGCCTCAACATTCCTTTCCTCGACGCCATCGTTGAAATCCCGACATACGCCAAGTTCCTAAAAGACTTAATTACGGGAAGAAAGAGGAAGGAGAAAATCATGCTAGCCGAGGAGGGCTCTTGGTTCACCAAGAGAGAGAAGGAGCCGGCTAAATTCAAAGATCCGGGGAGTTTTCGAATTCCTTGCACCTTGGGTGGCGTCCCTCTACAAAAGGCGTTGGTGGACTTAGGGGCTAGTGTTAGCCTCATGCCCCTCTCTATGTTCCTAAGGCTAAATACCGGCACGAAATTGAAGCCTACCGACATGCGGATACAACTAGCCGATGGTCGGATCACAAGGCCGGTAGGGATCGCAGAGGACATTCCGCTACAAGTCCCGGTGGGCATATGCTTACCATGTGACTTCGTGATCATGGATGTTAAGGAGGAGGGAGATATGTCACTAATACTCGGACGCCCGTTCCTCGCCACCGCCAGTGTCATAGTCGACGTACGTGAAGGAACTCTAACATTGAATGTCGACAACATCGAGGTGGAGCTTCATATTCCCAAGGCAATGAAACACATGCCTTATCACGAGGAGCTGGACTATATGGACCTCCTTGACGAGGTAATTGAGGAGGCGATCCCCCATTCGATCGGCGCTCTATTCAAGGAAGATTTTGAGGAGGAGCCGGATTTGGACCAAGAAGAGATGATGGAGCATTCCCCCGACCTCTCCATGAACATTGATGAAGGTGACGCTGATGTCGCAAGGATTCAGAGCTCTGCAAGCTCTCGAAGATGAAGTCTCCGAAGAAAGCTCCGCCGATACGGAAATCGGTGTCACCGGTAAAGCCGAGGACCGGAGCAAGTGCTAGCTTGGGGGAGCCACCCCCAACACTATTCGAGACGAGAGACCACCGAGGGAGAACACGTCGTCGCAGCTTCCGAATCCAAGCGTTCTACCCGGAAAATTTGACGGGTGCATCTCATATGCACCAAACATCCCGCATTAATTGAAAATCATAGGGGGTCGAGCTCACGACCTTAAAAGAGCGCTTGTCGGGAGGCAACCCGATGGTTATAGCTTTATTTTTACTTTTCCTTTATTTTTGTTTTAGAAATTATTAGTGTTTTGAGTCGTTCGCCCAAAAATTTCGTGATAACGGGTCATATTTTTCTTGACAGGAGAGGAGAACGAGGTACCCATCATTAGGAGGATGAACAAGACGACGAGGAGCGCCCCAGGAAGGCGGTCGATGCTCAGGAGGAAGATGAAATCGACTGGAGGAAGAAAAACAGAGTTTAGAGCCCAAACGAAGCCAAACAGCAGAAAACAAGGTTCACTCGGCCGAGCATACTAGTCACTCGGCCGAGCACACAAGTTCGTCCGCCCGAGCGGCTCACGAACGAGGGAAGTCTGCTGTACCCAACTCTCTGTTTCTTTTCTTGATTTCAGTATAACTGCTACTCGGCCGAGTATATATATTCACTCGGCCGAGTAAAACTGATACGCTCCTAGGGCGAGTCTTGCCGAGTAGCTTGAGCCACTCGGCCGAATGGACTTACTCCACTCGGCCGAGGGTGGCAAGGCCACTCGGCCGAAGCGTAAGTGGAGAGGAATTTTCCCGTTGCGTTCACTCGGCCGAGCGACCTAGTCACTCGGCCGAGTCGTAAATTTTTTCTATAAAAGGGGGCGGGGGGCGCGTTTTTCGAAACGAGCAAAACCCAGAATCGCCTGACCCCTCATCTCCCTCGCCCGCTGCCCGCGCTCACTCGCCCGACCACGCACCCCGCGCCGGCGCTCGGCCACCCAACTCCGGCCGATCGTCGCCGCCCCTCGCTCGAGTCGCCGCCGGCAGTCACCTCGCCGGCCGAGCTCCGGTAACCCAATTTTTCGCCTATTTCACCTCTTTTGTGTATTTTTTGATGATCCATGTGTCTAACGAACCCCAAACCCAAATTAAATTCAATTTCTATCTATTATACCCCTAACCCCCCATACGTTTTGAATATTACATGCTAATCTCTTCGTTTGATGTGCAGGGTATATTTGGGAGCTTAGGGGAGCCCAGGGGAGCTTCCAAGGATTGTTTTGGGCTACGTGGAGGCGTCACCTTCGCACGCTTCCATTAATTTGCTCTCGCAGCGTGTCGTGGTATATTCTTTCCTTTATTTTACGCACGCCGCATTTTTATTGCTTTTGGTGAGCGCTCGGGGCCCATATGCCGCCCCGGATATGGCCGCGGTCGAGGAGAGCTTCCGCCAAGCGAAAGCGGTCGGATGATGCCGGCCCCTCCCACGAGGTGGAGGACTCTCCTCCGCCCACTCCACCACACCCCGTTCACCCAGCACAGCCTGCAGGCCCCGCACACCCCGCACAGCCTGCAGAGCCCGCACAGCACATTCACCCCGCACAGCCACTCCCTGCCGCTACACAGCCACCACCACCGGCTCCACTTATCGGGCCGCTGGGGATTACGTTCCGGGACGACGCACACCGCGTCGCCTTCGAGCGCATTTCCCAGCGCTCGATCGTACCCTCCATGTTCGCACACCTTGCAGACCTAGGATGCCTGGGGGTACTCGAGGGGATGCTCACGTTGTATGACAACGTGGGCTGGCGAGATTTCTTCCAGGTGTCGACGGACACGTTTATCCGTCCGACACTTGAGGTGCTTAGTTCGATCGCCCGGACCGACAAGGGATGCTCGTTTAGGTTCATGGACCGGGAGTGCCAGGTCACTCTTGGTATGATGAGAGCTTTCTTCTCGTGGCCCGATGTCCCCGGGGCCGACCGTGGTTACGCCCCCACTCACATCCCCCCACCTTCCTTAGATGCCGTGCTTTCTGGGCCCGGATTACGGGTCTTCACGCTGCCTTTGACCCTAGTAGGGCCAAGGCCTCAGCCATCATCCATCCCTGCCTCCGCATAGCTCAGCGCCTCATGGAGACTACCTTTCTGGCGAGGTATGAGCCTGGGACGATGTCCACGCTGGAGCTTTATATGCTCTACGCGATGACGCGTCCCAGAACTCTAGCTAGGGATAGTGACGAGTTGGTCCCCGCCGTGGTGATTGATATCACGAGCTGGTATTTAGATCGCATCATCGTATCGGTGGGCGCTCGCTCACCGATATGTTGCGGCGGTCTGATCACCCTGCTCGTCCTTATGACCGGCGAGGACTTTCCAGATGACCTGCGACACGCACCGGGCCCCACTTCACTATCCATAGATGTCATGGCCCGGATGAAGATGCTGCGTCCGCATGGTCAGCGGCACTGGGTTTGGTTGCACGGTCCATATGGTGCGGATTACATGATCCTTCCGAGCCCAGCTCGGACTCAGATTGCACCAGCACAGGTTGACTTTCTTCCGGCGATGGATCTCCTGATCCCCACCGTCTACGTGCTCGAGGCCGAGGAGGCTGAGCAGGCCCACGCTGCCCACGCTGCACCCGCAGACCCCGCTGCACCTGCTGAGCCCGCTGCCCCTGTTAACCCCGTGGCCCCTCAGCCTATCCCTGATATTTCTGCTGCTCCCGATACCTCTGTCCACACTTCTGTCGGTGTCAGGAGTACCCTCGCTGAGCCCACCTCCACTGCTTCCACGCCTACGACCACCTCCACTACCCCCACGCCTACCACCACTGGCCCTCTGTCTGTTGAGCCCGTTTCCTCTGCACTGCCCGAGCGCCCGCCGACTATAGTTGAGTGCGGAGAGCCCTCTTTTGCTGCCGTCGTGGAGACCGTGGTTTCCACCTCTGTCTCCACCACAGCCGTATTTCCTGAGAGTGTCGCGGCGTCTGTCCACACGTCTGTGTCGCCGACCTCTCTAGCCGCCTCGTTGCCACTATTATACTCCACTTCCGTTGCTGTTGCCTCCACTTCTTACCATCCTGCCCATCCTCGCTGTAACGACTGGTTTTCATGTATCCGGATTTATTATATTATAATATATGTTTTGGTGGATTTTCTCCTCATGTGTGGTTATCGTCTCCGTAACTTTTATTTTCGATCGTTTCGTCGTGTTTTCTCGTTTCTTCCTTAGGATCGTCGATTTCGGAGTATGTCATTCGTGACGGGCTTCATAGCGGTCGTATCTTACTATTAGATCAAGCCTAGGAGTCTTAGGAATCGATCCCGGAGCTCCGCGCTCCATATCGGAACTTTTGGTGCTTATTAGCCGGTGTAAGAAGGGGCACCGACCGACTAGATGACGATCCAGTCGGTCGGCAATCCTTCTTGAACCGACTAGTTGGCTTTCTAAATTTCTTAGAAGTTACTGTTTATCGTTAGTCGGTCTAAGAACATTGGTTGACCGACTAGGTTGCAAACTAGTCGGTCGGCAATGCTTCTTTAACCGACTAACACATCATCTAAATTTTAGTATCAGTACTGTTCACTCTTAGTCGGTTTAAGAACGTTCATCGACCGACTAGATGACAAACTAGTTGGTCAGTATTTGTTCTTTGACCGACTAAATCTAAATCCTATTTTTGTTCAGAAGTTACTGTTTAGGCTTAGTCGGTCTACGTTGATTGACCGACCGACTAGTTCCCAAACTAGTCGGTCAGTGGTTGCTCTGTGACCGACTAATCTGTGTTAAAACCCTAATTTCTGGGCAGCCGCCAGCCCATCCTATTTAAACCCCTCCCAAACGATTTCTTCTTCTCCCTCACGACCAAAAACCCTAGTTTCTCCCCCATTGAGCCCCCTTCTACCTCAAACCCTTATTCCTCCATCCCAAGCTCATCCCCCATCATCTAAACCCTCCCTCAACACATTCAACCTCTCATCTCCCTCAAATCTCCATCAAACCCCCAAAATCCCCCAAAAACCCTAATTCTCCAAACTTCTCCATTCGTTTCCAGATCTGGTCCCTAGGTTCTCCGGAGTGTTTCTTCCGCCTCCTCACGGTAAGAAATCGATCTCTTGATGTTTTCATAACCCGTTATGTTTTATGAAACCCTAATGAAATTACATGTTGTTTGATGATTGTTTCTCCATAACAGCGACCTCCCCGTAGTTAGCATCCGCGAGACGAACCTTCGTGATCGTCATCCCCGGTGCTAGGCAAGTGAAACTTGCCACTTAGGGTTTAGGCCATGTTTTAGGACATTTGCTTGTTGTAGGCGTAAAAGAGGCTAGGCGACGAAATGATACTCGCCTAGGCGCAAATTTAGGAACTAGCTTGACAACGAAGCTAGATCCGACATTTATCATGTTGCACAATTACCATGTCATGTTTAAATTCCATTAACGGTACGCACATTAATTGTCATGTCATTGCATTCTTTAAGTGATCCCGTGATTGCGTAGCATCGCTACAATACTTGTGTTTCCTGGCTCGTGACCAGAAGCGAGCATAATGAGTTGCTAACCCCAACGCTCGATATTGAATTGTGAAATAGGAAAACAAGCTCCCGTGCGGGGCAACCCTGGCTCATTTACTGGGCTCATGTATAGGGACCCTGGCTTGTTTGCGTGTGGGATGGGGTAAGAGTTAAGCGGCCAATCGACTGGGAGTCTGCCTGATCAGCAACTGCAGTAGTAGGGCGTAAACTCTGGGTTTTGGGGTAGTGTTAAGCGGCCAATCAGCGTGAATGTTATACCATTCAGCTGTAAGGCGTAAACATCTACAAACAACAGTGAAACGTGAATAGTGAATTGATTGAGATCGTTAGTATCTTGGCTACTCCTGTCTTGTCCCGATAATTGTTCTCTTGTACTTATTGTTCACCATGTCTTGCTCGTGCACTCATGTTATAACTGCCATGTCATGCATACTAAAACTGCTAGGTTGCTAGTTGACTTACTTTCAGTTTCCTTGCCCAAGTCTTTTAGACTTGCTGACATGTGCCCTTTACTCTTTTGGGTGACACATGTTAGATCCTGAGCCTGAGTACCTTGTTGAGGACGAGGTGTTTGCTGACGCCGAGCCCGAGCTTGTGTTTGACGGGGAGTACGTGGACACTGGGGACCAGTCCTAGTGTCTTCGTTGTGTTTTCCTTTTGTTAGACTGCTGTTTTGTTGTCGGTGCGTGGAACCTATATTTTGTTATGATGTTGCTTTTGTTGGCCTTGTTCTGGGCCTTTAGACTCTTTCTTTTAGCCTGGTGGCTTTTCTGGATGTTGGACTTATTTCCGTGTTGGACAAATTATGAGATATGAGAATTTTATTTCTATCTCTCCTTGTGTTATTATTGTTGTTCCGTTTGTGGTTACAGGGACCTGCTTATGTTTTGTTGACGCTTATCGGGTGTGGGGCTTCACAGCTCCACTCTCGTGCGGACCTTTTCACGTCTCGCCTCCATTTTAGGGAAGCGGGTCGTGACACTCGCACTGAGGCCAGGCCCACACTTGCGAGCACAGCACCTTTCCTCCACATGCCTGCTGAGCCCATCACCTACGCCACTCGAGTACGCCAGCCTCGTCCTGCACAGCACAGACCGGTGCGTCCCTCTGCACCACATCCCCCGACACTGTACTTCAGAGCATTCGTGCTCTCGAGGGGGCGGTGAGTGGCCTCAGAGGTGACCTTATGACCCTGTCCGCCACCGTCACCGATATGGCTCACCGCTTCGACCTGCTTCCGCACATTCACTACTGCCTTACCCAGGTTCTAGAGCGGCTCCCTCGCGTACCCACCCCCACTCCCACACCCACACCCGCTCAGCAGCCTGTCCCCCATCCACCACCACCACCTCCTCCTCCTCCGCCTCAGGACGGAGACGGCGCTGCCCCACCCTCTTAGGCACCCTTGATGCCATCGATTCTTTTTGTCGTTGTGCTGCCCGTCTCTGCTGGGTCCTGATGCATTTTGCCCACCACCCCCTCCCCTCACTGTTTTTGGATTCACATTTTGTTTATATCTTTATAAATCTTTCTTGGGAGAGAGGGAGAGTTTTTGGTGTCACACCTTTATATCTGTATCACTCCTGTATCTGCATGCATCATGTCCGCATCATATTTTTCATTTCATTATTTTTATTTTCTTTTTTGCCCCATGCATGCATCCTCACCTACCCCTCACATTACGCGTCTCTCGGTGTGCCACACTATGCACATTGAGGACACTGTGCCATTTAGCTTGGGGGAGTGAGTTCTCACGTTCTTTTCGATTTACCACCTTTATTTTTAGTTTTTTTCACGCCATTTTCCGCTTTTGCACTTATTTTCATCATTTTTTCTTTTATTTTACCATACATCCCGTTTTTCTTATTTCTCTGTGTGCTGCATTGTAAATAGTTTTATTTTCCCCTTTATCTTTATTTCTTTCTCATCTCATGCTAGAGATGACTTTTCTGTGATGATGATGACGTGGAGTTAGCTTTCTCTATATGCATGCCATATTTGTCATGTCTTAGATTTTATTTCCGATATCATATGCTATGATTTGCCTTGCATTTAGAGATAGTAACCCACACTTTCCCGCATGAAAATGAATGAAATTTTATTATTAGCTGAGTCTGAATATTCATATGTATGCTATCGCAGAAAACACACCAAGATTCACGCATTGAATGCTTATATCTGGAGTATCGTTTTCTTTTCCTATATCACTTCTTTATGCATGATTTGTACATTTCACTTCAGGATGATTGAATGATGTTAGCTATGATAAATCTGGATTAGTTAGCTTTTTTGTGATCGAAACTGAGTAGATTAGATTACACTGCTGAAGTTGTCGAGCACGTCTTATAGAGTGAACTGAGAGACATATTTATTTCTTTCTCCACATATCTTGAACATCAATTCTCTATTTTAAAATCATTGGTAAATCTCCCCTTAGCGATTCTATTATATGGCATTTCCCCCGCTATTAATTCCTAGCTCCAAATTTCCCAAAACCAAAGAAAGAAAAAGAAAAATTCTTGTATATCCTTATTTCTATTTGATTTGGGATCATTGTGTATATATGCTATTTGAAAAAAGAAAAAAAAGAAAAAAAAAGGAGAAAAAGAAAAAGAAAAGAAAAGAGAAAAGAATCTCAATAAACGATCCCATCTCATGTTCTCTCTTTCTTCTCTCTATTTGTTTTTATTTTCATTACTTTTGGAGCTTCATAAAAAATGGGGATGTAAATATTGTTTTTTATGCCACCACGCTTATAGATAAGCTTGGGGGAGGGAATCCAATGATGTGTGAGAGAGTGACTACTTGACGTTGCACGACAACCTAGGCTAAGTAATATTCTATACTCGGTGAGATCGTTTTAGCTTTACGAAATCCAGAAATCTAAGCCTAGCACTAATTTCATGAAATCCACACTTTTCTATTCTTTCTATTCTATTGTGTGATATTCTTATACTCCTCTTAGAAAGCGTTCAATTGAAAAGTGTGTGACCTGCGATATTGTATACCGCTTTAAATGATTCAGACGATGTTAATTCTAAAATTATTCCGTTTTTCATGTTATATCATCATTCTTGGGTTTTCTATTTCTATTTGCACCATTATACTATGATATCGAAATAAAATTCTTTGACATGTGCTTTTCATTCGGTGCATGCTATATGAGTAAGCAAAACCCACGTCCTGAGAAAATGATCTAGCAGCTTCCCTCTTCGCTTCCTTCTTTCTTCTTCGTTTTTATTTCGTTTTTCGTTTTTCTTCGTTTTTCGTTTTTTAGTTTTTCGCCGTTTTCGTTTTCTGAATCCACCGGATTCGCCTTTTACTTATCTTCCTCGAGGACGAGTAAGAGGTAAGCTTCGGGGATTTTGATCACTCCTTATTTTACATCTTTTTTCCACATGATTGCATGCCATTTAGATCGCCCAAATCACGTTTTTCACGATATATCGACAAAATTGCGATGCTTTTCACGATTTGTTGTTTTGTCGTATTTCAGGAGATTTGGAGCGATTTGGAGCGATTTGGAGTGATCCCCTGATATGCCTACTCCAGAGTATCACCGATGACTTCCCCGAGGGGTATTTTGCTGATGGAGAGGAGCGGAAGGAGAAAGAACGTCGTAGGAGCGACGAGGAGGCCAAAATAAGCTGTTTGGGCATTTTTGGTGTCTCACTCGGCCGAGTGAAGGAGTCACTCGACCGACCAGCGAGACACCGCTCGGCCGACCAGATCGGACACATTTCATATGTGCACTCGGCCAAGCATCGGAAGCCACATCGGCCGAGTGACGAGACCCCGTCCGCTCGAGTGGCACTCAGACGAAGCCCACCAAAAAGTGCCAACTTACTGTTTTTCGTCTGCCTGAGCTTCAGAAGACCCACTCGGCCGAGTGGAAAATGCCGACCGCCCGAGTACATAGAAGCCATCGGCCGAGTGACGACAACTCACTCGGCCGAGCCGCCCCCGAAGTGAAGACCTCCGAAGACCAAGACTTACTGGAAATTCTCAGGGTTTGTCACTCGGACAAGCGACTTTTGTCACTCGGCCGAGTGCGACGCGCTGCCTGTAGCGAAAATTGCGATTTTCAGGCTGCGCAGGGGCATTTTGGTCACAGTTTTTTGGACGATTTTGGGGGGTATTTAACCCCAGTTTTTAACCTAGGTTAGAAAGCTTTTTCCTTTACTTTTTGCAGCTTTTTAGATTAAACTTTTTAGCTTTTGATTCTTGTGATTGGAGAGGAGAGAAAAGTTTATTTTTGTTGGATTCTTGAAGAACTCTATTGGTTTGTCTCCCTCTCCACTAAAAATCTCATTTGTATTGCTTATTTGAATATTGTGATGAATTCTATGCTTATTTCAATTGATTATTTTTGCAATCGCGATATGAATTGTGAGTAGTCTATACGTCTTGGGGTGTGGGGATGAACCCTACGAGCCCAATTTCAGATTTGTGATGACTTGGTAGAAATATTGCTAGAATTGCTATTAGGGTTAGTTTGGGATCGATTTATTGTCTAGAATTGCAGAAGGTAAATGACTTCAAGACAAAGCCAGCGGCAGTGGAGTTGTCGCCGAAGGTGGTCGGAGGTGGTCGTGCACGGGTGTCGAAGTTCAGCTTCCAGATCTGTGAAAAACAGCCGATACGGCGTGTTCCGAAGAGGATTCCGGGAGCTACAGGTGGGCTATGAGTGTAAGGGAAATTTCAGTTGGTAGGGGTTTCGATAGGAATCCAATGGCGGTAGGGTGGTCATCGTAAGTGGCCGGATGGCCGGTGGACGCGAGTTTTTTCGACGGTGGTGCAGAACTGTAAAACTGTCGTTACGTCGAGTTCGAGAGATGTTTCGAGGAGGTATAGATGAGGAACGAGGGTAAGGGGAGTTGAATATGATTGGGGGGTTAAAGGAGAGTTTGACGGTGGTGGAGTTCGCTGGACGGGGTGGCCGGAGTGGCGGCGGCGGCCGTTTTTCTGGCGAGCGCACAGATCTGCCTGGGCTATCCTTTTTGTGTGTTTTCATGGAGTTTTGAGGGGTTTCAATGGAGAGAGTTGAGAGGAGAGAGGTTGCAGGTGTTAGGGGAGGTCGAGTGGGGTCTGAGGGAGGTGGTGGCGGCTGCCGGTGATCGCCGAAGAGAGGTGGCCGGCCGTTGGAGCCGGGTGATGCCAAGTTCGGCCATGGTGGAGGTTCTTGGGTGTTTCGATGGGGAAGGAGAAGAGGGAGGAGGGAGAAAAGAGGGAGGAGAGAGAGAGAGAGAGAGAGGCGGCCAGAGATCACCGGAGTTGGCCTCTCGCCGGCGGCCAAGGTGGGTTGCGTGAGATGAAAGGCGACTGGCCTCTTGCGTTGATGCTCTAGGGTTTGGGTTTGATTGATTTTAAAGAGAAGAGTTTGCTAAAGAGAGTATAAAATGGGGTATTAGTTGTGTGATGACTAGGAGAGAGGGTGAGTGAGGGGGTGTGCAAATAGGGAAAAAACTAAGTGAGAATAGACCCAGAAAATTTTCATGCGTACGAATCCAAATGAGTTAAGTTTGAATTTGAATTTTCTAAATTGGATTAAGGCTAATCGGGTTTGGGTTTTGATTAGCGATTTGGGTGGGCTAGGAGTGTCAGAAAAATACGAAAAAAATATGGAGACGACCGTGAAGAAAAGAGTCTCGGGATACGGTGATCAATCGCGCGTTTGGTCCACGAAAAAAGAACAGAAAAAATAAAAGATCCGACGATCAAGTCTAAAGCTACGACGATCATGCAATCAAACCTGATTTATGGGAGAACGACCCGTAAAATGACGTTCACTAAAATTCCCACAAATAAATATTCTTTCATACGGTCACAACGACATATTACATCGTATAAACTGAAACCAAGAAAGAGCCAAATAAAATATGTGCACGAAAAGTACGTGCATGTAGAAAATACGAACGGCCGGAAAGAGGCCGTTACAGATGTTTAGTGGTTCAATAGAGATAAGCTAACCCCACGACACAAAGTAGTGATGATTAAGATTTCTGAAACCGAGCCATGTCTAAATTCTATGCTTTTTCTTTTTCTTTTGTGAATAGCCAATGTAACGACTGCTTTTCATGTATCTGGATTTAATATAATATAATATATGTTTTGGTGGATTTTCTCCTCATGTGTGGTTTCGTCTCCGTAACTTTCATTTTCGATCGTTTCGTCGTATTTTCTCGTTTCTTCCTTAGGATTGACGATTTCGAAGTATGTCATTCGTGACGGGCTTCATAACGGTCGTATCTTACTATTAGATCAAGCCTAGGAGTCTTAGGAATCGATCCCGGGGCCCCGGGCTCCATATCGGAACTTTTTGTGCTCATTAGCCGGTATAAGAAGGGGCACCGACCGACTAGATGACGATCCAGTCGGTCGGCAATCCTTCTTGGACCGACTAGTTAGCTTTCTAAATTTCTCAGGAGTTACTGTTTATCGTTAGTCGGTCTAAGAACGTTGGTTGACCGACTAGGTTGCAAACTAGTCGATCAGCAATGCTTCTTTAACCGACTAACACATCATCTAAATTTTAGTATCAGTACTGTTCATTCTTAGTCGGTCTAAGTTCATCTTTCGACCGACTAGTTCTTAAACTAGTCGGTTAAGTTTTGTACTCAGACCGACTAATTCTTGGTTCTACTGTATAGTCGAGTTACTGTTTGCTCTTAGTCGGTCTAAGAACGTTCATCGACCGACTAGATGCTAAACTAGTCGGTCAGTATTTGTTCATGGACCGACTAACTCTAAATCCTATTTTCGTTCAGGAGTTACTGTTTACACTTAGTCGGTCTGCGTTGGTCGACCGACCGACTAGTTGCCAAACTAGTCGGTCAGTGGTTGCTCTTTGACCGACTAACCAGTGTTAAAACCCTAATTTCTAGGCAGCCGCCAGCCTAGCCTATTTAAACCCAACCCAAACGTTTTCTTCTCCCTCAACACGATCCAAAACCCTAAAATCTTCCCCCTTAAGCCCCCATCTTCCTCCAAGCTTCAATCCTTCATTCCAAGCCCTAAATCCATCATCCAATCCATCCATTCACTCTATCTACCTCTCATCTTCCCCAAATCTTCATCAAAATCCATCAAAATCCATCAAAATCCCCAAATCCTCCAAAACCCTAGTTTCTCCAAACTTCCCTAATCTTTTCCAGATCTGATCCTAGGGTTCCCCGGAGTGTTTCTTCCGCCTCCTCTCGGTAAGAAATCGATCCACCGTTGTTTTTATAACCTATTTATATTTTTTATGAAACCCTAATAATATTTCATGTTGTTTGATGATTGTTCCCCCAAAACAACGATTTCCCCGTAGATTAGCATCCGTGTGACGAAGTGGTCGTCATCCCCGGTGCTAGGCAAGTGAAACTTACCACTTAGGGTTTAGGCCATGTTTTAGGCCATTTGCTTGTTGTAGGCGTAAAAGAGGCTAGGCGACGAAATGATACTCGCCAAGGCGCAAATTGGGGAACTAGCTTGACAACGAAGCTAGTTCCGACATTTAGCATGTTACACAACTACCATGTCACGTTTACTTTCCATTACCGGTACGCAAATAAATTGTCATGTCATTGCATCCCTCATGTAATTCAGTGGTTGCGTAGCTTTGCTACATTGCTTGTGTTCCTGGCTCGTGTTCCAGAAGCGGGCCATGTGTTGGTTGATAGCCAATGCCCGAATTGCGTGTTTCCGGCTAGGTGCACCCCTACGGCAAATGTTTAAGAATGCGAGCTCATGTGCGGGGCAACCCCGGCTCACTTGCTGAGCTCATGTGCGGGGACCCTGGCTCCATTACGTGTGGGTATTGGGGGTAAGAGTTAAGCGACCAATCAACTGGGAGTCTGCCCGATCAGCAACTGCAGTGGTAAGGCGTAAACTCTTTGGGTGGGGTAGTTGTTAAGCGGCCAATCAGCGAATGTGAACCCATTCAGCTGTAAGGCATAAACATCTACAAAACAACGTGAATAGTGAATTTATTGGAATTGATAGTAGCTTGGCTACTCTTGTCTTGTCTTGTCCCGATGATTGCTCTCATGTACAAATTGTCTTGCCATGTCTTAATTGTGCACTCATGTTATAACTGCCATGTCATGCATACTAAACTGCTAGGTTGCTAGTTGCCTTACTTTCAGTTTCCTTGCCCAAGTCTTTTAGACTTGCTGACATGTGCCCCTTTACTCTTTTGGGTGACACATGTTAAATCTTGAGCCTGAGTACCTTGTTGAGGACGAGGTGTTTGCTGACGCCGAGCCCGAGCCCGTGTTTGACGGGGAGTACGTGGGCACTGGGGACCAGTCCTAGTGTCTCCGTTGTGTTTTACTTTTATTAGACAGTTGTTTTGTTATCGGTGCGTAGCACCTATACTTATTTATGTCATTGCTTTTGTTGGCCTTGTTCTGGTCCTTGGACTCTTTTCTTTTAGCCTGGTGGCTTTTCTGGATGTTGAACTTATTTTCGTGTTGGACAATTATGAGATGTGAGATTTATATTTCAGTCTCTCCTTGTGTTATTATTGTTGTTCCGTTGTGGTTACAGGGACCTGCTTATATTTTATTGACGCTTATGGGTTTGGGGCTTCACAGCTCCACTCTCGTGCGGACCTTTTCACGTCTCGCCTCCATTTTAGGGAAGCGGGTCGTGACAGGTTTTGTTGGTGGCCCATGCAGGTCCTTCTGTAACTGCCATTTTTTGGAATAGCAATAATAATATTAGAATGTCCAATAAACTAAGTTCGACGTCCGATGACATAAGCTATGAGTCTAATTGGATTTGTTCTCTGTGTCATTAGATGGCAGGAAGGCGTTTCACCCGTGGTCGGGGCAGCGGTGCGCTCCCTCATGATGAGGAGCCTGAGCGGGAACCCACCAGCGGTGAGATGATGCGGATGATGCTGCAGATGATGCAAGTGCAGCAGAGCGTGCTTCTGCAAGTCCAGAATGCCCCACTTGCTCATGCTGCCCGGGCTCTTCCGGATGTCCCTCGCTCCGAGCCTGGAGCGAAGCAATTTCGGGAAATGGGTCCCGCGTATTTTGATGGTTCTGAGGGTCCTCTGGCTGCCGATGAGTGGATTCGGAACATCGAGGACAATCTGAAGATGGCCAAGATCACCCCGGCTGGATGGGTTGATTTGGCTAAGAGGCAGCTGAAGGATAACGCCAGGAATTGGTGGGATGCGGAGGAGAAGTTGTTGGTGGGGCCGATAGTTTGGGCTACCTTTAAGGCCAGATTTGATGGTGAGTTCTTCCCGAAGGCTGCCAGGGAGGAGATGCTGCAGCGTTTTATCGACTTGAAGCAGGGGAGCTCGTCGGTGGACATGTACCACCAGGAGTTCATGAGGCTGAGTCGGTTTGTGCCAAAGATGGTGCAGGACGCTGAGGAGAGAGCTCAGAGGTTCCTGCAGGGGCTTGCTTCCGAGCTCCAGAGTTTTGTGACCTCCTCTGACTGGGAATCTTATCAGAAGGTTCTGGTCGCTGCTAAGAGGCAGGAGCTGCTCGTGAACCAGAGGAGGGGATCTTTGGTTGGTGCTGGGAAGAGGCCTGTGGAATAGGCGAGAGCTGTGGTTAGACCTGGATTCAGGCCTAATCAGTCAGCTCAGTTTAAGAGGCCGGGATGGCCTATTCTGAAGTCTTGCCATTTCTGTGGCAAGCCTGGCCATATCAAGGATCAGTGTCGGAAGTTTTTGGGCCAGTGTCTGGTTTGTGGTGATGCCTCCCATGTCGCGAGAGATTGTCGGCATGCGAATCTGCTACGGAAGGCTCCTGTTGCAGCTCAGCCGTTGCAGCAGCGAGCGTCTGTTCCTGCTGGACGTGGAGCGGCTCTTGTTCCGCAGGGGCAGGCTTTTCGGCAGGCTGTTCCGCCGAGGAGGCAGGCTTTTCTGATGACCGCTGCGGAGAGCGAGGCTGTGGATGAGGTTATCGCAGGTAATCCTCAATCTAGCTATTAATTTCCTAGCTGGTTTTGATTGTTAGATTATGTTGTTTGCTTGAACATGGTTGTTCGCTAGAATAGGGTTTGATTGTTAATTGATTGTTAGGTGTGGTTTTGGTTTGCACGTTTCCTGCACGAGTCCTCTTTGACTCTGGTGCGTCGATGTGCATTATTTCTCGGAGCTTCGTGGAGAGGCATTCCTTGTCGACGTCCCCTCTTCCCCAGAGTTGGAATATCGTTACAGGGAATGGCGTGGTCTCGGTGCATCGTGGTTGCAATTCTTGCTCGTTGGTGGTCTGTGGACATGAGATTTTCGCTGATTTCATTGTCCACGACATCATCAACTATGATGCAGTTCTTGGGATGGACTGGCTTGCGAGCTTCTATGCTACGATCGACTGTCGGCGGAAGAAGGTGGTGTTCGAGATTCCCGGACATCCAGTGTTCGAGTTCAGTCGTGGTAGCAGTTCGCTTGGTCCTGTCAGGTTTCGGGCCAGGTCGGTGGAGGCTGTGGCTATGCAGATGGAGCTGGAGTGGCCAGCTGTGGTGTGAGATTTTGGCGACGTCTTCCCCGAGGAGATGTCTGGTTTGCCGCCTGATCGAGCTTTGGAATTTTCTATCGATCTTGTTCCAGGTGCGCAGCCGATTTCGAAGGCGCCGTATCGTATGGCACCTGCTGAGTTGGAAGAGTTACGGAAGCAATTGGATGAGCTTTTGCAGAAGGGTTATATAAATCCTAGTGTGTCTCCGTGGGGAGCACCGGTGTTGCTGGTTAAGAAGAAGGATGGTTCGCGTCGCATGTGCGTGGACTATCAGGGATTGAATGCGGTGACCATTAAGAATAAATACCCGTTGCCTCGCATCGATGATATTTTTGATCAGCTTGGAGGTTCGAGGGTGTTTTCTAAATTGGATTTGAGGAGTGGTTACCATCAGTTGAAGGTGAAGAGGGATGATGTTCCGAAGACAGCGTTCAGGACGAAGTATGGACACTATGAGTTCGTGGTTATGCCTTTCGGTGTAACTAACGCGCCCGCAGTTTTCATGAATCTGATGAACCTGATTTTCTACGACTTTTTGGATAAGTTTGTCGTTATCTTTATTGACGACATTCTGATCTATTCGAAGTCGGAGGAAGCGCATGCCTCGCACTTGAGGACGGTGTTGGAGATTTTGAGGAAGCATCGGTTGTATGCTAAGTTTTCGAAGTGCGAGTTTTGGCTGGATCGAGTTGCTTTTCTTGGGCATATGGTGACTGGAGATGGTATTTCTGTGGATCCCGAGAAGATTAGGGCCATCAGGGAGTGGCCTGTTCCGTCGTCTGCATCTGAGATTCGGAGTTTCCTTGGGCTTGCTGGTTATTATCGACGATTCATTAAGGACTTTTCTCGTATTGCTGAGTCGATGACCAGGTTGACGCGGAAGGATGTTGCTTTTGTTTGGTCGGGTGTTTGTGAGTGTGCTTTTGGTGTTCTGAAGGAGAGGTTGACGACTGCCCCTATTCTTGTTGTGCCTGATCGCAGCGGTGGATTCGAGATCTTTTGCGATGCTTCTGGCAAGGGTCTCGGTTGTGTGTTGCATCAGCACGGATATGTTGTGGCGTATGCGTCTCGTCAGCTTAAGGTTCATGAGAAGAATTATCCGACGCATGATTTGGAGTTGGCTACCGTTGTGTTTGCTCTTAAGATTTGGAGGCACTTCCTGCTGAGTGAGAAAGTGAAGATTTTCACCGATCACAAAAGCTTGAAGTATATTTTCACTCAGAAGGAGCTCAACATGCGACAGTGTCGATGGTTGGAGCTGATGGCGGATTATGAGATTGATTTGCAGTTTCACCCTGGCAAGGTGAATGTGGTTCCAGATGCTTTGAGTAGGCTTCCGGCGGTGATGATTTTGACCTCGCAATGGAGATTGCAGCAGGATTTTTGCGAGTCTGGCGTGGAGATTGTTCTTTCTGGGGAGGCTTCGTCGTTGATGTACATGCAGGTACAGTCGACGATCGTGGATCGGATTAAGGCTGGCCAGGCTGAGGATCCGAAGCTGGTAAAGATTCAGGAGCAGGTGGAAGCCGGTCTGCGGACTGACTTTTTGATTCATGAGGATGGCTCGCTGAGGTTTGGAGCCAGGTTGTGTGTGCCAGCTGGGGATATCAGAGAGGAGCTGATGGTGGAGGCACACAGTTCGCCGTATTCTGTGCATCCTGGTGGCACCAAGATGTACCAGGATCTTCGTCTGAATTATTGGTGGCATGGTATGAAGAGGAGCGTGGCTCGGAGTGTAGCCAAGTGTTTGGTTTGCCAGCAAGTGAAGGCGGAGCATCAGCGTACGGCCGGGTTGCTACAACCGCTTCCGATTCCGGAGTGGAAGTGGCAGCACATCACTATGGACTTCGTGACTGGACTACCTCGGAGTCCGAAGCAGAATGACGTGATTTGGGTGATCGTAGATCGATTGACCAAATCTGCGCACTTTATTCCGTTCCGAGTGGGACAGTCCACTGAGGCGCTAGCAAGGAGATATATGGAGGTAAAATTCTTTTACTCTCCGTTTTATTTCCTTTTTCCTGGTGTGGATAGTGATGTGACGTGAATCATACAGGAGGTTGTGCGACTTCATGGAGTCCCCGTGAGTATCGTGTCTGACAGAGACACGAGGTTCACATCTCAGTTCTGGCAGAGTTTGCAGAAGAGCTTGGGTACGCGTCTGAGTTTCAGCACGGCGTACCATCCGCAGACGGATGGCCAGTCCGAGAGGACGATTCAGATTTTGGAAGACATGCTGAGGGCGTGCATGTTGGATTTCAAGGGTTCGTGGGAGGACCATCTACATCTGGTAGAGTTTTCCTACAACAACAGCTTCCAGGCGAGTATTGGCATGGCGCCTTTCGCCGCTCTTTATGGGAGGAAATGTCGATCGCCATTGAGTTGGGATGACGTTGGTGATCGGGAGTTGTTGGGACCTGAGATGATCGTGGAGGCCGTGGAGATCGTCAGGAATATTCGGGAGAGGTTGAGAATTTCTCAGGACCGTTTTAAGCATTGGGCGGATGCTAAACGTCGTCCTTTGGAGTTTCAGCCGGGCGACCATGTGTTCTTGAAGATTTCCCCGAATCGTGGTGTGATTCGTTTTGGGAAGCGTGGGAAGTTGAGCCCGCGATACATTGGACCATTTGACGTTTTGGAGAGGGTTGGTGAGGTAGCTTATCGCTTAGCCTTGCCGCCATCTTTGGAAGGAATTCACAATGTTTTCCATGTGTCGCAGCTTCGTCGATACATTAGCGATCCGTCTCATGCGGTGGATTTTTCGGAGATTACCGTTCGCCCTGATATGACGTATGACCAGCATCCAGTGCAGATTCTGGACAGGCGTCAGAAATCGCTTCGGAACAAGATTGTCAATCTTGTGAGAGTGATGTGGCGACACGGCTCACCTGGAGAGTCTACTTGGGAGAATGAGGATGAGATGCGAGAGCGTTTCCCACTTTTGTTTCCGGACTCGTGAGTATTTGGAAATTCCGAGGACGGAATTTTTCTTAAGTTGGGGAGGATGTAACGACTGCTTTTCATGTATCTGGATTTAATATAATATAATATATGTTTTGGTGGATTTTCTCCTCATGTGTGGTTTTCGTCTCCGTAACTTTCATTTTCGATCGTTTCGTCGTATTTTCTCGTTTCTTCCTTAGGATTGACGATTTCGAAGTATATCATTCGTGACGGGCTTCATAACGGTCGTATCTTACTATTAGATCAAGCCTAGGAGTCTTAGGAATCGATCCCGGGGCCCCGCGCTCCATATCGGAACTTTTTGTGCTCATTAGCCGGTATAAGAAGGGGCACCGACCGACTAGATGACGATCCAGTCGGTCGGCAATCCTTCTTGGACCGACTAGTTAGCTTTCTAAATTTCTCAGGAGTTACTGTTTATCGTTAGTCGGTCTAAGAACGTTGGTTGACCGACTAGGTTGCAAACTAGTCGATCAGCAATGCTTCTTTAACCGACTAACACATCATCTAAATTTTAGTATCAGTACTGTTCATTCTTAGTCGGTCTAAGTTCATCTTTCGACCGACTAGTTGTTAAACTAGTCGGTTAAGTTTTGTACTCAGACCGACTAATTCTTGGTTCTACTGTACAGTCGAGTTACTGTTTGCTCTTAGTCGGTCTAAGAACGTTCATCGACCGACTAGATGCTAAACTAGTCGGTCAGTATTTGTTCATGGACCGACTAACTCTAAATCCTATTTTCGTTCAGGAGTTACTGTTTACACTTAGTCGGTCTGCGTTGGTCGACCGACCGACTAGTTGCCAAACTAGTCGGTCAGTGGTTGCTCTTTGACCGACTAACCAGTGTTAAAACCCTAATTTCTGGGCAGCCGCCAGCCTAGCCTATTTAAACCCAACCCAAACGTTTTCTTCTCCCTCAACACGATCCAAAACCCTAAAATCTTCCCCCTTAAGCCCCCATCTTCCTCCAAGCTTCAATCCTTCATTCCAAGCCCTAAATCCATCATCCAATCCATCCATTCACTCTATCTACCTCTCATCTTCCCCAAATCTCCATCAAAATCCGTCAAAATCCATCAAAATCCCCAAATCCTCCAAAACCCTAGTTTCTCCAAACTTCCCCAATCTTTTCCAGATCTGATCCTAGGGTTCCCCGGAGTGTTTCTTCCGTCTCCTCTCGGTAAGAAATCGATCCACCGTTGTTTTTATAACCTATTTATATTTTTTATGAAACCCTAATAATATTTCATGTTGTTTGATGATTGTTCCCCCAAAACAGCGATTTTCCCGTAGATTAGCGTCCGTGTGACGAAGTGGTCGTCATCCCCGGTGCTAGGCAAGTGAAACTTGCCACTTAGGGTTTAGGCCATGTTTTAGGCCATTTGCTTGTTGTAGGCGTAAAAGAGGCTAGGCGACGAAATGATACTCGCCAAGGCGCAAATTGGGGAACTAGCTTGACAACGAAGCTAGTTCCGACATTTAGCATGTTGCATAACTACCATGTCACGTTTACTTTCCATTACCGGTACGCAAATAAATTGTCATGTCATTGCATCCCTCATGTAATTCAGTGGTTGCGTAGCTTTGCTACATTGCTTGTGTTCCTGGCTCGTGTTCCAGAAGCGGGCCATGTGTTGGTTGATAGCCAATGCCCGAATTGCGTGTTTCCGGCTAGGTGCACCCCTACGGCAAATGTTTAAGAATGCGAGCTCATGTGCGGGGCAACCCCGGCTCACTTGCTGAGCTCATGTGCGGGGACCCTGGCACCATTACTTGTGGGTATTGGGGGTAAGAGTTAAGCGACCAATCAACTGGGAGTCTGCCCGATCAGCAACTGCAGTGGTAAGGCGTAAACTCTTTGGGTGGGGTAGTTGTTAAGCGGCCAATCAGCGAATGTGAACCCATTCAGCTGTAAGGCGTAAACATCTACAAAACAACGTGAATAGTGAATTTATTGGAATTGATAGTAGCTTGGCTACTCTTGTCTTGTCTTGTCCCGATGATTGCTCTCATGTACAAATTGTCTTGCCATGTCTTAATTGTGCACTCATGTTATAACTGCCATGTCATGCATACTAAACTGCTAGGTTGCTAGTTGCCTTACTTTCAGTTTCCTTGCCCAAGTCTTTTAGACTTGCTGACATGTGCCCCTTTACTCTTTTGGGTGACACATGTTAGATCCTGAGCCTGAGTACCTTGTTGAGGACGAGGTGTTTGCTGACGCCGAGCCCGAGCCCGTGTTTGACGGGGAGTACGTGGGCACTGGGGACCAGTCCTAGTGTCTCCGTTGTGTTTTACTTTTATTAGACAGTTGTTTTGTTATCGGTGCGTAGCACCTATACTTATTTATGTCATTGCTTTTGTTGGCCTTGTTCTGGGCCTTGGACTCTTTTCTTTTAGCCTGGTGGCTTTTCTAGATGTTGAACTTATTTTCGTGTTGGACAATTATGAGATGTGAGATTTATATTTCAGTCTCTCCTTGTGTTATTATTGTTGTTCCGTTGTGGTTACAGGGACCTGCTTATATTTTATTGACGCTTATCGGGTTTGGGGCTTCACAGCTCCACTCTCGTGCGGACCTTTTCACGTCTCACCTCCATTTTAGGGAAGCGGGTCGTGACAGCCAATAAATGATCTTTAATCATATTTTGCATTCCATCGCGTTTACGTGAGTTTACAAAAATCCCAAAAATGCAAAAATCAAACAAATATCAGAATAAAAGGCCCGAGGGGTTCTTCGTAACCTAATGCCCTAAGACCGTCTGGTCTAGGATGCATAAGCCGCTTCTTGTATATATTGAGTAATCTCGTTTATACAAAGAAAGAAAAATTCATATGAAATATTCATATAGCCAAAAAAATATAAACCTACAAAAATCTCATCCTTATCTTCGTTTCTATATAGAACTAAGACAGGGCAAAGTTGATGGGTTCTAGGAGTCTTGAAATGGTCGTATTGTGGTGATGCCTTACCTTGATTGAATTTGCTAAATGCATTCCATGAAGTATAACAAAATAACACGCATGCTTGAAGATGTTTGATCATGACATATTATACTGCTAAGATAATGAGTTGTGAACATTGGATTTATTTCTGTGAACTTAGTATATTGCATGATAAACTATGATATGATATAACTCTACTCTCATTTTATCAATTATCAAGTTCATTACATTTATCGAAATCCACGTTATTTTAATTCGAGCGAGATTTAAGTATTTGTTGTGTATATGTGTTCTAATTTCATATTAACGTGTGTTTACAATATCTTGCATACCTTGGGTTTTTATATTTTCTGAATTTAAGATCGAACCCATTGTCTCCATTACACGCCATCGCCTCGCATCTCCATTGTATCCCTCTCCTGTGTTCGCTTCTTACTAGTCTTCATCGAGGACGAGTAAGAGGTAAGCTTGGGGAATTTTGATGTGTCATTATATTCCACATTTTATCTATTTGATTACACGTCAAAATGGTTGCTCATTTACATATTTCATACGCTTTTACGCTATTGTTTGGAACAATATGATTCTCGGAGCGTTTATGTCCATTTCAGGGATTTTGGAGCGATTCGGGACTCATTTTGGATAAGGACACATCCGGCATGCCTCTGAGCCCATTGGCGAAGCTTTACAGGAGTTCGCCGAGTTTTGGAAGCCCATGGGAGGAGTAGAGGAGAGAGCAGGAGGATGAGGGAAGCTTCAGCAGCTTCAGGAAAGAAGTTCTCAGATGACTCGACCGAGCAGAGCAGCTGCTCGGTCGAGCAGAGGCAATTGGAGAAGGAGGAGCGGATACACAGCCCGCTTGGACCGAGCACTTATAGTGCTCGGTCGAACAGCCTTTCATCCCGAAGCACGACCAATCCAGCGGATGGCCCGAGCAACCTCTCAGCGACCGAGTCAGCCCTCTGCTCGGGCCGAGCTGAGCTGACTCGGCCCGTGCAGGTAGAGTGACCATTTAGGAGAATTTCGATTCCCTGTCAAGCTCGGTCGAGCAGTACATATGCTCAGACCGAACAGCCGACCGAGCAACATCTTGCTCGACCGAGTCACTGACTCGGTCGACTACGTTGAAGGCCCAGATTTTCATATCGCCATCCACTCTTTTCAAATCTGCTATCACCTAAGATTTTTCAGTATTTTTCTAATATTTTTTCTAGATAGTAGACTTCAAGACGGTTCCAACGCCACTAAGAACGCGTCAATCGGATGTCGGATGAGCTTTGGAGAATTTTTGCAAGATGGTGCTGCAGTGCTGAAATCTGCACTCGACCGATTGCAGTTTCTACTTGGTCCGAGTGCTGATGGGGCCCACCAATAAGTTGCGGCCAGAAGCATATTTGGGCCGAATTGGAGAGGGGTTTTAGGTTATTTTATAGGTTTTAGAGAGGGATATATATTGTTTTGTAGCCGTCATTTTTGGAGACTTCGAAGAGTTTTTTTAGTTAGATCTATCACGTTTTGGGAGACGATCTTTTGGGGAGTTAGGCTACGCCATAGGCCTCTCCTCTTGTATCAAGCTAAGTATTTTATTTTCATAATTTTATTTTAGTTCTTATTATTGTTCTTATATGGTGCTAGCAATGATCTCTATTGTTTTCATAATATTTGCTATTCTTGAATAATCTTTTCTAGGGCTAAGTGATTAGCCCTAGGATTTTAGGATCTAGATGCAAAGATGGCATTTTTATGATGCGTTGGGTATAAAAGGGGTTGTTTTTAGTTGATCCAGCAAAATCCCTAGGAGAACTCGTAATGAGATCGTGCCCACGGTCGGTGGAATCGATTAGCTTAAGGAGTATCCTATGGATTTAATTAGGGAGTTAGTGGATCCAACCAAGGCTCGTGACCATACCCAGCTCGTGCCTTGAGGGGATCCATCAACAAATTATATCACTACAATGACGTCTACCGCCATTGCTTCAATAAGAGACTATTCCCATAAATCCAATGCGACGTAAGAATTCTAGCCTAGCGTCAATATTTGACGATCCTAGTGGCGAGTCCTAAAGCCATAGTCTTTTATATTTTATTTATTTATTTCTTTGTGTGGAACCCCTCGTTTGCGACGTTGAGTGACATAACCTTCGCATCCACCACCATTACAACCCTCCATACTCCACTTCCACAAATAAACCCGCAAGTCTAACTCAACCTAGGAGTAGATAGGTAGTATAGCACCGCTTCCACGTGTTCGATACTCGCTTGCCATTGTACCGTGCGCTTGCAGTAGACAACATCATTTCGGAGTTAATTCTGGGCCGATCAACATCCTATATTTATATCAACACACTTTATGTAAAATTGGGGAGAGTAACTTAAGATCAACATCCTAGGCCATGTTTTCGGACTTAACGATTCATAACGATTTTAAAATCTGTAAAATTAATTTTAAACTTAAGATTTTATTTTCATGATATTTGTTACGAGATAACAAATTGATTTCATGGAAATTAAATCTTGGAAGAATTTTATGAGATAAAATTTTTGGATGTGTTTATTTCATGATATGAATTGATTTGTATGCAATAATATGTTTTGTTGTTGGGATTACTCGCAAAAATATATCGCTTGCTTAAAATTGCTTGATTAGCTTTATAGTGTGATTATTGGCTAAATGATTATGAAGATACTATGTTTGCTCTGCTAATCTAACCTAACGATGTATGCCATCTTCCAGTGGTCCAAATAATTATTAAGCAATTTTATTGGATTATTTTTGAATAGCTTGCACATAATAATTATAATGATCTTGTGACCGCTCTACTGTTAGTTATCTAACCTAACCGTGTAGAACGTTGCTTCGTGATCTAACTAATTACTATGCAAACATTTAATGTGATTAAATGTTGTAAACTGATTGTAAGAAACTCATTGCTAATTAATTGGATTAATTAGTAGATGTAAACCCAAGGAAGTTGGAATTACAAAAGGTCATCCTTTAGAGTTAATTAACCCTTTTACATAACTTAGTTTTTCCAACTATATCAAGTCCATTATTTTTAAAACTTATAGATTATCTGTAGCCCTCCATCATTCAATGATGTAGAGTACTTAGGTTGATAAAATGGTTGTTAACGAATGTCTAGCCTTAGTTTTTCAATCCTAAGTGACGAATCTTTGCTACCATAAGATTGATTCAGGGGGTGTGAAATATGGCCTTGTTGACGAAGGTCAAGGGTACATACGTAACACCCTACTAAATATGAAATGCATGGAAAAGACTTGACTAGACTTTATGCTTTGTTGACGAAGGTCAAGGTCATAAAAGGGTAGGGGCAAAAATCATAAATGAGAGTTATAATTGACAAAGAGTTACAATTGACAAAGATTTTGTTTACCATCTTGTTGTGCGATAACTTGATGACGAAGGTTAAAGTAGTCAAATTCAAGATTGTTGATCTCAATTCCCACTAACAAATGATATCAAAAATTTCTGTCTATCTTTTAGATTGAAGATATACGCGAAAATTTGTAGTAGATAATAATTAGATAAAAACCAATCTATTTATGAATGTCTGTAGCATCGTTATAATTCTTTTATATTATTATGCAAAATCATGTTTAGCCTTGAATTTATCTTCAATTTGATCACACATGCTTGACATTATTATTATAATTGGTTGATAAAATATTTTGTTTGCATTAATATATGACAGGTTAACATGCATCAAATTTGCAACCATATCCACCAACTGAGAATTTCAATAATATAGATTTGATCTTTTTAACGAGTATGGTCTGACCCGTTCCACGGCCCATTGCCCATTACTCTTGGGTTGAATGAGTCAAACCTCCACTTCCCACTTTATGAGCATAAATGGAAGGCGGTTAATTGCAATCTCATCAGAGCCCACTTAAATAGCCTTAAATATGGCAATTAGTGGGTGATGAATGAGGACGGTTATGCTTCATGATGACTATTTCAAAGGCCACTAATGGAGCAATTAGAGGCAACATTTATGGAGGAAGTTACAAGCCTTTGGATGAGGGGATAAATACTCCAGAGACCAATGGAGAAAGAGAGGCCAGATCTCTAATTAGGGCTAAGTATCAATCCATACTATAGAAATACTTTGTTATTTTTCTCATTCATTTGGCTCTTGATTTTGTCTTCACGAGGAACTAACTTGAGTGTCGGAGGGAGATCGGTTGGGCCCCAACCCCGACCCTCTAACGATATCCTTGTAATGCAGGATAATGGAGATACCGCGAATCTAGGCCAACATCCATCCGTGGAGTCTAATCCTAGCTCTCCTTGACCCAAAAACACTCATTCATGGGTCCCACTTCAACCGCTGACGAGGTTCCATCCCGACGAAGGAGCCATCTTCAGCCCAAATCACTGTTGAGCCAAAAATGGACTTAACAGATCTATATCCTGGAGATGAATTGGATTCATAGATGAGTTGGTATATGTTGGGGTTGGATAATGAATTATATGGTGGTATAATTTTTCTTATTATTCATTTCACCTTCTCTCAGTTCGTATTGAAAGTCAATATGAACATACTGGAAAGTGTTTCATAGCCCCTCAAAGTGTTGAGTAGGCATAGATTTCCTTTTTGAAGGAAAAGACATTAGTTATGTTTACTAGTTCTTCTTTTCGTCTCAAGGCTATATCCAAGAGATATAAGAAAACTATTAAGAGATGTCAAAAGGTGAAAGTGAAGAAGGATGGAAATTGCAAAAGGTGTACATTTTTTCTTTATGATCAATATGTGCATTGAAATATAAAATTACAAGGAAGACTTGGAATTCTTGGAAAAAAGGGCATTTAAGGTGTATTTATCATTCAAAGAGAACTCCCTAATTCTATTCTAACTTGGATATGAGATATCTATGTTAATTCTCATATATGTAAATGTTACATGGAATAAGAATTGGTTGACGAATGGGAGTTGGTGGAATAACTATACTAATTGGTAATTGGAGCAAGTGTTGCTACTGTTACAACAAAATATGTTCTCACTAACGATTGCCTTATGGCAATGATTCTATTTTACGCAATTTATTTTTGTACCAAATATGATAATGTATCCGTTTCTTTATGGATAAAGAAAGATACATATTGGGGAATATTGTGAACATTTTCCATAAAATTATATTGGCACGTAAAATAAAAGCGTATATGTTTTGAATGCATGAATCACATTAAATATTCAAGAGATGAATAAAAGAAAGCCTCCAAGTATAATTAAAACTTTTAGCGAGATTGTAGACAATACCATAAAAAAAAGAAAAACTTAATAATTGCATAATAAAGGATTGTGAATCCATTGTGATTGTGAATCACTTGCAACTTGTAAATCTTGTCTCATAGGCTTACGGTGCTAAAACACATTTGTGGGACAAAGGGAAAAAGAGTTAGTAAACTCTAAGGACTCATGCATGGTGACGTACGTAGTCCAATGTCTATATGAGCAAGAAGTAGACACTACGACTTTGTGAAGTAGAGTGCCAGAAGTAAGTGTCAAGATTATTCAATGAGATTGGAGAGAAAAACACTCATTTCTGAAATTCCTTGCATAATTAAACGAGAATTGGATTCTCTCTCAGGTTACTCTTCCTTAAGTGTCAAGGAGTCGATCTGATCCCCCATCCGACATTTCAACGATGAAAGGCTAGAGGTGAAAGATTCCCCAGACGTGACTGTCATTACAGCTTTTATCCAAGCAGTCCGAAACAAACACCTTCTGAGGGCCCTCCACCAATTTCCATCCAAAAACATGGTGGATCTGTTCAATATAACAATATAACCGATCGGTTCATAGTTTAGGAAGAGGCAATTGAATCTGTGGAGAACGACACTCATACTCAAGGAGAATCAAAATGAGAAAAGCAACCCCAAGGAACCTCTCGTCAAGAGCTTCGGGATAAGCGACGGATGGAAATGAGCCCTCAGAGCAAGAAACACACTGCCCATGCCAAAACAAATGCCCCCAAGGCAGAAGTCCTAGCTTACGCTCCGTAAGAAGAGCTCGCCAATGAACCTGTTAAGAAAAACAGGTAAGAGAAATGGGATGACCTCAAATTCTGTAAGTACCACAACAACTACGGGTACGACACCGACAATTGTTGGACACTGAAGAAGGAAATCGATGTGCTAGTCAAGTGTGGTCATCCCAAGAGACTTGGTGATGACCAGCCAGTCAAAAAAGGGACCTCGAAGCAGAAAGGCAAAGGGCCAATGACCGGGTCACCTACCACCAACGTGGTCAATTAGCAAGTTTCTGGACAAGAATCAAATAAGAGACAGGCAGAAACAGCCCTGAGCGAGATCAAAACACATGTACGCTTTTTTCTTCTCTGTCACAACATTTGTTTCATAATAATAAAGTTTGTCTTTTCTTTCGAAAATGCCTCTCTTGACTATATCATTCATGAATTATATGAGAATCACTCCGTCTAAATGCTTAGTTAAACCCAAACATCATACTACTCAGGAAGATACATTCCTTAGTAGAAATTTAAACAGACCATGCTCATTTAAATTCATATGGTATCAATGAAAACAGACTTCCATCTTACCGTGTCGTCAGCAATAAGAGAAGGGGCCACCACTGCACAACTGGACGACCCAGCCATGTTGTCAACAATAAGACGAATGGGTCATCCCCTCGCAACTGAACGACCCCACCGTGTCGTCACAATAAGACGAAGGGGACACCCCCTTGCAACTGAACGATCCAACTGTGTCATCAGCCATAAGATGAAGGGGCCACCTCCCGCAACTGAACGACCATACCGTATCGTCAGTAGTAAGACAAATGGGCTACCACCTCGCAACTGAACGACCCAGCCGTGTCGACAGTGGTAAGATGAAGGGGCCACCCCTTGCAACTGAACGACCCAGCCATGTCGTCGACCGTAAGACGAAGATGTCACCCAACTGCAACCGAACGACCCCACCGTGTCGTCAGCAGTAAGAAGAAGGGGCCACCCCTTGTAACTAAACGACCATATTGTATCGTTAGCAATAAGACGAAGGGACCACCCCCTCGTAACTGAACAATCCTACGGTGTCATCAGCCGTAAGACGAAAGGGCCACCCCTTTCACAACTGAACGACCCTACAGTGTCATCAGTAATAAAACGAAGGGGCCACCCTTTCGCAACTGAACGACCCAGCCGTGTCGTCAGCCGTAAGACGATGTGGCCACCACCCTCGCAACTGAACGACCCTACCGTGTCGTCAGTAATAAGATGAAAGGGCCACCCCCTCAAAACTGAACAACCACACTGTGTCGTCAACAGTAAGATAAAAGGGGCCATCCCTTCATAATTGGACGACCCTACTGTGTTGTCAGCCGTAAGTCGAAGGGGCCACACCCTCGCAACTGGATGACCCTAACGTGTCGTCATCCATAATTTGAAAGGGCCACCCCCTCCCAACTGGATGACCCCACAGTGTCGTTAGCCATAAGTCTAAGGAGCCACCCCCTCGCAACTGAATGCCCCCATAGTGTCGTCAGTAGTAAGACGAAGGGGGTCGTCCCCTCGTAACTGAATGACCCTACCGTGTCGTCAGCCATAAGTCGAAGGGGCCACCCCTTCACAACTAAATGACCCAGCCATGTCGTCAGCCGTAAGACAAAGGGGCCACCCCCTTTGCAACTGAATGACCCAACCGTGTTGTCAGTAGTAAGACGAAGGGGCCATCCCTTCGCAACTGAACGACCCAGCCATGTCGTCAGCAGTAAGATGAAGGGGGCCACCCCCTCGCAACTAAATGACCCTGCCGTGTCGATAGCCGTAAGACAAAGGGGCCACCCCCTTGCAATTGAACGATCCTACCGTGTCGTCAGTAGTAAGACGAAGGTGCCACCCTCTTGCCACTGAACGACCCTACCATGTCGTCAGCAATAAGATGAAGGGACCATCCCTTCGCAACTGAACGATCCAGTCGTGTCGTCACGACTTGATAGATGATCATAAGTTGAAAAGTCATCCCTCACACAACTTTAAGGATTGGGGCTAATAAGGGTATGATTCAACGATTTAACCCCTACCGTCTTGAGCAAGGGCGTAACCTGTTGAAAGGGGATAAATGGAAATACGGCTGCCCATACGAATAATGACAAATAAAGAGGTATATGTCAACTTTTGACGATATCTTATATTACAAAATTGTCATTATCCGACGATATATGCCCTATATACATTTAAAAAATTTGGTGGGGGTAAGAAGCTCATTAAGATCCCGCAACGAATCAATATGCCCTTGGTCTCTTTCGATCGAAGCAACATGCTCTTGATTCCTCGAAACACCAATATCTGCAACTTCACCCATCACGGCGACAGTTTCGTCAGTGGGAACAGCCCCCTCCATGGCTGTGCCTTGATCATCGCCATCAACGATCAGAAAAAATACTTGGATTTGGTCAATCTTATTAGCAAAATCGGGGAATCGATCTTTTACCTCCGATCGACACCGCTCATACCCTGTGTATACAATTCATCAAAGTCAAGCAATGTGCCCCTATATTCTTGGACCACCTTCTCCGTGATCTCCCCTATGTCGACTCCCCGAAAGTTGTAAAAGAGTTGGTCAAGGAGTTCATTCT
This sequence comes from Scilla litardierei, assembly GCA_030789695.1. Taxonomy (NCBI): domain Eukaryota; kingdom Viridiplantae; phylum Streptophyta; class Magnoliopsida; order Asparagales; family Asparagaceae; genus Scilla; species Scilla litardierei. The sequence goes on along the minus strand of CM061142.1, from coordinate 750,525,461 downwards.
CTCTCGCCTCCCACTCGACCATTTCCTCTAGAAGAGTCTTCTCCGCTTGCTCCCTCAAGGCAATTTGATCAGCCTCCCTCTTACAAGAATTACTTAACTCGTGTTCGAGTTTGAGCACATGTGACTGTTTTAATTTATTAAGAAGCTCCAATCTATCCAGCTTCTCCTGGGCCTTCTCAATGTCCATTTAACCGTCCCCAGCATGACTTCATGATTGGTCACCACCGCTACACGTCGACGCAATGCAACGTTAGCCACAAGAGCCTACAGACAATCAAAAGTCATTAATATCTATGCCCGCTTCATCCATAATGAAAACAAGCGCAATAGTTACCTGGACGTTTGCATGGACAACAATTGAGGACAACCTCTCGTAATCAACCCTCTCCAGAACGGCTTTATCCCTGGGTAGAGTCACATTCTCGGCAATCCGTGAGGTGGTCCCGCATTCCAAAAGCGTCGAATCGTCCTTTTTGATTGGAAACTCCGACTGAAGGAGCTCCTCCACTGGACAATCAAATGGAGCCTGAGTCGATCGACTTTCTAGCAAAAGCGATCTAAATTCTTTGGGAATATCCTCGGACAGAGACACTGGAGGTAACTAACCCCCCAAGGCCATGAATCTTGATACAAGATGGGCTCCGAAAGGAGAGGAGGCTCTCCTAAATCTCTTCCTGAAGGAGACCCATGTTCCTGTTCATGGGCTTGGGCCTCATCACACGACTGACTCATGTCTGAAGGGGCAGACGGGCGCACGTCATCATTCGACCCTGACAACTCTGAGTCGCTAATATGAAGTTGTCGCCTTCGTCTCTTTGTTTCCTCAACTGCAACCACCTCAAACTCAGTGGAAAGCTTCTTCTTTTTCCTCCACTGAGGACGAGCCTATTGAGAAGACTCATGAACGACAATGGGTAAAGCCTCAGAAGTCCATGTCATCCTTTCCTTTAGAAGAGGCATTTACAGAGATGGCACATTCTCCTCTGCTTTTCTGATGGAAGCCTCGACCCCTTCCCTCAACTCAGGGTCCACCTGGTATTCCAGGCCAACCATGCCTGCAGGGAAAAACAAAATTCAAAAAGACGAAGATCAAATGGGTGATGGGCAGGGTCGGATCGACCTTTCGTTCATACGGTGCTGCGCAGCACCGAGTCAGACCACAACCATTTCGTCTTCATAACCTCCTCTGGCAGCTTCAACAATGAATCGATGATTATCTTCCCCTCATCGGATTAAGGCTTGTCTTCGATCGTGCCCAAATCAGGCATACCCCATCGGGTGCAGGAACTCGCCTCGCCTTGAAATACCACGAATACGAATTCGTCCTTCCAATTCGGATTCGAGCTAGGGAGGTCGTCAAACAATTTCCTACCTCGACGAGCGGTTATCATGTATCAACCCGGGGTCTTTAGGAGAGGAATCGTGAAAAAGTAATTGAACAACTCCATCTTCGGTTCAACCCCTTTCATCAAACATAATGCGATGAAGCCGACCGATACCCCTATGGAGTTCGGCATCAATTGGCAAAGGGAAAGGTTCAACGCACTCAGCAAATAAAGCATAAAAGGATGCATGGGAAATCGAAGTCATCGATGAAAGGCTTTAACATAAACTCCAACCTCTTGATCGCCAGGGCGATGAACCCTTTCATCCCTCTCGAGCAACCGGATCTGGTAATCGAGTCGAACATATTTTTCCTGGAACTCAGGAATTTGATTCGTGCCCACTTTAGAGACTTGGTTGGTGATCAGACTAGACACGAAGACTTCATCCTTACCATTCTGAGTAATGGAAACTGAACCCCCTACCAGAGGCATAATCAGATAAAGAAGCCATCTTCAAAGAAGGAAATCAGAGTCAAGGATGCAAAAGACGATGATTTTGATTTTCTCTCCGGAACCGTCTCATTTAGACGAGACGACCTCATCGTGTTGGGACACGTGGCGGTGATCCAGGCATCCAAGTATCTCGAATCTCGTACCGACGCATCGTCCAAATCAGAAAATCAGGCATTTTGGCACCTAAAACTCGAGTACTAGCTCCTCGACTGTCGTGCCCCATTAATAAGATGTAATGTCACTTGACCCAACAGACAAACTGCATGAGCTCGAGCGACAGGGGGCCATTGTTGCATCATTGGGCCGGCTCTCAAGGGATTCGTTCGGTGGGCGATCAAAGCCCACAAAGCCCATGAAATAAGACCGAAGCTGACTCAGTCAAAGCCCATCTGCCATTCGCCCGTTGCACTTCCACCCTTCAAACGTGGGATTGAAGGAAGCTCATAAATAGAGGGGACATGTGCGACGGTTACCCCTATTAGAGGAGAGGGCCATGTCGCCATAATTGCTGACCGGTATCCCCCAACGTCACTGAAGAGACCTTGGAGGTCTATAAATACACTGAAGATGAACAGAACATGGAGGTACGAAACTTAGCACACTGACATTCTACACTCCACTTAATATTTCTTCCTCCAAATAGCTTGCGACGTCTTGACTCAGGACGAGCCTCCATGGATCGATCTCGGCTTGTAACGGCCTGTTTTCATCAAGACAAACTATTTACGTATTTGACCAATTTTTTTCAATTTTTATACTATTTTATAATGGTTTGTCAGGAGTTTTACTGATTTCAAAAATTTCTTGTAAAAATATTTTGAAGTACCAGACCAGTTATGGAGTATTTTAGTAAGATCGGATTTCATCAAATACTCAAAACATTTCTGATAAAATTCATTTTCAGATATTACCGTTTAGGCTTAATGAATTTATTTTCTATACAAACGACATCAAAATGATTTCAAACTTCTACAGTAACATTCAATGATCATTTAGGGCCTCACATATTAATTTCGTAATTTTCTGAAGTCAAATCAGTAGAGAACCCGCGAACCCACTTCCTAAACGTTTTGGCCTAAAACTAGTATTTTCGTAGCCCAAACCCTGTAACGGACATCGTATTCATGATCCTCGCAACGATACGATCCCTTGAGTAAGTTTTCGTAATTTTTCGGACACGTTTACTAGTTGGGGCAAAATCGTAATTTCGTATATTTGTGAGTTTACTAATTACTTTTAATTTTAATCTAGGTTAATTAACTTTTAACTAAGGAAAACCGTGTGATCACGTTTTTCTCCTCTCTAACCCGGTTCATCCCCCTAAACCGAAAGTCTAACCTCGTTTAATATTTAGTCCTAAAGCTAACTTTTCATTAAATAGCTATTGACTAAATATTAATTACACTATTATTATACTAATTATCAGTTCCTATTTAAACACCCCCTCCGTTAATCTTCTCCCTCACCCACCCAAGCCAAATGTCGAACCCATTCTCACGTCGAACACATCGCACGTCACCCAAACTCTCTCTCTCTCTCTCTCTCTCTCTCTCTCTCTCTCTCTCAGCCCGCCCGGTGAGCCCCGACCCATTCCCCACGGCCCCCACTCCAACGCAGCAGCCGCCCGCCCGCTTACCGCTGTCGGCGACCATTGCTCCGCCACCTCGTTCACCGCCGCAAGCTCGCACGAGGGCCCAGGCTGCCGCTGCCCCTCTCCCCTGTTCTCTGCCGTTCACCCCGAACAGCTCCACACTCCGACAAGGCCCCCACACCGCTGCATCGTCGCCTCCCCACGGCGCTCCAAGACCCCGACGCCGACTGCTCCTCCGAGAGCTCGCCTTCGACTTCGCCAACCCCGAGAGCCCCGCTCGATCGTCGCCGTGTTGAAACCAAGCCCCCGGGCTCTCGAATCTCCGACGGTCACCCCGACAGCAACGAGTCCATCCCCCGTAGCTCCTCCGCCCTCTCAGCCGAACGAAGCCCACCGCCTCCGCCTTGTTTTCCCAAGCTCCGCAGTCGAGCTCCGACCCAACTCGTCGTCACCCCGCTGCATCACTCGACGACGACGGAGCACCCTCGAGAGCCCAACGACGAGAACGTCGCTCCACCGCCACGAGCGCCATCCTCCGACGTCGACTGAAGCCCCGCAGTCGAGCTCCGCCGCTTTGAAGGCGCCGACAGCACCACGCTCACCGCCGTGAGCCCCCGAGGAGCTGCTGTTGCTAATGCTTACCGCCGCCGCCATCCTTCGTGAACCCGCAGCCCTGCAGCACCGTCGCTGCTCGCCGCTGACCGCTCCTCTGATCACCGGAAGTCGCGTCGCCTCCGTCGAAGAAAACCGCCCCCATGCACGTAGGAGCGAAGAAGAGTGAGGGCGGGGGTAAGTGCATAATACACGTTTTTTAACAAAATATGTATAAACGTATTTTCACGAATTTTATAATTATAAAATATGGGGTTTATTGGTCAAAAATTTATGATAAATAATATATGGACCAGAAAAATGTGAGACCACCTCTGGAAAATCAGAAATGACATTCTGGACACAAAGGAACTAGTTTCGTCTCGATCTGACGCTTAGATTTCCCGCAATTAATTTTTAAGCCTAAAAGTTAAATAGGTTATTTTCATTCAAAAATCAGTAACTTGCTATTTTCACGTAAACCAATATATGATAAAAATATATGCTAAAGTTCTCTTCGAGACGGTCATTTTGACAGCTTATTTGCGACTTTCCGATGCAGATTGCATCCGGAAGAAATTATTGAATAATTACATACTTAATTAAAAATTAGTTTTTAAATCTATTTTGAGCTTTTAAAAATTATAAAAATTACTATGAGCTTCCGAAAAATATTTCCTCTTACAGTAAAATTATTTTCCTTATATCTAGGCTATAAAAAAATTTAGAACACTTTTTGACAACGTTTCAACCGATTATAAAATCGAAACGACCAAATCAAATAGATGGAAAATAGAGTAGCCTGTAACTAACGATTTCTTGTATTTACAGGTACCCATTTTCTTACACCAGCATCTTTATAAGCTCTAGCTCCAACCTCGTCTTGCTACGACGATCTCGAGTGTAAGTCACTCTAATTCTATCTTTGGAAATCTGGATAGTGTACTCGTATGAACTTAGGACATGTCATCTAGTCTCAGAACAGCTATTGACGTGAACCAAGGATTAGAGACCTAATTAACTAGCGAACTAATCAATAGTGGAATGACCAAAGGATTAAATTGAGATGGTGCACTTTTATGGAATTTGAATCATAGTTGTGGACTTCAAATCATTGCTCAAACTAAATTGAGATAGTAAAACTTTATGAATTTGATATCATAGTTGTTGGACTTCAAATCATTGCTCGAACTAAATTGAGATAGTAAACTTTTATGAATTTGATATCATAGTTGTTGGACTTCAAATCATTGCTCGGACTAAATTGAGATAGCAAACTTTTATGAAATTTGATATCATAGTTGTTGGACTTCAAAGCATTGCTCAGGACTGATATTCTCTGTTGAGGCTTCTGCCTTGACTTTTCAGCAAGTAACTACCATATAAATGTAATTGATGTACTCATTGATGGATGTATTGTTGTACACATTGTTGGATGTACGAAATGATGGGCCTATGAGGCCATACGGATACAGATATGGATACAGACACAGATACTGACATAAATGTGAAATGTGATACAACATGGGTTATGGGGTAGTCTTGAGCTACGTAGTGTGCGGGAGTGACTGGGTCCACCCTTATTAGTTAAGCTGTACCATCACCCTGCAGGGGATGGTAGGTAGATATTCCACGAGTTGCTACGTGGGATGGGTGCACTTCTGGTTGCATATCGTACACTCGAGCTAAGACTGTTACACTAGCTGATTGATACAGGGTCCATGAGGCCATATTGATACAAACACTGATACGAACATTGGACTATGATAATACACGGGATACGGGGTAGTCTTGAGCTACGAAGTGTGCGGGAGTGACCGGGTCCACCCTTATTAGTTAAGTTGTACCGTCACCCTGCAGAAATGGTAGGTAGATATTCCACGAGTTGCTCCGTGGGATGGGTGCACTTCTGGTTGCATATCGTACACTCGAGCCAAGGCTGATGCACTAGTTTGATTGCTGTATTGTACTCATGGTTGTTTTTATTGTCGGAACACGCTATTAGGCCTTTGGGCATTTACGGAGCACATTTACGGAGCACACTATTGGGCCCTTGCGGCATTTAAGAATGATGCACTAGTTTGATTGATGTTGCACTAATTAATAATACGACTACTACTATTCTACGGACTAAGTTGAGACTACTCGAACGTGATAGAACGGTTTAATAATGAGCGGTCTTGAATTACGACTGAATCAGTGTCTAGGAAGGAATGGGAAGGGGGTTGGTCAACCAATGGACTTGTTCCTGCGGTCTTTGAAGGGACCTGTGCCTTCAAGCCCTGACTGACTGGCTGATTTGGAAGTTAAGTTAGACTTCTTATTATTAGGCCCGCCTACACTATTAGATAGCCAAACGACGCTCACCTCCCTAAGTGTTGCTACAACCACATGGATGTCTAACTATCGTCATCACATTGTCTGTGTTCGAAATATTGTTGCTACCATATGCCATGCCACAGTTATTGCTCTAGTTCAGTCACCTTTACTTTATGCATCACATGCACTTCACTTACTACACCTGAACAGTTACCAGTACTTTACTTATCTGTCAGCTCATACTTTACTTTTTGTACCTATATGACCATCTTTTGTTTACTATAGTCTGTTTCATACTTTTGCACTACTTTGTTTCTATTTCTAGAATTGTTGTGACTTACCTACGGTTTCATCTCTGTGGCACCGCAGACGATGTACATATGGAGGCAGATGCTCTAGAGTTAATAGCGCCAGAATTTGACCATGAGTCTGCAGCTTTCAGAGTTGTTTCCAGTTGTATTTACTAGGCTTCATGTACGATTGTTGGACAATTTTTGTACAATACGGATGTAATAATTGGACACTATTTGGGTATTTTTGTACATCTCTGCATCGTGGCTATTTTGTTTTCACTGGTTAACTGCAGGACCTGCGCAAATACCAAAAAGTAACGGGCCCGGGAATCGGGTCGTTACAGCTTTGGTGGCCCACGCAGGTCCGCGCTACCTACCTCGTGAACAATATAGCAAGATCAAGATGTACAGTATAAAATTACTCAAATTGAACTCTCGAGTACTGGATGTCTCGAGTGTTCACCTGTATTGGATATACGGGTGAAGCGTCCTTATTACCATCTCCATTAGGACTTCCTTGATTCTCATCATCTTACTTGAACTCTTAACCCTTGACTAGAATTCGTATTCCATTCTTTGGATATACCTTCCTTAGTAACCCCCTTTAGCAGTTAGATTGATTTTTCATATGTTGAACTATTTACCCATGTCATCAACATCACCTTTCTAATTGTGCTTAGCTCACCCATACCCTAGTTACGTCTATTTTAAGGAGGGTAGCATTCGATTTTCAATCAGTAGAAGTTCGAGTTCAACAATGGAAGCGAATCGAAGGATGATGGTCCAAACCGAGACGTATAAACTGATGCCGCCACTTCTTCATCTTTCTTGAACTCGTCGTCTTCTTCTATATGAGCCTATTTTGACTTGAGCCTAGCTATAGACACTATGGTAATGTCAATAGTAAGTATTCATAAATATCATCTCTTGTTTTCTTGATGCTATGATATCAAATTATATTTCATGTTATTTACAACCTGATTTACTAGATTACTATCTTTTCTATCATTTATTTGCTTGAGCGTCTTCATAACATCAATTATTTATTTCAAAAAGATTTTTAAATTCTGAGGATGGAATTATTTTAAGGAGGGTAGGATGTAACGGCCTGTTTTCATCAAGACAAACTATTTACGTATTTGACCAATTTTTTTCAATTTTTAAACTATTTTATAATGGTTTGTCAGGAGTTTTACTGATTTCAAAAAATTTCTTGTAAAAATATTTTGAAGTACCAGACCAGTTATGGAGTATTTTAGTAAGATCGGATTTCATCAAATACTCAAAACATTTCTGATAAAATTCATTTTCAGATATTACCGTTTAGTCTTAATGAATTTATTTTCTATACAAACGACATCAAAATAATTTCAAACTTCTACAGTAACATTCAATGATCATTTAGGGCCTCCCATATTAATTTCGTAATTTTCTGAAGTCAAATCAGTAGAGAACCCGCGAACCCGCTTCCTAAACGTTTAGGCCTAAAACTAGTATTTTCGTAGCCCAAACCCTGTAACGGACTTCGTATTCACGATCCTCGCGACGATACGATCCCGTGGGTATGTTTTCGTAATTTTTCGGACACGTTTACTAGTAGGGGCAAGATCGTAATTTTGTATATTTGTGAGTTTACTAATTACTTTAATTTTAATCTAGGTTAATTAACTTTTTACTAAGGAAAAACGTGTGATCACGTTTTTCTCCTCTCTAACCCGGTTCATCCCCCTAAACCGAAAGTCTAACCTCATTTAATATTTAGTCCTAAAGCTAACTTTTCATTAAATAGCTATTGACTAAATATTAATTACACTATTATTATACTAATTATCAGTTCCTATTTAAACACCCCCTCCGTTAATCTTCTCCCTCACCCACCCATACCAAATGTCGAACCCATTCTCACGTCGAACCCATCGCACGTCACCCAAACTCTCTCTCTCTCTCTCTCTCTCTCTCTCTCTCTCTCTCTCTCTCTCTCTCTCTCTCTCTCTCTCGAGTTCTCTCTCTCAGCCCGCTCGGTGAGCCCCGACCCATTCCCCACGGCCCCCACTCCAACGCAGCAGCCGCCCGCCCGCTTACCGCCGTCGGCGACCATCGCTCTGCCACCTCGTTCACCGCCGCAAGCTCGCACGAGGGCCCAGGCTGCCGCTGCCCCTCTCCCATGTTCTCTGTCGTTCACCCCGAACAGCTCCACGCTCCGACAAGGCCCCCACACCGCTGCAGCGTCGCCTCCCCACGGCGCTCCAAGACCCTGACGCCGACTGCTCCTCCGAGAGCTCGCCTTCTACTTTGCCAACCCCGAGAGCCCCGCTCGATCGTCGCCGTGTTGAAGCCAAGCCCCCGGGATCTCGAATCTCCGACGGTCGCCCCGACAGCAACGAGTCCATCCCCCGTAGCTCCTCCGCCCTCTCAGCCGAACGAAGCCCACCGCCTCTGCCTTGTTTGCCCAAGCTCCGCAGTCGAGCTCCGACCCAACTCGTCGTCGCCCCGCTGCATCACTCGACGACGACGGAGCACCCCCAAGAGCCCAACGACGAGAACGTCGCTCCACCGCCACGAGCGCCATCCTCCGACGTCGACTGAAGCCCCGCAGTCGAGCTCCGCCGCTTTGAAGGCGCCGACAGCACCACGCTCGCCGCCGTGAGCCCCCGAGGCGCTACTGTTGCTGCTGCTTACCGCCGCCGCCGTCCTCCGTGAGCCCGCAACCCTGCAGCACCGCCGCTGCTCGCCGCTGACCGCTCCTCCGATCACCGGAAGCCGCGTCGTCTCCGTCGAAGAAAACCGCCCCCATGCACGTAGGAGCGAAGAAGAGTGAGGGCGGGGGTAAGTGTATAATACACGTTTTTAACAAAATACGTATAAACGTATTTTCACGAATTTTATAATTATAAAATATGGGGTTTATTGGTCAAAAATTTATGATAAATAATATATGGACCAGAAAAATGTGAGACCACCTCTGGAAAATCAGAAATGACATTCTGGACACAATGGAACTAGTTTCGTCTTGATCTGACGCTTAGATTTCCCGCAATTAATTTTTAAGCCTAAAAGTTAAATAGGTTATTTTCATTCAAAAATCAATAACTTGCTATTTTCACGTAAACCAATATATGATAAAAATATATGTTAAAGTTCTCTTCGAGACGGTCATTTTGACAGCTTATTTGCGACTTTCCGATGCAGACTGCATCCGGAAGAAATTATTGAATAATTACGTACTTAATTAAAAATTAGTTTTTAAATCTATTTTGAGCTTTTAAAAATTATAAAAATTACTATGAGCTTCCGAAAAATATTTCCTCTTACAGTAAAATTATTTTCCTTATATCTAGGCTATAGAAAAATTTAGAACACTTTTTGACAACGTTTCAACCGATTATAAAATCGAAACGACCAAATCAAATAGATGGAAAATAGAGTAGCCTGTAACTAACGATTTCTTGTATTTGCAGGTACCCATTTTCTTACACCAGCATCTTTATAAGCTCTAGCTCCAACCTCGTCTTGCTACGACGATCTCGAGTGTAAGTCACTCTAATTCTATCTTTGGAAATCTGGATAGTGTACTCGTATGAACTTAGGACATGTCTTCTAGTCTCAGAACAGCTATTGACGTGAACCAAGGATTAGAGACCTAATTAACTAGCGAACTAATCAATAGTGGAATGACCAAAGGATTAAATTGAGATAGTGCACTTTTATGGAATTTGAATCATAGGATACTAAAACTTTATGAATTTGATATCATAGTTGTTGGACTTCAAATCATTGCTCGAACTAAATTGAGATAGTAAACTTTTATGAATTTGATATCATAGTTGTTGGACTTCAAATCATTGCTCGGACTAAATTGAGATAACAAACTTTTATGAAATTTGATATCATAGTTGTTGGACTTCAAAGCATTGCTCAGGACTGATATTCTCTGTTGAGGCTTCTGCCTTGACTTTCCAGCAAGTAACTACCATATAAATGTAATTGATGTACTCATTGATGGATGTATTGTTGTACACATTGTTGGATGTACGAAATGATGGGCCTATGAGGCCATACGGATACGGATATGGATACAGACATGGATACTGACATAAATGTGAAATGTGATACAACATGGGTTATGGGGTAGTCTTGAGCTACGTAGTGTGCGGGAGTGACTGGGTCCACCCTTATTAGTTAAGATGTACCATCACCCAGCAGGGGATGGTAGGTAGATATTCCACGAGTTGCTACGTGGGATGGGTGCACTTATGGTTGCATATCGTACACTCGAGCTAAGACTGTTGCACTAGCTGATTGATACAGGGCCCATGAGGCCATATTGATACAAACACTGATACGAACATTAGACTATGATAATACACGTGATACGGGGTAGTCTTGAGCTACGAAGTGTGCGGGAGTGACCGGGTCCACCCTTATTAGTTAAGTTGTACCGTCACCCTGCAGGAATGGGAGGTAGATATTCCACGAGTTGCTCCGTGGGATGGGTGCACTTCTGGTTGCATATCGTACACTCGAGCCAAGGCTGATGCACTAGTTTGATTGTTGTATTGTACTCATGGTTGTTTTTATTGTCGGAACACGCTATTAGGCCTTCGGGCATTTACGGAGCACATTTACGGAGCACACTATTGGGCCCTTGCGGCATTTAAGACTGATGCACTAGTTTGATTGATGATGCACTAATTAATAATACGACTACTACTATTCTACGGACTAAGTTGAGACTACTCGAACGTGATAGAACGGTTTAATAATGAGCGGTCTTGAATTACGACTGAATCAGTGTCTAGGAAGGAATGGGAAGGGGGTTGGTCAACCAATGGACTTGTTCCTGCGGTCTTTGAAGTTACCTGTGCCTCCAAGCCCTGACTGACTGGCTGATTTAGAAGTTAAGTTAGACTTCTTATTATTAGGCCCGCCTACACTATTAGATAGCCAAACGACGCTCACCTCCCTAAGTGTTGCTACAACCACATGGATGTCTAACTATCGTCATCACATTGTCTGTGTTCGAAATATTGTTGCTACCATATGCCATGCCACAGTTATTGCTCTAGTTCAGTCACATTTACTTTATGCATCACATGCACTTCACTTACTACACCTGAACAGTTACCAATACTTTACTTATCTGTCAGCTCATACTTTACTTTTTGTACCTATATGACCATCTTTTGTTTACTATAGTCTGCTTCATACTTTTGCACTACTTTGTTTCTATTGCTAGAATTGTTGTGACTTATCTACGGTTTCATCTCTGTGGCACCGCAGACGATGTACATATGGAGGCAGATGCTCTAGAGTTAATAGCGCCAGAATTTGACCATGAGTCTGCAGCTTTCAGAGTTGTTTCCAGTTGTATTTACTTGGCTTCATGTACGATTGTTGGACAATTTTTGTACAATACGGATGTAATAATTGGACACTATTTGGGTATTTTTGTACATCTCTGCATCGTGGCTATTTTGTTTTCACTGGTTAACTGCAGGACCTGCGTAAATACCAAAAAGTAACGGGCCCGGGAATCGGGTCGTTACAGCTTTGGTGGCCCACGCAGGTCCGCGCTACCTACCTCGTGAACAATATAGCAAGATCAGGGTGTACAGTATAAAAATACTCAAATAGAACTCTCGAGTACTGGATGTCTCGAGTGTTCACCTGTATTGGATATACGGGTGAAGCGTCCTTATTACCATCTCCATTAGGACTTCCTTGATTCTCATCATCTTACTTGAACTCTTAACCCTTGACTAGAATTCGTATTCCATTCTTTGGATATACCTTCCTTAGTAACCCCCTTTAGCAGTTAGATTGATTTTTCATATGTTGAACTATTTACCCATGTCATCAACATCACCTTTCTAATTGTGCTTAGCTCACCCATACCCTAGTTATGTCTATTTTAAGGAGGGTAGCATTCGATTTTCAATCACTAGAAGTTCGAGTTCAACAATGGAAGCGAATCGAAGGATGATGGTCCAAACCGAGACGTATAAACTGATGCCGTTACTTCTTCATCTTTCTTGAACTCGTCGTCTTCTTCTATCTGAGCCTATTTTGACTTGAGCCTAGCTATAGACACTATGGTAATGTCAATAGTAAGTATTCATAAATATCATCTCTTGTTTTCTTGATGCTATGATATCATATTATATTTCATGTTATTTAGAACCTGATTTACTAGATTACTATCTTTTCTATAATTTATTTGCTTGAGCTTCTTCATAACATCAATTATTTATTTCCAAAAGATTTTTAAATTCCGAGGACGGAATTATTTTAAGGAGGGTAGGATGTAACGGCCTGTTTTCATCAAGACAAACTATTTACGTATTTGACCAATTTTTTTTCAATTTTTAAACTATTTTATAATGGTTTGTCAGGAGTTTTACTGATTTCAAAAATTTCTTGTAAAAATATTTTGAAGTACCAGACCAGTTATGGAGTATTTTAGTAAGATCGGATTTCATCAAATACTCAAAACATTTCTGATAAAATTCATTTTCAGATATTACCGTTTAGTCTTAATGAATTTATTTTCTATACAAACGACATCATAATGATTTCAAACTTCTACAGTAACATTCAATGATCATTTAGGGCCTCCCATATTAATTTCGTAATTTTCTGAAGTCAAATCAGTAGAGAACCCGCGAACCCGCTTCCTAAACGTTTTGGCCTAAAACTAGTATTTTCGTAGCCCAAACCCTGTAACGGACTTCGTATTCACGATCCTCGCGACGATACGATCCCGTGGGTATGTTTTCGTTATTTTTCGGACACGTTTACTAGTAGGGGCAAGATCGTAATTTCGTATATTTGTGAGTTTACTAATTACTTTAATTTTAATCGTGGTTAATTAACTTTTTACTAAGGAAAAACGTGTGATCACGTTTTTCTCCTCTCTAACCCGGTTCATCCCCCTAAACCGAAAGTCTAACCTCATTTAATATTTAGTCCTAAAGCTAACTTTTCATTAAATAGCTATTGACTAAATATTAATTACACTATTATTATACTAATTATCAGTTCCTATTTAAACACCCCCTCCGTTAATCTTCTCCCTCACCCACCCAAGCCAAATGTCGAACCCATTCTCACGTCGAACCCATCGCACGTCACCCAAACTCTCTCTCTCTCTCTCTCTCTCTCTCTCTCTCTCTCTCTCTCTCTCTTGAGTTCTCTCTCTCAGCCCGCCCGGTGAGCCCCGACCCATTCCCTACGGCCCCCACTCCAACGCAGCAGACGCCCGCCCGCTTACCGCCGTCGGCGACCATCGCTCCGCCACCTCGTTCACCGCCGCAAGCTCGCACGAGGGCCCAGGCTGCCGCTGCCCCTCTCCCCTGTTCTCTACCGTTCACCCCGAACAGCTCCACGCTCCAACAAGGCCCCCACACCGCTGCAGCGTCGCCTCCCCACGGCGCTCCAAGACCCCGACGCCGACTGCTCCTTCGAGAGCTCGCCTTCGACTTTGCCAACCCCGAGAGCCCCGCTCGATCATCGCCGTGTTGAAGCCAAGCCGTGCTATCGAATCTCCGACGGTCGCCCCGACAGCAACGAGTCCATCCCCCGTAGCTCCTCCGCCCTCTCAGCCGAACGAAGCCCACCGCCTCCGCCTTTTTTGCCCAAGCTCCACAGTCGAGCTCCGACCCAACTCGTCGTCGCCCTGCTGCATCACTCGACGACGACGGAGCACCCCCGAGAGCCCAACGACGAGAACGTCGCTCCACCGCCATGAGCGCCATCCTCCGACGTCGACTGAAGCCCCGCAGTCGAGCTCCGCCGCTTCGAAGGCGCCGACAGCACCACGCTCGCCGCTGTGAGCCCCCGAGGTGCTGCTGTTGCTGCTGCTTACCTCCGCCGCCGTCCTCCGTGAGCCCACAGCCCTGCAGCATCGCCACTGCTCGCTGCTGACCGCTCCTCCGATCACCGGAAGCCGCGTCGCCTCTGTCGAAGAATACCGCCCCCATGCACGTAGGAGCGAAGAAGAGTGAGGGCGGGGGTAAGTGTATAATACACGTTTTTTAACAAAATACGTATAAACGTATTTTCATGAATTTTATAATTATAAAATATGGGGTTTATTGGTAAAAAATTTATGATAAATAATATATGGACCAGAAAAATGTGAGACCACCTCTGGAAAATCAGAAATGACATTCTGGACCAAATGGCACTAGTTTCGTCTCAATCTGACGCTTAGATTTTCCGCAATTAATTTTTAAGCCTAAAATTTAAATAGGTTATTTTCATTCAAAAATCAGTAACTTGCTATTTTCACGTAAACCAATATATGATAAAAATATATGTTAAAGTTCTCTTCGAAACGGTCATTTTGACAGCTTATTTGCGACTTTCCGATGCAGATTGCATCGGGAAGAAATTATTGAATAATTACGTACTTAATTAAAAATTAGTTTTTAAATCTATTTTGAGCTTTTAAAATTATAAAAATAACTATGAGCTTCTGAAAAATATTTCCTCTTACAGTAAAATTATTTTCCTTATATGTAGGCTATAGAATTATTTTTAGAACACTTTTTGACAACGTTTCAACCGATTATAAAATCGAAACGACCAAATCAAATAGATGGAAAATAGAGTAGCCTGTAACTAACGATTTCTTGTATTTGCAGGTACGCATTTTCTTACACCAGCATCTTTATAAGCTCTAGCTCCAAACTCGTCTTGCTACGACGATCTCGAGTGTAAGTCACTCTAATTCTATCTTTGGAAATCTGGATAGTGTACTCGTCTGAACTTAGGACATGTCATCTAGTCTCAGAACAGCTATTGACTTGAACCAAGGATTAGAGACCTAATTAACTAGCGAACTAATCAATTGTGGAATGACCAAAGGATTAAATTGAGATAGTGCACTTTTATGGAATTTGATATCATAGTTGTTGGACTTCAAATCATTGCTCAAACTAAATTAAGATAGTAAAATTTTATGAATTTGATATCATAGTTGTTGGACTTCAAATCATTGCTCGAACTAAATTGAGATAGGAAACTTTTATGAATTTGATATCATAGTTGTTGGACTTCAAATCATTGATCGGACTAAATTGAGATTGCAAACTTTTATGAAATTTGATATCATAGTTGTTGGACTTCAAAGCATTGCTCAGGACTGATATTCTCTGTTGAGGCTTCTGCCTTGACTTTTCAGCAAGTAACTACCATATAAATGTAATTGATGTACTCATTGATGGATGTATTGTTGTACACATTGTTGGATGTACGAAATGATGGGCCTATGAGGCCATACGGATACGGATATGGATACAGACATGGATACTGACATAAATGTGAAATGTGATACAACATGGGTTATGGGGTAGTCTTGAGCTACGTAGTGTGCGGGAGTGACTGGGTCCACCCTTATTAGTTAAGCTGTACCATCACCCTGTAGGGGATGGTAGGTAGATATTCCACGAGTTGCTACGTGGGATGGGTGCACTTCTGGTTGCATATCGTACACTCGAGCTAAGACTGTTGCACTAGCTGATTGATACAGGGCCCATGAGGCCATATTGATACAAACACTGATACGAACATTGGACTATGATAATACACGGGATACGGGGTAGTCTTGAGCTACGAAGTGTGCGGGAGTGACCGGGTCCACCCTTATTAGTTAAGCTGTACCATCACCCTGCAGGAATGGTAGGTAGATATTCCACGAGTTGCTCCGTGGGATGGGTGCACTTCTGGTTGCATATCGTACACTCGAGCCAAGGCTGATGCACTAGTTTGATTGATGTATTGTACTCATGGTTGTTTGGATGTCTAACTATCGTCATCACATTGTCTGTGTTCGAAATATTGTTGCTACCATATGCCATGCCACAGTTATTGCTCTAGTTCAGTCACCTTTACTTTATGCATCACATGCACTTCACTTACTACACCTGAACAGTTACAAGTACTTTACTTATCTGTCAGCTCATACTTTACTTTTTGTACCTATATGACCATCTTTTGTTTACTATAGTCTGTTTCATACTTTTGCACTACTTTGTTTCTATTGCCAGAATTGTTGTGTCTTATCTACGGTTTCATCTCTGTGGCACCGCAGACGATGTACATATGGAGGCAGATGCTCTAGAGTTAATAGCGCCAGAATTTGACCATGAGTCTGCAGCTTTCAGAGTTGTTTCCAGTTGTATTTACTTTGCTTCATGTACGATTGTTGGACAATTTTTGTACAATACGGATGTAATAATTGGACACTATTTGGGTATTTTTGTACATCTCTGCATCGTGGCTATTTTGTTTTCACTGGTTAACTGCAGGACCTGCGCAAATACCAAAAAGTAACGGGCCCGGGAATCGGGTCGTTACACGGCTGCTCCAAGCTCTCCCTTAAGTTCTCATACTAACTTAAGCATCAGAGTGGATTTGGGTCGGAACCCAGATCCGACTCCCCTGACGTTCCTTTGTGATACAGGAAGCTCGTGTAGTGATTCAACAGAAGGGTCGTATCTCCATCAACATGCGTTTAAGACCCGATCCACTCAGAAGGGTCAAACGATCGTTGCTTACTAATTCCTGCTACCACACGCAACCTACAGACGAGGCTTCACCTCACCAGAAGACTCCACGTCAACCTCGATACCGTTAATTCCATTTTTGACCTTAACAAGATCACTGCATGTGTTCTCGTATGAATTGTATTCAGATCGTAACAGTTATGCAGTGCCGGTTTTAGCATAAAGCAACTAAAGCTTGTGCTTTAGGCCTCTAATTCTGAGAGGCCTCAAAATTTTTTTTCTTTAAGCCCAACAGTTTATAAAACTTAAAATTCCCAATTTGAAAGCCCAATGTAAAGGCCTGCGTCAGTGTACAAAACGAAAAAACTTATCAAAAAACTTTATTAATTCCCGTTGGCAGAATATGGGGCCCAGCAAGAGAGTGATCACTTAAAAAAATTTATCAAGACTGCCCACTACCTCCACTTGCTAGTTGCTTCAATTGTTTGTGATTCTGTGAAACCCTATTACCCTAAGCGCCTCCACAGACTCACGGCGCCGTCTGTTCATCTCTCCCGTCTCCCTGTCCCTCTCCCTCTCCCTCTCCCCCCTATCTCAGTCTCTGCCTCTCTCTCCGAACTCCGAACCGAAGTCCGACTGGCGAGGCTGCACTAGACTGCCGGCTGCCGCAGTGCCGCTCTCCGGGCCTCCGGCCTCCGATCTCCGACTCCGAATCTCCGATTAGGATCTGTAAACTGCTGCTCTCTACTCTCCGACTCCTATCTCTGATCTCTACCGATCCGGATTCCGACGACAGCGAGTGCGAGCAAATCCATCTCCTCTTCCGAACGGCAATCCAATTTGGGGGTTTTTTCTCCTTAAAGGTATGGTTTTTTTCTTTTTATTTTAACCTGGTTAATTGAAGGGAAATAAAAGATTCGATTTTTATTTTTATTTTTAATTGTTAATTGTTAATTTTTAGTTGTTAATTTTTAATCAATCTTGGTAATTGTTAATTTTGAATTTTAATGAAAGATTACATTTTTGGGATGATTTGAATCATTTGATCGATACTGTCATACTGAACGAATCAAAGCAGCAAATTGTTAATTCTAATCATCCATCCCAAGCATTCAAAACATCTCAAGCAATGGATTGTTAATTTTAATCAAATGAATCAAAGCAGCAAATTGAAGGAGGGAAATGATTGAAATTAAGTACTTAATTTAAAAACACTTATTTTATTGAAATTAAGTAAGCCAATTTATTTGCACTCCTATACAATCTTTTTATTTATCAAAAGGAATAACAAACGCTTATATGTTTTGTGTTGCAGTTTAAGAAATACATTGATCAGATCAGCTAGAAAAAGTGGAGATTGATTCAGACCGAAGACCTCATTCTTATATCTCAGGTCATATCTTTCTAGACTAAAGCCCTTAAGTATTGATCTTTGTGCATCGATTATTTTATTATCTATTTATTCTGTTGTGTTTTAACAATGTCTACTAGAAAATTTGCAAGTGGATATGAAAAACTAAAGAAGAAAAAAAAGTTGAACAATTACTTCAATCTCAAAAGGGAGCTCTTGATAAGTTTATGATTAACAAGCAAAATGAGACATCTTCTTCAAGAGAAGAAATAACAATTGAGGAAGAATTAGTAAACATTGTAGAAGATAATGTGGGGGAAGATGATCATATAACACCAATGAAAAATACTCCAACGGTTAATGAGGAAAACAAAGAGAACCCAAAAGATGTGATAAATTATATGAATGTTGAAGATATTTATGACCCTGGAAATTGGAAAAATATTGATGTGAAGTTCAGAGATATATTGATAGAAAGAGGTCCTATTCGAGAGTGCAATTTAGATTTTCCAGTTGATGTGCTTAATAGACACTTTTCTATCGCTTTTTATACTAGGAAATTAGCAAATGGAGAAACATATGATAGAAAATGGCTTGTGTACTCTAAAGTAAAGGATAGAGTATATTGTTTTTGTTGCAAGTTGTTTAGTTCAAAAATTTGTACTAGCCTACTTGTGAATGAAGGAACAAATGATTGGAGAAACCTTAGTGCTAAGCTCAAAACTCATGAAACAAGCCACAAACATATAACTAACATGAGTAAATGGGTTGATGTAGTGAAGAGATTTAAGAAAAACGAGACAATTGACAAAACCATTCAAGATAATATCAACAAAGAAAAGGAGCATTGGAAACAATTGTTATTGAGGATTATTTCTGTGGTTAAACATCTTGCGAAATGTAATCTTGCATTTCGTGGGAAGAATGAGAGAATCTATGAACCTAGTAATGGGAACTTTTTGAGCATAATTGAGATGATTGCAGAATTTGATCCTGTGATGCAAGAGCACGTTAGACGGATACAACATGGTGAGGTTCATAATCATTATTTGAGTCATGTTATACAAAATGAATTGATAGAATTGTTAGCTTCTGAAGTTAAACAAGTAATAATAAAAAAGGTGAAACAATCAAAATATTTTTCTGTCATACTTGATTGCACTCCCGATGCAAGCCATCGGAACAAATGACTCTTATCATAAGATGTGTGAATACTTCAGTAAGTCCAATTAAAATCGAGGAGTACTTTTTAGAATTTTTGAAAGTAGATGATACATCTGGAAAAGGACTTTTTGATGTACTTGTCGGTGCCTTAGAGGTGCATACCTTTGAAGTAAGTGACATCAGAGGTCAAGGCTATGACAATGGATCTAACGTGAAAGGAAAACACCAAGGCGTGCAAAAGAGGCTTCTAGATATAAATCCTAGAGCATTTTATACACCATGTGGTTGTCATAATCTTAATCTTGTGCTATGTGATGTGGCTAATTCATGTGCTAGAGCTTTATCTTTTTTTGGTGTGGTGCAACGTATATATTGTCTATTTTCTTCTTCTACAAAAAGGTGGAAGGTCTTGCAAGACCATGTGCCTAAGTTTACTGTTAAACAATTATCTAATACTCGTTGGGAAAGTCGAATTGAAAGTGTAAAGGCCATAAAATTCCAAGCTCCAAACATAAGGGATGCTCTTTTTGAATTAGCAAATGTTAGAGATGATGCTAAAACAAAAAGTGAAGCAAACTCTTTAGCCAAATATGAGATAGAAGACTTTGAATTTCTTTTGTCCATGAATATTTGGTATGATATATTGTTTGTAGTAAATGTTGTAAGTAAAAAGTTACAATCTAAAGATATGCATCTTGACATTGCTATTGATAAATTAAAAGGCCGTATTTCTTACTTTGAAAAATATAGGGAGACTGGGTTTGAGTCTGCCATGAATGATACAAAAGAAATTGCAAAAGAATTAGATGTTGAACCCAAGTTCCGTGAGAAACGTCTGATTCATAGAAAGAAAAGATTTGATGAGAATAAAGATGATGGGGTTAGAATTTCAGTGGAAGAATCTTTTCGAATCGAGTTTTTCCTACATATAGTTGATCAAGTTATTGTTTCAATTAAAATAAGATTTGAACAATTTGTGGAGTATGAAAAGATATTTGGATTTTTATTTGATTTAGAAAAATGTTCAAATGAATGTACTTTGAAGAGTCGTTGCATAGATCTTGAAATTTTTTTGAAAGTCGGTGAACTTTCTGATATTGATGGGTGTGATCTTTTTTCAGAGTTAAGAGTCCTAAAAGAAGTCTTACCTGCAGAAATTAATACTCCAATTTTGATTTTAGATTATGTTAATAAGACAGATTCTTTTCCTAATACAAGCATTGCATATAGGGTACTGTTGACCGTCCCAGTAACGGTTGCTTCGGCGGAAAGAAGTTTTTCCAAGTTGAAAATACTGAAAACATATTTAAGATCAACCATGACTCAAGATAGGTTAAATGGGTTGAGTATTCTTTCAATTGAGAGAGAGATACTTGAAAGTCTTGAATATAAACCTTTGATAAAAAACTTTGCTTCTCAAAAAGCTAGAAAATTTTTCAAATAACTCTATCTTTGTTTCCTTTAATTCTAAGATTGTAACATGCATGATTTGGGAGTGGATAATGTCCTTTTAAATTCAGTTATATTAAGGCTCTTAAAAATTTTGGTTACGATACTTAGGACTCATATTTTTGTTTCACTTTAGGCATTATTATTGCTTGAACCGGCCCTGCAGTTATGAACTTATGATAAACTACAAAACATATGAGAGTCCAACTAGTCTGGGTTTATTTGTGTGCTATATCATCACCCTGTGTCAGTATTTCAATT
The DNA here is from genome assembly GCA_030789695.1 of Scilla litardierei. NCBI lineage: Eukaryota > Viridiplantae > Streptophyta > Magnoliopsida > Asparagales > Asparagaceae > Scilla > Scilla litardierei. The sequence goes on along the minus strand of CM061142.1, from coordinate 750,504,096 downwards.
TTGAAAAGCCTAATGTGGATAAGCGACGGAAAAAAATTACGTAGAGCAATATATATGTGGCTAGCACAAGCGAATAAAAAGAAACATGCAGCTTGTAGGTTAGGCTCACCGGCCGAGCACAAATCAAGTCGGCCGGTCAACGAAACAGCCTCTCACGATGCTCGGTCGATTAATCGTGTCGGGTTCGTAGTGTCGGCGGCCGTATAAAGCCGGCACCGGTACGTTGAAAAAAAATATCGGGCTTTTTGGAAGGAACGATTGAAATCATTTGATTTTTTTTCGGACCACAAGTAACCTAAAAACTACAGAACACACGACTACTTTTGCTGTGCATACAGATTTTTTTAAATGATAATGGCTCCTTTTTTTATTAACATAAGATCGTAAGCAAATTCCTTCGTTTTCCTTTTACTCGGCATGCATTGTCTCCTACAAGGGAGCTCTCAATGTGGTTACTTTTCATGACCTGCTGAAGAAACTTTGGTTGAGTTGAATTTCACATTGCCGCTTCATTCCCTACATCTTTTTTCCTCTTTGGTTTTTTTTTCCTTTTTTAGTAGTACATGACATGCAAGCATCCAAAGGCTTTGTAATTTCTGAACAAAAAACACTTCTATTGTTCAAAATGAGGATGTTTTTACATAGATTTGCTGATTAGGACAAATAGAATTGTTGCGGGGTAAAATCCGCTAACAATGAATTTGTATTAAAATGGGAATCACGGTTACAATGATTACAAGTGTTTGAGGTGTAGACGAAGCTAATCACGCATTCGAGAGCACTTTGAGGAGGAAGATCTCAAGGTCGCCCATCATTTGGTGAAGGTCGCACTCGATTGTTGAAGGTCGCCGCAGGTCGCTTTGACCACTGGTAGTTGGGGCGAGCTTCCTACAAGAAGAACAACTCGTCAGAAAGGCTCGGTTGGCTGTCAATCGAGAGCCTCTCCCATGCCTAAGTCAATTGATGATTATTTAGAAAAAAATCGGACACGTTGGGCGATCTTAGAAGTAGATCGGCACCCGCGTGGCAGACTTGTGTGGAAGGCCTGAATATATGAAGGATATTCGACCTTGAATATAAATAGAAGTTTTAGGATTTCTTACTCATTAGCCAACCCCTTTGTCGATGGAGGAGAGGTGGTATTTATCGGCTGTTGGAGTCGGTTGCTTTAGCTGAGCTGGCGGTATCAGGGTATCAGATGGTCGGCCGAGAATGTCAGAGCCGAAACTGTCAGGCGTGAAACTGTCAGGCTGTCAAGCGTGAAACTGTTAGGCGCGCAATTGTCAAGCTGTCATGCGTAAAACTGTTAGGCGCACAATTGTCAGGCTGTCAGGCGTGAGACTGTCAGAGATATTTGTGATGGGTCGCCTCCATCTTGAAGTCTCATGTCCTTCCTTGGGCGCACTTCTTCTGGGCAAAGTGTTAGGCAAGCTACCTTTGGGGCGAGCTGGCGTAGATCGTGTGTGATCAGCCGGGGGGGCTCTTCTCTTTGGTTCGGTTGACAAGTTTGCCGCTCTGCAGGCGCGGGCCGCTCTGAGCCTTAAAGAGCTTCTCTGAGTCTCGACGAGCTTCTTCTCAGAGCTAGTTCTCACTCAGGAGATTCGACGGGCTATTTACTTGGGCTTTAATCATACGTGCCTCGATCGACTGGGATGATCTTAAGGTCGTAACAATTTCCCCCGTCATTCAAGTTCGAAACGGGAAGTCCAGCTTGGCTCGGATGATGCGCTTCACTTTCTTTTGGCCGACAGCTGTGGCATTAAATGCGAGATGACCGCTGAATCTTTAAAGTCATTATGACGATTCGGCAACGGGGAGAAATCAAGGTGCCCAATAACTCGGAGCACGACCCATGCCCCGTGCGATTCTGGGGAGAAGTTGAGGCGACAGATTTGCTTCGGATCTTGCCATGTGGCCCACCTTCAACGGCCGGGATCACCCGACTTCCTATATAAATAGAAAGAAGGGGCAGCAGTTGAAGGCTTCTGTGTTTGAATTTCAAAAAGCTTCTTCTTTCGTTCTTCGTTTTCGAGAGTTCTCGTCGTCGGTCGCTGCTTCATCGGAGTTCCTTTGATCTTCATTCTAGGTACTTTCTCGATCTTTCTCAGATGGCCTCATCCGATTCTTCTTCCCCCAATAAGTATGTAGAGAAGAACTTGGACGATTTTGAGGGTGCCAGCACCACGAAGACGGAGGAGCAGACGGTGTCAGTGGATCAGGCAGAGTATTGGCCAGAGGAGCAGGAAATAACCCCCGCCGTCCCCTCGACATCGAAAATCCCTAAGAAACCCAAGAAAAATGACTTAAGGTCGGCAGTTGGCGAAGTTACAACAGTGGTCTCGGTAGAGATCCAGGCCATAATGTCCCAAACACAACATATCAGTCGCGTCGAAATCCACTCCAAATATATCCGGTCGCCCTACACAGTTCGCCTTCCCACATCCAATGAAATGGTCTGCTCGCCTAGGGACAACGAGGTCGGGGTCTACTATCCGACCTTCGAACTTGGACTTCGGTTTCCGATCCATCCCTTCCTCTTGCACATACTAAATTTCCTCGAGCTCCCCATCTTCCATCTGATGCCGAACTCAATCAGCACCATGGTCAGCTTCCTTGTTCTTTGTTTTGACAGGGGCATAAGTCCAACACTGCCGCTGTTCCAGAACTTCTTCGAGACGAAGCAAAGACGGTTGTACTGCTATGTTAGTGCGAGGAGGGATTGGCATCTCGTCCTTGATATACCGAGTAAAGTAAGGGCTTGGAGGGAGAGGTTCGACTTTATTTCGATGTCGACAGACTTGACTTTGCGGTCGAACTGGGGGAGGTTGAATCCTCAAGTGAATAAGGAGGCGACATTGCGGGGACAGGATCAGGAGAAATCCAAGATCTTAGTGGAGATCCCCCAGGAAATCCGAAAAGATGCGAAGTTGGTTAATGACGACCAGATCGCCCAGTATATCTGGCCCGAAGGTACTGCGATCTAAGTGACCTTCTTCATATATGCTCACACTTATTTTTTCTCTTTGTAGGTGCGAACATGAGTCTGTCAAGAGATGAGCTGATGAGGATGGCTATGGGGGAAACTTCGACTGAGGAGCTGTGGACAATGAGCAGACAGCCGAGGTCAAAGGCAAGGAGGTGGCGCCTACGAGCTTGCCAAAGAAGGTTAGGTAGAAACGGACCCTGGAGGTGGCATCCACCATTCGGGCTGAGGAGGCGGAGCGGAGTAAGAGAACGAAGAAGAAGACGTCCACATTAACCACTCCTCCCTCCAGTACAAGCGAGGCTGCGCTGGGCAACTTTGTCGACCTCGATGCTGCCGAGGAGCCGGTGGCCGATCTGACGGTTGCCACGCCCCAAGGCCCACTGGCCCAAGTCACCATTGCGGCCTCCCTTTGCTCGGCCCCCCTCCAAAGTCTCCAGCCGGGGTGCAGATTGTCAAGGCTACATGGGTCGAGCGTTGGCCATTCGGATGCCCCCTTGGAGTAGGGTAAACCAGATTGGAGGAAGCCAGGGCATCCAAGCTTTGAAGCAGCGCTTGCATGCTTCAAGGCGAAGAAAGTCGAGGTCCTGGCCATTCCAAAGATGGAGCTTGTCGTGCCATGCTTCTCGGTGGGTGCCAAGGAATCGTTGTTCGAGGATGCCAGGGTTGCGGCCCGTCTGGCAGAGAATTGTTTGTTACCGAGGGACCGGGAGTTCCTGTGGGACATCGGTGCCGAGCGTCTTTGTGACACTACAGTTTGGCACAGCATGTTGGTTCGTTGCACTCTCCACTCATATTGTCGGTCTTCATTCTTTCATGCGGGATCATATATTTTGTTCCTTCTATAAGCTGTGGCAGCGATGGCATCCCTGCATCGCCATACTAACGTGGCCAAGCTTAAGGTGACTCTTGGGAAGAAGAAGGCAGAGCTCAGGACAGTCACTGATAAGCTGTAGCAGAAAGAGGCCGAACTCAAGGAGGTCATCGAGAAGCTGCAGGACAGGGACGAGAAGCTGGAGCAAGTCCACGGGTACTATGTGACCCAGAAAGGGGAGACCATGAGGCTGTGGAAGACCGGGGATGAGTTGGAACGGAAACTTCGGGACGAGGAGACTCGAAGGGTCGCTACGATGAACACCCATGCCGAGGAGGTGGATGCAAAGGTGAAGGAGATCATCGAGCTCAAGCATCAAGTGACTGACCTGAAGAAGGTGACCTAAATATGATGATGGCACAGGCAGTCTGCAAGTACCAGCTCAACGAGCTTTTCCCCATGATGAAGAGTGTGAGGGCAAAAAGCATGGAGGAGGGCTAGCAGGCGGGCCTCGGGAGGGCAGAGAAGAGATTGAAGAGGCTGCATCCCGAGTTGGAAGTCGACTTCTCTCTATTGTTGGTGGCCTCAGATGGCAAGGAAGAAGAGAATGTTGGAGAAGGAGGAGGTCCATCAGCCGGTGATGAAGCGGGTGGCAATGTGGGCGGCCAGGGGGAGGCCACAACGACGGATCTGACAGAGACCGAGGTGGGGACACATGTAGAGGTGTAGGATGAGGAGGTCGGCGACCGAGTAGAGGCGACATAATTGACTGGCAGAGCATATGTAGGGACGATCTTAGGGCCGTGCTTAAGACTTAGTGTAAAAAAACTTGGTGTAAATATTTTAAATTTAATGAAAGATATCACCTTTGAGGTAGTTCGCCAAATTTTTCTTTGTGCTTGTATATGCTTGTATGCCCCCAACTTTCAGCTTGGAAGAGCCTAGGAGCGAGGAGAAGCGGAGTGTTGTAGAGTAATTCTTTGTGAAGTTGAGTCGACAAGGTTCCTTAGTGGGTTGCTGATGGAGAGTTTGGGAAGCCCGCCTCGGACTTTCATAAGATAGGGGCGGTTTGAAGGCAATCCGCATATCCTGGTGACCTATTGGTAGCACAGCTTCTGTGGCCTACCCCGGACTTCCTTTGGGTATGGGACGCTCCGGGGGCAATCTCCAGACCCTTAGGGATTTATGGAGACCTATCGGGGGGCAGCTACGGAGGCTTGCCCCAGACTTCCTTCGGGTGGGGGATGCTCCGGAGGCAATCCCCAGACCCTTAGGGCTCTATGGCGACCAATCGGGGGCATAGCTTCGGAGGCCTGCCACTGACTTCCTTCGGGTGGGGGGCGCTCCGGAGGTAATCTCCAGACCCTTAGGGTTCTATGGCGACCTATCAGGGTCGCAGCTTCGGAGGGCTACTCCGGACTTCCTTCGGATAGGGGACACTCTAGAGGCCATCCCCAGACCCTTAGGGCTCTATGGCGACCTATCGGGGGTGCAGCTTCGGAGGCCGGTCCCGGACTTCCTTCGGGTTGGGGTCACGTTGGAGACAATCCCTAGACCCTTAGGGCTTTATGGCGACCTATCAGGGGCGTAGCTTCGAAGGCCTGCCCCGGACTTCCTTCGGGTGGGGGACGCTCCGGAGGCAATCCCAAGACCCTTAGGGCTCTATGGCGACCTATCAAGGGCGCAGCTTCGAAGGCCTGTCCCGGACTTCCTTCGGGTGGGGGACGCTCCGGAGGCCATCCCCAGACCCTTAGGGCTCTATGATCACCTATCAGGGGCACAGCCTCGGAGACCTGTCCCGGACTTCCTTCAGGTGGGTGGACGCTCTGGAAGCCATCCCCAGACCCTTAAGGCTCTATGGCGACCTATCGGGGAGCAGCTTCGGAAGCCTGTCCCGGACATCCATCAGGTGGGGGACGCTCCAGAGGCAATCCCCAGACCCTTAGGGCTCTATGGCGACCTATCGGGGGCACTGATTCGGAGGCCTGCCTCGGACTTCCTTCGAGTGGGGGACACTTTGGAGGCAATCCCTAGACCCTTAGGGCTCTATGGTGACCTATCGGGGGCGCAGCTCGGAGGCCTGTCCCGGACTTTGTTTTCTAGGTTGTCATGTGAGAGCTCGAGCTCTTAGGGTGCCTAGTCAGCTTGTAGTGAGGCCGCCCGCTCCTAACGATCAAGGATACCTTCACAGAGGCACTTTTAATTTTGTAGGGGAGCTGAAACTTTAGTTCGCATAATACGTATGTATAAACAAAAACACAAGAGTTTACTTGTAGCAAGGTAACCCGCTCCGGATGATTAAGACGACCTTTATGGAGGCGATTTCTATCTTGGAGAGGTTCTAAACTTACATTCAAACAACACATTGTTTGTACAAACATAAAATCACGACTTTTATTGATAGTACTTAAGTAAGTGTTGGGAATTCCACGGATGAGCTAATTTTTTGCCCTTCATGTTTGCCAAAATGTAGGTCGCTAGTCCCACAATGTCCGCTATTTTATAGGGGCCTTCCCATTTGACAGAGAGCTTCTCGCGGCGCCCGATATCAGGTTTGAAGGTTGTGTCCCTGAGGACGAGGTCGCCAACTCTGAAGCTTCGCTTCCTCACCCGAGATTTGTAGTACCTCGTCACCCTTTGGCTGTTCTTGATAAGACATGTTAGAGCACGATCCCTTACCTCGTCGATGAGCTCAGTGTTAAGGTCGAGGCCTTCTTCATTTACTTGTTCGTCGAAGTACTGGAGGCAGAGAGATTGTTCGCCGACCTTCACTGGAACGACAGCTTCCGCCCCATAGGCTAGCATAAAGGGGCTCTCGCCCGTTGAAGCTTTATATGTAGTGCGATAAGACCAAAGGATGCTGGATAACTCGTCAAGCCAAGATCCTATGGTGTTGCCGGCGTTCTTATTCAAGGGTTCAATGATGCATGTGTTCACTGTCTCGGCCATGCCATTGCACTGCAGGTGCACCACGGAGGCGAAGTGAAGGTTGACGCCCCAATCTGAGCAGAATTCTCTGAAGTTCGTGGAGTCCAACTACGTCTCGTTGTCCATCACAATGGATCAGGGTATCCTAAAGCGGCATATGATAAACTTCCATACAAAGTTCTCCATGTCCTTTGAGATAATGCGTGCTAGGGGCTCTGCTTCGATCCACTTGGTGAAATAGTCGACAGCGACAACTAGGAACTTCCTTCCTCCGGTTGCCATTGGGAACGGTCTGAGGATGTCGAGGCCCCACTTGGAAAAGGGGACTAGGCCGAGAATTGAAATCAGGTCGGTGGGAGGAGCCTTTGTATGCTTGAAGAATTTCTGGCATTCCTTGCATCGCTTGACAAAGTCGATTGCATCCTTCAGCATGGTCGGCCAATAGTAGCCCTGCCAGACTTCCTTATATGCAGGGTGCGGCCATCATGGTTATTCCCGTAGAATTCTTTGTGTATTTCACCGATGATTTCCTCAGCTTTTCTCGCCCCAAGACACTTTAAGCAGGGAAATACGTCGTTCTTTGCGCGATGCTTTCGGTAGAGCACGTCACCAAAGAGCACAAACGACAAATCCCGTCTCTCGGTCTTTCGTGCCTTCAACCTATCTTCTGGTATGGATCTGGTCTTTTGGTAGGCGATGATCGGACTCATCCATGATCACTTTTGGTCGATGCACATCAGTTCGCCCTTCTAATGCTGGGTGTCAGTAAGTTCTCAACATAGATATCTTTTCCAATCTCTGTCAGAGAAGACGAAGCCAGCTTTGAGAGGGCATCGGTGTGGAGGTTGTTCGACATTGTAGATGTTGGACCGCCGCTTTTATGAATTTGAGGAGTTCGGCCGAGGCGCACTTCAGGTACCGCTTCATCAGTTCTTCCCTTGCCTCGAAGCTTCCTTCAATTTGTTGAACAACCAGCCCTGAGTCACTGATCAACATCACATTTGACACTCCAAGCACCCAGCAGAGTTTTAGGCCGATGAGGACGGCCTCATACTCCACCACATTGTTGGTTGCCGAGAAGTTGAAACAGAGGGCGTACTCCAATAGGCTCCCCTCCGAAGTCTCTATTACAATGACGGCTCCATTTCCTGACGTTGTGGCCGATCCATCGACGTGGATGACCCATTGCTCACCGTCGATCTGGGTAGAGGGAGGACTTTCGCTGGCGAGCTGTTACAGTTCTGCATCCAAGCGACCGTTGGGTGAAGCTTCACTATTCTCTTCTATAGGGCACTCTGCCATGAAGTTCGCTAGTGCTTGCCCCTTGATCACTACCCTTGGTTTGTAGATGATGTTGATCTCGCTGAGCTCGACACTCCAATTTAGCTTTTGGGCAGATCTTTCTAGCCTCCTCAAGTTCTTTTCAAGTAGCGAGTTGGTGTAGACGACAATGGTGTGCGCCTGGAAGTAGGGCCGGAGCTTCCTTGCTATCAGAACCAGGCAGTAGGCGATCTTTTCGATGGGGTTATATCGGGTCTCCATGTCTCGAAGCACCCAGTTGGCATAATAGACTGGGTTCTGGATGCTCCCGTCATCCTTCACTAGGACCGAGCTTACAGCTACCTCATTAGTGGCAAGGTAGAGGCCGAGCTGCTCTCCATCTTCGGGCTTTGCGAGCAGCAGCGGGCTTTGTAGGTAGGCCCTTGGGTCGCCGAAAGCTCTTGCGCAAGAGTCGTCCCACTCAACTACCTTCCTTGCACCCTTCCTCTCAGCGAGGGCTTTTCGAAGAATCTTGAAAAATGGGAGAGACCTCTCCGCAGACTTCGACATGAATCTTCCCAGCGCAACGATCCGTCCATTAAGCCTCTGTAGATCCCGAATCGTTCTTGGCTTCGTCATGTTGTTAAGGGCAGAGATCTTGTCGGGGTTGGCCTCAATTCCTCACTTGGTGATCATGAAGCCAAGGAACTTCCCAGACTCGACGCCAAATATGCACTTGGCTGGGTTGAGCCGCCGATTGTAGTGCCGCACCTTTTGGAATGTCTCCTCCAGGTCGGCGAGATGATTTTCGGCCTTCTTTGATTTCACCAACATGTCGTCGATGTAGACCTCTAAATTACTGCCGACATGGGGATGGAAGATTTTGTCGACCATCCATTGGTAGGTCGCTCCGGCGTTCTTGAGTCCGAATGGCAATTTGGTGTAGCAGAATGTCCACCGGTCTGTAATGAACGTCGTCTTCTCCTCATCATGGATCACCATCTGTATTTGGTTGTAGCCTGAAAAGGCATCCATAAAAGTTAGAAGTTCATACCCTGAGGCATTGTCCACCAGGTGGTCGATCCTTGGCAGCGGGAAGCTATCCTTTAGGCAGACTTTGTTGAGGTCGGTGAAGTCCACACACATTCACCATTTTCCATTGGGCTTCTTCACCATCACCACATTGGCTAACCAGTTAGGATAGCTCGCATCTCTAATGAATCTGGCTTCAAGGAGCTGCTCCACCTATTCTCCCGCTGCATGCACTTTCTCTCCCTCAGCGCTCTGCTTCTTCTGCTACACAGTGCAAGCTTTAGGGTCAACGTGTAGCTCGTGGGTGATCACTGCCTTGTCGACTCCAGGCATGTCTGAGGGCGACCATGTGAAGATATCAGCATTCGCCTTAAGGATGTCGATTAGTCCCGCCTTCAGCTCCACGGTTAACTTCGTGCCAATTGACACAGTTCTGTCCGCTTCCTTCACTAGTAGCACCTCCTCTACGCCCTCCACCGGAGTTGGTCGTTGATGAGCAAAGTCCTCCGGACCGTCAAGGAGTTTGATCAACATGGGCTCGGACTGCTTGCGCTTGGTGGAGCCGACATAGCAACTTCACGAGAGCCTCTGGATTCCTCGCACTTGTCCAACCCCATACGGAGTCTGGAAATTTATCATTTGGTGTAGCAGTGAGGGGAGAGCTTCGACAACGGTCATGTAAGGCTGCCCAATGATGCCGTTGTACGCTGAGGGGACATTGATGATGACGAACTGCGTCATTCGTATGACAATCCTCGGCCTCTCCCCCAGGGTGACGAGCAGATCGATCACTCCGATAATGTGCACAAAATGGCCAGTGAAGCTGACAATCGGGCCCAAGCATGGTTTCAGGTCCGCCTAACCCAATACCATTTTCTGGATCGTGGACAAAAAGAGTATGTCACACGAGCTGCCGGTGTCAACCAAGAGTATGCTCATAATTGCCGGCCAAATGAGTGCTTCGATGATGATGGCTTCATCATGGGGCAGCTCGATCCCCTCCAGGTCGTCGTCAGAGAAGGAGATGGGGATGGAGCTACCCTTCTTCGCTTCGCCCCTACGCCAGCGCCCGCCACTATGACCTGCCGCGCATAACTCTTTCTTTGTGATGCAGAGGTTCTGCCTGAGGCCGGCCCACCGCATATCACATCTATGCGCATGACCGAACCAGTGATAGGATGGGTGGCTTGTTCGGCGTTCTGGGCCTGGGTCAGCCGGGAAGGTTCCGCAGTAGTTCGCCCTTCTCACCTTTGGCCTCCTTGATCGACGAACCTATGAATATGGCCGCCCTGGATTAGTCGTTCTATGTCCTTCTTCAGAACATAGCACTCGTCGGTGTCGTGACCATGGTCGCAGTGGTACCGACAGAACTTCTGCGCATTGCACGCGTTTGGCTTTGTCCTCATCTCCAGGGGCGGATATCTGAGAAGCCTGCCCGTCTTGGCTACTACCATCACTTCGACTAAAGGGCATTGAGCCTTATATAATATGCCGCCTCCAGCGTTCTTTCAGGTCCGTTCCTCGGAGCAGGGTTCCTTGGAGCAAGGAACCCCATCAGAGGTCCGTGGCGATCTTGCCCTCGAGGGCCTCCCTGGTCGCACGCTCGGGGGCGATTTTGATCTCGCCCTCGGGGGCGGTCATCCTGCCTTGGCCTAGGTAGAGGCCGGGGTTCTGCTCTGGGATGCTCGTTTGGGGTGATTACCTTCTTCGTCACCAATGACTCCTCACTAAGCATGAACTTGTCCGCTCTGGAGAAGAGAGAGTCGAGGTCCATCGGCGGGTCATGGAGCAAGGATTTGTGTAGACCGCAATTAGTGAGCCACTTCTTGAAGGCTGCCATGGTAAGCTCATCTCTGCAGCTCGTCACACTAAGACGCTCTTCATTGAAGCACCGCAGGAACCTCTGGATGGTTTCCCCTTCCTACTGGACCACCGTGAACAAATAGTCAGGGGCCTTCTTCCTTCTTTGCCCTGCTTGAAATTGTAGACGAAACTTGTGGGACAAATCACCAAAGGAGACAATCGATCTGTCAGGCAAGTCGTTGTACCATTCCACGATGGACTTCTTCAGAGTCGTCTGGAAGGCACGATAGATGAGCTCATCATCTGCTCATTGGATCTCCATTACCCCCATGTAGCGCTACACGTGTTCGAGTGGATCGCCCGAACCGTCGTACAATTCAAGCTGAGGTAACTTGAACCTACGCGATATCGGGGTTGAGTTCACCCTCCGGGTCAGCGGGTTGGCTTCTTCGAGAAGCAGGGGAGCTGCTGGCAACCTTCGTGCGGCGTTGATCGCTCCCGGATATACACCTGGAAAACAATTGTAGTTTTACCGCAAACGCACGATGTAGTGGCGAGCGGATATCGAACACGAGGAGGGACTAATGACGGTACTCTATCTTGATCACTAAGCTATTGGTGGAAGGTTGATTTTTGGAATGTTGTTGTCACAATCGTTCAATTAACAAGTTAAATTCAATATTATAAAAGTGTCTACGGCTCAGGAATCCCCACTACAGATCGTCATTCATCTCTGTGAATCGCGAATCTCAATGTTGCAAGACCTTAATTGAGGTAAACTAGTCGTAACTAAATAGAGAACCAAGCTCACGCTCTCTCGCTATTGCCGGTCTAAAGCAACCTAGATTAGGGCCCACTCTCGTGCAAACCCTAACCTAAGTCACTAGTATTAAGAACGACATCATCGTTCAATGGTCCCTCGAGCCCACTCTCGTGCAAACTCGAGTTACTATCTAGATTATGATAGCTCGTATTCGTCCAATCTGTTGCAAACAAATATGGATATAGATTTATAATAAAAATGCTAGCTTTGGTCTAATCTTTTGCAAATCAAGTCTAGTGAATCTCGGTTATAAATCGAAATCGAATATCTAAGCCTTTCCATCGATCGGAATCCAATCTCTTGCAAACTCCATATCGATAGAAATTCCTAGCTATCCGTAGTAAATCAATCGCAACCTAATCTCCCATCAATTCTAGCAACATATAAATTCATTCATCACAAATATGAAATTAGATCCATAGGGTTCATCTCTATGCCCTAGAACAGAGAATCTACTCACAATTCATCAAGGCAATAACAAAATCAATGATAGAAATCATATTGCAATTCAGAATTAAAAGAGAACAATTCATAAAAGTGCAAATATTCGAGAGAATAGACAAACCAGATCTGAGTTCTTCAATCTCCAAAGCTCTAATTACAATTAGAAATAACCTAAAATCTATTTTCTGGTCTCTTCCTAAGCTGGGATAAAAACTGGGCTTAAATACATGCCCAAAACGACCAAAAAAACCCTGACAGAATTGCCCCTGGCGCAGCCCAGACCCCTAGTTTTCAACACAGGCTGGCGGCGCTACTCGACCAAGTGTAAATCTCACTTGGCCGAGTGACAGACCCATGTAAAAACAGAGAAGTTGGAGATTTGGGCGCTCTGGCACTCTGCATCACTCGGCCGAGTGGATTTCCTACTCGGCCGAGTGGGTCTTCTGCTGTGCTCCCAGAATTTCAGAGAGTTCACTTAGGTTTCCTTCAGACATTCTGACTCACTCGGGTGAGTGGAGTTCTCTACTCAGCCGAGTGAAATTATCCACTCGGTCGAGTACATTGTGGCACGCAAAGTTTTTGTATCAGTTGTACTCGGCTGAGTACGCTTCTTCACATGGCCGAGTGGACTGCGTACTCTGCCGAGTGGCATGTTTCTGGAATCAAACCTTCTCCTCCTCGCCTCTTTGTCGATTCTATCGATCTTCTTCTTCTTTCACTCATCATCCAGCGCTGTTAGCTCCTCGATATGGCCATGGGCAATGCTTCGGTACATGTGCAAGTCCTTTAATCTTATTTATGCTCCCGATCGCTCCATATTTCCTAAAATCCGACAAAAACAAGAAACGGTGAAAAGCAACGCAATATCGTCGAATAATTGTGAAAAGCGTGATATGTGCGATCTAAATGTTATGCAAATATACAGAAAAAGGTGTAAAATATGGACCAATCAAAATCCCCCAAGCTTGCCTCTTACTCGTCCTCGAGGAAGATGAGTAAAACGGCGAACCCCGGGGATAAAAATAGGGGAAAATGTAAAAGATAGATATAAAAGGGAGGTGCTAGATCATCCTCTCAGGACATGGAGTTTCTTACTCAAATAGCACATGATGAATAAAACATGCTAAAGATTTTTACCTTGATATCACATCATATATATATGTGCATTCGATATAGAAACCAAGAACATCAAAATGATATGAAATATGAAATTATTCTAGAATTAGCATCGTCTAAGGCATTCAAAACGATATACATAATCATAGATTGCACACTTTTCAATTGATCGTTTCCTACTTGGAGTATAAGAGGTATCACACATTTCAAATCAGTAAGAATAGAAAAGGATGGTATTCATGAAGTGCATGCCAAATTTTCAATTCATGGACTTCGTTATACTCTAAGTAATCTCCCTAAGTATCAAAAATTACCTAGCTTAGGTCGTCATGCACATATAAGTGGTCACTCTCTCACACATCATTGGATCCCCTCCCCCCAAACTTATCTATACGTGAGGTGGCATCAAATAGAACAATATGACTTTTCCCATTTTTTGAAGCTCCATAGGAATAAAGGGGAAAAAAGAAAAGAAGGATGGATTGTGTATATACAAATGAACTTCTTTTTGTTTTTCTTTTCTCTTTTTCTCTTTTTTTCTTTCTTTTTTTAAAGACAGATTTAATATACACAATAACAATCCCAAATCAAAGATGGAAATGTATGCATGTATTTTACTTTTGATTGCTTTGGGGTAATGGAACTTGGAACTTTTAGCATGGGGAAGATGCCAATATAAGATTCGATATGGGGAGATTCACCAACGATTTTAAGTATAGAGATGATGTTCAAGGTATGTGGAGAAAGAAAAATATGTAACGCTCAGTTCACTCATTTGTATGTGCACGACATTTTCAGCGGGGTAATGTAATCTACTCAGTTTGATTTTAGAAAGTAGACTAATCTAATCACATCAAAAAGACATACATTCAATCAACCTGGAAGTTGAGCATACAATTTCATGCAAATAGAAGTGATAGAAGATAACAAAGTAGTACTCCAAGTTTAGGCAATCAATGCGTGACGCTTGGTGTTTTTTCTATGAAAAGTATACGATATAAATTTTTAGACCCAGCTAATGCTAGAATTACATTCACAATCATATAATAGAGATGAAGGTTCCTATTCTCAAATGCATGGCGATGTATATCATATGATATCTGAAATAAAAACGATGGCATGGCAAGAGAATACTCATATAAGAGCAAGCTAACTCCAAGTCATCGTCATCATAGAGAATTCATTTCTAGCAAAAAAGATAAAAGAAATAAGGATAAAGAGAAAATAAGAACTAACTATAAAAATGCAACACATGCAAAAAGTAGGAAAACGTGATGCATGAAAAAAAATTGAAAAAGTGGGTGAAAATAAGTGGAAAATAAAGAAAGATAGAAAAATAAAGATAAAAATGAAGAAAATAAAAAAGGTGCGTGAGTGCACTCACTCCCCTAGGCTAAACTGCACAGTGTCCTCAATGTGCTCAATGTGGCAGAAGGACATATATAACTGGGGCGGGTGGGTGCGGATGTATGCATGATAAAAAGGAAAAATAAAAGAAAATGGAATGGATGTGCATATGATAAGTGCAGAATACAGATGATGGATGTGGTGAGCACACAGATCATGGGAGCAAAATAGAAAGGCCCAGAAATACCACCTCTCCCCCAAACGGATATATATGTATAGCCCTGCAAAAAGTGATCAAAATATATGGGCGAGAGGGGGAGCAAATTAGCAGCAAAAATATCAACCAAAACAGCGGCAAAAAGATATCGGAGGCATCAAGTGTGTGCCTAAGCTGGTGGTGGGGCGTCAGCACCTCCTTGTGGTGGGGGAGGGGGTGGCGGATGTTGAGAGATGGGACGGGGTATGGCAGGTGGAGGCTGTGGCAGGCGCGCAAAGATCTGGCTCAGGATGACCTGAATACCAGGCAGAAGAGCGACGCGTGCCTACACAGAGCTAACGGTGGCAGCGAGAGCCCGAAAATCTGCTCTGAGTCCACTCACGGCCTCCTCTACAGCACGGAGGTGCTGGACGAGGGCGTCGGGAGCTGGGGCAGAGGGTCGCACAGGTGGAGGTCGGGGCTGACGCACACGTCCACCATAGACGAGTGGGGCCACCAGTGGGTGTGGGTGATGTGCGGTGCTCGCTAAAAGATGCTCAGCCTCTGTAAGAGGATGAGACGCTGGAATGCTCTCAGGAGTGTGAGCAGCGGTAGAAGATGAAGCGACGACAGAGGGCGAGGCATGCAGAGAGGTCGTAGACACAGGTGTGGGAATAGGCGTCACGACACTCTCGGTAAAAATAGCAGCAGCAGAGATAGAAGGGTCGATGATTGGGGAGGTCGTGAGATCAACAGAAAATGACTCCCCGGGGTCGAGAAATCCGGTGTGGACAGGGTCGCAACCATCGAAACTAGGGAAGGCTCACCTGTCTCAATTGCAGCTATGGAGGCACTCTCAAAGATCACGTATGAAGTGGGGTCAACACTCGACGGCACGGAGGGAGGAATGGTGGTGGTGGTGGCAGACGCAGCAACGGTGCTCCTGACACTGGCAGAAGTGTGGACAGAAGTACTAGGAGCTAGAATAAGATCAGGCACAGGCTGTGAGACAGGGATCTTTGGGGCTAGAGGGTCGAGGATGGGCTCCTGCTGAGCGCCCTTGGTCTCGAGTACATATAAAGCTGGGATGAGGAGGTTCATCTCTGGTCTCCACTCCCCACCTACGGGTCCAATGTGGGTCCGAGATGGGCTTAGAAGTACCATATAATCTACAACAAATGGACCGTGTAGCCAAACCCAATGATGCTGACCTTGAGGATGCAGCATCCTCATGCGGGCCATAACATCTATGGAAAGGGATGTGGGGGCCCGGAGGTCGCAGCAAACCAGCTGGGAGGTCAACCCGCACAAAGGAGCTAAAAGGGTAATCAGACCGCCACAATAAATCACCGTCCTGGTGGTGGCAGAGGAAATGATGCGGTCTAGATACCAGCTAGCAATATCAATCTGAATGGCAGGGACTAAGATGTTTGTGTCGCCCTCGAAGGCTCTCTCTCTCTCTCGTCATCGGGTAGAGCATATAGAGCTTAGGCGTAGACATCGTCCCAGGCTCATACCTCGCAAGAATGGTTGTCGCCATAAGGCGCTGAGCAATATGGAGGTAAGGGTGGACGATAGAGGAGGCCTTGGCCTGGGTAGGGTCAAAGGCAAGTGGTGATCCCGTGATCATGGTCCAGAATGCATGAGCACCAAATGAAGGAGGGGTGTGGTGCGCGGGGCCAAAAGTGAGATCGGTGTCGGGGACCGGGGGCCAGTGGAAATAGGCCCGAAGCATATCGAGAGTGATCTCGCACTCACGGTCCATCACGCGAAAATTGCACCCCTGGGAGTCCTACGAATTGAACTCAGGACCTCGAGGATCGGACGGACGTAGGTGTCCACCGACACCGAAAGAAAATCGCGCCACCCCACATTGTCGTACAACTGGAGTAGCCCTTGGAATTCCCCTAGGCGCTCAAGATCAGCTATGTGTGCGAACCTAGAGGGGACTATCGAACGATGTGAGATCCTTTCTAGTTTGGCGCGGTGTGTGTCATATCTGAAAGTGATCCCCATCGTGTCGAAGGTTCAGACGGGCTGTGCTGGCAGGGGTGGAATAGGTGCAGTAGGAGGTGGAAGTGTGGGTGGTGGGTCGCTAGGAGGCGGAGAGTCTGCTCTAGCAGAAGAAGAACCAGGGTCGCTGGTCTTCTTTCGCTTGGCAGCGGGCTCCCGCGCACGAGACCTAGTGCGTGGGCACATGGAGATGCCGTGAGATGTGCAAACTACTGCAAAGTGCTAATAATATGGAAAGAGTATACCAGAACATGACACAGCTCCACACTAGCAAATCGGGCAAAGAGGCGCCTCCCCTGAAATCCCAAATCAGCACTCGATCTCCCCCAAGCTATCCTGAAACACAAAATCAACCGATTAGAAATGAATATCGAAAAATCGAGGGGTGGATCAAGAGATATAGTAGTAATTAAGGTTTAATTTGGATGGGGGGGATTTGGGCTTACGAAATGTGAAAAAGGAGAAATGGTGAAATTTGGGCGTCAGAGGCTTGCTAAGCGTCGGCCGGCGACGAGGGGTACTGCGAGGGCTAGGCGGTCGGGCGATGGCGGGGTGTGCCATTCGGGCATGACAACGGCAGCTCAGGCGAGTGGTGGAGGGGCTAAGACGAGTAGGAGGGAAGCTTGGGCAAATGAAATGAAATTTTGGGATTTTGGGATTGAGGCCGCGAGTTTTGTTTTAAATAGGATTGGTCACTCGGTCGAGTGGTGGTAGCCACTCGGTCGAGTGGTGGCTGTGTTAGATATTTCTAAATTTCTCATTAAAGTTCCGACTCGATCGAGTAGAAACTATCACTCGGCCGAGTAGACATAGTCATTCGGCCGATTGGATAAGCAAGTAAGTGAAAAAATGTGTCTGATTCACTCGGTCGAGTGACAAAGTCATTCGGTCGATTGGCATAAAATTTACAGAGAGAGGATTTTGAGACTTCCCTGTACAGTACCCTACTCGGCTGAGTATGGTCTTCGCTCGGCCGAGTGAAAAAGTCACACGGCTGAGTGAAAAAATCACTCGGCCTAGTGGGTTGCTGTTTTCAGCTCCTACTCTCTGTTTTTGCGGCACTTTCTCTTTTCTTTTCCCCCGTCAATTTCTTCCTCCCTGGAGTGCTCCCCATCGCCATGGACGTCTCCATTCGTATGGTCTCCTATCGTCCTTTTCCTGAAATGAAAACTGTACCCCGTCGTTAGGTTCTTCTTGACTCTATACACTAATAAAGATCTAAAACAAAAAAGTGAAAGGAAAATTCAACTAAAACTGAGATAGAACCGTCGGGTTGCCTCCCGACAAGTGCTTGTTTAAGGTCTTGAGCTCAACCCCTTAAGATTCGCGATTAGTGCTCGATGTTCGATGCATGGGAGATGCACGTGTCAAACTTGCCAGGAAGGCCGCTTGGGTTCACTTGTTGCTTTTCGTCGGATTCCCCGGCTGCCCCTCATCATAGCTAGTAGTGGGGGTGATTCCCCCAAGCTTGAGCTTTTGGCGTCCTTCTTCTTGTCCGGCAGTGAAAATTTATTCACCGGTGGCGCTTCCTTCACGTGCTTCACCGTAGAGAGCTTGCATAGCTCTCTAATATTAACAACATCAATTTCGTTCTTCTCTTCATCTGTAAGAGGATCTGGTGGGTCTCCCATCATTTCGCTGTCCTTGGCAATTTGGACCTCTTCAAGGTCATCATCGTATTTGGCTCCAATGACAAATGGCATGGCATTGTCTATGACCTCATCAAGGAGGTCCACGTAGTCCACTTCCTCTGGCCAGTGCCTTCAAAATATGGAGCTCAACCTCAATGTTACCGACGTTCAGGGACACGGTTCCTTCCCTCACATCTAAATTACTCCGGCGGTAGCTAGGAAAAGGCGTCCAAGTATCAGCGATGTATCCCCATCTTCTCTAATGTCCATCACCATGAAGTTGCATGGCAAGCAAAGTCCACCCGGTACTTACAATGGCACATTTTCAGCAATCCCCACCAGCCTAGTGATTCGCCCATCGGCGAGTTGTATCTTCATGTTTGTGGCGTTGAGATCGGTCCCCATATTCAGTTTCTTGAACATCGTGAGGGGTATGAGGCTCACGTTTGCTCCCAAATCCACTAAATCTTTCTGTAGGGGGACTCCTCCAAGCGTGCAAGGAATTCAGAAACTACCGGGATCTTTCAACTTGGTCGGCATCTTCTCCTTTTTGGTGATCCACATACCTTGCTCGGCAAGCATGACCCTTTCCTTTCACTTCTTTTCCGCAATCAAATCCTTGAGGAATTTTGCCTAGGACGAGATTTCGACGATTGCATCTAAGAACAAGATGTTCAAGCTCACTCCTCATAAGTACTCCAGAAATTTAACGAGCCTCTTCTCAATCCTAACTATCGCAAACCGTTGTGGAAATGGTACCGGTGGCATATAGGTTCACTCCTCTCGTGGCTCCTCCATTTCAAATTTTTCATCATTGCTCGCCGCCTTTGGGTTCTCCTTTCCCTTGACTGTCTCCTTCTAAACCGAAATTTCCTCCCTCGGTTCCTTTACTTGAATCATGACGGGAGTAGTGTCTTTCCCGCCTCTTGTAGTTACCTCCACGACCGCATTGATGTGGTCGGTGTTGCTCCGTGGGTTTTGTTCCGGTTGAGCCGGCAATTGTTGATTAGTCTTGTTGAGCAATGTGAGTTGCTCTGCCAATTGTGCCACTACGGTGTTGAGGGATTCTTATTGAGCCGATAATCTTGCGTTAGTCTTCTTTTGTTCGTCCATGAATTATTCAACTCTTGCTTCGTGCTCCGACCTTGGTGGCGCTTGTAGGGGGTTGGGTGCCCTCCATCCTTGATTATAACCTGGGGGTCTATAGGGCCCCACTTGTTGCCTTGGTGGGTTGTTTTGTTGTTGGGGTGGCCTTTGTTGATACTGTGGTTGTCGAGAAGGCCGGGCTTGTGGTTGTTGCGGCGGTGGTTCTTGTTGTGGTGGAGTCAAGGCTCCTTCATTGTTGACGTATGAAAATCCGAGGTGACCCCCCTAGTAGCTTGGTTCACCTAATAACTGCTATTACCGGCAACATATTAAGCTTTCTCCAAAGCTCCGTCTCCTTGATCCTCTCCAACGAACATGACTTGGCTCTGATCCTGCCAGTCGCTCATGCTTCCTCCGAATATAGATGTGCTGGAGGCTCCATATGGCTCGCTTATCAACTTTTCTAGTCTCTCTACGGCTTTATGAAGAGAATCAAATTTGGTAGAGAGTTCTGCCACCGCTTTCGCTTCATAGATGCTCGACGGCTTTAAAGACGACAAAGATTGGCCCCTTTTGTCAGCCCATTGCTAGTTATTCGAGGCCATCTCATCAAGTAAGGCCATAGTGTCATCTGTTGTCTATGCCAAAATAGCGCCATTAGCCGTGACATCAATTATTTGTTTTGTGCTCGGTTGCAATCCATTGTAAAAGTTATACACTAGCTCCCACGGTTCAACGCTATGGTGGGGGCATTGGTGTTGGAGGTCCTTAAAACACTCTCATGCCTCATATAAAGACTCCTGAGGGCCTTGCCTGAAGGAAATTAAGGCGCTTCGTATCTTCACAGTCTTGGATGGCAGATAGAACTTGTTGACAAATGCACTCGCTAGCTCATCCCAAGTAGTGAAGATCCCCTCGGCTTGCGTCCTTAGCCAATATAAGGCCTTGTCACGGAGAGTGAATTGGAAAATACGCAGTCGGATAGCATCCGCCGGCATGCCAGGCATCTGGAAAGTCGCGCACTTCACCAAGAATATTTGCAAATGGTAGTGTGGGTTCTCTTGAGAATTTCCATGGAATAGGTCTTGTTGCATCAACACTACGAGTCATGTCTTTAACTCAAAGCTCTTGTCGGCCGCCAACTCCGGCATGGCTATAGAAGAGGTGGTATATGTGGTCTTAGGTCGTAGCCTATCTCGGATGGAGACAAGCCTAGCCATACGTTGTGCTAGCTCTTCTGGTGTTTCCGACGTAGCCATTTGATTTTTCTCTATAGTAGATCTCCTCTCGGCTCTAGGCCTCCTTGTCATACCCTCGATCTCATGATCAAATAATATGTCTTCTTGGGACTCCTTTGATCTCGTGTACATGCACAAAAAGAGAGAGTCTCGATAGAATTGTTAGCACAATAGAGGAATAAAAAGGTGAAAATAAGAAATAAGAATAAAAAAGGAAACAAATAGCTAGGTAAAGAAAATAAAATACCATCACCTCCCCGACAACGGCGCCAAAAACTTGATCGCTCCCAGATATACACCCGAAAAACAATTGTAATTTTACCATAAGCGCAAGGTGTAGTGGCGAGCGGGTATCGAACACGAGGAGGGACTAATGACTGTACTCTATCTTGATCACTAAGCTATTGGTGGAAGGTTGATTTTTGGAATGTTGTTGTCACAATCATTCAATTAACAAGTCAAATTCAATATTATAGAAGTGTCTAGGGCTATGAAATTTCCACTACGGATCGTCATTCATCTCTGTGAATCGCGAATCTCAATGTTGCAAGACTTGAATTGAGGTGAACTAGTCGTAACTAAATAGAGAACCAAGCTCACGCTCTCGTGCTATTGCGGTCTATAGCAACCTAGATTAGGGCCCACTCTTATGCAAACCCTAACCTAAGCCACTAGCATTAAAATCGACATCATCGTTCAATCGTCCCTCGAGCTCACTCTCGTGCAAACTCGAGTTACTATGTAGATTGTGATATCTCGTATTCGTCCAATCTCTTGCAAACAAACATGTGTATAGATTTAGAATAAAAATGCTAGCTTTGGCCCAATCTCTTGCAAACCAAGTCCAGTGAATCTTGATTATAAATCTAAATCGAATATCTAGGCCTTCCCATCGATCGAAATCCAATCTCTTGCAAACTTCATATCGATAGAAATTCCTAACTATCCGTAGTAAATAAATCACAACCTAACCTCCTATCAATTCTAGCAACATATAAATTCATTCATCACAAATTTGAAATTAGATCCATAGGGTTCATCTATATGCCCTAGAACAGAGAATCTACTCACAACTCATCAAGGCAATAACAAAATCAATGATAGAAATCATATTGCAATTTGTTGTGAATGGAAATAACCAGAGTCGGTTAGGATTGCGGGTATCTTAGAGATACGCCCATATCTATATATTCGATGTATCTACTCTCCTACCATGCCTATAAATAAAAGGCTGGGGGTTCCTCCCCCAGTAGTTGATTCATAACACGTTATTAGCACGACTCTAAAAAAAATTTTCTTTTCCAAAAAATTTTCTTTCCGTTCGTTGCGAAGGCGTAGGCGAAGGCGAGACGGGAGATCCACGAGCACGGTGCAAGGCTTCCTCCATCAAGGGTCGTCATCCGCGTAGGGCTTCGAGCAACCGTCGCTATATCCGGAGGACGGATATAGAGGTAAAAGTACTACAAACAATACTTTTAATCATACGTATGATTGCCCCTCCCCTAGATCTCGCAAGATCGTCATGGGGATTCATCGTCGCCTTGAAAACGACGGATTTTTCATCCCCAAAACTCAATTTTTAGGGTAAAAACCCGAATTTTGAACCCTCCGGCGGCTAGCCGTCGCCGGAAACCCCCCCACCCAGCTCGTCGGAATCCTCTCCCCCCCTCCTTGGCCGCCTCCCCCTGCAGGGGGGCGGCCCCCGCCGCCGCCCCTGCAGGGGGCGGCGGCCCTCGTGGCCGCCTCCCCCTGCAGGGGGGCGGCCCCCGCCGCCCCTCCTGCAGGGGGCGACGGCCCCCGAGGCCGCGCCCCCTGCAGGGGGCGGCGGCCCCGGTGGCCGTGCCCCCCTGCAGGGGGCGGCGGCGGCGCCGGCCCCCCCCAAAACCCTAATCTGAAAAAAAAGAAATATATTAAAATGATACAGCCTGTGGGCCTGAAGCCCACAGGCCGGCTGTGGGCTTCAGGCCCACAGGCCAATTATTTCATAAAAAAAAAAGCCTGTGGGCCTGAAGCCCACAGGCCGGCTGTGGGCTTCAGGCCCACAGGCCGATTTTTCTTTAGAAAAAAAAAGAAAAGAAAAGAAAAAAGTCTATGGGCCTGAGCCCATAGGCCGACTGCGGGTTTGCAGACCCGCAGGCTGTTTTATCTGAAAAAAGGGGAGGGGGAAGCAAAGGCTATTAACAAGCCTTAAAAGGCAACTTGCTAGCCTAAAAATTAATTTAAAAGGGGGATTTAAGGGCAAAATATTCGTGAAAAATCACGGTAAATTACGGAACAAATATCGGGCAGGCGAGGACTTTTTGGGGATTCTTGGGGGGCTTTTGGGATGATGAGGGAAACTTTTCCCTCTGACAAAGAAAATGTTTATTTTGGGCTCTTAATCAATTTAATTGATTAAACCCATTCAATTTACAACCTTTGCATTGTAATGATTTTTTCTGCAAAAATCATATTTACATGCTTTGCATCTCTGGTATATTCTGTTGGATATTATATGCGTGGTTGTGCATTGTATTTAAAACTTAATAATTAGGAAGATCCTGCGACCGCTCTGCCGTTAGTAACCTAACCTAACGGTGTATGACGTTGCCCAGTGGTCCAATAATTATTAAGTGTTTAAATTATTTATCCATCCCTGCGAATATTAAATGCATGTGATGCCTGTGATGAAAATGTCTGATGAAAATGTTGATGAGCACAATATTTCTGCATGAATTGCTAAATGTGGTTTTTGGATCGGCCGTTTAGTCCCACAGTTTATTTCCCGCACTTTTCTTTTATTTTTGAGAGAAATTGTAGTGAGGAATTTATGTAAATGTCAAAGAAAGAAGACCAACTTCCATGGAGACGGAGGCCACGCTTGAAGATGGAGATATCATATGGGACCCACGGGGTTTCCAAAGTTGTATTTTCATTTTCTTTAAGCTGCAAAATTGTATAATTTGGACTGTGGACTTTTTTTGGACTCTTTCTTGTGGGACTGGCCGATCCACACATTTAGTTTTTCGTTAAATATTGCCTCCGCATGAAAATGTTTTCTCTGAATTAATTATTAATTCATGCATGTTTGTGCTCTGCTAGATAAATGGCTAATATTGCAAGCGTTAATTTCGAAGTACTGGAAGCATCAGTTAGAAACTATCTAAGCTGGCAGCTAGATGTAAAGTTTCACCTGCGGGCAAAGTCCCTCATCGCTGCTGTGACTGAAAAAAAAAGAAAATGTTAGCGATATAGAGAAGGCGCAAGCCATCACCTATATTCGCCGCCATGTGGACAAGACCTTAAAGGCTGAATAGCCTTACGGTCGAAGATCCACTTGAGCTATGGACTGCCCTTGAGGACGGGTATAAACATCAGAAAGATGTTATACTCCCAAGGGCACGATATGAGTGGGAGAACATGAGACTACAGGACTTTAAGTCCATTGCTGAGTACAACTCAGCACTTTTTAGCACCACCGCACGCCTGAAGTTGTGGTGAAAAAGTATCAGAAAATCGCATGCTGGAAAAGACGTATACGTCCTTCCATGAAAAAGATGCGATACTCATGCAGCAATACCGTGAACGCAAGTTCACCAAGTATTCCGAGCTGCTGTCATGATTACTCATGGCCAAGCAAAACAGAGAGCTTCTTCTCTCCCCTCACAATATACGCTCCCCAGCACTGCCCCCCACCAGAAGCTCACTATTCCCCTTCCTTCAAAAAGAAGAGAGATAATAAAAGAAAAGAAAGACCACAGAAGGGGGGTCAACAGAAAAATGCCAAGGGCCATGTACAGCAGCAGCGAAATAATGAAAGTAAGCGGAAGTTCACGAGGCACAGAAATAACAAAAATTGAAATGATATACCCCCACCCAAGAGGGAATGGGAAGACCAGTGCCAAAATTGTGGCCTGAAAGGCCACTGGTCCAGAGTGTGCCGAACTCCGCATCATCTCCAGGATTTGTATAAAGAGAACAAGAAAAATAAAGCTGAAACAAACCTGATGACATCTGATGCTCCAGTTAAGTTTTTCAGCTGGCGACTTCGAAAATAATGACATGCTTGACTAGCCTTTACTTTTATCTTAGCAAATTATTTAGAACATCTCACGTTATGAGAGCTTTTGTATTACGCAATCTGTTTTGGTTGAAAAATTCTAGTAGACAATAAATAAATATGTCTATCTGAATATGCATGTGCCTTTATGTTTCATCTGTTGAAACTGCTCTCATAAATAATTAGTAGACAATAAACACGTACGATCTCTTTCAATACAAAGCCCAATATCAGGGCTATATTGAAGATCCAGGGAATGCAACACTGTTGCCCCCAAACGACACAAAAATAAAGGATACACTAATCCCTCCGAATTCCAAAAGAAACTTTCTAAGTTTCTAGGACATCTGTTGCAACAGATTCCACTTGGAAACAGCAAATGTAAATGAAAAAAAAAATTACCGTATGCAACGTCTCAAGAACAAGGAGTAAAATCCACACTTGAACGTTTTGAGAGCCTTATAGGCCTCCACCATACGAAGATTCGGAGAAAGGAAGCAGAATTTAAATGGAGCACCTGAAGTGCCCGACATCAGCCGAGTTTTTACTCCGGCATGATGGACTTGGCCACCCTGGATTTGTGATGATGCATCGCACCTTATCCTATGGGTATGACTTGAAGAACCAGAAGATTCTTCAGAAGGGAAAACATCCCTCGCATCCCTTACTATAAGGGAAAACTAATTGCAAGGCCATCTCCACAATAAGTTGAAAAAGAATCTCCACGCTTCCTCAAAAAGAATACAAGGAGATAGATGTGGATAAAATCCACCACCCCTAGTGGGCTATTTCAGTACTTCACTGTACTGATAAATGCATCCTCAGAATATCCGTACGTGTGTCTACTACAGACCCGCAAATTAGCTTTTCCAAAGCTATTGGCCCAAAAATAAAAATGTTGCGGGCACATTTCCCAGACAATAAAATGTTGTAAATAAGTCTGGTTAATGTTGGGAAATATACCTCCCAGTCTTTTCAAGAGTACTGCCAATCAACGGGAATTAAAAATGAACATACAAGTGCCGCATGTTCATACCCAAAATGGGTCGGCAGAGTCACTGAAAAGTAGACTCCAATGGACTGAACGTCCATTAAATCCCGATTGCCTATGGATGCATGGGGACATGCAAACTCTGCATGCTGCATCGTGAATGAAAATAAGACCCTTTGGAGGTCAGAGTCTCCAATGCAACTTGCATATGGAATGCCACCGAACATTTCTCATCTGAGAATCTTCGGTCGCGCAGTCTAAAATCCCCATTGCACCACCAAAGAGGACCAAAACGGTACTCAACGTCGCCTAGGTATCCATGCAGGGTTTGACTCACCCTTACTTATAAGATACCTAGAACCCCAAACGGGCGACGTAATTAAGGCACACCTTGAAGACTGTGATCTCGATGAGACGAGTTTCCCAAAAATTGGCCCAAACACTGGAAAATCTGGCGCGAAGAAAATTATAACGTGGGATACAAACAGCTTGACCCACTATGATCAGGTAACAATACAATATGTAGATGAGATCCAGAAGATCTTCCACATACAGAACACTGTTCACTAATTACCGGAATCATTTATTGACAACCAGAAGATTGTCAGATCACACATCCCTGCTGCAAAAACTCCAGCTAAGATTGACATCCCCGAGAATGGATGCAATCCACCAGCAGCAGAAGTGGCTGATCCTCAACAGAAAAGAGGCAGACCACCAGGCTCCTAGGACAAGAAACTCCTGGCGACCTTAAGACAATACTACCACAGGACAATGAGCTCCTGTCCACACCATCACCCTTCCCGGAATCCACTGCAGAGGAATTGCCGGGAAAAAGTGAAATTAAGTAAATGTTGTACGTACTGGGGAGGTGTTGGACAGATAGAACATAAATTGTCGACAATGTATTCACGTATCATATTGCCATATACATCGCAATGGCGATGATGTTTGTAAATTATCGTTCCACACTCCGTTGCTAGAAGGCAAACGTAGAGGTTGGCCAAAATGTGGAACGTGGCAATAGAAGATGAGCTGGACTCACTTATGAAACGTGAAATGTTCGGACCTGAAGTCCAGACACCAAAAGGTGTCAAACCTGTGGATAAAACAAAGTATTGCAAACATAAGGAAAATAAATACAAAATCGTATGCTATACGGTACAACCTATAGCCCAAGGAAAATTTCGCTGAAACTAGGGATCGAACAAATTCAAATGAGCATGTCTCATAAATGATGCATCAGTCTCCCTAAGTTATCAAAAGCGAATATCTTACGATTTGGCGAAGGAAAATTTTGGATATGCCGTTATTGGATGTTGTGACGGCATACCTTCGTGGATATCTTGTAAAGATAATTTCCACTCTCCTTAAAATGCCTGAATAGACTTCGGGACGTCTATTCAAGAAAAACAATAAGTATAAATAAATGTACAACCAAGAGAATCACTTGACAAGTCAATGATTCCTACTGAAGGTTGTCTTTGCATCTGTGCAAAGAACAGGATTAGAGACCTTAGTTGTAAACAACTAACATCTCATCGGATCTCCTGAAGAGAAAATCGAAATAAATGTACAAGCTTGACTTTTAAACATGAAATAAAAAGACCTATGCAAATATAAAAACATGGCTCATAGAATCCTGTTACAAACGCCCAGAAGTGCGTTGGAGATATTAAAAGGACCATTGTCATCCAAAGTACACCTACGGTGGTACACTTACTGGATGAACAAAAAGAACCCTTCCGATCGCTGGAAGAGGGGGAGGATATAACTGGTCCTAAAGTCCCTTATCTTAGTGCAATCATGCACTCCTGGCTAACTGCATGTGTCCCGGTATAGCAATTGCAGTAAACTCATTAGCCAGAGATATTTGGCACCTAAAAAGGGCCATTAGACCTGAGTTAAGCCTTCTGCGCTTCCTCCAAGGGTCGAAATATTTGGACTTACAAAATGTAGTAGCATCCTCCAATGTTTATGCAAATGCAGGTTTCAGGTCCAGTCCCTATGCTGAGAAATCACAGAACGGGTACCCACAGTGGGATGGCCATCCCCTGCAGATCTGCAAAGCAACTTATGAAGGCAACATCATCCTATCTTTCCGAGATCCGCACCATTCCAGAATCACACCAATGGTGTATTTGAGGGCGCCTGGTGGTACATCACATCCCAGTGACGACTGGGATAGAGGCTGGTTCTGTGGAGCTGACCATATAGTCTGAAGACCACATCAGAGGCGACGAAACTTAGCAACCTCTTCAGATTTTTTGGATTCAGCAGCTGCCTGATGGCGATAAAGTTCGTAATCTGTGTACATTTTCGGAATATTGTAAATAGGAGTGATGAGATAAGCCTACGAGATCTGAAAGCCTAAGAGCCTTTACAGATCAGGGGGAGTTGACAGAATTTGTACTCTTTTCCCTTAGTTATGGTTTTTCCCACTGGGTTTTCCATAGCCAAAGGTTTTAACGAGGCAAATCACATCAACTCTGGATCCTGAAGTATCCACCCCTCAGTGACGCTCAGAATCCAGAAGTATTCATGAGCAGAGTCACTTGTACAAATCAGGGGGAGTTAAAGAGCGTTTGCACTCTTTTTCCTTAACTATGGTTTTTCCCACTGGGTTTTCCATAGCTAAAGGTTTTAACGAGGCAAACCTCACCAACTCAGGATCCCGAAGTATCCACCCCATGTGAGACTCTTATCACGCTCAGAATCCCGAAGTACTCTTGAGCGGAGTCCACACCTATGGCTGGATAAGGGGGAGTGTTGTGAATGGAAATAACCAGAGTCGGTTAGGATTGCGGGTATCTTAGAGATACGCCCATATCTATGTATTCGATGTATCTACTCTCATACCATGCCTATAAATAAAGGGCTGGGGGTTCCTCCCCCAGTAGTTGATTCATAACACAATTCATAATTAAAAGAGAACAATTCATAAAAGTGCAAATATTCGAGAGAATAGACAAACCAGATCTGAGTTTTTCAATCTCCAAAGAACAAATTACAATTAGAAATAACCTAAAATCTATTTTTTGGTCTCTCCCTAAGCTGGGATAAAAACTGGGCTTAAATACATGCCCAAAACGGCCAAAGAAACCCTGACAGAATTGCCCCTGGCGCAGCCCAGAACCCAGTTTTCGACTCAGGCTAGCAGCGCTACTCGGCCAAGTGGAAATCTCACTCAGCTGAGTTACAGACCCAAGTAAAAACAGAGAAGTTGGGGGTTTGGGCGCTCTGGCACTCTGCGCCACTCGGCCGAGTGGGATTTATCACTCGGTCGAGTGGATTTCCTACTCGGTCGAGTGGGTCTTCTACTGTGCTCCCTAGAATTCTAGAGAGTTCACCTAGATTTCCTTCAGACATTCTGACTCACTCGGGCGAGTGGAGTTCTCTACTCGGCCGAGTGGAATTATCCACTCGGTCGAGTACATTATGGCGGTGAAGTTTTCATATCAGTTGTACTCGGCCGAGTACGCTTCTTCACTCGGCTGAGTGGACTACGTACTCGGCCGAGTGGCCTGTTTCTGGAATCAAACCTTATCCTCCTCGCCTCTTTGTCGATTCTATCGATCTTCTTCTTCTTCCGCTCATCATCCAGCACTGTTAGCTCCTCGATAAGGCCATGGGCGACTCTCCGGTACGTATGCAAGTCCTTTAATCTCATTTATGCTCCCGATCGCTCCATATTTCCTGAAATCCGACAGAAACAAGAAACAGTGAAAAGCAACGCAATATCGTCAAATAATCGTGAAAAACGCGATATGGGCGAACTAATGGTATGTAAATATGCAGAAAAAATGTGTAAAATATGGACCGATCAGGCTTCCCGACCGCCTCAAAGCTCTTGCCTATAGTTGGAACCCCGGATGAGCCACCTCGGTGCTCAGGAGAGTCCATTCTATGTGCCCTGGAAATCGGGCTTCACTCGCGACTCTGCCCCCGTTGGTCATTGTGCTTAGAAGAGGGGCGCTCAGCCCGAGGGGGCTTCTGCCTTGATGGGGGCATCCTTTGCACCTAGGGCTTGGCGGTCTCCTGCCAGAGTGGCTCTCCACAGCTTGATCTCACAGGATGCTCTCCCGCACTATCTTGATCTATGCATAGGGGACTTCTAGGCTCCCTTGCTGGATCCTCTCCCACGCTGCGGTGATGTAACGTCGCTGTCGGGCAGTTGCTTCTTCACCAAGCCATCTTTGTATTGCGGCCTCCTCCTCATCGAACCGTTTCTACCAAGCGGTCACATCTTCATCATCGAGACGCCTCTGCAGAGTGGCCAACTCCTCTTCATCGAAGCACTTCCTTTGAGCGGCCGCTTCTTCATCAAATTCAGGAAGGAGGTTCTGATTCACATTGAGGGGTCCAGAGGGGTCTGGTGTTGGAGGCCGTCTCGCAGATTTTACCGCAGCCAAGTTCTTCATTACTCTGTCGAAGTTCTCAAAGCTTTGATAGACACCTCGGGCTGCGGCCTCAGTGGCAGCGTCTGGCCCTTCAAAGGATGCATCTCTCTAGGGGACCTCCTAGGAGAGGGGGTCTCCTCGAGCATTGGCTGTTTTCCGCTACGATGATAGCGGTGACTTTGTATGGGGTCTGCCATAGATGTAACCATTGTTCTCACAGACTGTGCCAAATGTTATGGGGTAAAATCCGCTAACATTGAATTTGTATTAAAATGGGAATCACAGTTACAATGATTACAAGTGTTTGGGGTTTAGACGAAGATAATCACGCATTCGAGAGCACTTTGAGGAAGAAGATCTCAAGGTCGCCCATCGTTTGGTGAAGGTCGCCCACCGTTTGGTGAAGGTCGTCGCGGGTCGCTTCGACCGCTGGTAGCTAGGGCAAGCTTCCTGTAAGAAGAAAAACTCGTCAGAAAGGCTCGGTTGGCTGTTAACCGAGAGCCTCTCTGATGCCTAAGTCAATTGATGACTATTTGGGGAACGTCGGACATGCTGGGCGATCTCAGAAGTAGATTGGTCCCCGTGTGGCGGACTTGTGTGGAAGGCCTGAATATATTGTGGATATTCGACCTTGAATGTAAATAGAATTGTTACGGTTTCTTACTCATTAGTCAACCCCTTTGTCGATGGAGGAGAGATGGTATTTATAGGCTATTGGAGTTGGTTGCTTTAGCTGAGCTGGCGGAGTCAGGGTGTCGAAAGGTCGGCCGAGGATGTCAGAGCTGAAACTGTCAGGTACGCAATTGTCATGCTGTCAGGCATGAAATTGTCAGGCGCGCAGGCTATCAGGCATGAGACTGTCAGAGATATTTGTGGCGTGTTGCCTTCATCTTGAAGTCGCATGTCCTTCCTTGGGCACACTTCTTCTGAGCGGAGTGTAAGACGAGCTACCTTTGGGGCATGCTAGCGTAGATCGTGTGTGATCAGCCGGAGGGTTATTCTCTTCGGTTCGATTGACAAGTCTACCGCTCTGCAGGCGCGGGCCGCTCTGAGCCTCGGCGAGCTTCTCTAAGCCTCGGCGAGCTTCTCTGAGTCTCGGCGAGCTTCTTCTTGGAGCTAGTTCTCACTAAGGAGATTCGACGGGCTATTTACTTGGGCTTTGATTATACGAGCCTTGATCGACTGGGATGATCTTAAGGTCGTAACAAAAATGATACAAAGAGAGCTATGATTGAATCTTGAAAAATCAAGAGCTGCGATTAAAAATTCTGAAAATTAAGCCCCATCGTTTTAAAGATGAAATGGAGAGATGTGAAGGAGAAGCATGGTGCGGACGATAATGGAGCGCGAGGGTGTGTTTGTATCGATTTTTGGATGAATTTATGACATGACACAGAAATTTATGATGCAAGTGAATTTATGGCGTGAGTAAATTTATGTTTGTGTGTGTGTTAATATGACATAAATGGGTGGATGGTAAGACAATGCGAATAAGGCACGATAATTACGTACTAGCCTTTTAATAAGACACACTCATGTTAATTATCTTGCAAAAAAGGTACGCCCAACGGATAATGGGATCTGAATACAAGACCAACACCTCGGGAGGAGGGGGTAATTAAATAAAATAAGATGGTAGAAAATAAAGAACCAACTCATGAATACTCACATGCTACTCATGAATACTCACATGCTACGTTGCACGAACACGAACATGCTGACATGCAGATGACGCGACATGATATAGCAACACTAAAGCAAATTTCCAAGAGTTAGACTACTTGCACCACAAGGATGCAGTGCAGGTCCTCATTTCTTCTCCGAAAATAGCAAAAAGTAGGAGAGAGGTCGTATAGAATACATAGGAAATGATTTTTTTTCCCACATTTAGTAAGTAATAATGTCCTGCACATAGTCCAGCTCATTTCCAAATGGTATATTAAAAATAAAAGTATAATCCTGGATGAATATGTCTAACTCGAAACGTATCAACTGAATCCCAAAGCATTAATTCGAGACTGCATGGTCCCACTGTATCTCTACAGCTGAAATCATTGACAGGGCGAGAGCAATGGCATGCATGCATGAGGTGACAGGCTTGACTCGAAAGGGTACGATCAATGGTTAACCCCATCAAGAAGAATCATTACCATCATTATTGAATCTTCCTTCACACGTGGCCGCTGTTTTGTGGTTGCCGACTTTATGCACGTACGACTTTGCATCCACCATCTTGGCACCATTGGTCTATTTGTGGATCTCGCCCTCCATCGACCATTCAATGCTCACGTGCACTATAGCAACGTTGCACCAAATCTCAATTACTTCAAAAAGTCAGCATTTGTTATTTTATTTAATGATCGGTTATTTTGATGTTTGTTTTTAAAAACTAAAGTTTTTAAGGAAAGTTAAAATCATTCCGTCGATTTAGGAATGGATAAAGTTTTGTTCATGCAAAACCGTTAATTTTTAAAGAATAGATCGATAAGTAAATATATTTAAGTTCACTCATTATTTGATACATTAGGATTATAGAATATGACGACCAAAACAAACGGAGCAGATCCTTATAAAAATATTAAAGAGTTGGATTTTTAAAAAGCAACGAGTGAAGTTCTCATATAACATATGATTCATATCTTTCTTGATAACTACTTGGATAGAAGAAGGAAAAGATGACTATAGTGATCCGGTTAAAAGTCCAAATCCTTCCAAAAGTTGAACATTTCATAAAAGAATATGAAAGTCATAGATGTAACCTTGATATTTTCTTTAATACATTTTTTTATGTCTAGTTAATATCTGACAAATAAACAAATCTGGTTCGAATCCAAATTTGTATTTGAATAGTATGATTTTGAGTAAGAATAAATATATTCTTATTTGTTTCCAAAAATTTTGCAATGGAAACATGATATGAAAAAAATTTAAATTTTTGTTAAAAGTAAACATATTTTTCATTGTGTTTTGACTCAAAATTTAAATAGGATTAAACCCTTTTGACACAACTTTTTCTGTTATTGGTCACTGTAACGGCATGTATTTTAGGCGTATTGGTTTGCGAGCGTGCCTATATTTTTGCTTCAGTCGTCCATATATTTTTTTACTCGTATGTTCTTTTATCCTACCCGTCGACGCGAACGTACGTGTCTCTGTTTTTAGAAATTTTTACCATAGTTCTAATAACTATCTTTTAACTTAAAACTAATAACCATAACTAAATGACTAACCCTAACCACCCTCCGTTGCCAGCCTACAATGTTGGTGAGATCCAACATATCATTTAATCAAACCCCACCCTCAACCGTTTGGTTTCGTTTCAGTATAACCCCCTTCACTATCCCGTTCTTCATCATCCCCCTACATCATCATCTCCATTTTGTTCAAGCTTCCTGCAAACAACAACAGCAGCAACAACGCCATCCACCTCCTTCAATCCCACACCAATAATCAACCCAAAATCAATCTGAACCCAAACTCATTCATCCCAAAAATCAAACAACCAAATAAAAACTAAAAATCATCAATTGATTTCAGAAAACTGAAATTGAAGAGGAAGCAACAAAATTGAAGCTGAAATCAAGCAATTCAACCCCCCATTCAACCCAATTTTATTCTTCCTTCCTCCCCTACGTCGAATCCCCGCTGCCCTAGCCCAAGCCGCCGGCCTCCCCTTACGCGCGATGTCGCCCGCCTCCAGGCCTCTGTGCGCCCACCTCCTTGCCGCCGTGCCTCGGTCGTCGCCCGCCGCTGCACGCCCCCACCTCTCAACCGCCGCACCGCCCTCCAGACCCGCCGCCCCCTTGGCCGCGCCGTCACCGGTCCCCCTTACCGCCGCCGTGCCCTTGCGTCGTGCCCCTTGCCGCCTCTCTGCAATAGAAAAGAGAAAAAACAGTGAAGAAGAAGAAAGGAAGGGAACAACAGACATAAGAGGGAGAGGGAGAGGTAAAGTAGGTTTTATTAAGTTCATTTAAAAAAGATTAGTTTTATATAAAGTTAAGTTTTAAAGTTAGTTTATTAAATAAGTTATAAATATATATGTTATATTATATAAGTTTAAGCTTTTAAATATAAGTTAATTTTTATACTAAGTTAAGCTAAAGTTAAAGTTATATATAAGTTAGTTAATAAGTTTGGGTTAATAATGTATGTTAAGATAATTTTTAATATAAGTGTTTAATATTAGTTATTCTTTAAAGTTTTTGATATAAGTTATAATATAAGTTATTAATTAAATTTAAGTTATGATTTTTAATAACGTTAAGTTAAAGTTTTAATTGGTTATTTTATAAGTTATTAGCTATAAGTTAGTGTATAAGAGTTAGTTTACATGCCCTCTTAGCATACTATTAAGTTGTGGAGCTAACTCAATTTAAACAACTGTGAAACCAGGTACCCCTACCGCTGACCAAAACGCGCCATTCGCTACAAGGCAATTCGGTAACTCTTCGTATTATTATCATGGGCTTTAAAGCAAAAACAAATGCATGCTAAAATTAGTTTCTTTTCATTAGAAATTGATCGATTGAACCGTTAACTAATCTTGATAATCTGCACATTATCGCTAAAGACTGCATGCTAGTATTGAAAAATGTGTAGATCTAACTAATGATTCCTGGATTGTAAATAGGGTAAAATTCACAGACACTTGGGTTTTGGGGTAACTTACAATAGCAAGTGTGCGGGAGCGACCAGTCCGATCTTTGTTGT
Source organism: Scilla litardierei (assembly GCA_030789695.1). Lineage (NCBI taxonomy): Eukaryota > Viridiplantae > Streptophyta > Magnoliopsida > Asparagales > Asparagaceae > Scilla > Scilla litardierei. The sequence goes on along the minus strand of CM061142.1, from coordinate 750,469,242 downwards.
TGTTGTCCTAACCCGCCAGTCGGTGACAAAAATCACAGACATGAACCGTAGAATATTGAACAGTATTGAATTTGTTGAACAGATTTGGGTTAACCCGGGAACGCGCACCTGTGGTATCATGTGGACTCTTGGTTGCTTACCATACTACGCTTTATAAGTCACGATCTAGGTTCAGGCACAGTAATACACACGTAACATGGTCTCTTTTTAACGTACATTTAATTGCTGGAAATTGTTGATAGTTGTAAAACTACAAGTTACATTTCTGCTCTATTTTCTTACCATTATTGTTCGCACTTTACTTTTCCTCGTTTATAGATTGTCATGCTTGCACTTTGTTTATATCTCCATGCTTAGAGATACTTTGAGTTACATCTGATCCTGGCGACCCTTCTCTTTGTGATGGACCCGCCAGATATCTCTCAGGTTGAAGAGTTTGCACCAGAGGCTGCAGACATTGAGTTTGCTATTGAATTTGATCAACACGACCAGCAGGACGCTGAGTATTGAGAGTGAGTGTGGGAGTTTTACTTTGTTGCTTTCAGAGTGGTTTGATGTATCATTTGTTTTCCGTTGTATTTTTTTCCTTTCTTGTACGCTGCTGCGTTGTAATAAGGTTGTAACCCACTTTCATTATAAGTATTTTGGTGTGTTTCTACAACAGAGCCTATGTTGACTTCATTGGTACCGAGCAGGACTTGTGCATGTTCCAAATAGTACGGGCCCCGACAGTGGGTCGTTACAAGTTTGGTGGCCCATGCAGATCTGCGCTAAATACCACATAAACAATACAGGAAGTTCAGAATATGCTGTATAAAATACTTGACGCGTGTTCATATTTCACCTTTTGCACACGCTCTTTATCGTGTTTTCATATGCATTTCATCTCATTCCATGTTGTATATATCACTTTTTTTGGTTCATATTGACTATTGGGTGTATTGTTTGTATTTCAGGTGAATGTCAGCATTTCAGTGTCTTCTGGAGTCAACCTTGCATGTGGGAACAAGGCGCGCTTATACGGCGGAGATTCGATGGCCAAAGATGAGGATTCGTTGTTCTGGAGCTTCAACCGATCGGGTGGACGACTCACCTGATCGGTTCGTGCACATATATCCGACCTGAACAGAAGCTGAAATGAAGAAGACCCCACCCAATCAGTTTTGCGATCGTGTGGCTACCACAGAGCTCTCTATTTTGTGAGCCGAACTCCACACGATCGGTTGTCTTCCCAACCAATCGGGTCATCTCCTCGGGTCATTATGGGGAAGAGCTCACCTGACCAGTTGACACTTCAACGGATCAGGTGGCCTTTTCTTCCCCTTTCGTGTACTTCTGCTCATTCATTGAAGATCTACTATCATTCCAGAGTGACTTTTGGTGATCTCTTATGTTTTCTAGCGTCTGCATCGTCGTTAGCTTTCTAACGATAGGTCGCATGTCCAAATCCGATTTTTCTACATTTTTCTGGAATTTTCTGAATGCGGCTGGGTGCTGAAATTGGGAGCTGTCTGGAATTTGACTTCAACCAATCGGTTGGCTATCCACCCGATCGGTTCTGGTCATTTTCAAAAGTTTAGAGTTTCTGTTTTCTTCCACCCGATCGGTTGAACTTCCAATCAATCGGGTGGCCCTGTTTTAGCAGTTTTAGTGGGTTTTTGGACCCGAACTGTTAAGGTTTTGTGGGGTCTTATAAATATGGGATTGTGCACGACTTGAAGGGGATTCTCCCCTTTTTCAGTAGTTTTCTTCCCAACTTTAGGGGATCTTTAGGTTCGGTTAGATTAGGGCTTCTACTTTAATAAGTCTTGTAATGGATTGATGATTCAATGGCAAGATAAGTATTTTTTTTCCTATTTCCATTGTTTTATGTTAATTTTATTGTGCTTGATGGTGAATGTTTGTTTGTCCATTTTATTTCTTTCTATCATGTTCTTCACCATTGAGTAGTGTTTGATGAACCCTAATATCGGTTAGAGTAGGATTGATGTTTGGGATTTTACATTTGACTTGATTGCATGGCAAGTGTTTGATGGATTGTGTCAATGAGGATTTCTAGCAATCTGAGTCCAATTTGTATGGCAACACACTAGATGTGTTGGGGGTTGGGGTCTGGATGCTTGTCCTATCAAAATCCGCTTTGATGTATTGTTAGGAATCACATTTGACCTAGTTGGCCATTAGGGTTATGCGGGGGCGTTTTATTGTCACTGGCAGGAGAAAGACCACCTTTAACCTTCGGACCAAGGGAAAATAAAACTGGCGTTTGATCCCCTAGCCACAGCTCACACCCTTAGCGTTGACATCGAATCCTCGCACGTGGGAACGGCTTGGACTAAATGTTGAGAGTTATCATTGTGGTCTTAATGCTCCCGGTTACGGAGGGTGTTAGACATGGGAATGCCCACCGTCCGAAATTGGGTAGACCTAGCGTATCATCCTGGGCATCGACCAGAATATCGGGCCCATAGGACGCTAGGTACCACCTTTAGGGGCAATGTCTCACCCTGGGTCAAGTCGAATGCCAAGTGTCATGAGTGCTCTAGCCCGTGTTAGTTGGGATTCATTTCTTGTCTTTTTTATATCTTTCTTTTATTTCTTCACTATTCACTCTTATTATCCGCGTAGCTCTCACACAACCTAGGCGAGGTTGGTAGCCATTCAATCCATCCACCTCCATGTGTTCGATAAACTCGCACCCTACACTAACCGTACACTTGCGATAAAACGACATCGCACCCAAACCATAAACGGGGCGTCGGTCAAGTTTTTGGCACCGTTGCCGGGGAGGCGTTTGGTTTGCTATTAGCTTAGCTTAGGTTCGTTAGACTATGCATAAAAAAACAAATACAATAACCAAGAAATTTCTCCCCCACCATTATATTATCTTTTTTATTCTCTTGTACTATTGACGCTCCTCTCTAGTTTTCTTATTTTTGTTGTCCAGATATCTTTGCTATTACCATGTGGAGACCAAATTTCTTTGCTCAGATGGGAGGCTATGATCCTTATTCATTTGTGCTTTGTAGATTTATGAGATGGCAGGGCATGTGCTTAATGATTGCCCATTTACGCCTGAGAGCCTCATTCTAAACCAAGGCCAAACATTTTCCCACAACCTTAGCCCAAACACCTCCCATCCATTTCCTCAACCTTATATCCCTCCACCAACACAGGAAAAATCAAGTCTTGAGTCTCTCCTTGAAAGTGACATGTTTAACCAAGGCCAAATATTGTAAAACTTTATGGTACCAATCACCGAGCCTACACTGAGGATAGAGAGGATAGAGGAGAGGATATACACACTTTCATGGTTGAGACCACCATCCCATCAGCCACCATAGACACATCTCATGCCGATGTCCCATTTTTCCAACACTACAACTTGGATGACAATGCATTTTTTGATGATGATAGTGAGGATGGGTTGATTTCTCTAGGATCTATGTGAGAGACTTCTCATCTCGATTTGGATACCACACATGAGTCCTACGAGAGCACCGAGGAGACTACAGAGTTTATGCATACCGATGAGGAGGATGTGTGTGAGGACGCGAACACTACGACCACATACGAGTGGTTTGCTCCACATCCACCTCCATTGTCATCTCTGTTGCTTCTTCTTCCTTGGTCTGTGGTCAACCACGATGATGTCATTCAGGACATCGGGCAGATGGTGGAACATGAGCATGTCGTCGAGGAGAATGTGCGTGAGGGCTTGAGTACGATGGTCCACTTCATGGAGCCCGAGTCACATCTACCTCTACCGTCACTCTCCACTTCTGCTGCAGCTGGGCATCTACTAGAGCATATTGCCCCTATTCAGGGAGATTTTCATACTCACTCTCACTCCATATTTAAGTCTCGCTTTTCACGTCCTATTTCTTTAGACTAATATATTGTTGACACACCATATCTCTCGCAGGACACATGATCAACTTCTCCTGAGGTATGCTGCTGTGTGTCACCACCTGGAGAGCCACTTCTCTTGGAGAGCGAGGATTTGGTCATCACTAGTACAAAGGATAGCGACCCATTCTCAGGGAGTATTCGTCACCCCCATCTTATATTGACGATTATCTCTGGGATACATTTATTTTGGGAAATAATTTCTTGCCATGGATTAATGCACCTCGTCCTTTGCAGGTCACATGTGGACACCTACTAAGGATGCTTGGAGATGCATTGCTTGGGTCCATTGGCACACGTGACACAACACTTCTGGCAGAGCCACAGCAGGAGCAGTTAGAGCAGCTACGTGCCCCACTCCAGATTTTGGATCCGCCAATGCTCAGGTGTATCCTAATCTAGTAGTGTAGAAATTTACCGCTTTTTAGTTTAGATTAGAATAATCTCGTCTCCTCTCATTAGCGAGGGGAGCATATCTAGGGTTTGCTTTTGCATCATAATAACCCATCATGTCGTGTCCTTCTATCATTTCACCCCAATCACCCTATCCTTGGTCTTTTGGCATTTTTCTTGGCCCCGTTATCATTTTTCTCTATGAGACCCCTACCACCTCCAAAGGGTGGGGATGCATGTTTTGCCTATTGTTCACTCTCCCCTTTATCTTTTATGCCCCGTATCGGATTTTCATATCTTTGGGGGATAGCTTATATTAGCTTGGGGGAGAGTATCACCCATAGTTATTTTTGTTATTTTTGATGCATTTTCCCTCACATTTTTTCTTTGCCCTCTCATGAGTGATCTTATTGCATTGAGGGCAATGCAAGATTTAGCATGGGGGAGTTGCATTTCATGCATGTTTCCTTTGTTTTCTTCCATTTTTCACCTTTTTATGCATCAAAAATTTTTCTTTTCATTTTTATGCATCATTCCCATCATGCATTTTTCTTTCTCCATTTCATTCTTGCCTCTTTCTAGAGATGAACCCTCAATGATATTTTGCCACTCATGCTTCACTTTTCGCATTTGAGCACCTTTTTCCATCACGCTATTTCTTTGCTTATTCAATGCTCATATATGTGTTTTGCCATCTTTTGGGTTTATTTGCTATATTCCGAGATTGTTGGTTGTGATTGCGTTTAAGGCATACTTCTAGCTATATATCGTATTTTAATATGCCTCTCTATTTGAAGTTCCTAGATTTTCATGTTTCACTTCCAAGAAACAGTTATTTAACATCCTACCTCCGTGCTTCTAACTCTTGCATGAAATACTATATGTATACTCTTATCACATGTGTTAGCTACTTTTCTACGGGATTAAGATAACCACATCCTTGTTCAGTGCTTTAATTCATGAAGGATTTTCTTGCCATGCTTGGATTTCTCAAAATTTTGCTTTTATTTTACTTTGTACATTCCCCCTCACCGTGCATCGTTCTCCCATTTAGGGGAGTGCACACCTTTGTACATATTTTTGTATAATGGTCCTTCGGGGTTCTTCGTAACCCGACGCCCTAAAGCCATCTGGCTTGGGATGCGTAGGCCGCCCTTGCATTCCATTGCAATCCCGCAAGTTTGCAAGACAAAAATATTAAAATCAAAACAAAAAACAAAAAAACAAAAAAACAAAAAAAATATAAACCATTGTATATAAGGAAGGCGAGAGTTTGTACAGAGTGATCTTTCTACTTTTTCTCCATCTCCTTTTGAAAATACAAGCAAGGCAAGAAAGTGTTTCCAATATCAAAAACGACAAGTGTGTGTGGCGATTCCTTACATCCTAGAGATTGATAGCTATTCACATGATTCATATCTATTCTTTCTTACTTCTTCATGCATGTATGGGTATCTCGTATTCACCGTTTGGAAGATTTGATAAGAATTTTGAGCTTCCTTATATTTGGGCAGATTATCTACTATAACATGTTATGATAGCTTTGCCTTTGCCAATGTCACGCTTCTATCTCTTTTGTGCACTATTGATATGAACCCATGATGCTTTATTATGAGATTGAATTCTTGATTTAGATTGTGATATGCTTTTCCTTTGTGCTTGATTGTGTTGGTGATTACATTTGTGGTTTGGAGAGGGCGATCAAGTATTCTTCGCTTTCACTTCTTGCTCTCGCACCCGAACTTCATTCCAACTCGTCTTCCTCGGGACGAGGAAGAGTTTAGCTTGGGGGCTTGACGCGTGTTCTTATTTCACCTTTTGCACACGCTCTTTATCGTGTTTTCATATACATTTCATCCCATTCCATGTTGTATATATCACCTTGTTGGTTCATATTAATTAGTGGGTGTATTGTTTGTATTTCAGGTGAATGTTGGCATTTCGGTGTCTTCTGGAGTCAACCTTGCATGTCGGGACCAAAGCGCGCTTATACGGCGAAGATCCGATGGCCAAAGATGAGGATTCGTTGGTCTGGAGCTTCAACCGATCGGGTGGACGACTCATCCGATCGGTTCGTGCACATATATCCGACCCGGACAGAAGCTGAAATGAAGAAGACCCCACCCGATCGATTCTGCGATCAGGTGGCTACTGCAGAGCTCTCTATTTTGTGAGCCGAACTCCACCCGATCAGTTGTCTTCCCAACCGATCGGGTCATCTCCTCGGGTCATTTTGGGGAAGAGCTCACCCGACCGGTTGACACTTCAACCGATCGGGTGGCCTTTTCTTCCCCTTTTGTGTATTACGGCTCATTCATTGAAGATCTGCTATTATTCCAGAGGGATTTTTAGTGATCTCTTATTTTTCTAGCGTCGGCATCGTCGTTAGCTTTCCAACAATAGGTCGCATGCCCAAATCCGATTTTTCTACATTTTTCTGGAATTTTCTGAGTGCAGCTGGGTGCTGAAATTGGGGGCTGTTGGAATTTGACTTCAACCGATCGGTTGGCTATCCACTCGATCGGTTCTAGTCATTTTCAGAATTTTAGAGTTTTTGTTTTCTTCCACCCGATCGGTTAAACTTCCAACCGATCGGGTGGCCCTGTTTTAGCAGTTTTAGTGGGTTTTGGACCCGAACTGTTAAGGTTTTGTGGGGGCTTATAAATATGGGATTGTGCACGACTTGAAGGGGATTCTCCCCTATTTTTTCAGCAGTTTTCTTCCCCCTTTAGGGGATCTTTAGGTTAGGTTAGATTAGGGCTTCTACTTCAATAAGTCTTGTAATGGATTGATGATTCAATGGCAAGATAAGTATTTCTTTTCCTATTTCCACTGTTTTGTGTTATTTTTATTGTGCTTGATGGTGAATGTTTGTTTGTCCATTTTATTGCTTTCTATCATGTTCTTCACCATTGAGTAGTGTTTGATGAACCCTAATATAGGTTAGAGTAGGATTGATGCTTGGGATTTTACATTTGACTTGATTGCATGGCAAGTGTTTGATGGATTGTGTCATAGTGATTTCTAGCAATCTGAGTCCAATTCGTACAGCAACACACTAGATGTGTTGGGGGTTGGGGTCCGGATGCTTGTCCTGTCAAGATCCGCTTTGATGTATTGCTAGTAATCACAATTGACCTAGTTGGCCATTAGGGTTACGCGGACGCGTTTTATTGTCACTGACAGGAGAAAGACCGCCTTTGACCGTCAGGCCAAGGGCAAATAAAACTGGCGTTTGATCCACTAGCCATAGCTCACACCCCTAGCATTGACATCAAATCCTCGCGGGTGGAAATGGCTTGGACGAAATGTTGGGAGTTATCATTGTGGCCTTAATGCTCCCGGTTAGGGAGGGTGTTGGACATGGGAATGCCCACCGTCCGAAACCAGGTAGACCTAGCGTATCATCCTGGGCATCGACCGGAATATTGGGCCCATGAAACGCTAGGTACTACCTTTAGGGGCAATGTCTCACCCTGGGTCAATTCGAATGCCAAGTGTCATGAGTGCTCTAGCCCGTGTTAGCGGGGATTCATTTCTTGTCTTTTTTATTTCTTTCTATTATTTCTTCACTACTTACTCATATTATCCGCGTAGCTCTCACACAACCTAGGCGAGGCTGGTAGCCATTCAAGCCATCCACCTCCCTGTGTTTGATAAACCTGCACCCTACACTAACCGTGCACTTGCTGTAAAACGACACCGCGTCCAAACCGTAAACGGGGCGTCGGCCAATACTCAATGGAACTGATCAAACCTTATGAAACGCAGGTAAGCTATGGAAAGGAACACTTCAGGTAGCGAGTACAGTGCTTTCGAATCAGGGATCAACCACCTGAATGGGGGTCCCAACCAGAATGATGCTGGCAATGGAGCCAACAACGGTCCAGACGTGACAGCATTCACGACTGCACCCATCCTGATCATTCCAGACCGAACAGGAGGATTTGATGTCTTTTGTGATGCATCTGGCAAAGGACTTGGATGCGTGCTACATCAGCATGGTCGATTCGTAGCATATGCATCGAGGCAATTGAAGATCCATGAGAAAATCTACCCCACTCATGATCTTGAGTTGGCACCAGTGATTTTTGCATTGAAGATTTGGAGGTACTTCCTATTAGGAGAGCACGTGAAGGTGTTCTCGTATCATAAGAGTCTGAAGTACCTCTTTACTCAGAAGGAGCTCAACATGCATTAGAGACGATGGGTCGAGCTCATGGCAGACTGTGACATTTACCTTCAGTACCATCCTGGGAAAGTCAATGTCGTACCAGATGCCTTAAGTTGTCTTCTAGCGATGATGACCCTTATGACTCAGTGGAGGTTGCAGCAAGATATCCTGGACATGGGTATAGAAGTGATTCTACTAGGGATGACTGCATCTTTGATGGGCATGCATATCCAGTCGACCTTGGTAGGAGGATCAAGTCTACTTAGATGAACGATGAGAAGCTACAGAAGATTAAAGATCTGGTGATGGCAGGTCAGAGGCCAGAGTTCAAGATTCATGTAGATGGATCCTTGAGGTTTGAGGACAGGATCTGTATACCGTCCGGCTCCATCAGAAAGGAGCTGTTGGAGAAAGCTCACAGTTCTCCATACTCCATACATCCTGCAGATACCAAGATGTACCAGGATCTGCGACAGCATTACTGGTGGCATAGCATGAAAAGAAGCATCGCACAGAGCGTGGCAAAGTGTATTGTGTACGAGCGTGGACAAGTGTATTGTGTGCCAACAGGTGAAGGCTGAACATCAGAGGACTACCGGCTTGTTGCAGCCATTACCCATTCCGGAGTGGAAATGGCAGCACATCATGATGGACTTCATGACTGGTCTACCTAAGAGTACGAAGCAGAATGACGCTGTCTGGTGATCGTAGACCGATTGACCAAGACAACGCACTTCATTCCTTTCAAAGTGGGCCAGTCTACAGAAGTATTGGCCAAGAAGTACATGGATGAGATTGTGAAGCTGCATGGAGTTCCTATCAGCATGGTCTCGGACAGAGACACCAGGTTCACATCTTGTTTCTGGAGGAGCCTTCAAGAGAGCTTGGGGACTCACTTGAGTTTTAGTACGGCTTACCATCCGTAGACAGATGGTCAGTCAGAGCATACTATTATCTGGTCTTGGTGTTTGATTTGGATTGTTTGATTGGTTGTTGTTGGAGAAAATTGGGGTTGATTTTGGGTTGAAGGAACTGTAGATTGATGAGGATTTGTTGAATTTTGGTGTTTGATTTTGATTAAGACGATGCATGGAGGATTGGGGGGTTGGATTATTGTGAAGTTGCAGATGGTTGAGGAAGATGATGACGTTGCTGTTGTTGTTGTTGTTTGATTTTAAAACAATGTGGGTTACGATTTGATGAGGGTGAGTTGTCTGTGGGGGTTGCATGTTGGATCTCACCCGATTCATATGGTGGGATATTGGTGTAGGGTTATGGGTTTGATTAGGATAGGTGGGTACGGTTAGGGTTAAGGTATTTAGTTAAGATAAAGGTAACTAATTACGATATGGTAAAAATCTTATTCAGCAGAGGCGCGCTCGCGTTGACGCGTAGAAAAACATACGGATGGAAAACACTCGGAGGACTGAAATAAAATACAGGCACACAGGAAAACAAACACGCATAAAAATACAGGCTGTTACCGGGACTCAGGGGGGAGAGAGATCTGTGGTCTTCTTTTGGGAAGAGGAGAAGAGATGAGGGATCTCAGGAGTTGGTTGGGGGGTTTGAGAGCCTGTTTGTAACGGTCGCTTTCCGACCTTATGATTTTTCTGGGTGCACGTGCTTTATCGTGCACGTATTTTATTTGCCTATTTCTGGGCTCCGGCATATGCGATGTGATATGCCGTTGCGATCGTTTTGGAGTGTAGAATTTTATAGTAATTTTTGGGAACGTCGTTTCATGGCTCGTTTTCTCGCAAAACGACTTTGAATGATAGGGGTGTTTTAGTCTTTTGACTCAAAACGCCGTTTCCAATTATACATTAATTTTTGGTAGGCGTAGCACACGATCAGGCTCCGTAGATCTATGTGTCTCGTCTCCACGATCGCCCCGGTATTTTTGGATTATTTTTCTGACGCCCGGATTGTGAGATATCACTCGGATAAATATCGACCGTCGATCTCCCCAATCAGATTCAAAATTCGAAATGATATCAGATCTGATCTTTTTCCCTAAATATTTTCATTATTATCTTTCCTAAACTGCTCTTCTATTTGTCCTCTAGACTTTCCCCAAACTACACACCCACTAACCCTATATCTCCCCCCCTTTCAGCTATAATACTAGGGTTACATATCAATTCATTATTATTAATTAAATCCTAACCCTAACATAACCCTAAATTTTTCCCAATCTCGTTCACAACCCTAGGGCTGCCTTCCCTTCAGCCGCCGCTAACAAAATAAGGCCCCCGATCTCCTCTCTCCTTCCTCCTCCTCCTCCTCTCCCTTCCTCAGCCTACCCCCCCTCCGACCGCCGCATCGTGCAGCTCCGACCCGCATCAGCGCGCGTCGCCCTCATCCCCGCCGCCTTCTACGGCCGTCGCTCTACAAATTCGCTGTGTCGCCGCTCCACGGCTCTCTGCGCCCGCACAGAGCTGATCGCCGTGCCACCGCCGCCTTAACCCCGACTGACGTCTCTCCACCCCGCATCCACGCCTCCCGCACAGCGCAGCGCAACTCCTCAGTCGCCATCGTATCTCCTCTCGTCGCCCTCAGTGATCCACGGTCGCCGCAGCAGACCCTGCCCCGCCTCCTTCATCCTCTTCCGCCGTCGCTGCCTTCGCTTCACCGCGCGCGTCGCCGCACAGCCCCGATCCCGAGCGTGCGCCGCTGATTCCCTACGCCGTCGCGTCTCCTCTCAACCACCTGATCCCGCCACCGAACACAGAGCTTCGCACCACTGTTGCAGCACCCCGAATGCGTGCCGTCACCTGACGTCGCGCCGCCGTTTCTGTGCACTCCCCGACCGCCGGCCTGATCACTTTTTCGGCCCCACCGCAGAGCGTGTATCCGCCCGCTCTGCTCGGTCGTCCCCCGACAGCCCCCTGACATTTCTCAGTGCACGGCTATCTCCTGTGCTCCTTGTCCGACGTCACAAATACCATTCCCGACGTCCCCTAGTCCACTGTTTTGCCCTCCTCATTGTTGTCCGTGCCCTTCCGTATCCGTTGACGCCTTCACGACGCCCGACACCCACAGATCTGCTCACCACACGCTGTCCAGTCCCTGCTCACTGCCCTCACTTCCAGTCCGCTACCAGAACGTGTCTGGCTACGCTACCCGTAGTCAAGACGACGTAGGCGATACAGATCTTCGACCGTTCAGACGCTACGTCCGCACTACCCCAAACACCGGAGAGGTTGGTCCCCTAACTCGTAGCACAACCCACACCGTAGCGAAACTGAACGCTAACTAAAAATGGACAACTACAATTAAATTTACTTTTTCGCACCAGTAAAATGTTGTCACTGTAGAAAATCGACCATCGGACAATTTTCTGTGCATATAGGGTAGTGGTCGATTTAGGCTGAACAAGAACACCAAATTGTGACTTTGGCAAATAGGGTAGTCCCGATAACCTAGAAACGAACCTAAATAGGATTTGATGGAAATCGCGACCTGACACCGTGGCCGTGACACTGTTTCAGACGGACTATCGCAGACGTGACGCTTGGACGATACGGATGGATGACACACTCGCCTCCGCAGGCAAGTGTACTCACTTTCTCTTTTGGCCGTGCCTAGGCCTTAGGCTGTTAGAACTATTAAACTGTGAACAAAGAGAACCGGACGTGAAATGATAGTGTCCGAGACGCCCCGACGACTTAGACTTGACGACGAAGTCTGAGCGCAACAACAACAACTTTTGACACCGTAGGGTTATCTTGTGTGTGTGTGTGGACCCCCTAGAATTAACAACAACTGCTACTATAGGTTTCATCTGCGTGTGTGTGTGTGTGGGGACACCCTAGAACAACTTTTCCCTTGCCATGTCATGAACATCTTGCACGTCGTGTCTTGTGTAGCCTGTGGGCAATGACACGCTTGATTCGGGTTCAATATTACATATTTAACCCCCCATTTAGCCTATTTTGTGCTCATGTGATGCTACATTGTTCTCTAATTTATACGTATTTTGTACACAATTATTTATTAGAGAAAACACACTATTTGAGCACAAAACAGTATTTAACGTCGCATTTCTGCACATTTTATATTTTTCCTAGCTTGGTCTCGATCTCACGATTCCAACGACTATTTATTTGTATTTTTCTGAGATATGTGCTAATTACTATGAATTTTTGAATGCAGAATACCAATTAAATGGAGAAATACGCACGAAATACAGCGTAAATACGAAAATACGATCGGGGCACGACTTTTGGCAACCACGCGGCATCATCCCAGCCGTTGGGACAATATCGTGCGGCGGAGATCAAAGCGGGTCTGATCGAAATCATACAGGCGACGCGGCTCAATAAATACCGTTCAATCGCGATCGAACGGTCGACAGCAACGCCCAGGCATCGGAGCGGAGGCGCGCTCATGTGGCCACGTGGCGAGCATCCAGGCGTTGGCCGTTCGAATGGACGGTGGAGATGGACTCCGCTTCGAAATCGATTTCGAACGCGAGCGGTCGACGCGTCACGCTAGACACCGTCCGATCATCATCCTACGGCCAGGAGCATAACGAAATCAACGAAGCGAGCGGTGAAATTAAGCGGCGACGTGGAGAATTTCCAAGCGTCGACTCAGATCCAACGGCGCTGAACTATTCTGAGCTGCAGTCGGATGCGAGAAGAAGCGGGTGCGGATGCAAGCGGGAGGATCCGCATCCAAGGACACGTGGCGGTCTGGGATTCAATCCCGCAAACATCCGACGGCGAGGATTTGCGGCACTTTGCGGAGCGGGTTTGGGGCGTAAGCGGATGCGAATTGTAAACCCGATAGCAACATTTAAACCTGCAATGAGCCTATATAAGGTATTCCTAGGGTTTTTTGGGCGTAGAACAAGCAGATTTTGACGTATTTTGAGCGTATTGGAGGCTCTAGGAGCCGTATTTCGCCACCACAAAATTCTGTAAAATTCCAGAGGCTATTTTATTATTTCCAGAGAGTTTTGGTGTATAAACTTGAAGATTGGGTGATAAATTTCTTAACTTAAACCCCGTATTTGGTGTTTTTCTATCGTATTTGGCTATTAAATTGATGTATTTTGCTATGAACGTTGTTTATTCTTCCACCATGAGTAGCTAAATTGTTATTGTGCATGGTAGGGCGTAGTTAGGGGATATGATGCGTGTTTATTTGGTTGTATTCCTTGTGCTAAATCGTTAAAAGTCGTTAAAGTTGTAATCTTTGTTCGTAAATCGTCATTTTCATTTTCCAAAAGAAGTGATTGAGTTGATGATCGCCCCAAAAGGGTGAGTTTTGATCTCCCCAAAAGGGAGTTTCATACCGTAGTTTTGATCTCTCCAAAAGAGAGTTTCATATCGTATTATAACTTTAGCGACGATCTTATTGAATATTGTGCTTGAACCCCCAAAAGGGTATCTTCCGATGAGTTGCTCCCAAAAGGAGAATTCATTGAGTTATATTGGATATTTTACGGTGAATTGCTCTCAAAAAGAGAATTCATTGTGTTATATTCATCAACCAAATTAATACGAATCGTTGATCCTAACGAACCCATACCATGTGCATACTTTTTATAGATACTTTCTTACACGATTTGTGCATATTGTTCACATGTTCACATCACCATCACCATCATCATTGTTGAAGTGGTTAGTTTCTTTTCGTAGGATTTCTATTTGATTTGAATTGTGGTTGCAACAGATTTCCTCCTGAGGATTCGACATCTGGACTCCCAGATTATATTACTTGTACGGACTCTTGCACTTGAGAGAGAGCACCTTTCCGGTCCCACCAAGTTTTTGGCGCCGTTGCCGGGGAGGAATGGTTTGTTACCACAGTTTATTTCATTTAGAGGACCTTCGGTGAGATCTTTCCACTTTACTGTATATAAATTTTTGTTTAATTTTTTTGTACATAAACTTTTGTTTTTTTAAAATGGATTATATGAATTTCTATTGCACGAACAATCTGTATGATGCACGGTATGCTAATGCACACAAACATAGGATGTAAAAGGTCAAGATTGTAAATTTTAATCAAACTGATTGTGAAACTTTCTTTCAGGCCTGGAGGAGGTTCACAAACATAGTATCGAGCTATCCACAGCATGGGTACACAAATGAAGAGCTTATGGTGTCCTTCCTAGATGGACTACGACCACAGCTGCAGGAATTATTGGGAGGCATGACGCCGACAGAGGCGTGGGAATACATGGAGTCTCTGCAAGAAAATGAAGAAACCATGGAAGAGACTTCAGAGAGCGATTCAACAGAGCCTTCATGCCTTGATCAAGGGGAGCAAATCATAGACGTACCTTTGCAATCCTTGAAAGAGGAAGTTTACTTGATTATCCAGACACAGGAGGCCACATCCCATCAATTCCAAGAGAATTTCCTTGCTCGGAGTCGGCAGATTCAGAAATCCATTGAAGATCTTAATTTGATTGCCACTTGCCTAGAAGAAAGTAATGCTTTTGAAACTCAATTTATAGAATCTAATACGAGTTTATCTTCTATTGCAGGTATATCGAGCAAGCCATGTCACGTTGAGGACACGAATGAAAATATCTACATGGCAGAAAGTGTGTGCAAAAGAGAGGACGAGCTAGCAATTTTGGATGAACGAGAGGAGGAGAGAGCTAGGGACAAGGGTTTTGAGATTATCGCCATGGAGTCAGAACCATGTCCTCCTCCAGTTTTGTCCCAAAATCACTTATCCCTCTCCCCAATGACTGAGCATCGTACCGAGAGTAGTGCATATCTTTCAGGGAGTAATCGTCAACTTGCTTTAATTTCTTTCACTTATTTTGATGACTACGTTTGGAATAATTTTATTGCGAAGAATTGTAAACTAATTTGGACTGACATAACTCATCTCTTGCAGGATATTGGTAAACAGCTTATAGAGATGCTTGGAGTTGCGTTGCTGGAGTCCAATTTAGCTTTTGGAGGAAAAATAATCGCCGAGGATCGCAAGGAGCAAATTGAACAACTTCCTCCACAATTAAAGATTCGGGATCCGCCATTTGATCACGGTGTGTTCTTTCCAGTAGTGTAGTTTTCAAATGCTTTCTACGATGCTTGCTTGAATAAACTCGTGCACCTTTCGACATTGAGGACAATGTCCATCTTTAGTTGGGGGGTGTGTATGAGACCTTAGGATTTTTTTTAGAAGAATAAATCACCAAATCTCATCATTTAAAACTCCTTCATATGCCTCAAATACGGATGATTACGCATTAATTGAGTTCTAAAAATTGTTTATGGCTTGATTAAATTATTTTTCCTTCATGGAATTACTCGTTAATATGCTATTCATGAAAACTTTCAATTGCTATGATTAATATCTCGAAATAGTTTGAATTTATTGCATGCATGCTAATGTGATGAAAAAGCCTAAGTATACACGATTTATTAAGAGTAGTCTTCAAGTTGAAGAAGAATTTGGCCTTTATTATTAATGTTTTGGGTATTGAGTTGCTTACAAAAAAAGAAGAAAGAAAAGAAAAGAAAAAAATGAATGAAGAAAAATGAATGAATAAGTATGTCACTAATAAATAACTTGGTTGGCTCGAGTAGTACAGTCCGAGGGGTCCTTCTTGGCCTAATGCCCTATTATCGTCTGATTTGGGAGCCATTGACCGGAAACTCACTCATTTGATGGAGCGATCCAAGTTATACTTTTTTCTGCGAATGTTGCTTGATGCGCGTTACGCAGAACTAATAAAAGAAAAGAATGGTGAATATACTAAGCAACTTCAATACCCATGATTTGAATGATTTTTTTGATAGGCCACGTCCTTGGAAACAAGAAAACTAGAGAAAAATGACGTGTTACACTTTCGCTTGTGCAAAATGATGCTTGTATGTTATTTATTCATACTAAATTAGAGAAAATATCATGTGATTGATTTTGTTCATGGATGTGTATATTGATGGTCAAGATCATGTTGGAATGCGTATTATTGAGCCATGCCATGAGCAATTTGAAAGAGCTTATTGTTTTATTACGCATCCGTATTTATCGCTCTTTTTGCTAGAGACTAGCAAATCGCTAGTTGGGGGGTGTGATTCGGGTTCAATATTACATATTTAACCCCCCCACCCCATTTAGCCCTATTTTGTGCTCATGTGATGCTACATTGTTCTCTAATTTATACGTATTTTGTACATAATTATTTATTAGAGAAAACACACTATTTGAGCACAAAACAGTATTTAACGACGCATTTCTGCACATTTTATATTTTTCCTAGCTTGGTCTCGATCTCACGATTCCAACGAATATTTATTTATATTTTTCTGAGATCTGTGCTAATTACTATGAATTTTTGAATGCAGAATACCAATTAAATGGGAAAATACGCACGAAATACGGCGTAAATACGAAAATACGGTCGGGGCACGACTTTTGGCAACCACGCGGCATCATCCCAGCCGTTGGGACAATATCATGCAGCGGAGATCAAAGCGGGTCTGATAGAAATCATACAGGCGACGCGGCTCAATAAATACCGTTCGATCGCGATCGAATGGTCGACAGCAACGCCCAGGCAGTGGAGCGGAGGCGCGCTCATGTGGCCACGTGGCGAGCATCCAGGCGTTGGCCGTTCGAATGGACGGTGGAGATGGACTCCGCTTCGAAATCGATTTCGAACGCGAGCGGTCGACGCGACACGCTTGACACCGTCCGATCATCATTTTACGCCCCGACGACTTAGACTTGACGACGAAGTCTGAGCGCAACAACAACAACTTTTGACACAGTAGGGTTATCTTGTGTGTGCGTGTGTGGACCCCTAGAATCAACAACAACTGCTACTATAGGTTTCATCTGCGTGTGCGTGTGTGTGGACACCCTAGAACAACTTTTCCCTTACCATGTCATGAACATCTTGCACGTCGTGTCTTGTGTAGCCTGTGGGCAATGAGACGCTCACCTAGTAGAGTGGGTGATCTTTGTTACGGAACACCTACGGGAAGCTCGGCACCTACCTAGCAGAGTGAGTGTTCCAGCAGACCGAGAGGATAGAGACTCTCACCTAGCAGAGTGAGTGGTTCTATACAGTAGTATAGTTTCACCTACGAGGCATCCATCGCCCACCTAGCAGAGTGAGAGATACGCCACCGATCGTGGGGATAGAGGCACTCACCTAGCAGAGTGAGTGGCCCTATATTGTCTTGTCTTGAGCACTTGGATTTGTGGTAGGGTTGAGCGTGCGCACGGGGAGAGGGTCTGATCCCCCTCGAACCGTAAGGCATGAACCCTTCGAGTCACACGTGTCTTGTCTTGTCGTGTCATGCCCTGTCTTGCTGGTCTTGTCACGTCTTGTCACGACCCCTTTAGGTTAGTCCTGTAGTCGGTAGCACACGCTACGACTACTAGTTGCTACGCTTTACTTTCCTGCAGCGTCACTTCTTTTGTTACTCTGTTATAACCCCAGCATGCTAATCAACCAGTAAGCTGTTGTTTACTAGTTCGGTACACTTGCAGTAGAGTCTGACTTCTTTTGTAGACTTTACCTGACGTACAGTTCCTTTCTTTTGGTGTTGTACGTTAGGTGTGGAGCCAGAGTACGTAAAGCCGGAGGACGCAGACCCAGAGTACGTGCCCGAGGAGGACCAGAGCTAGGGATCTTCACGTTGCTGATTCAGAGGTTTCACCGCAGTTTAGTTGGGTGCGTAGCACCGTTTACTTTCTGTCTAGGTTGGGTGCTTGCACCATTTGTTTACTCCAGCTGTTTTGTAGCCGTGTTGGCTTTTGTTTAGACTCTCCGTACTTTTCTGGATATCTGTGGAATAAAATGAATGCACCTCTTTTAGTACTTTTGTTGTTCCGTACTAACCTGCAGGGACCTGTTCCTTCGTCTTGGAGTACCACACAGATGCTTATTGGGTCCGAGCTTCACAGCTCCGACCTAAGCGGGACTTGTCATGTTTCACTTCCGTCGTTTTGGCAAGCGGGGCGTGACAGGTTTTAGTGGTGGCCCATGCAGGTCCTTTTCTACAAAAAGTTCGGAACGACAGAAGTACTAACATTCTTTTATTATTATACAGTAGTGTGTGCGAGTCTAAGTTGTGTTTTTCCTGTCGTTAGGATGGTGGGAGGACGTGAAGCTCGACTTGGACCTTCAACTGATGGAACCATGGATGGCCGAGGTGACGATTTACGTCAATTACTGGGCGTTATGAGGGAGATGCTGGACGTTCAGTATCAATTGGTTCAGCAGTCCCACCGTGCTGCCCATGTTCCTCCAGTTGCACCGCCACCGCCTCCGCCTGCCCCTCGAGCTGCTCCGGGAGTGAAGCAGTTCAATGAGCTTCAGCCGAAGATATTTTCTGGGAAGGAAGGACTGTTGGCTGCTGATGAGTGGATTCTGAGTACTGAGGAGAAGCTGGTAGCTGCGAAGATTCCTGATGATACCCGAGTTGAGATAGCAAAGATGCAGCTAATCGAGAATGCTAGAAACTGGTGGCGCATTGAAGAGAGGCACCTGCAGAAGCCAGTGGAGTGGAAGACTTTCCGATCGATGTTCAAGGAGAAGTACTTCACCAAAGCTGTTAGGAGGGAGCTGTTGAGCAGATTTGTAGATCTGAAGCAGGGGGATATGACCGTAGACGAGTATGAGGCAGAGTTCGAGATGCTGAGCCGGTTTGCCCCACATATGGTGAGGAAGGAGGAGAAACGAGTTGATCAATTTCACCAGGGATTGCGTCCAAAGCTTCAGGCTTCTATGTCTTCGGCAGATTTCACGACCATGGGAGCGGTGCTGAATGCCGCGAGGAACCATGAGACCATATCACGTCTACCTGATCCTTTCGATGATGGGGGAAAGCGACAGAAGGAGCAGCATAGGCCTTCTGCTGGGTCTATAGTGGGACCAGTTCAGTCAGTGCCTTTCAAGAGGCCAGGAGCACCTGCTTAGCATCAGATGAAGGGCCCATGCTTTTTCTGCGACAAGCCAGGGCATCAGCAGAACACTTGCAAGAAGAAGCTGGGTTTGTGTCTGGCATATGGAGCTGCCACACACGCCTTTATAGATTGCCCGAGGTATCGCCATACTGAGGGCGGAGCACCGGCCCCACTGCAGAGTAGAGCACATGCCCTTACCCAGAGAGAAGTTGTTGTCCGTGGAGCATATGTCATGACAGCAGCAAATGGCGACGTTGCAGGTAACTCCATAGTTTTAATCTTTCATATTATAGTTTAGCTTATTTTTGGCTGCTTATGTGTGTTTCAAAACTTGTTGTTCCTTTCAAATCAAAACTTTAATGTTTTGGGATTAGCCCACAAAGATCACAACCCAACTATCTTCCCTCATCCAATATCACAACTCCACACGTTTTTCCTAATGTTTTAAAATATGTCTTAGGCCTTAAACTTTCTTTTCTTTCCCTCTTCGGGGTGTTATTTTTATTGTTTTGATGTTGTTAGTACTAGATATTTTGTTATAGGGTTATGGTTACGGGTAGGCTCAGAGTGAGATGAGATATGTCATAGCGGTGATTAATTGATTTTGGAACACAGGGATATTGGATTAGATTTCTTTGGATGAAAAGAATGAGCTGTCCAAGACTTATTTACAATACCGATGTGTGACGGACCCAATGGAGAACTCTGATTGGATGAAATTATGTATAGGGAGATGAATACTTAATCGATCTGAAACTTGGACGAGTGATAGATAAGAGTAGTTAGGACAGGATAGTATGATTTAGAGTGATCATGAGAATGAGTAGAACATTTAAAGCATCAAGATTCGATTATTAAGTTGACGTGAGAAGACATTGGAAGTAATACGACATGTTGAGATGGATGAGATGTTATAAAGATGGATTTTAGTATTATTAGGAGGTTAGATGTTAAGAGTAAGGATAGATGTAGTTTTTGGTTCATTCATTTTGGGGAATAGAATTATGAGTTAAGGTGACGGATGATATATTGGGGACACGATGATTGTTGAATTGTGGACGGCAATGTGGACCTATAATTAGGTGCTAGGGTGTATTTCTAGTTGTAGCATTAGCCAGTGGAGAGACGAGTTATGACGAATTATCTGAGGAAGGATGTTTAAAGTTGCGGGATTAGCGATCACTATGTGTAGATATGGGAGTTGTAGGCATAAGTGTTTATAGTTATTAATATTATTATTATTAGTATAAGTGATTCCGAGGACGGAATCATTTCTAAGGTGGGTAGAATGTAACAGTCGCTTTCCGACCTTATGATTTTTCTGCGTGCACGTGCTTTATCGTGCACGTATTTTATTTGGCTATTTCTGGGCTCCGGCATATGCGATGTGATATGCCGTTGCGATCGTTTTGGAGTGTAGAATTTTATAGTAATTTTTGGGAACGTCGTTTCACGGCTCGTTTTCTCGCAAAACGACTTTGAATGATATGGGCGTTTTAGTCTTTTGACTCAAAACGCCGTTTCCAATTTTACATTAATTTTTGGTAGGTGTAGCGCACGATCAGGCTCCGTAGATCTGTGAGTCTCGTCTCCACGATCGCCCCGGTATTTTTGGATTATTTTTCTTACGCCCGGATTGTGAGATATCACTCGGATAAATATCGACTGTCGATCTCCCCAATCAGATTCAAAATTCGAAATGATATCAGATCTGATCTTTTTCCCTAAATATTTTCATTATTATCTTTCCTAAACTTCTCTTCTATTTGTCCTCTAGACTTTCCCCAAACTACACACCCACTAACCCTATATCTCCCCCCTTTAAGCTATAATACTAGGGTTACATATCAATTCATTATTATTAATTAAACCCTAACCCTAACATAACCCTAACTTTTTCCCAATCTCGTTCACAGCCCTAGGGCTGCCTTCCCTTCAGCCGCCGCCAACAAAATAAGACCCCCGATCTCCTCTCTCCTTCCTCCTTCTCCTCCTCTCCCTTCCTCAGCCTACCCCCCTCCGACCGCCGCATCGCGCAGCTCCGACCCGCATCAGCGCACGCCGCCCTCATCCCCGCCGCCTTCCACGGCCGCTGCTCCGCAAATTCATTGTGCCGCCGTTCTACGACTCTCCGCGCCCGCGCAGAGCTGATCGCCGCGCCGCCGCCGCCTTCACCCCGACTGCCGCCTCTCCACCCCGCATCCACGCCTCCTGTGTAGCGCAGCACAACTCCTCAGTCGCCACCGTATCTCCTCCCGCCGCCCTCAACGATCCACGGTCGCCGCAGCAGACCTCGTGCCGCCTCCTTCATCCTCTTCTGTCGCCGCTGCCTTCGCTTCACCACGCGCGCCGCCGCACAGCCCCGATCCCGAGCGTGCGCCGCTGATTCCCCGCGCCATCGCGTCTCCTCTCAACAGCCTGATCCTGCCACCACGCGTAGAGCTTCGTGCTGCCATTGCAGCACGTCGAACGTGCGCCGCCGCCTGACGCCACGCTGCCGTTTCTGTGCGCTCCCCGACCGTCGGCCTGATCACTTTTCCGGCACCACCGCAGAGCGTGCAGCCGCCCGCTCCGCTCGGTCGTCCCCCGACAGCCCCCTGACGTTTCCTGGTGCACGGCTATCTCCTGTGCTCCTTGTCCGATGTCACAAATACCATTCCCGACGTCCCCTAGTCCATTGTTTTGCCCTCCTCATTGCTGTCTGTGCCCTTCCGTAGCCGTTGACACCTTCACGACGCCCGACACCCACAGATCTGCTCACCACACGCTGTCCAGTCCCTACTCACTGCCCTCACCTCCAGTCCTCTACCAGAACGTGTCTGGCTACGCTACCCGTAGTCGAGACGCCGTAGGCGATGCAGATCTTCGACCGTTCAGACGCTACGTCCGCACTACCCCAGACACCGGAGAGGTTGGTCCCCCTAACTCGTAGCACAACCCACACCGTAGCGAAACTGAACGCTAACTAAAAATGGACAACTACAATTAAATTTACTTTTTCGCACCAGTAAAATGTTGTCACTGTAGAAAATCGACCATCGGACAATTTTCTGTGCATATAGGGTAGTGGTCGATTTAGGCTGAACAAGAACACCTAATTGTGACTTTGGCAAATAGGGTAGTCCCGATAACCTAGAAACGAACCTAAATAGGATTTGATGGAAATCGCGACCTGACACCGTCGCCGTGACACTGTTTCAGACGGACTATCACAGACGCGATGCTTGGACGAGACGCTTCAGACGGACGACACACTCGCCACCGTAGGCAAGGTACTCACTTGTTCTTTCGGCCGTGCCTAGGCCGTAGACTGTTAGAACTATTAAACTGTGAACAAAGAGAACCGGACGTGAAATGATAGTGTCTGGGATGCCCCGACGACTTAGACTTGATGACGAAGTCTGAGCGCAACAACAACAACTTTTGACACCGTAGGGTTATCTTGTGTGTGCGTGTGTGTGGACCCCCTAGAATCAACAACAACTGCTATTATAGGTTTCATATGCGTGTGCGTGTGTGTGGACACCCTAGAACAACTTTTCCCTTGCCATGTCATGAACATATTGCACGTCGTGTCTTGTGTAGCTTGTGGGCAATGAGACGCTCACCTAGTAGGGTGGGTGATCTTTGTTACGGAACCCCTACGGGAAGCTCGGCACCCACCTAGCAGAGTGAGTGTCCCAGCAGACCGAGAGGATAGAGACTCTCACCTAGCAGAGTGAGTGGTCCTATACAGTAGTACAGTTTCACCTATGAGGCGTCCATCGCTCACCTAGCAGAGTGAGAGATACGCCACCGATCGTGGGGATAGAGGCACTCACCTAACAGAGTGAGTAGCCCTATATTGTCTTGTCTTGAGCACTTGGGTTTGGGGTAGGGTTGAGCGTGCGCACGGGGAGAGGCGCACGGGGAGAGGGTCTGATCCCCCTCGAACCGTAAGGCGTGAACCCTTCGAGTCACACGTGTCTTGTCTTGTCGTGTCTTGCCCTGTCTTGCTGGTCTTGTCACGTCTTGTCACGACCCCTTTAGGTTAGTTCCGTAGTCGGTAGCACAAGCTACGACTACTACTTGCTACACTTTACTTTCCTGCAGCGTCACTTCTTTTGTTACTCTGTTATAACCCTAGCATGCTAATCAACCAGTAAGCTGTTGTTTAATAGTTCGGTACACTTGCAGTAGAGTCTGACCTCTTTTGTAGACTTTACCTGACGTACAGTTCCTTTCTTTTGGTGCTGTATGTCAGGTGTGGAGCCAGAGTACGTAGAGCCAGAGGACGCAGACCCAGAGTACGTGCCCGAGGAGGACCAGAGCTAGGGATCTTCACGTTGCTGATTCAGAGGTTTCACTGCCGTTTAGTTGGGTGCGTAGCACCGTTTACTTTTTGTCTAGGTTGGGTGCTTGCACCATTAGTTTACTCCAGCTATTTTGTAGCCGTGTTGGCTTTTGTTTAGACTCTCCGTACTTTTCTGGATATCTGTGGAGTAAAATGAATGCACCTAATTTAGTACTTTTGTTGTTCCGTACTAACCTGTAGGGACCTGTTCCTTCGTCTTGGAGTACCACACAGACGCTTATTGGGTCCGAGCTTCACAGCTCCGGCCTAAGCTGGCCTTGTCACGTTTCGGTTCCGTCGTTTTGGCAAGCGGGGCGTGACACTGTCGGAGGAAGGTGACGGGAGGGGTGGGTGCGATGGTGCAGTTGTGGGTAGAAGAAAGAGATCGGGGTCGAGGTTGTTGGATGGAGGGATGTCGGGGTTTTAATGGCCGTCAGGAGGAAGGTTGCACCGGAGGATGCGGCGGCGAGGTCGGTGGTGCGAGGGGAGGTCGAGGTTTTCGGTGATGGGTGATGGCGTAGGAGACACCGACGGTGAGGGGAAGGGGAGATCGCCGGAGTTGAGTTGAGAGGTGTGAGACGGTGAGAGAGATGGAGGGGCGTGGTTTTTTATCTGGGGAAGGTGTGTTGACGAAGGCTTAGAGGGGCGGTGGATGAACGGTGACGGAGTTGTTGCCGGTGGTGTGAGGCTGGAGGGAAAAGAAGTGGGGTCACGCGCGGGAAATGGCACGAGGAGAAGGAGATGTAGCGGCTTGTAGTTGAGGAGAGTTGGTTGCCGTGGGAGTTTTGTAGGGACTGTAAAAGAGAGATAAAGATAGGCCCATTTGAGTTCGGGGTTGAGGGTATCCTTGTTTGTGAAGCATGGAACAATAGATGATGCGAAGGATAAATGGAAAATGTGATAACCGTTGCGAAGATCGTGGGAAGAGGAAGTGGGAGAGATTTCATGCCAAAAATAAAGGCGATATGTTATGATCTTCAACAAAGTGATAGGATGGGGAAAGCAGTTGTTAAGATTAAGATTTAGTAAGATTAAATCTGATTTAGAAAATCTAACTAATTTAGATATTTGATTATGAAAAAATCTATTTGGTTAAGATATTAGATTTATTAGATTCAGATTAGATTAGGAAAATCCATAATAAAATGATTACGATTTATTTAGTTAAGATAATTAAGTTAATTAAGATTTGGTTGATTTGAAAAAAGCAGTGTAATTAAGATATTTAGATAATATTTGAATTAGGAAATTAAAGAGATTTAAATATTTACGATTTCGCCCCTGCAATCAACGTCATCCAAAAATTATACAGAAGACGTCATCGCGATCGTGAAGTCGTGAGGATCATGAATGTGAGGTCTGATCACGTGTTCGAGCTATGGAAAAAATAAACAAATAAAATCATTTAGTAATACTCAAATAAATCACTGTACTAATAAAATACGTACGAAATACATACGTATAGAAACATGTAGTTACATATTTAGATGATGAGAATAATGGGTATCATATGCTATATGAGAGATTTCTTTCATGTATGATGACTCCCCACATTCTGTTCTATGTAGTACAAGAAACGTTATGTGTTTTTAGCTTTTACATAGCACGTCTTCAAATTTGTTTAATACAACTTTTGTGTTTGACAATATGAAATGAGTTAAGTGTTCCGAGAGACAAAATGAAGTTATTATTGTTTTTGCTTTTTGATTATTTCAATTCAAGTCTTTAATAAAAGAATAGTAATACCCACTATATGTCATGTTTATGCCCCCCCCCCCCCACACCCACACCCACACCTAAATTCAATCATGTCATAATATCACTCATTTCATAAATTTCTGTGCCCATAATAATTCTCTCTTTTTATGACATAAATTCACCTAAACACACACCCACCCACCCACACCGTAGATCTCACCACCTCTCCGGCTCCATCATCCTTCCTATCCAAATCTTTCTCTCATTTCCATCTCAAAACCATAATGTTTTCCTTGAAAAACTGTCACAACCTTTAATCACATCCTTTGATTTTTAAAGATCGAGTCTCAACCGTCTTTCTATCACCCTTTAATTGGTACTAGTCAGCAAATCAATTCAAACCTTCCATATATATTTTTTATAATAGAAGTGCCCTAAATGCACATGTCATTCAAAAATTTATAATCTTTTATCTAGGAAAAATTGTTAATGCAACAATGGCTCTTTTACATTTGTTACACTCTCTCACCTCCATGATTCACTCAAACTGTTAGAAACTCCTGATCAAACTTTCTGAATAGCAAAAACAATTACACGCAGAAAGAATTATACATACGATCAAGTATTCTAGAGTCATTGTACCATCAACATCAAGATGTAGATAAATTCTTACTAGTAAATCTTCTAAATCCTTGTATTTCTTTTGGATTTATCCCCACCTAATATGTAAAAAGAAATTATCTTGTATAATGAGATTTAACTAATAGTGAACATACTGCGAATTAACTGTACGGAAAGAATCTTGTATTTGGAATAACTGTAAGGAGCCTGTTCCCAAGTCTTTTCTCACCTAATTCTCATCGTGCTCACCAACAAATGAGTGCTGTTATTCGCACCACAATATGTTATGAATACACCACAAAATGAAATATTTTTGAAATACCAAATTTATCCTTAATAGTGTTTAATACATTACTCTTAAATATCTTACTTAATAACAAAATTGCGATTAGCTTTATCTTGATGCACCACATAACCTTTCATCTTCTCATGTTTTTTCTCTTTCTTTTCTCTACTACATCTCCTTCACTTGTTAGCCTTAATATCTTGCTTAGTATTAGCTCAAAATTTAGAATTTAAAAAGCTTTAAAGTTCTTGTTAGTTTGCTGGTGGAGAAGGATGGATGACAAAGAGGTATAGTAATCAAATCTTAAATTATATATTTGTTTATAAGCTTTCTTTTTAGTTTATATTTTTTCTAAAATTTTTCGCCGTGTATGGAGTTGTAAATCCGATCAAAACTTCTATCGCTCAGACATTTAAGTTTGAGCGTTAAACGAGATGGTCGGATATAAAGGTCCGAACCCTTTTCTTTACAGTCGGATTTGAAAGTCCGAACGTCTAGTGCTTGATATGAAATTATTGGATCATATTTTTAAATAACATACTTGAACACTACACCTAAATGATAATAACTACTTGCACCAAACCTTTATAGTTTTATTGTTAAGTTTTCGCATTCTCATTTATTACTTGCTTCTTCAGGATACTTCTTGCATTGTCGTAGAATCAACGGTTGTAGACTATACAGAGGTTTTTACAACTGACACCATATTTTCAAGTCGACAAGTAATTCTTGATTGGGTACGAGATGACGGTAATGCTCATGGACTTGTCATTGTACTAAAGCTTTCAAGGATTGGCAAATCTGGTAGAAAGCCGAGGTTTCACTTTACATGTGAAAGAAGTGGCGCTTATCGCAGTACATTCAAAAAATCCAATGAGAAGAGTCGGATATCTACTGGAACTAAGCAATGTGGATGTCCATGTAGTTTAATAATGTCAAGAGCATGGATGCACCATGCGTAGAACGTAACATCTGGGATAGGAAATAGATCTCTAACATACTTATATGGCTCCCACGTAATCGGAAAATTATACAAATTTCAAATAAGTCAATAAGAATATAATTGGCTTAACGTACATACATAGCATAAAATAAAGACATAAAAATTAATGCTAGTTACCCTCTCTTCTATTGCACCATCTAACTTCTCCCGGTTTGCTTGGAGAGCATTATCTGGATCCGAGCCTTCTCTTTGAACAACCCAACGAGATGATCGAGTGCATTGTTTTGATAATTCACATTGGGAGAAGGACAACAAAATGGAAAGTATTCAAAAATCTATGACTGCAAAAAATATTTAAATAAGATCAGAAAAATAATAGATTCTTATGACCATTTAAATTTAAAAATTAAACCTGAAGCATCCCACAATCTGTCTGCAATTCCAAGGACTAGCACGTCCAAGCTAACGATATAAGAAAGCAAGGCATACTGCTCCCCAAGAATAGCTTCCAACCAATGGCAGGTCCATAAGTAAATATAAATATTTACTTGACACTCGAGTGCAAGTCTTATCAGCGAATAATGTACAACCTAAAGGTACAATAAATATGCCCTTACAGACTTCTCAATGCCTACTTTTTTAATATCACTACAATTTCCCTTAAGCCACTCCAATCTTACAACCGAACCTCTAAAACTGTTCAACTCTTCCCGTGCAACCGTACGACTAACTCATAATGTATGCACAATTAAATCAATATCATCCATCTCATCAAAGTTCTCTATGGACACCCCCTTACCTACAATGGTAATGCCTAAAAGAGTAGTTCCATCATCCAAAGTGATGGACATCTCACCGAATGGTAAGTGAAACGTATTTGTTTCTGGTTGTCATCTCTCAACAAAAGCAGAAACAAGACCTTTACTGATATATTTATGAGAATATGCAGCCAAAGATAACAAGCCTGACTGCTTAACAAGGCCGTCAAAATCAGGACAATTTTTGGGAATAGGCCATGATGTGACCTTCAAAGCATGGTTTATGCATTTAAGTGCAGGTCTCTCCTATATTGATAAATGAAACTATATTTTAGTCATACGAGATATAAATGCACAAACATCAAAGAAAGTAATAAATTTTTCATGTAAATTATTTACTTCAACATGCCATATGTGGTAAGCAACATGAGACCGAAAGCTGGATATGATCTCCGCATTCTCGGGGCCGCCTGGAATTGTTCCGCTAGTGTCCTCCATCAAGTCATGAGGTGACGTATTCTTGGGGCCACCTGGATTCGGCCCGCTAGTGTGCTCCATTACGTCATTAGGTGCCGCATTCTCGAGGCCGTCTGGAATCGGCCCACTAGTGTCCTCCACTAAGCCATGGGGCACAGAGCCATCGGCCAAATCATGCTGGTCTTCAGACTCGACGATATGATCTTGCAAGTGTTCAAGCATTTATTCTCGTCGTCATCGTCTGACTGAACCAGAAGCTGTACACGCACTTGGGCTAATGAAGAAGCCATCATCGAAGAAGAATGAGCTTTAGGAGCTCTCGAAGATCTTCGTAACTTACTTGTATAAATAAATTTTAAATGTCAGAACTTTACACATGAAATGCATCAAAGCCCATCGTATCAGTAAAAAGGACACAAAATTTCTTAACTTAATGAGTCAGATAATTAAATGAATCAATCAAATAAATTTCTCTTTCTAATTTTGCCACGAAGTTGAACGAATCATATAAATAGAGGAATTTCAGTTAAGTTTAAGAACCTGCATAGCATGCATGATCTCGTCATTATTCGCCAAGTGCAGAGGTTGATGACGTCGAACCGTCTTGTCCCTCAGCTTCCTAAATGGCGATTCATCTCTAAAATCTCCAAATCCCCTGAAAAATGTTACGAAATCAAAAGAGATGAATTACTTTTTCACAAGATTTGTAAAAATCGAACCCTGCAAGCATTACCGCACCCTTAGGGCTGTTGACGAACGAGCTTGAACGAGCTTGAACAGGGAGCTTGGTTTTGTTCATGAACAAAATCCATGTTCAAGCTCTGTTCGTTTACTAACCGATCTCTAAAAACCTGTTCAAGCTTGTTTGTAAAGCTTATCGAACGAACGTAAACGAACGTAAACGAACATTTGCCGAGCTTGTTCATGAGTAGTTAATCGAACGTTCTGTTCGCTAACAAGACTTATCGAGCTTGTTCGTGAACATGTTCAAGAACATGTTCGTGAACACACAATCAATCTTGTTCATGAACATATTTTCAATCAAACAAACGAACGTCAATTTTTTAATTAGGAATAATAATATTTAAACATAATTGCCAATGACTAAATCAATTAAATAAAAGGATTAAATATTTACAGGACAAAAACAAATAAATCCAACATAATAGCTCCATAAATCTCATTACAAGCATCCATTCCCAGCATAGTAAAAAATATAGCATTTGTCTAAATTTACTATTTTCGGTACATGTTCGTTCACGAACACTTAACGAGCTTGTTCATGAACATCACTTAACGAGCTTGTTCATGAACACTTAAAGAGATTGTTCATGAACATAAATGAACGAACACAGTTATGTTCAAGCTCTGTTCGTTTACTAACCGAGCTCTAAAAATCTGTTCAAGCTTGTTCATTAAGCTTCCTGAACAAACGTAAACGAACATGTACCGAGCTTGTTCACGAGTAGTTCGTTGAACATTCTGTTCGTCAACAGCCCTACGCACCCTGCAAGAAATAGATCTGAACCTCTTATAAGATGTAAGAAATACAAAATTTAGGTAGAAGATTTATCACCCTAAAAGAAATCCGAACCCAAATATCAACAACGAAATCAGATTTGTACCAACCTAGGTGAGAAAGTTCAAATCCACAGCGAGAAAACCCTATCCCGCGACAAGAAGCCCAATCCACGATGACGAGAAGGCCTATCTCTTTTCTCCGACGGCTAGGCGAGAAGCCCTAGTTCATTAGCGACGCCGACAAAGCTCTATCGCGAGCCCTAGCTAGAAAGCTTTATCGCGAGCGGTACGTGCGAAAGAGATAGCCCTTCGTGCGATTTTTTGTTCGATGGGTTTGTGGTGTATTCATCCGACTAAACAAATGAAAAGTGTGATTAAAGGGTATAAACGTCAAGATTTGTGGTGTAGATATAATTAATAGAGATGTTAAAAATATAGGTGTGGTGAATCAAGTAGTGTGGTATATTCATAAATTTCTGTGGTGCGAATAACAACACTCCCAACAAATCTTGAATTTTTTTTTTTTTGAAAATTAGCTTTGCATTCGAACTAACCTTGAATTTGGAATTAATAACAATTTTACTTCTGAAAATTATTTCACTCAAAATATTTTCTCTAGCTTTCAATCTCAACCGTCGATTAGCTAAGGTAACATCTGAACTGTCTTTCTACCAAACCCTTTATCCTAATCAGCGTCCACCTTCAAAAACATCCATGTCTTGTACAACAGAATAGTAAGCTCGCATTTAACATGGTTTAAGCATTCTAATATCTTAACTCGAATTATTCGAAACTTATTTATTTCAAAAAATCACTTGACAGCTTTCTTCAACCTCAACCTCAGTTAACATGAGACGTTAAGAATTTGATCATGTGGCGATCTCTTTTAGTCGTCGGCTGAGAATTATGGGACTCAAAAGTCCCAAATGGCACATGCGTTTTCAAAGGCACCCCACCAAAAAGAACAAATTGGCGACGATGGCTCGGCCAACGCCACACCAGAGGTCGCGCTCGCGTGCGTAGCGTTGCGACAAAAAAAAGGCCCTAATTTTGGGGTTTTTCATCCTTGTTGCGACACGTGGACGTCGGTTTCGGACCAGGTTTCGTGGCGGGTGGGGGCCGCGTGAAAGGAGGCGCCACCAGCACGTAAATAAACAGCCACCTGTCGGTGTCGGTGCTCGGCTATTGATGTGACTCAGCCGATTATGTTTGCAGATCTCTCCTTAAAGTTTGTGCTGGACCATCTTGCGGTGCCAACTTATTTTATGAGAATGATTAAATACAGCTGTCGACCCGGCATAGGGAAGTGACCTTTTCCCCCAAAGAGAAAGAAACTGAGAGAGAGAGAGAGAGTCAGATTTGATCTTTGATTTGAAATTTTTTTTTCAATCTTGGATAAAAGTCACATCCCTACACCGAAAAATCGGTGTAAATAGCAATTTCCTATTTTATTTTGTCAAAAAACAGGGTGTCTATCACATGAGAGGTTCACATCAGACCTTCTGATGTGACAGATATTCCAGTTTGGATAAAAAAATATAGACCGCACTGCAAAAGACTACGGTACAGATAGCAATTTCCTAAAATTTCATCATCATATGCGAAGCTCAATCAACATTAATTAGGCCATATACGGAACATTATTAAAGATGGGATTGGAACCCGTATAGATTATTAAAGATGGGATTGGAACCCGTATAGATTGGGGAGGAGCGAGCATGGAATTCTCATACAGCATGACCATTCTGGCCGCGTGCACACATCTAGCAAGTATCCTCTCACACCGCCCTTTCTATAGACACTAGGTAAGGGACATTAGATGAGCATCTGTAGGCCGCTTTGTTGAGATATTGAGTCACGTCCCGTGTAGTTTTGATGATGAGCAAACATGTCATTTAACATCTATGAATGCATGAATAATAACGTAAGGCAAATGAAGAGGTACTTAAAGCTAGGAGCGAGCTAAAGATCAAAGGAAGCTAGACGAGAAACTTGGAGTATGAAGCTTGCATCAATTGACTTTTATGAAATAATTGAATCATTGATGCAACTTTTAATTTCTCGGCGTATCTTGTTAAACTCATGCTTGAAGCTCACAAATACACTTAGAATTCCTTTTTAAAATGCTTCAAAATATTTTAAAGTCATTTCCTTAGGTTTAGAGCTCGTATCATATATATATATATTTCTGGCTGACGGTACGGCGCATAGACCTCTTCTTTTGAGGAACTTGGTAGGCTCCTTTCCTCTTTTCACCTCCTGACTGGCCTTGAGGTGAACAAGGGGAAGAGTAAGTTGATTCTCAGTAGGGGGTGCGTCATTTCGGGGGGAGCTTTCCCTTCTCTTGGGCATCCATATCGCCGTCCCTCATGTCAAGTACCTTGGGCTTCCTCTCTCATCTACATATCCTGATGCGAAACTTTATGATGGGCTTATTGATAAGTGCATGGCAAAGATTTTTGGCTGGTCTTCTAGGCTTCTCTCCACTTCTGGTCGTATCGAGCTTGTCCATACCGTCATCCCTGGGTTTGTGTTCTACTGGATTCAGTCTTTTCGCATACCTTCAACTATCTTTGGGGAGATTGATCGTATGTGCCGTGATTTCATTTGGGGGTCCAAGTTGCACTTCTAGAGGTGGGAGGACATGTGACTGCCTAAATTTGAGGGGGGATCGATCTTCGCTCTTTAATAGAGGTGTGGGTGGCTGCTGGCACCATGCTTCTTTGGAGAATTTTGCACTCCCCGCCCCCGGGGATTCCTATATGAGGGCAACATACCTGAAGCATACTCATATATTTTAGTGTGAGGCATCGGTCTTGGACTCGGGCTCTTGGAAGCATGTTCTTCGCTCTCACGACTCTGTTATGTCCTGCTTCCGTGGGGTCATGGGAGATGGTCGAGACACATCCTTTTGGTATGACCTGTGGCTCCCATGTGGCCCTCTTACTCAATTGTGCACTCTTCCTCACTCCTTGCGCTACCGTTGAGTTGCTGACTTCTGGGATGGCGTGGCTTGGGTTCTTCCTGACTACATAGCTCACCTTGGCCCTCATCTTGTGTCACGACCCGCTTCCCTAAAATGGAGACGAGCCGTGAGAAGGTCCGCTCAGACGTGGAGCTGTGAAGCTGCACGCCTGATAAGCGTCAATTTAGTATAAGCAGGTCCCTGTAAGCGCAAACGGAACAACAATAATAATAATAGAAAAAGGAGACGGATATGAAATACCAATCCGAAAGTTTGTCCACAAAATATTCAACATCGCAGAAAAAGCCACCAGGCTAACAGGAAAGAGTCTAAAGGCCCAGCACAAGGCCAAACAAAACACAAACATAACAGAGTAACCAACTAGGTGCCACGCACCGACAACCTAAGCAATCTAACAAAACCAGACGTAGACACTAAGACTGATCTTCAGTGTCTACGAAGTCCTCGATCAACACGGGCTCGAGCTCGGCGTCCGCAAACACCTCACCCTCAGCAAGTAACTCTGGCTCGGGGTCTAACATGTGTCACCCAAAAGAGAAAAGGGGCACATGTCAGCAAGTCTAAAGACTTGAGCAAGGAAACTGAAAGTAACTAACAACCTAGCACTTATAATATTAAGCAATGACATGACAGTTTAGTTTGATGCAGCAGTTTAAAAAGAGAGTGTCACGCACTCATGATGTAGCAATCACTAAGCACTAATCACGATTCACTTATCACTATTAATCACTTGTGCACTAGAGATTTCGCCTGCTGGCCGGAGTGGCGGATCAGGCCAACTCGGGGCTCAGGTGGCCGCATATCTCTTACCCCACCCATATGTGTCGAGCGTTGGGGTTTCCAACTAACTGCGCTCGCTTCTGGAACACGAGCCAGGAAGTGTATTTCACTTGGCATAGGGGTGCACCTAGCCTTATTTATCGAGCGTTGGGGTTTCCAACTAACTGCGCTCGCTTCTGGAACACGAGCCAGGAATATAAGTATTGTAGCGTGTGCTACGCAATCACGATGAATAATCAATATGCAATGACATGAACAGATATTTGTGTACCGTTAATAGAAATTAAACATGACTTGGCAAGCATGATGAAGGTGACGGATCTAGCTTCGTTGTCAAGCTAGATCAAAGGCATCCAGACAGCTATCCTTTTACTGTCTAGTCTCTTTTACGCTAAAGCAAGGTAATGGCCTAAGACATGGCCCAATTCAAAAGATAGCAAGTTTCACTTGCCTGATACCGGGATTGACGAGCAATGAAGATCGTCACACAAGCTAAATATGGATGGATCACTGTTAGGGCAAAACAATTATTAGCACAATGATTCTAAATTGATTTCTTATTAGAATCCTAATCGTCTAACAATCCATTTTATTAGGGTTTCACAATGTCAATGTGGGTTATGCTAAAACTAAATGAATCGAGTATTACCGTGAAGAAGCGGAGGAACGATGCCGAGCAACCACGGCAACGGAAGAACGATCCGGCTCAGATCTGGAAATGAGGAAAATCTGGAGAAATAGGTGTAGGGGTGGATTTTGGGGGTTTGATGAAGGTTTGAGGAAGATGGAAGGTGGGTTGTGACAAGGGAGGGTTTGGATGATGGAGGATAAGCTTGAAATGAAGGTTTGAGTGTTTGAGGAAGATGGGGGCTCAATGGGGGAGAAATTAGGTTTAGAGTTGAAGAAGAAGGAGAAGAAAAGGTTTGAGGGGTATTTATAGAGTTTGGTGGCGGCTAGGGCAAAATTAGGGTTTACTGCACTGATTAGTCGGTCAAAGAAGGACTGTTGACCGACTAGTTTAGCAACTAGTCGGTCGGTCGATTAGCTGTGTCCGAATAACACCAAGCAGCGAAATAAGGGAAAAATCTGGGTAATGAATTAGTCGGTCAAAGAGCAACCACTGACCGACTAGTTTGGAAACTAGTCGGTCGGTTGACCAACGCAGACCGACTAAGTCCAAACAGTAACTCTTGTACAAAATAGGATTTAGATTTAGTCGGTCAAAGAACAACTACTGACCAACTAGTTTGACATCTAGTCGGTCGATGAACGTTCTTAAACCGACTAAGAGTAAACAGTAACTGGTATCAAAAATAATTAAAGAGTTAGTCGGTTAAAGAAGCATTGCTGACCGACTAGTTTGCAACCTAGTCGGTCGACCAACGTTCTTAGACCGACTAACGATAAACAGTAACTCCTGAATAATTTTCAAAGCACACTAGTCGGTTCAAGAAGGTTTTCCGACCGACTGGATCGTCATCTAGTCGGTCAGTGCCCCTTCTCATACCGGCTAATGTGCACTGAAAGTTCCGAAATGGAGCGCGAAGCTCCGGGATGGTTTCCTAAGTCTCCTAGACTCGTTCTAACTCTAAGATATCGACGTTATGAAGTCTGTCACGAATGACTTTCTTCAAACACGGCGACCGACGGAAGAATCTAGAGAATCACAACGAAACGAGCGAAAAGAAAACTACGGAGACGGAAAGGAAATCACAAGGAAGGGAAAAATACAAATAATATAATATATATAATAATCCATACATGAAAAACCAGTCGTTACATCTTGGCTCTGTCACAGTCCCGGGGGGTTCTGATTCCTGGGATTATGGACATGTGGGTGGCTGTTCCCTCCAGTCGGCGTGGGCTAGTATTCGTCGCTTCTCCCCCCTGCTCGTCTGGCATCTGTGATCTGGTTTCGGGGGCATACCCCCAAGTTCTCCTTCACTCTGCTCCGTGCCCTCTCCGATCGCCTTCCCACCTCGTATCAGCTTACCAGGCGTGGTTCCTGGCGCAGTCTACATGCACCCTTTGTGGTGCCTATCCTGAGACAGCTCGCCACATCTTCTTTAGTTGTGACTACAACACTTTTGTCTGGGCGGTTTGCAAACTCCGGGTTGGCCTTCCCTCATGCTCCAAATCCATCACTGTTGACGCCCATATGCTGAGACGGAGGTTTGGAGCATGTGGGAAAACCACTCCTAGGGGTAAGCTTTCCATGTTTGTCTTCTATGCAGTTGTTTGGCATATTTGGAAGGAGAGGAACAGTCGGATCTTTTGTTCTCGGGCATCCCCCCAAGGATGTACTCTTGGCGAGGATCACGTCTGATATTTTTGCTGCCATGGTCGCTTGTGACATGAAGGATGTTGATCCTGTGGATCGTTCTATTTTTGGGAACTGGGGGTTGTTATAGGCCGGTCTTTTGTGTGCCTCCCCAGTATAGTTTTCTCTTTCTTGGCTCGTGCTTGGTAGTCCTGGTGTAAGGTGACTGCTACCCAGCCTCTCCATTTCCTGCTCTACTTGTTGGTAGTAGCCCTG
This sequence comes from Scilla litardierei, assembly GCA_030789695.1. Taxonomy (NCBI): domain Eukaryota; kingdom Viridiplantae; phylum Streptophyta; class Magnoliopsida; order Asparagales; family Asparagaceae; genus Scilla; species Scilla litardierei. The sequence goes on along the minus strand of CM061142.1, from coordinate 750,432,931 downwards.
ATGTAGTTACTTGTTTATATTTATATACACACTCACTTACCTTTCCACACACACACACACACACACACACACACACACACACACACACACACACACACACTAGTCATAATCCGTGCCCGCAGGCATGGTGCATTTAAGATTTTCTCTCGCGAAATCTTTGTTCCCCAAAAAATTATTTCCACAGCCAAATTTTAAAAGAACAACAAATTAACATAAAAATATTTAGAGATACGGGAGCCTTCAGCGTGGGTGCCTTCGGCGCGGAACAACAAATTCGGCACGGGCGCCTTCGACATGGAACAACAAATTCGACGCGGGCCCCTTCGGTGCAGAACAACAAATTAGTGTAAACAACACGATGCGGGTGCCTTCGACGCGGAACAACAAATTAGCGTAAAAACATTTCGCGGGCGCCTTTGACGCGGAACAACAAATCGGCAGCATCTTCCTTGATGGTGGGCCCACGTGACCATTAAATTGACGTGACCATTAAATTGACATGACCATTCGAGTTGATAATGTGTGAGCATGACAAATGCATGCCAATGCATTAAACGCATGTGCACTTACTCTGCTACATTAAGTGCATATGTGTGAGGGTGACTAATGCATGCAAATGCATTAAACGCAAATGCATTTGCACAAAACGTATGTGCACTTGTTTTTCCACAAAATGCATTAAATTCACGTAAATCGAGATTTGCTACGCTTGAGGTAAGAGAGGGTCAGCTGCGTTCTTCCATTCAAATTTCAAAATATTGAGTTTTCCAACCAAATGGATTCCACCTCAAAACTTTCTCAAAACTCATCTCAACCTTCCATTTCCCAAGATCAAATGCTAGCCACTCTTTATACTGTCCTAGTCAGTCCTAGGATTCAAAAACAGTTAGCAAATGTTATATACTAGTCATAACCTGTGCCCGCGGGCACGGTTTCATTTAAGATTTTCCTCGTGAAATCTTTGTTCCCCCAAAAATTATTTCCACAGCCAAAATTTAACAGAACAACAAATTAACGTAAAAATATTTAGAGACACGTGTGCCTTTGGCGTGGGCGCCTTCAGTGCAGAACAACAAATTCGGCATGGGCGCCTTCGACAAGGAACAACAAATTCGGCACGGGCCCCTTCGGTGCGGAACAAAAAATTAGCGTAAACAACACGGCGTGGGCACCTTCAGTGCAGAACAACAAATTACGTAAAAGAATTTTACGGGTGCCTTTGACGCCGAACAACAAATCGGCAGCATCTTCCTTGATGTTGGGCCCAGGTGACCATTAAATTGACATGACCATTCGAGCTGATAATGTGTGAGCATGACAAATGCATGCCAATGCATTAAACACACGTGCACTTACTCTGCTGCATTAAGTGCATATGTGTGAGGGTGACTAATGCATGCAAATGCATTAAACGCAAATGTATTTGCACAAAACGTAAGTGCACTTGCATGTCCACAAAATGCATTAAATCCACGCAAATTGAGATTTGCTACGCCCGAGGTAAGAGAGGGTCAGCTGCGTTTTTCCATTCAAATTTCAAAATATTGAGTTTTCCAACCAAATGGATTCCACCTCAAAGCTTTCTCAAAACTCATCTCAACCTTCCATTCCCCAAGATCAAATCCTAGCCACTCTTTATACTAGCCTAGTCAGTCCTAGGATTCAAAAACAGTTGTCAAATGTTATATACTAGTCATAACCCATGCCCGCGGGCACGGTTCATTTAAGATTTTCCTCAGAAAATCTTTGTTCCCCAAAAAATTATTTCAATAGCCAAAATTTAAAAGAACAACAAATTGGGCACGGTTCATTTAAGATTTTTCTAGGGAAATCTTTGTTCCCCAAAAAATTATTTCAACAGCCAAAATTTAAAAGAACAACAAATTAGCGTAAAAATATTTAGCGGCACGGGCACCATCGGCGTGGGCGCCATCGACGTGAAACAACAAATTTGGCGCATGCGCCTTCGACACGGAACAACAAACTCGACGCAGGCGTTTAATTATTACCACCTCTAAATTTTTTTACGTTAATTTGTTATTCCGCGTCGAAGGCGTCCATTTCGTTTAATTATTACCCCTCTAAATTTTTTAACGCTAATTTGTTGTTTTGCGTCGAAGGCGTCCATTTCATTTAAATTTTAGATGGGGTAATAACTCTTGGGGAGAACAAAGATTTTGAGGGAATATATGTTAAATGAGCCCGCGCCGAAGGCGCCCGCTAAATATTTTTACGCTAATTTGTTGTTCCACGTCGAAGGCGCCCATTTCGTTTAAATTTTAAAGAGGGTAATAATTCTTGGGGAGAACAAAGATTTTGCGGCCCCCGCTCATTTAAGATATATCCCCTCAAAATATTTGTTCTCCCCAAGAATTATTGTCCCATCTAAAATTTAAACGAAATGGGCATCTTCGACGAGGAATAACATATTAACGTAAAAATATTTCAGAATTTTACAGCTAATGAAAGCGAGAGTGCAGAGACTTTTTTATATGCACTTGTTTGTAACTGAAATTTTGTCTGGAGTAGACAAATTGGGCGGTGATTTGGGGATTAAATTTGTTTTGACTACAATGATTGAAGCCACCAACTGTTATGAGGGAAATTTTGATGATATTGTAATCACTATGGAAATCTGTGTGCAATAAATTCTCACCGATAAAATTTTGAAAGAGGAAGGCCCAAGTTTCAAAGGCAGAGCACAACTTTTTATGCATTAAATTTAAACGAATATCAATAATGTTGCAATAAAAATTTAGTCCCCCCTCCAAAAGTTCCCCCCAAAATTTTCACATACTATCATTCCTACTATTCACTCATCAAGATTAAATCTGAACCGTCTTTCTATCAACCCGCTTGTCCTAGTCAGCTTGTTCTAGTCAGCCCTAGAAATTCAAAAAAAGTTATGTTTTATATAATAGAGATATGTGTGTGTGTGTATTTGTGTATCTTTTATACATTTGACAACTTTTTTTGAATTTTAGGGCTGAGTAGGACAAGATAAAAAGTGGCTAAGATTTGATCTTGGTAAAACAATGGTTGAGATTGGATTTTGTGAAAATTTTAGTGGGAAAACTTAAATTTTGGGGGAAAAGTATCTTGGAAACCAAAACTTTGAAATTAAAAATGTCTTGCAAAAGATTGTGGAGATTAAATTTTGAGCGGAAAAGTGTCTTGGTAACCAAAACTTTGAAATTAAAAGTGTCTTGAGAAAGATTGTGGAGAAACATGATCCATTAAATTAAAAAAATTTTAAAAATTAGCGTATGTTGTAAGCTTGGTGGCTACGGAACCCGTAGCCCTGTATTTATAGAAGTAGGGTTACATAATGGGTGGATGCCCAATACACTAATGGGCCTACAAAAGCCCGATTATAACACTTCCCCTTATCCATCCATTGTTGTAAGCCATACATGAGCGCTTCAGGGTTCATAGAGCTTATTTGACCATGGTGGTATGGATACTTCTGGATCCTAAGTTAAGAGTTCTTGCCTCGTTAAAACCTTTGCCATGGAAAACCCAGTGGGAAAAACCAGTGGCTAAGGGAAAAGAGTACAAGTCTCTATAACTTCCCCTGATCGATGGATATCATCAGATGGTGGATACTTCTGGATCCAGAGTTGATGTGATTGCCTCGTTAAAACCTTTGGCTATGGAAAACCCAGTGGAAAAACCCAATAGCCAAGGAAAAAGAGTACAACACAACATTAACTCCCCCTGATGCGTACAAGATTCAGGCTTGTAGATCTTTCAACTGTCTCATCCCAATACCTAATACAAATTTTCTAAAGGTACAGCGAGGTAAAGCTTTAGTAAATAGATCTGCCAGGTTGTTGCAATACTGAATCTGCTGGATGTCGATCTGGTTGTCTATTTGTTGTTCATGCATCCAGAAAAGCTTAGGGGAAATGTGCTTCATCATGTCACCTTTGATGTAGCCACCTCGTAGTTGAGCTATGCAGGCAGCATTGTCTTCGTACATGGTGGTTGGTCCAAGATCTCCCGTCTTCAGGCCGGTAGTCACGAGGATGTGGTGGATGACTGAATGAAGACAAAAGCATTCTCTGCTGGCTTCGTGGATCGTAATGAGCACGGAGTGTTTGGATGAGGTTGCTGTCGAAGTCTACTTCACAGATCTCCATGAGATGGCTGTTCCACCGTAGGTGAATACGAAGCCGGTCTGGGACTTTGCGGTGTGTGTGTCAGACATGTATCCTGCATCTGTATAACCAAGTATAGTCCCAGGTCAACTAACCCTTGGAGGTAGCGCAGAAGGTGCTTCACTCTGTTCCAGTGGCGCTTTGAGGGCGCTGAACTGTATCTGGCTAGAAGGTTAACTACGAACGCTATATCGGGACGCGTGCAGGTTGCCAGATATAGGAGTGCTCCAATTGCACTCAGGTAGGGTACTTTGGGACCTAGTGCTTCCTCCCCCTCTTCCAGCGGTCGGAATGGGTCTGTATTAATATCCAATGATCTGACAACCATTGGTGTACTAAGCGGATGACATTTGTCCATAAGGAAGTTTTTCAGCAACTTCTTTGTGTATGTGGATTGGTGTAACAGGATTCCTCCGCTTAGGTGCTCGATTCGTAAGCCTAGGCAGAACTTCGTTTTTCCAAGGTCTTTCATCTCAAAAGTCTATGTGAGACTCTTGGATATCTCAGCTATCTCTTCAAGGGATCCGATGAGGTTTAAGTCGTCTACGTAGACGGCAATAATTATGAATCTTTTTCCCTTTGCTCTTATAAAGATGCAAGGGCAGACTTCATTAGTTGTGAATCCTTGTTGCACTAGGAATTCACTGAGTCTATTATACCACATTCTCCCCGTCTGTTTTAGACCATACAATGATCTTTGGAGTTTGACAGAATAGACGTCCCGAGGTCTTTCTGTCATTTTCGTTGGTAGTTTATATCCGTCTGGAAGTCTCATATAGATATCCTTATCTATATTTCCATATAGGTATGCAGTCACAACATCCATGAGCTGCATATCCAGGCCTTCCGTAGTAGTTAGGCTAATAATGAAATGGAAAGTGGTCGCATCCATGACCAGGGAATATGTATCATCATAGTCTATTCCTGGTCGTTGGGAGAAGCCTTGTGCAACAAGGGGTGCTTTGTAGTGTACGATCTCATTATTTTCGTTTCTTTTTCTTACGAATACCCATTTATATCCCACAGGTTTAACACCCTTCGGTGTTAGGACTACAGGTCCAAAAACTTTGCGCTTCGAGAGTGAGTCTAGCTTTACTCCTATTGCCTCGTTCCACTTTGGCTAATACTCTCTGTGTTTACATTCTGCTAGAGAGCGTGGATCGGTCTCATCGTCGTATTCAGTGACTTGATTGGCAATAATGAGCACGAAGTTATCATCAATGATTGTGTTTTTTCTGTCCAGTACCTCCCCAGTACGTACATAGTTTAATGATATTTCTCCTATATTTTTCTCTTCAGGGGTTTTTAGGAGGGGAGAGGTATCTGGGCTGAGCTCAGCATCCTGTGGTGGTATCGTTATCATTACTCAGGGATTTTTCCTCTTTCGAGGGTTTTTATCTTTGGAACCTGGGGGCCATCCTCTCTTTTGTTTAGGTATGGCCGCTTCTGCTGCAGGTGGATTGCATCCATCTTTGGGTATGTCAATCCTAACTGGCGTGTTTGCAGCAGGGACGTGTGATCTGACAATCTTCTGGTTGTCAGTAAATTTTCCATGTAAAATGTGAGATGTGTTCTGTATTTGGAGGATCTTCAGGATCTCGTCTTCACATTGGTTTGTATGCGGATCAAAATGGGATAAAGTTTTGGTATCCCATGAAATGGTCTTTGAAGCTTCTGGCTTCTCTGTGTTAATGCCTAGTTTGGGAAAGGTACTTTCGTCAAACTCACAGTCTGCTAGACGTGCCTTAAAGGCGTCCACCGTTAGGGGTTCCAGGTATCTAATGATTGATGGTGAGTTGAATCCTATGTAGATACCCAGTCGACGTTGAGGACCCATCTTGGTCCTCTGCGGTGGTGCTATGGGGACATAGATAGCGCATTCGAATATCCTCAGGTGAGAGATATCCGATGGAGTCCCATATGCGAGTTGCATTGGAGAATAAGATTGACTTCTTGACGGTCGTAATCTTATTAGCGATGCATCATGCAAAATGGCATGTTCCCATGCATTCACCGGCAACTGGCATTGCATCAACAATGGACGAGCAATCCATTGTAGTCTCTTTATAAGAGATTCGGCTAACATGTTCTGGGTGTGAACATGAGCTACATGATGTTCAACTTCAATGCTAGTTGCTTGGCAGTAGTCTAGGAAGACTTGTGATGTGAATTCCCCAGCGTTATCCAGACGCAATTTCTTGATTTGGTTGTCTGGGAAATGTGCCCGCAACTTAATGATTTGTGCCAGTAGCTTTGCAAAGGCTACGTTGTGGGTGGACATGAGGCACACATACGACCATTTGGAAGATGCGTCTATCAGTACCATGTAGTACCGAAATGGGCCACTTGCGGGGTGAATAGGCCCGCAAATGTCTCCATGTATTCTCTTTAGGAAGCTGGGAGACTCTGAGTCCACCTTAAGAGGAGATGGTCTCGTAATCAATTTCGTGATAAGGGGGACAAGGAAATGCACCCTTTCGAAGTAGCTTCAGCCTTTTCGAGTTAATTCCACGGGATTGGGATATGATGCGGCACATTATGTCCCTTCCAGGGTGTCCGAGTCTATTGTGCCAGAGTTGGAATTCTGGTCGATTATCGCACTTCTGGTGCTCAAGTGTGTTGGCTTCCATTGCTCGTATCTTTGTATGGTAGAGACCCGACGGAAGTCCCTCAAAATGCTCGACGATGGTTTTAGCACACTTTTTGTGAGTCGTTACTTACAAGAATTATCTGTTTTGTTCGTTCACCGTTTCTAGGTGGTATCCGTTTAAACGAATATCTTTAAAACTTAACAGATCTCTGTGAGAGCTAGGGGAGAGAAGGGCATCTTTTATAAGTAGTAGTGTGTTGTTGGGGAGCAGAAAATGTGCTTCCCCTGATCCTTCAATTATTCCTGACGGGCCGGAAATTGTATTCACGGTTCCATCATATTTATGTATGCTTTGAAAAAAAGCAAATATCTTGGATGATCGTGTGCATAGAGGCACTGTCCACTAGGCATTTATAATCCATCTAAATTAAGAGAGAGAAGCATAGCAGTATAAGGCACAAAAGATAACCAAATATCATTCAACGTCTGAAAAAATCATTCAACATGCTAGGAAACAAACAACTAGAGAGTAAATTGTTTCAATTACAATGCATAGCAGAAAATGGATAAGGCTTCAGACGAGTAGGTCATCATTTGAGAAGTCCTCAGCGATGAACCTGATTGGTGCCAGGTCTTCGTATTCCACCAGGTTTGTTTCGGCTGGCTTCTGGCTAGCTTTGTACAAGTCCTGGAGGTGGCGTGGAGTCCGACAATTCCTGGACCAGTGTCCAGTCATGCCACACCTGTGGCATTTATCTTTCCAATCTTTTCTGGGGGCAGATGTCTGGCCGTTGTCTTTTCTCTTCCACACATTTTTCAATCTTTTGAGGCTTCGGAAGTTGGCCTAACAAAAGTAGTGACCGACTTGGATGAATTTCCCATCATATACCCCAATCCAATGTGGTGTTTGGCCGGAAGTAAATCTTTTAGGATATTATCCAAATGGCCCTTACCCTTGTTGAATTTGTTGATTCGGCCCAATGTGTCCTCATATTTCTCTTTGAGAGAACGCAAAGAAGTATCCAAAGTGGATATTTGCGATGTGAGCACATAAACACGAGATTTAAGATTCTCGTTCTCAATACTCAAAGTCGAGTTTTGAGAAGTTAAATCCGCTATCTCATGTTCTTCCGCATCCTCAATGCTAACATGTTCAAGTTTAGATTTGAGATTCACAATCTCATTTCTTAACTCTTCAACAACGGTGTCGTTGTTGGTGATGATATTCTTAGGCGATGTTTGAATGCTAGCTAGGTCATCTTTTACCTTAGTATATCTATTTACTAACTTAGTGTATTTTGACCAAAGTTGAGAGTTAGCATTTCTAAGATCTTCCATCGTTACCTCATCGCTTTCTTCATCACTATCATCGGAAGAGGAGGATCCTTGATCGTGCTCCTCTCTTGCCATGAAGCACATGTGTGCTTGCTCCACTTGCTCATCATCCGACTCTCCGCTTGAGGAATCCTCGGAGTCGGTGAAGGTAGCTCCGACAAGTCCCTTCTTGTTTCCTTTCGTGTACTTCTTGGACTTGTCATACTTTGGCGCCTTCCACTTCTCCTTTTGCTTGTTTTTAGGACAATCCGCTTTGATGTGTCCTGGCTTATTGCATTTAAAGCACAAAGGTGGAGAGGCGTTAGTAGAAGTAAACTTAGATTTTTGTTTGAAGTTACCCTTTCGGAAGAAGCGATTGAACTTCTTTGCCATGAGTGCAATGGATTCCATGTCCATTTCTTCTTCCGAGTTCTCATCATCGGTAGAGGTGGATGAAGCCGCCTTGAATGCAATCGCCTTTTTCTTAGGCGCATCTAGGTTCAAATATGACTTCATCTTTTCTTGTAGCTTCACCTTGCTATCTTTGCGTACCTCGTATGACATCAAGGTACCCATTAGTTGAACTACGGTATATTTGTTCATGTCATTACCTTCCTCGATGGCGAAGGTACGTTTTTCCCAAGAAGAGGGAAGTCCTTCAATAAGCTTTAAGCACTTCTCCTTTTGAGTGTGGGTCTTGCCGAGGGCCTCTAACTCGTTTATTATGTCAACGAAGCGAGCGTAATATTCTTTCATCTTCTCGCCCTGTTGCATATGAAACATTTCGTAATCTTTGGTTACGACTACGAGTTTAGAGTCTCTTACCCTACTCGTCCCTTCATGTAGAATGAGGAGGGAGTTCCAAATTTGATATGCACTCTTACATGTGCATATCTTATTGAAATCCTCGGGCTCCAATGCACATTGCAAGGCGTTCATTGCCTTGGCATTGCTTACCTCCGCGGCGACCTCCGCGGTAGTCCATTTCTCCAAATCTTCTTCTTCGGGTTCAATATACTCCTTCATTGTAGTTCTCCATAAAGATGCACTTCGGAGGAAGGTTTCCATCCGACACTTTCAGTACCCGTAGTTGGTACCGTTGAAGAATGGAGGCCTCGTAGAGGAATGTCCTTCCATCACGGAAGATGCTCCTTCACGGTTCCTGAAGATGTCATAGTTGGAAGGTGGACGCACGGTCTTGTTGTAGTTGGCAGACATAGCTGAGTATCTGGCTTTGATACCAAATGTAATGCCCTACCAGCTACTGCACAAGTACTAGAGGGGGGGTGAATAGTACTTTAAAATAATAAGGAGTATAATTCCAAATTAAATTGCACACAACTACCAAATCAATTTGCGGAAGCTTAAATTGAATGACGACAACGAAATTAACAATGCTAACAAACGATGTTAATGGGTTCGGATCCACCCAAGTCTCCCCGACTTGTTCCCGGTGATCCTACGTCCCAACCACCCGGATCCCCTCCGGATACTTGAGTTAGAAACCCTAACTCAAGATTTCCACTATGAATATCTTGTGAAAAACCTTCACAAGATCAAATCATACATGCAATGGCAAAGTGAATCCCACAACCCGGGATCACAAACTTCTCTCACAACCGAGAGAGCCAATAAGCAATATAAAAGAGTTTAGATGAAATAAATACTCTTACCACAAAATCCTATACCTTGAGTTTTTCTTACCCAATAGGTGGAATGAAGGATTTGAGGGAGATGAAGTCACCAAGCCCTAGCACCAAGGAAATGAGCAGCAATGGGTGCCTAGGGAAGAGTTGGAGACTTGGATCAAGCAATAGCTTGAAAAGCTCACCAAGAACAAGCTTCTCTCTAGATCTAGAAATGAGAGAGAATGGGTTTCTTGTGAGGAAGAGAGCTTTAGATTTGAGGGAGAATAGCTATCTCTTTAGAACTCAATGAATCTCTTAATGGCAGCTCTAACCTAGATAGAAATGACCTAGGTTCGTATTTATAGGAACCCAAAAACACAAGTTAGGTCAATCATCAACGGATAGAAATCTGTGTGAATTAGTCGGTCAAAGAACAATCACTGACCGACTAGTTCATCAACTAGTCGGTCAGCCAAACAACGTGGACCGACTAAGAGTAGATCTGAGAAGAGATAGAATTTCAGACCTAGAAATCTAGTCGGTCCAAGAACACTTTCTGACCGACTAGTTTCACAACTAGTCGGTCAGTCAATGAACGTAGACCGACTAAGAGGCAAAATAACTTAGTCTGAATGCAAAGTGACTTAGTCGGTCCAAGAACAAAAGTTGACCGACTAAATTGTCAACTAGTCGGTCACCAAACGTTCTTAGACCGACTAACGGTAAACAGTAGCTCAGGAGAAATTTAGAGTGAACAGTAAGTCACAACTAGTCGGTCAAAGAAGCATCACTGACCGACTAGTTCACAAACTAGTCGGTCGGTGAGTCAACGTAGACCGACTAACTGTAAACAGTAAAGTCCAAGAAATTAAGGAATCAAACTAGTCGGTCCAAGAACAGTTGCCGACCGACTAGATCACCATCTAGTCGGTCAGTACTTGTTCTTGTACCAACTAACATGCACAACAAAGTCCGAATCGAAGCGCGACGCTTCGAGGAAGTTAGAATGAACTTGTGCAAGGATCCTAGAGCTACGAAATGAGCGTAATGAAGATATAGACGTAAGATATACTCAAGGCTTAACATTCTATATATCGAAGCTAAAAGACTATAAATAAAACCTTAATAAACGGTCTTCGAATGCTTCGATTGAATCTTCATATTTTCCAAAGCGTCGCAAGAGCTTCAACGAAGCTTTAGGCATGAATATGAGCTTTGGAAAGTGTTGAGATGTCGCTTTGAATATTCTCGTGAAATTGGCGACGATCTCCAATACTGCGCTCACAAATTGTTAGTTCATGAATTATTTATGTTTGCTCATCATCCAAAACCAAATCCGGGGAGTCCAATATTCAACATTCTCCCCCTTTTTGGTGATGACAAACCAACATAAATAATAATCAAAGATAATAATTCAAATGTAAAATACTTACTCCCCCTGCATTGATGACACGTTAATTCCAAAATGAATATAAATGAATTGCATCAAGCAGACGAGTAAGATAAATAAAATGAATTGATTTTTGAAATATCGGATTTTGAAAATCCTTATATGTATCTTAACTCCCCCTGAATCTAACATATCAAACTAGATTCTTGGAAATTGAGTTAAATTTTCATTTGCGCTATTTATTATCATTATCTCTCCCCCTTTGGCATAATCCCAAAAATGGGGGGCATACAACGACAACAATTAGGAAATGTAAAATCCAACATCGGGAGTCGTAGACAAAGGCAATGGACCAACTTGACACCAAGGGAAAAATTGTGGAAATCAAAACAAGGTGTGCCAAATTTTCCATTAAAAAAAAAATCAACGATAATCAAAATCATCAAAAATAATATTTGGTATTTTTTTTTTCATTTATTGAATAATGAAACATACTCTCCAATATTCAATATTTCTTGGTTAAATTTGTGCATGGAAAACAATTCTATATGAATATAGAAATATAATCTATTTAACCAAGTTTGCATGCTACGAGCGACGAAATCACATTTCATATACATTCAACGAATATTAAAATGTGCACGACGAATTAAGATAAAGACAACGACGATGTATATATATAAATGATAACATCAAGAGTACATCCAAGAAGATATCAATACATCAAAATACACCATACCCATCAAGAAGAAATACATCATCATCATCATCCTCATCAAAATAAATACTACAACAACGACAACATCCAAAATACATCAAAACATCATAACCCTCATACTCTATCCTAACCCAAAATACTCTCGCTAAGATATATCATCCAAAGCGTATATGGAGAGTCCTCGGAACAACGATCACGAGGAGGAGGCTGGATCTGCAGCATCCGTGGGTCCAGTCGACGGAGTGGACTCAGGATCTGCAGGGAGTAGAGGTGTCTCAACAGATGGAATCGTCGGGGCAGGAGTCGAGATCTCAGGAACAGGCTTTACAGCAGCATGGGTCTCGACAGCAGATGTGTCAGCAGGAATATCAGCAGGCTCAGCAACAGGGTCTACAGCAGGCTCAGAAGACTGAAGTGCTGAAGCAGAAGGCTCTGGAACACCGGAAGTGGTGCCAACTCCAGGAGCAGAAGTGGTAGTACCAGCAACAGCAGCAGCAGTGGCCTCATCGCCACGGGCAAAGGAAGTAGCAAGCTCGTCAAGCTCCTCATCGTCCATCTCCTCGGCCTCAGACACCGAAGGAGGAAGCTCAATCCCCATCATACGAGCCATACGGCAGACTACCTCCTCAGTACGAGCCAAACGGGAGTCGTGCTGACGAAGTAGGCGTACGACATCGTCCAATGTAGCAGGGGAAGACGAGGCTGCAGCAGCTGACGGAGTAGACTGAGAAGCAGATGCGGTAGACCTCTGCACGTGACGAAGAGCCGCTAGAGATTTCTTCACGGCCGTCGCGTTCAAAGGCGTACCCAAGGGACGCTCATCGTCAGGAGGGAGGGGGACTCGGAAATGACGGAATACGAGAGTCAACGGGCAAGGGTATGGAATGTGCGCAGACTTATTGGTCTTGCGTATACACTCGAAAGAATCCATCTTATCGAGTATCACGCGAGCCCAATTTATCTCGCACCCCAAGAAAAGAGCGTATATGAGCTTCAAAAACGGCTGAGAGGGGAGTGAAGAGGATCCATACTTAGGGAGGAGACACGACTTCAAAATCAGGTTAAGAACCCATGCATTCGGCTTAAAAGATTTCAATGGAACACCAATGAATGCGGAGGGGATAATCTGGAAAATCTCAGAAAGAATAGACTGATCCAAGGAAGAAATGTCGTCTACGGAAATGTCCGAGGGGAGGAGACCACACGACGCACAACCAAGAATCTCCCCCAAGATTTCTGCCGTGAGAACTATAGGAGTTCCCAAGACAGTCGTCTCAATGGAGTGGCTGGCGTCGTACTGGCCTCGAATACGGTTGGCATAGAACAATTTCACGAGACGAGGGTACGGTTTGGGATTGGCTTTGGGGTCGTATCGGAGATAATCTAGAAGGCCACTATAAGAGAGAAGATCAGCAAGGCCGAGAAAATCAGAGAACTGAACGTAATGCTCTAACAACAGTGGACAGTGCTCTATACGGTTGTACGCTGCGAGACACTGAGGGTCATCGCGGCACAACGATATGTCTACACCGCCAACTGGCATATGAGCTTTACCCTTGGCCTTACGGGTCTTCGGAGGTGGGGTAGGTTCCCTAGTAGGCTCATCCTCAGGGATAAATTCAGAGTCGGAATCGGGAGGAGTAGCCGGAGTGTGAAGAATAGGCTTTTTGGTCTTGGATTTGCGGGGTTTGACTATGGCAGTCCTAGGCTTCTTAAGAGGAGGCAACGAAGGAGAGGCTTGGGTAGACTTGGCACGACGCTTAGGCTTCAGGGGATTCCTAGGGTCCGAAGGTTGTTCTACGGTCATAGGAGAGGCCCCGGAAGAGGCGATAGGAATTCGAGTCTTAGCCATAGTACTATGAGCACAAGCAATCGATAACGAAGATCAAATATCCTAGCACAAACCCTAGAAGCTAGCACAAACCCTAGAATACCAAATGAAATCGAAAAGCACAAACCATAGGTTAAAACTAGAATCCGAAACCCTAGAATATCTAGGAGGAGAAATCGAACCCTAGGGCAAGAAATCGACCTAGGAGAGGGAGGAAGATACCTAGGGGGTGGAGTCGACGGCGGCGGACGGCGGCGATGGCCGGAGAAATGGCCGGAGACGACGAGAATGCGAAGGGGCTCGATGGGGGTTTGGGGTTTTCGAGCTGGAGCAAAAGAGAAGACCGACTAATAGAGAGATTAGTCGGACGAAAAATGAGTATAAGTCGGTCTGGAATCAAAAAGACGTAACTGCCCTAACACACTTAGTCGGTCACAGTTCAAGAACTGACCGACTAGATTACGATCTAGTCGGTCGGTCAATGAGCTTGAACCGACTAAGTCGAAACAGAGGCACAGAGTGATTTTTAGGGCTAGATTTAGTCGGTCGCAGTATACTTACTGACCGACTAATTTTCAATCTAGTCGGTCGGAAAGTATACTATGACCGACTAACGAAAGAAAATGATAGGAGATGGATATTTGCTTGATCTAGTCGGTCTGAGTTCATTTGCTGACCGACTAGATGAGCATCTAGTCGGTTGACAAGAGAACTGAAACCGACTAGAAGAGTCCAAAAGTAGAAATTTGATTTCTCTTCACAAACCACTTGGATGAAACATCCTAACTCACTCATTAGTCATCTAAATTACCCCATAAAACGTCGAAATCTTAAGTACGACATTGAAATACGAATTCGATCATAAATTCAAATAAATCACATAAAATTCCCAAAAATTCAATTAATCTAGCATGAATGAAATATCACGAAATATATTAGCATGCAAGATGATTGAATTTAAATATGAATCCTATATCTCGGATTCACCCATAATCCCCAATTCTCGACGCAACCGCACAAAGGAGTCCTCCTTTAGGGGTTTCGTGAAAATATCGGCGATTTGCTTTTGGGTTTCAACGTACACTAAAATGGTGTCCTTTTTAGCAACATGATCATCTAAGAAATGGTGTCGGACATCTATGTGTTTCGATCGGGAATGGTGCACCGGATTCTTTGAAAGACAAATAGCACTTTGGTTATCCACCATGATAGGGCTAGTATCCCAATGAATACCAAAATCCTTCAATGTGTCTCATCCAAAGAACCTGGGCACAAGCGGCACCGGCGGCAATGTATTCCGCCTCGGTGGTTGAAAGTGATACCGAATTTTGCTTCTTGGAAAACCAAGAGACAAGAGAATTTCCTAGAAAATGGCAAGTGCCACTAGTACTTTTCCTGTCGGATTTGCATCCCGCATAATCAGCGTCACTATATGAGACTAACTCATATGTGCTAGATCTCGGATAAAGTAATCCAAAATCTAATGTGTAACTTAGATAGCGAAAAATACGTTTAACCGCTACTAAGTGAGAATCCTTAGGTTGAGACTGATAACGAGCACATATACATACGGCAAACATAATATCGGGCCTACTCGCGGTAAGATAAAGTAAGCTACCTATCATACCTCGATATAGACGAATGTCTACATCTTTTCCGCCCGTATCTTTATCAAGATGCGTAGTCGTGCTCATTGGAGTCTTTTTCCCGGAGGCATTCTCCATTCCAAATCGCTTTAGCAACTCCACCGTGTACTTCGTTTGGTGGATGAAGATTGCATCGTTCAATTGGCGAATTTGGAGACCTAAGAAATATTTGAGTTCGCCCATGTGGCTCATCTCAAATTGTTCCTTCATCACATTAGAAAACTCTTCGCAAAGAGCGAAGTTAGTAGCACCGAAAATGATATCATCAACATAAATTTGAACTAATAAAATATCATTATTCGCATGCTTAATAAAAAGTGTTGAATCGGCTTCGCCCATTTTAAAATTCAAATCCAAAAGAAAATTCTTTAGGCGATCATACCAAGCTCGAGGAGCTTGTCTCAAACCATAAAGAGCTTTCTTTAGTTTAAAAACGTGATTTGGAAATTTTTCATTTATGAAGCCCGGAGGTT
Source organism: Scilla litardierei (assembly GCA_030789695.1). Lineage (NCBI taxonomy): Eukaryota > Viridiplantae > Streptophyta > Magnoliopsida > Asparagales > Asparagaceae > Scilla > Scilla litardierei. The sequence continues at coordinate 750,417,181 of CM061142.1, read as the reverse complement.
GAGAAACGTAAACTTCCTCAACGACATCTCCGTTTAAAAATGCACTTTTAACATCCATTTGAAATAATTTAAAATTCTTATGGCATGAAAAAGACAAAAGTAATCTAATTGATTCTAATCTAGCTACCGGAGCGAAAGATTCTTCGAAATCGATACCTTCCTCTTGACGATAGCCTTGAGCTACTAACCGAGCTTTGTTCCGGACGACGACTTGGTTTTCGTCGGTTTTGTTCTTGAAGATCCACTTTGTCCTTATGACGGTGTGGTTCTTTGATGGCAAAGGAACAAGCTCCCAAACTTCATTTCTTTCGAATTGAATGAGCTCCTCCTCCATGGCTAAGATCCAAGCGCTATCTTCGCATGCTTCATTAATATTCTTTGGCTCTATCGATGAGGCAAAGGCACAATTTGCGAAGTGGTGGACTTGTGATCTCGTCTTGACACTATCTTGAATATTGCCAATGACTTGCTCATGGGGATGGTCACGAACGGTATGAAGCCGTTTGGGAATACCTTGATCACTAGGAACATTCTCAACAACTTCATTAGTTGGGTTAGTCTCAATAGAATCAATAGAATCATTAGACTTAGAATTATCAAACGAATCACATAAAACATCCATAGAATCATTATCATTTGAAATTCTAGTTGGAACAAATCCTTCATTAAATGAGACATGAAGCGACTCCTCGATCGTTGAGGTTCGTTTGTTGAATATCCGGTAGGCTTTGCTACGCGTAGAATATCCAACAAAAATCCCCTCATCGGATCTCGGATCGAATTTGTCCAAACTACCATATGTGTTCTTAATAAAACATTTCGAACCAAAAACACGAAAATGTTTAACTTGAGGCAACCTACCAAACAACAATTCATAACAAGTTTGTTTAGTGCCGGGCCTCAAAAGTATTCTATTAAACACATAGCAAGCGGTGTGTACCGCTTCCGCCCAAAATTGATGGCCAAGTTGGCTATCATCAAGCATAGTGCGAGCACACTCCACTAGCGTCCTATTCTTTCTCTCAACTACACCATTTTGAGGAGGTGCACGAGGGAAAGAGAAGGTGTGAGTAATACCAACTTCATCACAAAATGTCTCAAAAGACTCATTCTCAAATTCACCTCCATGATCACTACGAATAGTGACAATGGTGGTTCCTAAGAGATTTTGTACTTTCTTAACAAAAATTGTGAAGTTTTCAAAAGCTTCATTTTTATTACACAATGAAAATACCCAAGTAAATCTTGAATAGTCATCTACGATGACAAGTCCATACCTTGCATTTCCCAAGGAAGCTACTCTAGTTGGCCCAAATAAGTCTAGATGTAATAGCTCTAGTGGCCGTTTAGTAGAGATGCTTTTCTTAGGTTTAAATGAAGATTTAGGAAGCTTGCCACGTTGACAACAATCACAAAAACTTTTCTTTTCAAAAACAAGCTTCGGAAAACCTTTAATAGAATTCAATTTTGAAAGCTTATATAGTGTTCCAAAGTTCACATGTCCAAAGCGTCGATGCCATAAGTGTTGTTCACTTGTGTTGGCAACGAGACATTGTTCATATGACTTAGGAAGATCCAAAATATAAATGTCTTTACGACGAGTTCCGGAAAATAATAATTTTTCATTATCCTTTCTTAAAATATGACACAATCCTTTCGCAAAGCTAACTTTGTAACCTTTGTCACAAAGTTGGCTTATTGAAATAAGATTATGATTTAAACCACTAACAAGATAAACATCACTAATTAATGGTTTAGAAGGGTTACCGACTTTACCAACACCTATGATGGTTCCGCTCTCGTTGCCTCCAAATACGACGCGGTTTCCATTCGCAATGGGAACCACTCCGGAGAGCAAACGAGCGTCACCCGTCATGTGTTTGGAGCACCCGCTATCGAGTATCCAATTCCCTTTGGAGCTAAATTTAAATTTGATGCTCCTTTTCTTTTTCTTTTCCTTGAGTACCTAAAGATAGACACTTTCATATCATGGTACCCAAGGTCATTGGGTCCAAGGGATTAGACCTTTGGAAGCCAAGTCCAAGTGGACTTAGACTTCCCCACATAATTCTTACTATGCACAACATCCGAAAAATAAGCATTCATATACATTTGTTTTTCGTCCATGCTTGTGTCCTTTGGGCTCCAAATAGTGAAAATTTTGGGAGCCATCATCCTATTGGGTGCATGCATGCTACGTTGATTTCTACGTGATGCATGTTGTGGATAGGCATACGGGACATGATGGAATGGTGCACGACGAGAATTATTCATATGATGAGGTGGGTGTACATATGCATGTGTGGGAACACGTGCGTGAGGGTGTCTCACTTGGTGTGCACGTGCCCGAGAATGTGTTGCATAAAAATCATCATATGTGTGAGCCGGTGGAGTAGGACGTGTGTTCCTACGTGGCATGTTATTAGTGTACATGTAGGCATGCCCCTTCTTTGGAGGTCCACCCAAAGTGGGTTTCTTTCCGAAAGAGGGTGTGGACGAGGTGGAAGCACCATTGGTAGATGAACTACCAATAGAGTGTTTGCTCCCACTCGTTGAGGCTTCGGAAGTTGGCCTAACAAAAGTAGTGACCGACTTGGATGAATTTCCCATCATATACCCCAAGCCAATGTGGTGTTTGGCCGGAAGTAAATCTTTTAGGATATTATCCAAATGGCCCTTACCCTTGTTGAATTTGTTGATTCGGCCCAATGTGTCCTCATATTTCTCTTTGAGAGAACGCAAAGAAGTATCCAAAGTGGATATTTGCGATGTGAGCACATAAACACGAGATTTAAGATTCTCGTTCTCAATACTCAAAGTCGAGTTTTGAGAAGTTAAATCCGCTATCTCATGTTCTTCCGCATCCTCAATGCTAACATGTTCAAGTTTAGATTTGAGATTCACAATCTCATTTCTTAACTCTTCAACAACGGTGTCGTTGTTGGTGATGATATTCTTAGGCGATGTTTGAATGCTAGCTAGGTCATCTTTTACCTTAGTATATCTATTTACTAACTTAGTGTATTTTGACCAAAGTTGAGAGTTAGCATTTCTAAGATCTTCCATCGTTACCTCATCGCTTTCTTCATCACTATCATCGGAAGAGGAGGATCCTTGATCGTGCTCCTCTCTTGCCATGAAGCACATGTGTGCTTGCTCCACTTGCTCATCATCCGACTCTCCGCTTGAGGAATCCTCGGAGTCGGTGAAGGTAGCTCCGACAAGTCCCTTCTTGTTTCCTTTCGTGTACTTCTTGGACTTGTCATACTTTGGCGCCTTCCACTTCTCCTTTTGCTTGTTTTGAGGACAATCCGCTTTGATGTGTCCTGGCTTATTGCATTTAAAGCACAAAGGTGGAGAGGCGTTAGTAGAAGTAAACTTAGATTTTTGTTTGAAGTTACCCTTTCGGAAGAAGCGATTGAACTTCTTTGCCATGAGTGCAATGGATTCCATGTCCATTTCTTCTTCCGAGTTCTCATCATCGGTAGAGGTGGATGAAGCCGCCTTGAATGCAATCGCCTTTTTCTTAGGCGCATCTAGGTTCAAATATGACTTCATCTTTTCTTGTAGCTTCACCTTGCTATCTTTGCGTACCTCGTATGACATCAAGGTACCCATTAGTTGAACTACGGTATATTTGTTCATGTCATTACCTTCCTCGATGGCGAAGGTACGTTTTTCCCAAGAAGAGGGAAGTCCTTCAATAAGCTTTAAGCACTTCTCCTTTTGAGTGTGGGTCTTGCCGAGGGCCTCTAACTCGTTTATTATGTCAACGAAGCGAGCGTAATATTCTTTCATCTTCTCGCCCTGTTGCATATGAAACATTTCGTAATCTTTGGTTACGACTACGAGTTTAGAGTCTCTTACCCTACTCGTCCCTTCATGTAGAATGAGGAGGGAGTTCCAAATTTGATATGCACTCTTACATGTGCATATCTTATTGAAATCCTCGGGCTCCAATGCACATTGCAAGGCGTTCATTGCCTTGGCATTGCTTACCTCCGCGGCGACCTCCGCGGTAGTCCATTTCTCAAAATCTTCTTCTTCGGGTTCAATATACTCCTTCATTGTAGTTCTCCATAAAGATGCACTTCGGAGGAAGGTTTCCATCCGACACTTCCAGTACCCGTAGTTGGTACCGTTGAAGAATGGAGGCCTCGTAGAGGAATGTCCTTCCATCACGGAAGATGCTCCTTCACGGTTCCTGAAGGTGTCATAGTTGGAAGGTGGACGCACGGTCTTGTTGTCGTTGGCAGACATAGCTGAGTATCTGGCTCTGATACCAAATGTAATGCCCTACCAGCTACTGCACAAGTACTAGAGGGGGGGTGAATAGTACTTTAAAATAATAAGGCGTATAATTCCAAATTAAATTGCACACAACTACCAAATCAATTTGCGGAAGCTTAAATTGAATGACAACAATGAAATTAACAATGCTAACAAACGATGTTAATGGGTTCGGATCCACCCAAGTCTCCCCGACTTGTTCCCGGTGATCCTACGTCCCAACCACCCGGATCCCCTCCGGATACTTGAGTTAGAAACCCTAACTCAAGATTTCCACTATGAATATCTTGTGAAAAACCTTCACAAGATCAAATCATACATGCAATGGCAAAGTGAATCCCACAACCCGGGATCACAAACTTCTCTCACAACCGAGAGAGCCAATAAGCAATATAAAAGAGTTTAGATGAAATAAATACTCTTACCACAAAATCCTATACCTTGAGTTTTTCTTACCCAATAGGTGGAATGAAGGATTTGAGGGAGATGAAGTCACCAAGCCCTAGCACCAAGGAAATGAGCAGCAATGGGTGCCTAGGGAAGAGTTGGAGACTTGGATCAAGCAATAGCTTGAAAAGCTCACCAAGAACAAGCTTCTCTCTAGATCTAGAAATGAGAGAGAATGGGTTTCTTGTGAGGAAGAGAGCTTTAGATTTGAGGGAGAATAGCTATCTCTTTAGAACTCAATGAATCTCTTAATGGCAGCTCTAACCTAGATAGAAATGACCTAGGTTCGTATTTATAGGAACCCAAAAACACAAGTTAGGTCAATCATCAACGGATAGAAATCTGTGTGAATTAGTCGGTCAAAGAACAATCACTGACCGACTAGTTCATCAACTAGTCGGTCAGCCAAACAACGTGGACCGACTAAGAGTAGATCTGAGAAGAGATAGAATTTCAGACCTAGAAATCTAGTCGGTCCAAGAACACTTTCTGACCGACTAGTTTCACAACTAGTCGGTCAGTCAATGAACGTAGACCGACTAAGAGGCAAAATAACTTAGTCTGAATGCAAAGTGACTTAGTCGGTCCAAGAACAAAAGTTGACCGACTAAATTGTCAACTAGTCGGTCACCAAACGTTCTTAGACCGACTAACGGTAAACAGTAGCTCAGGAGAAATTTAGAGTGAACAGTAAGTCACAACTAGTCGGTCAAAGAAGCATCACTGACCGACTAGTTCACAAACTAGTCGGTCGGTGAGTCAACGTAGACCGACTAACTGTAAACAGTAAAGTCCAAGAAATTAAGGAATCAAACTAGTCGGTCCAAGAACAGTTGCCGACCGACTAGATCACCATCTAGTCGGTCAGTACTTGTTCTTGTACCAACTAACATGCACAACAAAGTCCGAATCGAAGCGCGACGCTTCGAGGAAGTTAGAATGAACTTGTGCAAGGATCCTAGAGCTACGAAATGAGCGTAATGAAGATATAGACGTAAGATATACTCAAGGCTTAACATTCTATATATCGAAGCTAAAAGACTATAAATAAAACCTTAATAAACGGTCTTCGAATGCTTCGATTGAATCTTCATATTTTCCAAAGCGTCGCAAGAGCTTCAACGAAGCTTTAGGCATGAATATGAGCTTTGGAAAGTGTTGAGATGTCGCTTTGAATATTCTCGTGAAATTGGCGACGATCTCCAATACTGCGCTCACAAATTGTTAGTTCATGAATTATTTATGTTTGCTCATCATCCAAAACCAAATCCGGGGAGTCCAATATTCAACAAGTATGACATCCTTCTCGTGGAAGGATGTATACGTCTTCTCTAGCATGCTGATTCGGGTTCAATATTACATATTTACCCCCCCCATTTAGCCCTATTTTGTGCTCATGTGATGCTTTAATGTTCTCTAATTCATTCGTATTTTCTATACCACCATTTATTAGAGAAAACACCTTATTTGAGCACAAAACAGTAATTAATGGAGTATTTCTGCACTTTTTATATTTTTTCTAGCATTGTCTCGATCTCACGATTCCAACGACTATTTATTTGTATTTTTCTGAGATCTGTGCTAATTTCTATGAATTTTTGAATGCAGAATACCATTTATTGGAAATAAATTAAGCTTGCACGAATTTTGGCGCGCCACGCGGCGTGATCTCAGTGCCTCCCGCGCAATCGGACGGTTGAAGAAAAGCGGAAATATTGGAATTTTGGTGGCCGCACGATTCAGATCGAACGGAGTACAATGCTCCCGCTCAAACTCAAGGGCTTTGAAGAATTCGGGCGACGTGGCTCGCTAGAGGCCGTTAGATACGAATCAGACGGCGCAGATTGGCCCCGACTTGATTTCGTGAAGCTGGCGACGTGGAGCGTTGTGAACCGCTGATCATCGAACCGATGGCCGAGATTAATCCTGAAGCGACGAAGCGGCGGGTGAAGCAATGGGCGCTCGATGCCGTTGGATCCCAGATCCAACAGCGATGAATCTATCCGATGTGAACTCGGAGTTGTACGCGAATGCGGAGCGGGCGCGCGCGGATCTTAATGGACACGTGGCTTGTCCACGACTCATCCCGCTTCGTGATGTGCGGTCGAGGATCAATGCGGCTTAGCGGAGCGGGTTTAAGCGCGATTTCGATGCGGGTTTCGACCCATTAACGTTTTAAACCAGCAATGCCTCTATTTAAGGTATTCCTAGGGTTTTTGGGCATATACAGCCAGATTGGGGCGTATTTTGAGCGTATTGGAGGCTCTAGGAGCCGTATTTCCCCTCTGAAAAATCCTGTAAAATTCCAGAGGCTTTTATTATTATTTCCAGAGAGTTTGAAGTCTTTTCAAGGAGAATTGGTGATATATTTCTTAACTTAAACCCCGTATTTGATGCTTTTCTCTTGTATTTTGCTATAATCTTGACGTATTTTGCTATGAAAGTTGTTTATTCTTGCACCATGAGTAGCTAAATTGTTATTGTGCATGATATGGCGTAGTTAGGGGCTATGATTTGGTTAGTTTGGTTGTATTCCTTGTGCTAAATCGTTAAACGTCGCTAAAATTGTAATCTTTGTTCGTAAATCGACTTTTTCAGATTCCAAAAGAATTGATTTAGTTGATGATCGCCCCAAAAGGGTGAGTTTTGATCTCCCCAAAAGGGAGTTTCATACCGTAGTTTTGATCTCTCCAAAAGAGAGTTTTATATCGTATTATAACTTTAGCGACGATCTTTTTGAATATTGTGTTTGAACCCCCAAAAGGGCATCTTCCGATGAGTTGCTCCCAAAAGGAGAATTCATTGAGTTATATTGGATATTTTCCCGGTGAATTGCTCTCAAAAAGAGAATTCATTGTGATATATTCATCTACCAAATTAATATGAATCATTGATCCTAACGAACCTATACCATGTGCAAACTTTTTATAGGTATTTTTCATACACGAATTTCTTTGTTCGCACATCACCATCACGCACTTTCTCACCATCGCCATCATTGTTGAAGTGGTTAGTTTCTTTCCGTAGGATTTCTATTTGATTTGAATTGTGGTTGCAACATATTTCTTCCCGTGGATTCGACATCTGGACTCCCAGATTTTACTACTTGTTTGGACTCTTGCACTTGAGAGAGAGCACCTTTCCGGTCCCACCAAGTTTTTGGCGCCGTTTCCGGGGAGGAATGGTTTGTGACTACGGTTTATTTCATTTAGAGGACCTTCGGTGAGATCTTTCCACTTTACTGTACATAATTTTTTTTATTTTATTTTAATTTTTAAAAATGGAGTATATGAATTTTTATTGCACGAACAATCTGTATAATGCAAGGTACGCTAATGCACACAAACATAGGATGGAAAAGCTCAAAATTGTTAATTTTAATCAAACTGACTGTGAAACTTTCTTTCAGGCCTGGAGGAGGTTCACAGACCTAATATCGAGCTATCCGCAGCATGGGTACACAAAGAACGAGCTTATGGAGTTCTTCCTAGATGGACTACAACCCCAGCTGCAGGAATTCTTGGGTGTCATGACGCCGATAGAGGCGTGGGAATATATGGAGTCTCTGCAAGAAAACGAAGAAACCATGGAAGAGACTTCAGCGAGCGATTCAATGGAGCCTTCGTGCCTTGATCAAGAAGAGCAAAGCGTAAATGTACCTTTGCAATACTTGAAAGAGGAAGCTTACATGATTATTCAGACACAGGAGGCCACATCCCTTCAATTCCAGGAGAATTTCCTTGCTCGGAGCCGGCAGATTCAAAAATCTATTGAAGATCTTAATTTGATTGCCACTTGCGTAGAAGAAGGTAATGCTTTTGAAACTCAATTTAAAGATTCTAATACGAGTTTATCTTCTATTGCAGGTATATCGAGCAAGCCATGTCACATTGATGACACGAATAAAAAAATCCACATGGCAGAAAGTGTGTGTGCAAAAGAGAGGACGAGCTAGCAATTTTGGATGAACGAGAGGAGGAGACAGCTAGGGACAAGGGTTTTGAGATTATCGTCATGGAGTCAGAACCATGCCCTCCTCCAGTTTTGTCCCAAAATCATTTACCCCCCTCCCCATTGATCGAGCATCGTACAGAGAGTAGTGCATATCTTTCAGGGAGTAGTCGTCAACTTGCTTTAATTTCTTTCACTTATTTTGATGACTACATTTGGAACGTTTTTGTTGAAAGGAACTTTAAATTAATTTGGACTGACATAACTCATCTCTCGCAGGACATTGGCAAACAGCTTATAGAGACACTTGGAGTTGTGTTGCTGGGGTCCAAATTAGTTTTTGGAGGAAGAATAATCGCCGAGGAGCGCAAGGAGCAAATTGAACAACTTCCTCCACCATCAAAGATTCGGGATCCGCCATTTGATCACGGTGTGTTCTTTCCAGTAGTGTAGTTTTTATATGCTTTCTAGGTTGCTTGCTTGAATAAACTCGTACCTCTTCCGACATTGATGACAATGTCCATCTTTAGTTGGGGGGTGTGTATGAGACCTTAGGATTTTTTTTTTGAGAAGAATAAATCACCAAATCTTATCTTTTAAAACTCTTTCATATGCCTCTAATACGGATGATTACGCATTAATTGAGTTCTGAAAATTTTTATGGCTTGAGTTGATTATTTTTCCTTCATGGAATTACCGTTAATATACTATTCATGAAAACTTCCAATTCCATGATTAATATCTCGAAATAGTTTGAATTTATTCCATGCATGCAAATGTGATGAAAAAAAGCTTAAGTATACACGATTTTTATAAAAGTATTCAAGTTGAAGAGGAATTTGGCCTTTGATTCTAATGATTATATTCAAAGATGGGTTTTGAGTTGCTTACAAAAAAGAAAGAAAGAAAAGAAAAGAAAAGAAAAGAAAATGAATGACAAATGAATGATGAAAAATGAATGAATAAGTATGTCACTAATAAATAACTTGGTTGGCTCGAGTAGTACAGTCCGAGGGGTCCTTTTTGGCCTAATGCCCTATTATCGTCTGATTTGGGAGCCATTGACAGGAAACTCACTCATTTGATGGAGCGATCCAAGTTATACCTTTTTCTGCGAATGTTGCTTGATGCGCGTTACGCGGAACGAATAAAAGAAAAGAAATGGTGAATATACTAAGCAACTTCAATACCCATGTCTTGAATGATTATTTTGATAGGCCAACTCCTTGGAAACAAGAAAACTAGAGAAAAAACGACGTGTTATACTTTTGCTTGCGCAAAACGATGCTTGCACGTTATTTATTCATACTAGATTAGAGAAAATTTCATGTGATTGATTTTGTTCATGTATGTGTATATTGATGGTCAAGATCATGTTGGAATGCGTATTATTGAACCATGCCATGAGCAATTTGAAAGAACTTATTGTTTTATTGATCATCCGTATTAATCGCTCTTTTTGCTAGAGACTAGCAAATCGCTAGTTGGGGGGTGTGATTCGGGTTCAATATTACATATTTACCCCCCATTTAGCCCTATTTTGTGCTCATGTGATGCTTTAATGTTCTCTAATTCATTCGTATTTTCTATACCACCATTTATTAGAGAAAACACCTTATTTGAGCACAAAACAGTAATTAATGGAGTATTTTTGCACTTTTTATATTTTTCCTAGCATCGTCTCGATCTCACGATTCCAACGACTATTTATTTGTATTTTTCTGAGATCTGTGCTAATTTCTATGAATTTTTGAATGCAGAATACCATTTATTGGAAATAAATTAAGCTTGCACGAATTTTGGCGCGCCCCACGGCGCTATCTCAACGCCTCCCGCGCAATCGGACGGTTGAAGAAAAGCGGAAATATTGGAATTTTGTTGGCCGCACGATTCAGATCGAACAGAGTACAACGCTCCCGCTCGAACTCAAGGGCTTTGAACAATTCGGGCGACGTGGCTCGCTAGAGGCTGTTAGATACGAATCAGACGGCGCAGATTGGCCCCGACTTGATTTCGTGAAGCTGGCGACGTGGAGCGTTGTGAACCGCTGATCATCGAACCGATGGCCGAGATTAATCCTGAAGCGATGAAGCGGCGGGTGAAGCAATGGGCGCTCGATGCCGTTGGATCCCAGATCCAACGACGGTGAATCTATCCGATGCGAACTCGGAGTTGTATGCGAATGCGGAGCGGGCGCGCGCGGATCTTAATGGACACGTGGCTTGTCCACGACTCATCTCGCTTCGTGATGTGCGGTCGAGGATCAATGCGGCTTAGCGGAGCGGGTTTAAGCGCAATTTCGATGCGGGTTTCGACCCATTAACATTTTAAACCCGCAATGCCTTTATTTAAGGTATTCCTAGGGTTTTTGGGCGTATACAGCCAGATTGGGGCGTATTTTGAGCGTATTGGAGGCTCTAGGAGCCGTATTTCCCCTCTGAAAAATCCTGTAAAATTTCAGAGGCTTTTATTATTATTTCCAGAGAGTTTGAAGTCTTTTCAAGGAGAATTGGTGATATATTTCTTAACTTAAACCCCGTATTTGATGCTTTTCTCTTGTATTTTGCTATAATATTGACGTATTTTGCTATGAAAGTTGTTTATTCTTGCACCATGAGTAGCTAAATTGTTATTGTGCATGATATGGCGTAGTTAGGGGCTATGATTTGTGTTAGTTTGGTTGTATTCCTTGTGCTAAATCGTTAAACGTCGCTAAAATTGTAATCTTTGTTCGTAAATCGACTTTTTCAGATTCCAAAAGAATTGATTTAGTTGATGATCGCCCCAAAAGGGTGAGTTTTGATCTCCCCAAAAGGGAGTTTCATACCGTAGTTTTGATATCTCCAAAAGAGAGTTTCATATCGTATTATAACTTTAGCAACGATCTTTTTGAATATTGTGTTTGAACCCCCAAAAGGGCATCTTCCGATGAGTTGCTCCCAAAAGGAGAATTCATTGAGTTATATTGGATATTTTCCCGGTGAATTGCTCTCAAAAAGAGAATTCATTGTGATATATTCATCAACCAAATTAATACGAATCATTGATCCTAACGAACCTATACCATGTGCAAACTTTTTATAGGTATTTTTCATACACGAATTTCTTTGTTCGCACATCACCATCACGCACTTTCTCACCATCGCCATCATTGTTGAAGTGGTTAGTTTCTTTCCGTAGGTCTATTTGATTTGAATTGTGGTTGCAACAGATTTCTTCCCGTGGATTCGACATTTGGACTCTCAGATTTTACTACTTGTACGGACTCTTGCACTTGAGAGAGAGCACCTTTCCGGTCCCACCACATGCGCTCCTCCGTTACTTTCTCACCACACAACTTCGGGTGTGAGGTGATACTGAAAAGTGCCGAGTTGTACTCGGTGATGGACTTAAAGTTATGGAGACGGAGGTTCTCCCATTCATATCGCGCTCGGGGAAGGATAACGTCTCTTTGATGTTTGTATCTATCCTCGAGGGTGGTCCATAACTCATAAGAGTCTTCCACCGTGAGGTACTCGACCTTCAGGGTCCGATCAATATGGCGTCTGATATAGATAATTGCTTTCACTTTTTCTATGTCAGAAACCTTATCACCTACAACGATGGCATGGCTCAGTCCCTGTGAGCGCAGGTGGAATTTTATATCCAATTGCCAGCTCAGATAATTTTTGCCTGTAGCATCCAATACGTCAAAGTCGACGCTCACAATTTTAGCCATTATCTCTAGCATGTTAAAAATGAGCAATAATTAGATATTTTTAAAGTAAAACAAGTAATTATGCATTTCAGACACAGATATTTGTTGTGTGGATCGGCTAATCACCATTTTAAATAAAGTCCATACACTCCCATAAAATAGAAAATACAACTCGGGAACCCCCGTGGGGCCCCTATTCATCTGGAATAGATCTTCACCTTCGTGGGACGTGCACCGGTCTTAGAATTTATATAATAATATCGTCACTACAATTTCTCTCAAAAAGTAAAAAAATGCGAGGAAAATAATGGTGATAGCTAGCCGATCCAAAACCATAACAAATATAAACATACGTTGCAGAAAAATGCAGCAGGCATTTTATTTCATTGCAGGCAATTAATCATCACAGGCAATTAATCATCACATGCATTTTATAACTGAAATGAACTTTTTTCGTTTAATAATTATTGGACCACTAAGCAACGTCATACACCGTTAGGTTGGTTAACTAACGGCAGAGCGGTCGCAGGATCTTCCTAATTATTAAATGTATAATAATCAGATAATCCAAAAATGCGATGATATAAAAAGCATGTAATAATTCAGAATTTAACGAAGAAAAATCTTAATTAAATCTGAAAAAGAGTTTGTAAAAACAACATTTTTGTGGACAAACCCTAGTTAGGGTTTTTGGAGTTGATCTGCTGTGCGATCCTATGCAATCGGCTAGGATTTCCGTCACGTGGGTTGCCGCTTCTGGCGGCTAGGGTTTCGGACGCGCGTACAGGGGGTCGTCACCGCCACCGCTTCTGGCTGTTTGGCGGCGGCGGCCGTCGCGGCATGCGGTGGCAGCGGCCGTCCGCCGCTGCGGGCGACGACAGCTACTGTCCGCCTCTACAGACGGCGGCCTCGCTGGCCGTCGCTGCAGGCGACGGGGCCTGCCGCTGCAGGCGACGGCCTCGTCGTCCGCCGCTGCAGGCGGTGGCAATGGTGCGGCGGGGAGATCGCTAGGGAGGTCGTGCGTTCGTGGCTTCTGGCTACATTGCGACGAAAAAAATCCCCTCTATGGTTTGAAAAAAAATTTGGGGAAGAAGACGGTAAAAACATGATTTTTATTAGAAAAAAATCTTTTTTAGTCTTCAAAACAGCGTTTTTCATCGTAAAAATTGATTTTATTGATAAAAACGTCGAGTTTTCATTAAAGGGTTGAATTAGCATGCAGATCTGAGATAAAAATCCAATCTATACTAATCAAACATCGATCCAAACATTTAGATCTAATCGTATGCGCATAAAAGTTTAGATCTAGGGAATAAAAATTACCTCTAGATCCTACCCGCCGGATCTAGCGACGTTTGGTGAAGGAAGCCCGTTCGCGTCGCGATTCGTCCGTCGGCAGAGCTTCGGCTCAGCTTTGAGCATGCTGATAACTTGTTGTAAGCTTGGCGGCTACGGAACCCGTAGCCCTGTATTTATAGAAGTATGGTTACATAATGGGTGGATACCCAATACACTAATGGGCCTACAAAAGCCCGCTTATAACAGCGTAAAAATATTTAGCGGAACAACAAATTAGTGTAAAAAAATTTAAGTTAATAACGTCACCGAAAAATACCATGAGGTTTGTTGTTCCGCGTCGATGGCGCCTACGCCCGCTAAATTTTTTTACGCAAATTTGGTGTTCCGCGTCGAATTTGGTGTTCCGCGTCGAATTTGTTCAACGCCGAATTTATTGTTCAACGCCGAATTTGTTGTTCTGCTAAATTTTTTACGTTAATTTGTTGTTCCGTGCCAAAGGCACCCGCGCCATATTCGTTGTTCCATGCCAAATGCGCTCACGCGATGTTCTGCGCCGAATTTTTTGTTCAGCGCCAAAATTTGTTGTTTTGCGCGAAAGGCGCCTGCACGGTATTTGTTGTTCCGCGCTGAATTTGTTGTTCTGCATGGAAGACGCCCACCCCGTATTTGTTGTTTCACGTCGAATTTGCTGTTCCACACCGAAGACGCCCACCACGTATTTGTTGTTCCGTGCCGAAGGCGCCCGCACAGTATTTGTTGTTCCGCGCTGAAGGCGCCCACGCCGAAGCTACCCATGCCGCTAAATACTTCTACGCTAATTTGTTGTTCTTTTAAATTTTTGCTGTGGAAATAATTTTTTGGGAACAAATATTTCGCCGGGGGGGGGGGAGGATCTTAAATGAACCGTGCCGTGTTATGACTAGTCTATTATATATTTGATAAACTTCTTTGAATTCTAGGGCTGACTAGAACAAGATAAAGAGTGGGTGGGATTTGATCTGGAAAAATGGAAGGTTGAGATGAAACTTTGAAACCATGAATGTGAGCTATGAAATTTGGTCCAGCTTTGAAATTTGGTCCAACTTTGAAATGATGGGAGCTTTGAAACCATGAATGTGTGCTTTGAAATTTGGTCTAGCTTTGAAAGCAGCCAGTGAACCAGTTTCGCGCCGAAGGCGCCAACGAAATTTTTTACGCTAATTTGTTGTTCTGTACCAAAAGCGGCTGCTAAATTTTTTTTGTTCCGCGCTGAAAACACCACACCGAATTTGTTGTTCTACGTGAATTTGTTGTTTCACGCCAAAGGCGCCTATGCCGAATTTGTTGTTCCACGTCGAATACGTCTATGCCGCTAAATATTTTTATGCTAATTTGTTGTTCTTTTAAATTTTAATAACTTTTTGGGAGACAAAAATTTCACGGGAAAAAAATCTTAAATGAACCAAGCCCGTGGGCATGTGTTTTTACGCTAATTTTTTGTTTCGCACCGAAAGCGTCCGCGCTGAATTTGTTGTTCTTGAAGGCGTCCGTGCCGAATTTCTTGTTCCGTGTCGAAGGCGTCTGCGCTGAATTTGTTGTTTCGCGTCGAAGGCGCCTGTGTCGCTAAATATTTTTATGCTAATTTGTTATTATTTTAAATTTTAATAATTTTTTGGGGAACAAAAATTTCGCGGGGGAAATCTTAAATGAACCGTGCCTGCGGGCACAAGTTTTTTACCCGAATTTGTTCTTTCACGCCGAAAGCACCCGCGCCGAATTTGTTGTTCTACACTAATTTGTTGTTCCGTACTGAAGGCACCCGTGCCGAATTTGTTGTTCCGTGTAGAAGGCGTATGCGCCCAATTTGTTATCCGCATCGATGGTGCCCGTGCCGCTAAATATTTTTACGCTAATTTGTTGTTCTTTTGAATTTTAATAATTTTTTGGAGAATACAGATTTGCAGAGGAAAATCTTAAATGAACCGTGCCGCTGGCACGAGTTTTTTTACGCTAATTTGTTATTTCGCACCGAGGGAGCCCGCACAGAATTTGTTGTTCTACGTGAATTTGTTGTTCCGCGCCGAAGGCGCCCATGTCGAATTTGTTGTTTTGCGCCGAATTTATTGTTCCGTGTCGAAGGCGCCTGCGCCGAATTTTTTGTTCCGCACCAAAGGCACTCGTGCCACTAAATATTTTAGGCTAATTTGTTGTTCATTTAAATTTTAATATTTTTTTGGGAACAAAGATTTTGCGGGGGGAAATCTTAAATGAATCGTGCCCGCCGGTACGGGGTTCTAAACACCAATTTGTTGTTCCGCGCCAAAGGCGTCCGCGCCGAATTTATTATTCCGTGTCAAAGGCGCCTGCACCGAATTTGTTGGACCGTGCCAAAGGCGCCCATGCTGCTAAGTATTTTTACTCTAATTTGTTGTTCTTTTAAATTTTAATATTTTTTATGGAACAAAAATTTCGCGGGGGAAAATCTTAAATGAACCGTGCCCGCGGGCATTGGTTATGCCTATATATATAATATAATATTATATATATATATATATTACATTTAACAACTGTTCTTGAAATCTAGGGCTGACTAGGACAAACAGATTGATAGAAGGATGGTTGAGGTTTAATCTTAGGAAATCAAAGGTTGAGAGAGTATGTGAAAATTTTGGGAGGAAAACCTTTTGTATTTTGGGGGGAACTTTTTGGAGAAATAAATCTTCATTTAATTTTGTGAAATTCGATGTCTTTAAATTTAATATGTCTTGGAAGTTGAACAGCAATGCACTTATGTGATTTAATTTAGAATATTTATAACAAAAATAAGGAAAAAATAATGTTATCAATGAATTATATGTTGACTATTCAAATCATCCTTATCTATCCAGGCATTTGACTTCATCGAGAAGAAAATAATACCCTCACAAAGGGGATAACAGAACGTCGTAATTAATACACTCTCACTGAGCCCAGCATAACGTCATTATTAGGGCGTCCGCTAAATTTTTTTACGCTAATTTGTTGTTCCGCGTCGAAAGCGCCCGTGCCAAATTTGTTGTTCTATGCGAATTTGTTGTTCCGCGTCGAAGGCGTCTGTACCGCTAAATATTTTTATGCTAATTTGTTGTTTTTTAAATTTTGGCTTTGGAAATAATTTTTTGTGAAATAAAGATTTAGCGTGGGATAATCTTAAGTGAACCATCCTGCGGGCACGGGTTATGACTAATGTGTGTGTGTGTGTGTGTCTGTGTGTGTGTGTGTGTGTGTCAGCTAGCCTAGGAGTTGATCCAGGAGTTGACTCTTGTTGTGCTGTGAGTGGACTTCTGAGCAATTGTAAGCTCTCGGGGCTTTTTGCTTCTTGCCATGAGTCGACTCCCAATTCTTTGACGGTCACATTTGACCTGTTCCTTAATCGACGCGTTGTATCTTGTTCTTTCCATTGGGAGACGATTTCGTGGAGCTGTTTTCTAAAAAATTCATCTCAATATATAGATGCATTGTGTATTGGTTTTATACAATATTATTGAGCAATATTTTTAAAAGAAAAAGGTTTGCAAGCTAAAAGTTTTTCAATCACCTCTTGGCCAAAAATTCCCAAATGCTCTTCATTTTTATTTGGCCTAAACTCTTGATGTCTCAAAGTTATTTCTTATCTGTAGAAATTGAGTTCTTCTTACTAGAGCAACATATCTTCACATGAGCTTCAAAGCATCGGCTATATGTATTTGCATCTACATGTTCTGTAAGTATTCTCTCATTTGTATTGTATGAGAGGAAAATTCTCTGTGTAGGTGAGGTGGTGTGAAACCCTTGTTGTAGGCAAGGTGATTGATTTGTAAATCCTTGTTGAAGGTGAAGTGGGTTGTTGTATTATTTGTTTTAATAGTAGATTAAAGCCCAACAGAGATTTGGGGACTGGACTAGCTCTGGAGGGGTGACCCATGATAAATTTGATATGTCTGTGATTGTGATCTCTTGACTTGTTTATCTATTGCATACTCTTTATTTTCGATGTGATACTCTATATTATTGCAAGTTTGATAGTTGATTAAGATTAAAATTAGGTAACTCTATTTTAATCTTAGGGAGGAAAGTTTTATTTTTATATACACTATTCGCCCCTCCTTCGTCTAGTGTATCGCATTGTCATTCCAGGTCCCAACACGGTCTTGGTCCAAACAACATTGGACGAGACTAGCAAGGGAGTCGATGCTTATGATCTTTGATGGGACTAGGATACTCTCCATATATCCCCCTACCAATAGATAGCCGAGAAAGATGTGGTGGTGCCTCTATGATTGATATGCACTAGGGCAACTATGGCCGAGTAAAGGAATGCCCACTACGCATCTGAATCATTGAAGAACACTCTGACTTTGATAATATCTCTACCTTTAAGATTCCATCTTCTTTGGCATTCCACTGAGTTTAAAACCCCTCACATCTTACATAAATAAGATTCAAAAGGAATTTGTTGTGCTACAACAACGACATCCAATGTAGCAAGTCATTCACACAATCAGCAGACGACAACCCTTATATATGAAGTGCATAGAGCTGAAGGCAAAGCAGGAAGCGATATGACCAGAGTTTGTGAAATACTACAAACAGCTTTTCATGACATCCAGGCCACTCTCTCTATATATGATGACACCCATTTTCCCCTCTCAATTACAAAATATAATTTATAGGTTCCCTAACTCATCCCAACTGCAAAAGGTAATAAAGGAGACAATTTGTGTGGGGCCCGCTTGATCTATATGATTCTCTATAGAGAAATACAAACCACACAGACAATCGCAAACACTATCCGATTTACCCTGGTTCAGGCACCATGTGCCCTACATCTAGCCGCACGTCCAAACCTGGACAAATCCTACCAGTTGCTATATTTCTTGATAGAAGATGGTGTTGGGTTTTGAGGGACCCTCGAGGCACATTTCTATGCCCGTCCTACGTCGGACGGACGATAGAGGCAAAAGCAAGCAGCAGAAAAAACCGTTAAACTATTTAACGAGCAAGACATAAGGATATCAAGACCCTAGCCAGGATCTCTACTATCTGGAGGTGGGTTCAACCACCCCAAGATAGATCTAAGCTACTGCAATAATATAAATGAAATGCTTAATTAAACTACAAACCCTGAACCTTGCTTGCACCGGCAAGGTGTACCGAACCGCGTCCCGAGCCGCTCCTCGTCTCGAGCTGAACCGCTTCCCGAACTGCACCGCATCCCGAGGCGAGCAACCCCCTTGTCGATGAGCCAACCATGCACCAAAGAAAGTTTGACTTGAGTGGATCCTTCGCCAAGACTCCGGATTGAATCCGAGCCCCTTCGTGGCTTTACTAGAGCCTTTCAGGAGCAAGGGAGAAATATAGGGAGAAGAGAAAATATTTATTTTAAGCTTAGATCCGAGCGTGCTCCAAATTTTTGGGGAGCTGCTCAGATCTAGAGCTTGGGACAAGTTATGAGGAAGGGGCATGCCCTTATTTATATAGGCGGCTGACCCGTCCTCTTTACTCCACTTCCGTTGTGAGACTAAAAACTTGGAGTAAAAAAATTCAAGTTAGTTTGCCTTAATGAAAGGCCAAACTTTAATGAATTTTAACTCTCTCACCGTTGAGATTTGCATTTGATACAACCTATCAAATCGAAGAGCACTGAACGGTGAACGCGTAGGAAAAACGGCGAGTCATTCCGAGTCCGTTTGACCCCTCAAACGTGTGTCCAAAGATTAGACCAAAACTTGTATTTTGCAAATACAATCCAGCCATTAAAAAACAGCCTAGGGTTCGAAACACTAAGGTGTGGGGCCCACCGAGTGGGCCCCACACTTGCCAGCCCGCAAGCGGGCGCGGGCGCCCTCACAGAGGGGCGCCCGCCCGTTGTGCGGGCCTGGGCGCCCGCCCGCTTCGCGGGCCTGGGTGCCTGCCTGCACAGCGGGCAGGCTGGGGCACCCACCCACATTACGGGCTTGGGCGCCTGACCATCCGCTTAGTCTAGCGCGGGTCGGGAGCCCGCCTAGCGGGCGCCCGACCTGCAATGCCCAAATAGGGCTATTTTGACGGTTTTGGCTATATCTTGTGCATTTGGCGTCCGTTTTGGACGCTGTTCGAACCTGGATTTAGACCGAGATGATCCCGTCATCCAGGTAACCTTTTCCATGCGTTTCTTTAATTAAATATGCACGTAAACAATTTACGACGCATTAAATTTATTTTGCATCACATGCAAAATTCCCACTTCCATTATAAAATTCATTTGCATCAAATACAAATGCTTGAGCTAACTGCAAACTCTTTGCAGTTTTCTATCTCTTGCATCAAATGCATATACTCCCTAATTTCTACCTATTACTAGGCGAAGGTCGCACTCTGTGTGAGACCCTACAGCCTGACCCTACTACAGGTGGGGCTCGAAGCCCCAAACGGTAGTAGCCACGAGCAGCAGGTGCCGTCCATATTTTAGTATCATACTTATATGGTTAACTCATTGACATGAGTATTGTCGGGACCACCCTGACTGTGTCCGTGATGAATTCCACAGTTATAGTCTCTTCGTCAAAACTATGTCGTTTAGTTCAAGCCTAGGGTACGGTCAAACTGTCAACCCCAATAGCTCAAAACTGGTTATTCTCCATCGATCTTTAGCCAAATAATGTTGGACATCTTCCAACATACTCTGGCCAGAGTTTTCACTAAAGATCGAACTAACACTACGACACTAACTCCTATTGACCGTGAGAGACGAATCCTATCTTGGTCATTACTCTCCTCGCACGCTTCAAATGTCACCCAACCAAAGACCTTTCGACAGGCCTTGCCTCGAAGCTAGGTCAGGGATCTAAGTGACACCGTTCATGTACAGGTTCGTACAATGACCTCAAGTCAAAAGACCAACTTGTCCATCATCACTAAGAGTTATCATTGACAGATTGGTCAATCATAGCCATATGATAACTCTTGTTGGGTCGTTCAGTGAACTCATTCTCTAATGAGCACCTGTGTCTCGTCTTCGACTTCGCCAAGTCAAACGATCATGAGATCATCATCACCGCTATACGGAGAAGACTAAGACACAATGGTCTATCCGATGTTTGATATTCTTTTCTCGAACCATCTATGACCATGAACCTTTTTAGACTTATCCTACTTACGGTCAAACACTTCTCCATGATTGAGATCCTCATCTCGATACATGTTTGACGTTACATTAAGTCTCAGGACTTTACCTAAGTTTCTAATGATTATAACATTTCTATTAATTTAGATAAATTCTTACCAAACAGCTTACTGTTATTTTGAATAAGATGTCTGTATAGATACACATGGATGAATTTGTCTCGAGGACATACCCATCTCTTAACATCTCGCAATTGCACTCAGGCCCATTTATCCCGGTATCTCATACTGCATTTACACATAAGTCCTTCCAGACTTCATGTGGTAGAGCCTTTGTGAGTGGATCTGCTAAAACTTCTACTGTATAGGCTTAAGGGATTTCTATGTTTATCTTAGACCACATATTTGAATCTCATCGAAATAATTCACTCGATCTCTTGGAATCCATAATTAATTTCTTGACTGGATCTCATCCAGCTCGTCGTACCTTACGAGAATAATCCATAATAAGTTTTACTGGTCATTTAGACGGTTCATAATTATTTTGATAAAGTGTCAAACTCTTTGACCACTTTGTCAAACCATATGTTCCGGCTCCTTGATGCTTCACATGCATTTATTCGCTCCCACTGACCTTGAAAACTCTCTGGCCGATTCATATAAGTTCGTTCTTCTAAATCACATTTAGAAAACAGATTATACATGAACGCTCCATTTTCATAGTCATCATGAACATTAACATCGAGTTCAGTCCTAGTAGATCTGTACACATCTGCTGGTGAGACAGTTTCATCATAATCCGTTTATAGGAGTTAGGATGATAACCGTTCTCAATCAACATAAGTTGTACTTCACTATTTCCTCTCTTCACCAATCTTCCATCTTGAAGATTTACTTGCAGTCAATAAGAAACACTTTCTTTGAGCATGTAAACTAAAGTCCATACTTTATTTACATGCACGGACCTTTTCAGATTGCATCAAGCCATTTCTTAGAGTCACTACTTTGAATGACATCTTGGAAGTTGTCTAGGCCATCATCAACTACGATGTCTTAATCGACTTTTTGTCTCACGAGTCTCGAGTAATCCTTTAACTTCCTAATAATTGATTTAATGAATATCTTATTGTTAAGGTCCTCATAGAACCTTATCAAAATCTAGGCTTTACTATCTGGGACTTAACCCAGAGGGAGGATTATAACTCAGAGTCAATTGCCATGCATCGCACTATGTCTAACAAAGTGTGATTCATGCTCTCTAATACACCGATGTGTTAAGAGACTTGACCTGAGAGAACATCACATTTTTATTTTTTATTTATGTAAGATCTATACAGCTAAGTATTCGACTCTTCGATCTGATCAAAGCAGCTCAAATACTTCTGTCATTTTGTTCTCTATTTTATCAGACTTGTGTTTCAGCAAGAACACGTATCGTAATAGAGCAACTTATCCTGGCTAACTTAGACTTGGGTCCAGGTACATCTGTATGTACGAGACTATGAGTTCAACAACTCATTCTCTCACTGTCTTACAGAAGGAGTTTCGGCCATCATACCTTTGAGACAAGATTCACAAGTGTCTGTAGACTTCATAATACGAGAGGTCAGGCCCCTCTTTATGTGACTTGTGAAGCTTAGTCTCTTTGGTACGGCCTAGTCTATTTTTCCATATAAGTTTTGTTATTATCTTGTGTAAGTATTAACATTTAATACATTATAGTTATACAAACTACTCACATAAAACATTGCTTCAGAAGCAAGGTGACGACATTCGTCAAAAATGTGTTTGACGTCCTATTTGGTCAAAGAAACAACAATTGTTCCTTTTTTCTAACACGTAGACAATCTATTTATTTTGTATAACAGTTATCCTGAAACTGTGACATCAAATATGTCACATTTTTAGTTCCTCCTACTTATGCCTTTACTAATGATAAATAAAACTATCTTTCTCAATTGACTTTCCTTAATTCCTTCTTCCTTTTCTAAATCTCATTTAGATATTATACGACCCAACAAAATTATTAGCTATGCAAGCACCTAACGTATCCAAACACTTAAGCTTCACAACCTTGAGTTAACTCAACAAGTTGCTTGACTCAAGATCTGATTTGGATACATGGTCTTGTACCGCTCATGCACTCATCTTCGAATCAAACAGTTTGATTGAAGTTTCGAACCTTGCAGATCGAAACCATTTTCCATATAACCTTGAATTGACTCAACAAATTGTATGGAGAAACATGCTTTGAACATCAGTATGTTCGAGTTGCCCATTATAGAGGCGAGTGACAGGTAGCGTGCATTTATTTGTTGGACCTAGAGCTTAAGGAAATCATTGTCCTTAAGCCTATGCTTAAGAAGGTCATATTAATGTTAATGAGAACATAGTTTAGTCTATCAATTAGAATTTGAGTTGATATTCCATTAACCAACTATTTGGACCAGTTAACTTATTCTCTTAGAATATTATGTTTTTGATTCCATCTGTAAACATAGAACTATCCTAGTTTAGCATATGTCCAATGATTTTTAAATATAGTAAAAGTGGATTTTTATTCAATTATATCCTCCCACTATTTTTGTGATCATCTTAAGCCATAAAGATGAATGAAGAATAATATTTAGTGGGAAAGGGACCCGACCACTCTGAATCTCACCACCTTGAGTTGGCTCAACAAGTTGCTTAACTCTGCGATCGGTAGACGACTCTTCATTAATCACATCGAATGAGATTCCTTTATATGTTTTTACCCCTAGTCACTTATGACCTTGAGTTGGCTCAACAAATCATAAAGACTAGTCTAGTAAGACCCTTACTTTCTTGTCCAATCCTAACTTACGCGGGCACTCGGTTTGTTCACGACGTGACGGTTTGGGTTAAGTCGAACTACATCACATGTTTAATGGAATTGGTTCCCAAAAGATAGTCATGTTACATCTTGAGTTGACTCAACAACTATAACATGAAATCTAGGGTTCCCAAGGTCCAAAAGTAAGGAGGGCTACGACTAATCTTGAAAAAGATTTTTAATGTAATTGACTTAGATATAGTCGAGGGTGTCATATAATCATGATTTGCATCATTGCGGTTTAGCGGACACGGCCAGGGAATTGACTAAGCCAGGATCACTTATCCCCAGTCTAGCTAGGGTGATCCAACAAACTTAGTCAAGCACATTGACCGGATCATGGTCCATTGAATGAAACTTATCATTTATATGCGTGCCATAGACTAAAAGGCTTTTATTTGAACTAGTTAATCCTATCAACTAGTGGAATCCTTAAAATTCAAAATTTTAGGATTTGTTAATAACTTTTATTAAGTCCTTATCAACTATAAGGAATGATTTATAAAGGTGCTATCCTAATCGTACATTAGGCATTTAAAAAAATTTTAAATCATTATAGAATCAATCTAAAAATTATCTTATAATTATTAGACGGCTTTTAATGGCTAACCTAATAAGGTTTTCTTGAGTAATCAAATAAACAAGAATAAAACATAGCCATTTAAAATTACAACTTAATAACACCACATGAATTAAGTTCATAATTATCACATAATTAATTTTATGTTTCTAACAAACATAACATGCAACATTAAAATTTATCACACAAAGTTAAAGCATAATTTTAAAACATAAATAAAACATAAAAACTTTATCTAATAAAATTAATTGTTTCATGTTCAAAATTATCACATAATTTTAATTCAAGAACATATGTTTTAAAAGCATCACATTAAAATTAGCATGCTAAAAAATTTTTATCACATTAAATTTAAAGCATCTAAAATCTTATTTGTTCCTTTTTAAACAATTATTGCATAAAGTTAAAAAAAGATCTTATATGTATTTAAAAAGTATACTTGCATTTATAAATATTGCAGTCCTTAGATCAGAAGTAGACCTAAAGCTCTGATACCAATGTTGGGTTTTGAGGGACCCTCATGACACATTTCTATGCCCGTCCTACATTGGACGGACGATAGAGGCAAAACCAAGCAGCGGAAAAAACCGTTAAACTATTTAACGAGCAAGCCCTAATGATATCAAGACCCTAGCGAGGATCTCTACTATCTTGAGGTGGGTCCGACCACGCCAAGATAGATCTAAACTACTGCAATAATGTAAATGAAATGCTTAATTAAACTACATACCTGGAACCTTGCTTGCACTGGCAAGGTGTACCGAAACGCGTCCCGAGCTGCTCCTCGTTCCGAGCTGAACCGCTTCCCGAACCACACCGCGTCCCGATGCGAGCAACTCCCTTGTCGCTGAGCCAACATCTGCCGAAGAAAGTTTCACTTGAGTGGATCCTTCGCCAAGACTCCGGATCGAATCTGAGCCCCTTCGTGGATTTGCTAGAGCCCTTTAGGAGAAAGGGAGAAATATATGGAGAAGATAAAATATAGGCTGACTCCTCCTCTTTACTCCACTTCCGATGTGTGACTAAAAACTTGGAGTAAAAATTCAAGTTAATTTGCCTTAATGAAAGGCCAAACTTCTATGAAATTTAACTCCCTTATCGTTGAGCTTCGCATTTGATACAACCTATCAAATTGAAGAGAGCTGAACGGTGAACGTGTAGGAAAAAATGGCGAGTCATTCCGAGTCCGTTTGACCCCTCAAACGTGTATCCAAAGATCAGCCCAAAACTTGTATTTCGCAAATACAATCCAGCCGTCAAAAACAGCCTAGGGTTCGAAACCCTAAGCTGTGGGGCCCACCGAGTGGCCCCACGCTTGCCAGCCCGCAAGCAGGCATGAGCACCCGCACAGAGGGGCGCCTACCCGCTGTGCAGGCGGGCTGGGGCACCCAAGCCCGCACAGTGGGCTGGGGCTCTCGCCCTCATTACGGGCAGACCCCGGCACGCGGGCCTGGGCGCCCGCCGGCTGTGTGGGCCTGGGTGCCCGCCCGCTTTGCATGTCTGGGTGCTTGCCTGTACAAGGGGCGGGCTGGGGCGCACACCCGCATTGCAGGCTTGGGCGCTCGCCCGTCCGCTTAGGCTGGCGCCCGACCTGCAATGCCCAAATAAGGCTATTTTGACGGTTTTGGCTATATCTTGTGCATTTGGCGTTCGTTTTGGACGTCGTTCAAACCTGAATTTAGACAGGGACGATCCCGTCATCCAGGTAACCATTTCCATGTGTTTCTTTAATTAAATACGCATGTAAAAATTTTACGATGCATTAAATTTATTTTGCATCACATGCAAAATTCCCACATCTATTATAAAATTCATTTGCATCAAATACAAATGCTTGAGCTAACTGCAAACTCTTTGCAGTTTTCTATCCCTTGCATTAAATGCATATACTCCCTAATTTCTACCTATTACTAGACGAAAGTCGCACTCTGTGTGAGACCTACAGCCTGACCCTACTACAGGTGGGGCTCGAAGCCCCAGCCTGTAGTAACCGCGAGCAACAGGTGCCGTCCCTATTTCAGTATCATACTTATGTGGTTAACTCATTGACATGAGTATTGTCTGGACCACCCTGACTATGCCCGTGATGAATTTTGCAGTTATAGTCTCTTCGTCAAAACTATGTCGTTTAGTTCAAGCCTAGGGTACGGTCAAAGTGTCAACCCCAATAGCTCGAAACCGGTTAGTCTACATCGATCTTTAGTCAAATAATGTTGGACATCTTCCAACATACTCTGTGCATAGTTTTCACTAAAGATCAAACTAACATTACGATACTAACTCCTATTGATCGTGAGAGACGAATCCTATCTTGGTCATTACTCTCCTCGCACACTTCAAATGTCATCCAACCAAAGACCTTTCGACAGGCCTTGCCTCGAAGCTAGGTCAGGGATCTAAGTGACACCATTCACGTATAGGTTCGTATAATGACCTCAAGTCAAAAGACTAACTTGCCTATCATCACTAAGAGTTATCATTGACAGATTGGTCAATCTTAACCATATGATAACTCTTGTTGGGTCGTTCAGTGAACTCATTCTCTAATGAGCACCTGTGTCTCGTCTTCGACTTTGACAAGTCAAACGATCATGAGATCATCATCATCGCTATACAGTGAAGACTAAGACATAATGGTATATCCGATGTTTCGATATCCTTTTCTCGAAACATCTACGACCATGAACCTTTTTAGACTTATGCTACTAACGGTCAAACACTTCTCCATGATCGAGATCCTCATCTCGATACATGTTTGACCTTACATTAAGTCTAGGACTTTACCAAAGTTTCTAATGATTACAACATTTCTATTAACTTAAATAAATTCTTACCAAACAGCTTACTGTTATTTTGAACTAGATGTCTGTATAGATACACATGGATGAATTTGCCTCGAGGGCATACCCATCTTTCAACAGATGGTAGGCAGTCCGTTTGACTAGGCAGCTTCGTAGGATGCATGTTGAAAATTGTCTCCTTTATTACCTTTTGCAGTTGGGATGAGGAGAATCATGTAGATCAGGTGTCGTAGATGTTTGGAGACCAACAGGTGGGCCCCACCGAAAGTATTAGCCCATGTGGAACTTGTACTTTCCACTGTTTGTGTCTTGGCAGCTGATCTATTAGATCAGGTGCCACCTTTTCTACATTATTCTCTTCTCTATGAGAATCATGTAGATCATGTGGCACCTGATCTAATAGATCAAGTGCAAGACACAAAAATGCGGGCCCCACAGAAAGTATTAGCCCATGTGGGACTTGTACTTTCCATTTTTTTGTGTCTTGGCACCTGATCTTTTAGATCACGTGCCTCCTTTTCTATATTATTCTCTTCTCTATGAGAATCATGTAGATTAGGTGGTACCTGATCTAATAGATCAGGTGCAAAACACAAAAAGGCGGGCTCCACAGAAAGTATTAGCCCATGTGGGACTTGTACTTTCCATTTTTTTGTTATTATCTTGCACTTGTGTTTATTTTCGCTGCTTATATTAAGATATAGTTGTTGATTAAGATTCAATTATGTAACTCTAATTGAATTCTTTGGTAGAATATTAGCTGGAATATTTTTATGTAAAAGTTTTATTTGATATCCACTACACATCCTTCTCTAATGTTTTTTTGTGATCCACATGTTACCCAACACTCAGACAACTATGTGTCAAGATGTGTAATAGATATCGATATGTTTGAAAGTTGGAGGAACAGGTGGTGATGCCCTTTTGCAACTAGAGACACTCTTTCTGTTTATCATTTTTTTCTCGGTTATGGCTTATTTAATCAACCATGCCTTTACCATAAGAAGTCATGTTGCATAACAATCATGTATAGGTGGATGTATGCTATTGGGGATCAGATTGGTTCGTACGCGTGTAGGACACAATGTGATTGTCCAACGTGACGTGGACCATTCGAAGGCTCGCTCGTTGAAAAATATAGAACAAATTAACAAGTGTGTGTTCATTCCAAGATACTTACAAGGTTTGCATATGATAGAAGACCCCCAATGTTATCCCTTCATGAAAGACACTTCTTTCTCTCACATGCAATAATAGCAAACCCCATATGTGTTGTAGAACCTTAAATTATTTGAAAAGCACCGAAGGCAATATTTTTATTTCATACGTTATATGTTTACTAACTTACATTAGCTACCATTTTCTACCATATATAAGCTGTATGTTTTTTACTGATCAAGCTTTCATATTTCAAAACTGAAAAGAAAAATGACTAGTAGATATATGATGAAGAGAGGGCAAGACAAGCATAAGAAAGAATTCTCATGCTGCTTTCAGAACAAGGCATATATGACCATTAGAAATAACCCATGCACATAGTGTACATCGCAAAAAAAAATCCACACGAACAGGATGCGATAAACACACGCAACCGAAAAGGGGTGAGAAGTGTGGGTGTGTGTCGGTATCGTCGGGGGATAAAAGGTGCACCCAAACCAGATCGAATGGAAAGAGTGAGGGGGTGTGTGTCTTGTCCGGGTGGTTTTTGGGATTTTTTGAGTGGTGGGTGTGAAGTTGGGTTCTTGTTTTTGGGTGGGAGGATGTATTTGTGGGGTTTTTGGGTGGACTTTGGGCCATTGGGGTGAGAAGGAGTCCCATGTGGCTCCCATACAAAATATGATTAGGAAAAAGGAGCCACGTAGAACAACTTCATCATTATACAATTTGTATAATAGATTTTACACAAATTTTACAAATAATTGATTTATATACCAACATCATCCCCTTTTGTCTCAGGTTTACGATATAAACAACATGAAACCCTCTCATGAATATTAGTAAGCATAACCATAAATTCTGATTAGTCGTCTAATCCAGAAGCAAGCAATTAGGTTGCAAAAATATAAATATAAGTACAATGTGAAAGTCGGCTCGATTGATGCACTGAAGAAGTACTAGATTGGCATCCGAGCTATCTTGTGCAGAGCTAGCTCGGATTTTCTTGAATCCGACCTAACTGAATATGCACAATTCAGATATGAGGATGCCGAGCAATTGGACTTCAACAGTGCATTGGATTCTCGGTTCGGATGATCGACGGCTCATAGGTTGACAGCTCTACACTCTGAGCTTTGGATAGCTTAGATAGCTCGCATCGGCACTTCGTTAGCTCGGAATTCAGTGGGAAGCTCGACAGCACGGAGGGGACCCACCATAGGACGTGTCATCCTATTCATAATAGAGTTATAATTGGATAGAAATTCTGTTAAAATCGGGATTCATATCTGTTGGGAATCCCTCTTCGATGATGTCACTTATTGTACCGTAGGGCTATATATAGGTTGTTTTAGACGAGGGTTTAATAGGAAACATAGAGAGAGAACTTGAGCCGCCTTTGTGAGAGCTAACTTTGAGAGATTGTTGAGATCTTTTGGAGAGATCTTGCGTGCTTCTTCTTCGCTATGAAGAGAGAATATTTGTATTCATTCTTCCCTTTCGTAATAAAGCTCAATGGTGTTCCTTTGGTTGGCCAACGGCCTAAAGTTGATATCTTTCATCGTGCTCTATTTGTTTGGTTTCTCGTTCTTCGTCATCCAATCTCTAGCGATCATCCACTGTCCGATCATTGTTTGTTTGGTTAGCCAACGGCCTAAAGTAGAGCCTACGGTTTTGAAGATCAACATAGGAGGTAAAGATGAGTAACGGTGACGATGACAGCTCATCAATGGCGTTGAATTCCAGAGAGCATGCTCCGGCTGGCGGCTCAAACAATCGTGTCCAATACGAAGTTCCAAATTGAGAAGTTTGATGGAAAGATCAACTTCGGTATGTGGAGATGTGAAGTCTTGGATGTCTTGAACCAACTTGGTCAAGATATCGAATTAGATGAGAAGCCGACAAGCATGTCTGATTTAGAGTGGAGAACTCTAAATCGGAATGCATGTGAAATGATTCGATTGTATCTAATGAATGAGAAGAAATACCCTTTCATGGAGGAGACAAATACAAATAAGTTTTGGAAGGAGCTTGGAGACAAGTACATGAAGAAGAACATCCAAAACCTGCTGCATTTTAAGAAGAAGCTTTTCGATCTGAAGCTTGAGGAGGGTGTTTCTATCGAGGATCATCTCAACTACTATAATAAGCTTCTGACCTGAGGAACATCGACATTAAGGCGAAGATGAAGATAAAGCTATGATTCTCTTCAATTCTCTACCCATTGAGTATGAGTACTTGGTGTCAGTTCTTACTTATGGTAAGGACTCGATTACATTTGAAGAAGTGTCTAATGCTCTTAGGAGCAATGAGTTCAGTAAGAATGACGAGGACACGAGAGGCCGAGCTAACGATGCTCTTACCATAGTAAGAAGTCGGAGTAATGAGAAGGGTGGAGCCGGGAAGGGGTATTTTTGATTCAAGTTCAGGGACAAGCGTAGAGGCCCTCTTTGCAAGGACTTGGCAAAGTATTGATGTGCTTTCTACAGAGAAAGGGGATATTAGGTCAGAGACTGTTCGAGGGCGAAGAAGAAGCATGATCAAAATCCAACGCCGCAAAGGGTGTTTAGGTTGATGAATGGGTTTTGGTTGATGCTTCAGAGGGTGTGACATCATATGGTTGGGTGCTCGACTCAGGCTAATCTTTCCATATGACGCCATACAGAGAATACTTTACAACCTTCCAAGAAGGGGGTAAGAGTACGGTCCTATTGGGCGATGACCAAGCTTGAATCACAACGTGCATCAAGATAGTTCAGATGAACATGGGCGATGGTGTTACACGTTACATCGATGATGTACGATATGTTCCCAACGTAAAGTGTAATCTCATATCGCTCGATTCACTTGAAGCCAAGGGCTGTCGAGTGACGATGGAGAATGGTGCTCTGAGGGTGACGTGAGGAGCTATGATCGTGATGAAGGGGAAGCAGAAAGGCAACCTCTACTACTTAGATGGTTCGATCGTGACTAACACAGCAGCTCTGACCCGTGAGTCTGACCGAGATGACTCGCTTCTTTAGTACATGCGTCTTGGTCATGTTGGAGAAAAAGCTTTGCAGAAGCTGATCGAAGGAGATCGTCTAATGGGAGCCAAGACCGGGAAGATCAAGTTCTGCGAGCATTGTGTCTTCGACAAATAGACATGTACTTCTTTTGGGATGGCCATCCATAGTGCGAAGAGAGTGCTTGACTACGTACATATCAACATATATGGGGCCTAGTAGGTTAGTCTCTTTGGGAGGTAAACACTACTTTGTATCATTCATTGATGATTTCTCACACATGGTTTGGATTTTTTTTGAAGTCAAAAGATCAAGTTCTAAACACTTTCATAGAGAGGAAGAAGCTGGTTGAGACTCAAACAATTCGAAAAGTCAGGCGGCTCCAAATTGACAACAGGGGGGAGTATAGGTCGGACCTATTTCAGAAGTTATACAGATCGGAAGGGATTCAAAGACACTTCACTGTTGGTGGTACGCAATAGTAGAATGAAGTAGCTGAAAGGATGAATTGGAATTTACTGGAGAAAGTCCGATGCATATTGTCTACTGTCGACCTACCTAAGGAGTTTTAGGCATAGGCCCTGGCATACGCGACCTACTTGGCATACTTGGTGTCAGTTCTTACTTATGGTAAGGACTGGATTACATTTGAAGAAGTGTCCAATGCTCTTACGAGCAATGAGTTCAGTAAGAACGACGAGGACACGAGAGGCCGAGCTAACGACGCTCTTATTATAGTAAGAAGTCGGAGTAATGAGAATATGCATAGAGGTAGAGCATTTTGAAGACCCAGACAAGTGGAGATTGAATCACTGAGGAAGAACGATACATGGGATCTGGTTGAGCTTCCAGAGGGCAAGAAGGTGATATGATGTAAATGAGTCTACACCAAGAAAGACGGAGCTAAAGTAGGAGAAGTTCACTACAAAGATCACCTTGTAGTGAAGGGCTATGCACAGAGAGAGGGCATCGACTACAATGATGTCTTTTCTCCGGTGGTGAAGTATTGCTCAATTCGGATCCTATTGGCATTAGTGGCACAACTTGACCTTGAGCTGGTGTAACTAGATGTCAAGACGACGTTCTTGTATGGAGAGCTCGAGGAGGAGACGTATATGGCTCAGCCCGATGGCTATGAGAGTGGTGAAGTGCTTACATGTAAGCTAAAGAAGTCGCTTTATAAGCTGAAGCAGTCACCTAGACAATGGTACAAGCGTTTCAAATTTACGTTTTATGACAAATGATCAAGGGTATGTTCGGAGCCTCTATGATCATTGCATGTTCTTTTGGGAATTGGATGATGAGTCCTTCATATATCTCTTGCTTTATGTTGATGATATGCTCATTGTTGGATACAACGTGTAGTTGGATACAACGATCGATGAATTCATGTTTGATGATAACAAACGTGTGTGAACGATTTAATGTGTGGGCTAAGTGTTTTTAGGAATGGCACTCTCGCAAATATTCAAAGAGAGACTAAGTAAAAGTGAAGGAGAATGTGCCATGCATTAGCCAAGTGGACTAAGTCAAAGATGGAGATAATGGCTACAAAAATTGGACTAAGTCAAAGATGGGAAGATAAGTAGGAAATCAATTCAAATCCATATTTGAATTGATTCAAATCAATTGGTGCAACATTCAAATCCTAATGACATGCAAATTGAAGACTTGGTCAAAGATGGAGAGATATGGAGAATCTCATGCAACTCAAAGGTGATTAAATGAGATCTAAATCAAATCCTATAGCTACTCAAATTCAATTCCATAGCCATCCATATTCAAACTCCATATCTAAAGAGATTCATTTTAAATCCTAATCTATTTAGGATTCCTTCCAATCTCTATCAATTATGGGATTCTAATTGATCTATCATATCACATCCTCTCCTATATATATACCCATATTCAAAGAGAGAGATTTTGAGAGAGAGAGAGGGCAACCAAACAAGGAGAAGAATTTCGGCCATCATCAAGGAGAGGGGGAGGCCGCAACTTTGCATGTCAAAAACACCCTATTGCGCAACCTAGAAATCCAAGCCCCATTGCCAAAGCTTCTTCCTCCATTGCATCAACCATCTCCAAAGCCTAAGCTCCAGTGCCATTGCCAAAGCACCAATGCCGCAACCTCCTTCCTCCATTGCCAAGAGATCCATTTGACATACCCCTTGCGAAAGTTACACATCCAATGGCAACACTTCAAATCATCTCCAAGAGCTCTTAGCCGCAACATTCTCTCCAAGCAAAGTCACATAGGCTACAAGTTATTGGTCCCTATTCCTAGGCCGCAACATCAAAGGGAGAAGTATCTCTTCATTGCGCAAGTAGCAAGGATCAAGCTTCCATCACCAAGAGAAAAGGACTCCAAGCCATCAACTTCACACATTACGCAACCTAGAAGGAGAGCCATCACACATTGCGCAAGTATCCAAGAGAGATCCATATTGCGCAACAAGGGGAGAACACCTAGGCCGCAAGTTCCAAAGGCAAGGACGCGACGTTGGCGACTACATCCTGTCAGATACGATCTGACCTGAGCTGATTGACAGAGACGACTGCTGCTACACAAACTGAGATTCTCTAAACTCTTTATTATTATATTTGTGTAGTAGTATCGATCTTTGTAGGGGAAACTTTACCATTGTGATGATTTGGGGTCTTGTCTAGTGGGTGCTAGACAAGAGTGACTTGGCTAGTTGGGACTAGCCAATAGAAAGCTTATACTAGGATTAATTTTATTGAACACGGTGAGTGGGGTACTGAGAGCCTGGTGAGTGTAGAGACATTGGTGCTCTAGCTATTAGGGTTGTACATGTTACATTATTAATCTAGTATCTGCTTTGGGGGCTAAACGTAGATCGTGGTGATGACCGAACCAGGGTAAATCTGTTGTGCATCTATGTTTGATTATTATTTACCCTGCATGTGATTATAAATGCGTGTGATTTCTCTGGGTGAAACGAGAATTTTTGTCAGCCTATTCACCCCCTAGGCTTAGATCCAGATCCAACAAGTGGTATCAGAGCAGGTTAAAGGATCTAGTCTACAATAATCATGAATACCCCAAAATTTATTTTTTCTTACGGCATGCCTATTGGTCATCCTCCTCTATTTAGTGGCCATGATTATATATACTGGAAGGCTAGGATGAAAATTTATTTACTATCCGTTGAAGTTGACACTTGGTACATTATTGAAAACGGATATTCTATGCCTGAAAGTAATTTGAATTTAAATGATAGAAATGTGTGTGCTATAAATGCTAGAGCAATGAATATCTTATTGTGTGGTTTGAATAGAAAAATATTTGATTATATCTCACATTGCTCTTCTGCGCAGGATATATGTAGGACTTTGGAAAATATATATGGAAGTGAGCAATCCCTCAGCAGCAATGAAAAGAAGCAAAAGGGAAGAAAAGCTCCTTTAAATAAAAATGATGCTTATGTGCCTAAAAATATTAGTAAGAAAACTACTGAGATTATGCTTTATTTTTATTGCAGGAAGAGGGGACACATTATAAAGGACTGGCCATAAGAAAAGAAAGACATCGCTAAAAAGAAAGGAAAATCGTTAGCGATAACGTGGGATATGGATAGCGAAAATGAGGAGCAAACTACGCACACCTCCCTCTGCTTGATGGCAAAACACAATGAGGTAAAATCTTGCACTAAAATTGAACTCGTGAATATTTGTAAGGGAATGCAAGATGAAATTGACAACTTAGAATCTACTATAAAGGAACATGAATCCATATTTGAAGATTATAGAAATTCAAACGCTGAAATGCAACAATACACTTACAACATGTCATTAGAAATTAAGAAACTAAAAGGAAAAATTGTTGCATGTGATTCTACTATTAAGTTGTTAGAAAAAGAGAATACTAGGTTGCAAGAAAAAGCTGAATGTCTTTCTTGTCCCTCTTTGTTGAATGATATTAGCATGTATAAGCAAAATGTGATTAAAATTGAAACTGAAAATGAATTGCCTGTTAAAAAGATTAGCATGATAAATACTGAGCTTAAGGAAAAAATGACTGTCTTTACAAAGAAGGAAGAGGAAAAACAGAAAGCTTTTATAAGTAAATGCATTTTGATTGTGAATGAGAATGCTTTATTGAAATCCAAAATCACTAGTCTAGAATTGTCATTAAAGAAATTTTCTATGGGAAAACAATCGTTGGATGTTATTCTAGAAAATCAACTTTATGGCAATAATAGACGTGGTCTTGGTTATGATATGAAACATGCTAAAAAGCCTATTTATAAGAAAATTCACAATGAGCCATTGAAAGTCTCAAATATGTATGCAAAGTGCTATACGTGTTCTAGTGTTGGTCATACCTCTTATTATTGTACGTTTAGTAACACGAATATGAAATTTAAGCAAATATGGGTTCCTAAATCTTTGATGACTAACATGAGTGGACCTTGTTGGATTTTAAGGTCACACATAACATCTACCGTGTAACTAAGATGGAGATTTGGTGAGAAACTATGGCATGAACGTTTCATTATTTAGTTCCTAAGGTATATTTTTCTACTTTGCACTTAATGCATACATTCATAGCATTTTTTTTGTTTTTGTGTGTGTCACGCACCGCTTCCTAAGTATGGAAGGCGAGACGCGAAGAGGTCCGCTCAGACTTGAAGCTGTGAAGCTACAGTCTGATAAGCGTCTGTGTGTTCATCCATTCACAGGTTCTTGCATTGTAATGAAACAACAATAATAAGAAATTTTGAAAGCAGGCAATAAATAACCAACATTCAAAAACAACATCCATATCTTTATTCAAAAACATTCAGAGATATAGTCATAAAAAGAAAGTACAGAGTCTGAAAAGAAAGGCCCCAAGCATGGCCGAAACAAAAACATAAATAAGGTGCTACGCACTGAACAACCTAATAGCTGCAACTAGGAGACAAACAACAACTAAGAGAAAGTCTCCAACTAAGACTAGGGTAGGTCTCCGGTATCCTCGAACTGAACGTCAGCAAACTGGTCGTCCTCAGCAACTAACTCAGTCTCAAACCTAACATGCGACACCCAAAGAGAAAAGGGCGCATGTCAGCAAAAATCTCCAAAAGTAAAAAGAAGGAGACTTTTGTGCAAGGAAACTTAAAAGAAATGAGCTAGCAGTTCTAAAATATGATGACATGGCATGATATTTTAATGATTGCAGCAGTTTAAACATGAACATGATATTTTGCAATGCATGACACGTCGTAGCAAGAGATACTAAACAATATTCATGATTTCACGATTTCACGAAAAACATGCATTCACGATGTGCACAGGGTTTGCGCCTTTCAGTCGAAGTTGCTGTACGGGCACACTTCTACGCTGAGTGATCGCTTAACCCTACCCCTCTACGAGTATATGAACTGGCGCTCATCTTCTGGATCACGAGCCAGGAAGTGTTTATGGCATATGGTTGACCTAGCCTCATTCATGATGTAGGAGTCAGAATCCTACTCGTCACAGCTTACATTTCATGCTTCTGGATCACGAGCCAGGAATTGTTTATGGCATAGGGGTGCACCTAGCCTCATTCATGATGTAGGAGTCAGAATCCTACTCGACGCAACTTACATTTCATGCTTCTGGATCACGAGCCAAGAATTGTTTATGGCATAGGGGTGCTACCTCATTCATGATGTAGGAGTCAGAATCCTGCTCGCCGCAGCTTACATTTCATTTGTAGTGTGTGCTACATATTCATGACAAGACATTCAATGCATGAGATGACATGCGATATGCAACATAATAGTATAATAGCAGTTATTGAAAGCGTACAGTTATATCAAAAGTAAACGTGACA
Source organism: Scilla litardierei (assembly GCA_030789695.1). NCBI lineage: Eukaryota > Viridiplantae > Streptophyta > Magnoliopsida > Asparagales > Asparagaceae > Scilla > Scilla litardierei. The sequence goes on along the minus strand of CM061142.1, from coordinate 750,380,177 downwards.
TGTGATATGCATGAAATGACATGGCAAGGGTGTCGGATCTAGCTTCGTTGTTAAGCTAGATCAAGTATGGTGTCGGATCTAGCTTCGTTGTCAAGCTAGATCAAGCATGGTGTCTAGGCGACTATCATTTCACCGCCTAGTCTCTTTTACACAAATTCTCAAAATAGCCTAAAACATGGCTTAATAACAACCGAGCAAGTTCCACTTGCCTGAAATAATCGTCCGCAATCTCAGTTCAACGGTGGTCCAGATCTTCCTATATGCTCAATCACCAATCACCAATCACCAACCTACAGTCCCGTATTATTTATCTTCAATTAGTGATTTAATTATAACAATGAAATATTACGATTTTTATCTTGTTTAAACAGGCGGGTGTTTGAGTTTCCTACAGATTGGGGATTTACCTCAACACGACGCGAAAGCTATACTGATGTCGGGTAGCGACATCAGGGGTTGGATTCCAGTAACGAGCGAGGTACAGCAGACTACGACGAAGACAGCGATAACTAGAGGCAACGGACAACGGCGAAGGTGGCCGTTGGAGGAAGATGATCGGCAGGGGCTGCCGTGGGCTCGTTGTGCAAGGGAGGCCGGCAATATATAGGGTGATCGGCAGTTTTATAGGGCAAGGGGCTATGTATGGGGGTTTTGGCCAAGGGAGTTGCGGCCAAGAGGAGAGGGGCAGGTCTGTTTTGTGGAGGGCAGGTCGTGGGGAAGAGGAGTTCGGCTGTTCTTTGGTGGTGGTTCGGTAGTTTGTTAGTTGGGGGAAGAGATGTCGCGCGGGGTGAAGCGAGGGGAGGAAGATAGCCGGATCTTGGGGAGGCCGGCGGCAGTTTAGGGGAGGGGTGCTGTTTTGGTCTACTGTTTGAGGGGGTGCGGCAGATTTGATGTGGAGGTGGGCAGTTTTTGGTGGCCGGCTGCGGTTGCACGGGGAAGGAGGTCCGGCAGGCGATGGGTTGCGCGCGGAGGGGATGGTCGGCGGCAAGGGAATGCCGGCGGCGCAAGGAGTAGGAGGGTGCATGAGCTTTTTGGGTTGATGGCGGCTGCGTGCGTGAGTTTGTGAACCCTAGGGATGAGTTACATTTTAACAATGAGAAGTTGCTATATTGGGTAGAAAGGAGGGTAGAATTAAGGTGATTGGAGAGAGAGTGTGAGAGGGGGAGAGGGTGCAAGTAGTGTGACATATATCTAGGAAAATATCATGTGATACGTAAGAAATCCTAGAGATTTGAGTAGGTTTAATTAATATTCGAATTTTGAATTAATTAGGGCTAAGTATATGTTGAAAGTGATTAGGGTGAAAGGTCAGTCTAACGGTGTCCGATAAATACAAGAAAAATATCGGGACGACCGTGTCGACGAGAGGATCGAGACTATGATGATCGGTCATGGGCTAGGTTAACGGAAAACGGAACTAAAAATAAAAAGATCAAACGTCGAAGTCTAAAGTTACGACACCCCTTCATTCAAAGCTGATTTGTGGGAGAACGACCCGTGAAATGACGTTCATAAAAAATTTCACAAATAACTACTTTTTCCGAGGGTCACAACGATATATAACATCGCGCGTTTGGGATACAAGAGGAGGTCACAATAAATACGCGTACGGAAAAGAAAGTACGCGCAGAAAACACATGATCGAAAAGCGACCGTGACATCCTACCCACCTTAGAGCAAAGTCTGTCCTCGGACTTTCTAACTAAAAATATATATCTAGCCATTCTAGTAACTACCCCAATCATATCACACTATAATTCAAACCATGTATAGTTACTACAAGTGCTTATATATGCACTAGGTAGTCAAACATTAATACTACAAACATGTATATATATATGCACATTCTATACTTATACCTATCATAGACAGTCAAATTCATACACGTACTTCAATCATTCAGATAGTCACGTACATCCCTTATAGTTTCACACTAGCAAATACAATCATAGTACTACATGTATAGATAACTACATATGTATAAAACGAACATGGATATACTACTCCCTTATATCTCCTAGTGTACATTCAACACCAACATATCAACACATGCAATCACACCATACAATATTAAATCATGTTTGCTATATCTAATATACATTCACCCCTACTATAAATACACAAATATATAGTTATTCAAATACACGCAGATACTTCATCATATATACATATCACATACAATCCTATAACTATATTTAAGACACAAAACACATACCATAGTCGCAAACACCTATAGCTAAGCCACATACTTACCCGTGCATGGTACACGCCCACACACGCTAATATACTATTCATACATGCCACTCATACCACTATATACTTAGCACATTCTACACACCTAGTTTAGCTAGCATATATACATTTAAACATGTAAAACCTTCGTAAAGAACTATACTACAAAACCAACACCTATATCTATATAATGGTATAGCCACCCACAACCATGTGCGTAACGTAACCATGCACAACCAAACCTATAACTATACATACATCATCCATTACTATGTTCATAGCACCATACACAAACCACAGACAAATATAACAATATATTTAGAGTATACCCACTCAAGCATGAGTGAGACTCAAAGACCCATACAAGAACCATAATACTATATATTCATAACACGATATTTATACCTATACCAATACACCACTCTAATATATACATATACCAATGTAATCATATTACTCGTCACACTATACATGTAAAAACACATGCTATCATATACACACAATAATATCAATCACACTTTATATTTAGTCAAGTAACACCCCCATAAAATGCAATCACTTTACATACAATAATAATCTTGCAAATATCAGTACACATATACAATCATAATACACCATCCTATACATGCATACATCATATAGTCACATACATATTACTACACGCATACTCATTGCATGCATACCATACCTACATCTTATATGCTTACCACTTATCTACACAAAACATAGACATACATATAATATATTCACACCATAGCAATTTACATATAATTAGTATACTACTACATATACCTATCCATACATAGTTACGACATACAATAATCGTGTATGCCTCATGGTATACACGTACACACACAACATCCCATAAAGGCAAGCGGTACTATACAAAATTATAACCCTATTACCACACGTATATCACACATATTCCTATAGTATGTATATATCTACCTATGACTAAGTACATACATATCTATGTACGAGCACACGCTCATACGTGCTAACATATAGATCATATAATAGGCCTGCACACTTAACTATAAGTACACCTATTATCATTACAACTAACATGCACATGACTTTACTAGTTTACTATTTCAAGCATTTACAAGTACCTTCATACTACGTACACCACTAATAAATATTCCAACAATAATTCTAATATACACAGACATCCCGAAAGTGGTATAGCTATCCACACATATATTTATAAATATTATCATTCATACAACTTCATATATATCATGAATAACACTGAGTATGCATATATAACACTAGAGACAATCATTAATATACTAAGGGTAGCACACTCATACATGAGTGGTACGTAGGGGTTCACACACATGGGTCCACACTCTACCTATATACATGCACCATGATGACATCACAATAATACTAATAGGCCCACCAAACTATACTAAGGTTGACATAGGCAACGACAAGCACCAGTAGGATGACTAAGCAATAGTAAGGGAACCGAAATCAAATAGCGTAACGAAAAAAGATCTAGATGAATGGGTACAGATGAGGCGTGGATAAGGGGATAGCTTGGTTAGGTGAAACAGAGATATAATTGTGAATATTTAAGTAAGGGAAAAAAGATATAATAATATCCTTATAAAATACATGAGAAGAGTGTGTAGATGATATAAGTTAAAATACGAAGTAGGGATTAGACGAAAGAATAATTAGTATAGAGATGAAGTGACTGTTCTGCAATTGGAACTAGATTTGTACTATGAACTTTGGAGTAGGAAAAAAACGAAGAATATAAAACGGTCATACTTGAAAAGTTGAAGTTCTCTTTCGCATAGAAAAATATTTAGAGGTCGGTACAATGAGTTGTCTGAAATAAGTTTGAGTAGTATATATATAGTAAGAGAAGAAAGGGTATATTGGATTATCGAAAAGTCATTATATGAAGGAAGTAAGATATTCACATGAGTATGAAAGATATAGGTTAGAAAATATTATAAGGTAGTAATTTAAAGATTTCGACGAAAAAGTTTCGAAATTCAAAGAATGAATTTAAACCAACTGAAGGGTAAGAAGTCTAAGCTCATGTTAAATGTTTTCAAAGAATTTAAACTGTGAGAGGAATTCAAAAATAATATTGAAAATACTTTTCGAAGGATCATGATGGTAATGGGAAAGATTCAACGATTGATGATGAACGTCATGAAGGAATCACGTGAAACGAAAGCAAGGTAGTGAATCCAATATTCAAAACGTAAATACGACTGGGAAATAACTTAGTGAATCTGTTTCGATGGGATTCTATGGTCATTGGCTCAAAAGTGTAATGATTAGGAAGATAATAGAAATTAGGGGTTTTAATTACCGGACCGACTAAAGATTAGGAGAAACTTAGCACTAAGACTTTCTAATGAACTAGACTGTAATAGAGATCTCAGGAAAAGGGTCCTCAGAGGATCAAGATTGCGATCTCTTCCCGAGCATAAACCTGGAACATCTTCCGAAAATACGCCTTCGAGGTCTCTGACTATCAAACTTGGACGTCTATATAAGTCTTCCTACCATCTAAGACAAGGAAAACGTTTACATCAGACTCAAATTTTTATAGCTCGAATGTTTCGAATGTTTCAATGGACGTCTTATTATTATCGTTGTTTCGATATTTCGCAGGTGCAACGACCTGCATGGGCCACCACAGAAACCTGTCACACCCCGCTTCCCAAGTATGGAAGGCGAGACGCGAAGAGGTCTACACAGACTTGAAGCTGTGAAGCTACAGTCCGATAAGCGTCTGTGTGTTCATCCATTCGCAGGTTCTTGCATTACAATGAAACAACAATAATAACAAATTTTGAAAGCAAACAATAAATAACCAACATTCAAAAACAACATCCACATCTTTATTCAAAAACATTCAGAGATATAGTCATAAAAAGAAAGTACAGAGTCTGAAAAGAAAAGCCCCAAGCATGGCCGAAACAAAAACATAAATAAGGTGTTATGCACCGAACAACCTAACAGCAGCAACTAGGACACAAACAACAACTAAGAGAAAGTCTCCAACTAAGACTAGGGTAGGTCTCCGGTATCCTCGAACCGAACGTCAGCAAACTGGTCGTCCTCAGCAACTAACTCAGGCTCAAACCTAACATGCGACACCCAAAGAGAAAATGGCGCATGTCAGCAAAAATCTCCAAAAGTAAAAAGAAGGAGATTTTTGTGCAAGGAAACTTAAAAGAAATGAGTGCAACTAGCAGTTCTAAAATATGATGACATGGCATGATATTTTAATGATTGCAGCAGTTTAAACATGAACATGATATTTTGCAATGCATGACACGTCGTAGCAAGAGATACTAAACAATATTCATTATTTCACGATTTCACGAAAAACATGCATTCACGATGTGGATAGGGTTTACGCCTTTCAGTTGAAGTTGTTGTACGGGCACACTTCTACGCTGAGTGATCGCTTAACCCTACCCCTCCATGTGTATATGAACTGGCGTTGATCTTCTAGATCACGAACCAGGAAGTGTTTATGACATAGGGTTGACCTAGCCTCATTCATGATTTAGGAGTCAGAATCCTACTCGCCGCAGCTTACATTTCATTTGTAGCGTGTGCCACACATTTATGACAAGACATTCAATGCATGAAATGACATACGATATGCAACATGATAGTATAATAGCAGTTATTGAAAGTGTACAGTTATATCAAAAGTAAACGTGACATGTGAAATGCATGAAATGACATGGCAAGGGTGTCGGATCTAGCTTCATTGTTAAGCTGATCAAGTATGGTGTCGGATCTAGTTTCGTTGTCAAGCTAGATCAAGCATGGTGTCTAGGCGACTATCATTTCACCGCCTAGTCTCTTTTACACAAATTCTCAAAATAGCCTAAACATGGCTTAATAATAACCGAGCAAGTTCCACTTGCCTGAAATAATCGTCCGCAATCTCAGTTCAACGGTGGTCCAGATCTTCCTATGTGCTCAATCACCAATCACCAACCTACAGTCCAGTATTATTTATCTTTAATTAGTGATTTAATCAAAACAATGAAATATTACGATTTTTATCTTGTTTAAATAGGCGAGTGTTTGGGTTTCCTACGGATCGGGGATTTACCTTAACACGACACGAAAGCTACACTGACATCGGGTAGCGACGCAGGGGTTGGATTCCGGTAGCGAGCGAGGTACGACGGACTACGACGAAGACGGCAACAACTAGAGGCAACGGAAAGCGGCGAAGGCGGTCGCGGGAGGAAGATGATCGACAGGGGCTGCCGTGGGCTCGCTGCGCAAAGGAGGCCTGTAATATATAGGGTGATCGGTAGTTTTATAGGGCAAGGGGCTGTGTATGGTGGTTTCGGCCAAGAGAGTTGCGGCCAAGGGGAGAGGGGCAGGTCTGTTTTGTGGAGGAAAGGTCGTAGGGAAGAGGAGTTCGGCTGTTCTTTGGTGGTGGTTCGGCAGTTTATTGGTTGAGGAAGAGATGTCACGCGGGGTGAAGCGAGGGGAGGAAGATGGCCGGATCTTGGGGAGGCTGGCGGAAGTTTAGGGGAGGGGTGCTGTTTTGGTCTGCTGTTTGAGGGGGTGCGGAAGATTTGATGTGGAGGTGGGCGGTTTTTGGTGGCCGGTGGCGGTTGCACAGGGAAGAAGGTCCGGCAGGCGATGGGTTGCACGCGGAGGGGATGGTCGGCGGCAAGGGAATGCCGGCGGCGCAAGGAGGAGGAGGGTGCGTGAGCTTTTTGGGTTGATGGCGGCTACGTGTGTGAGTTTGTGAACCCTAGGGATGAGTTACGTTTTAACAATGAGAAGTTACTATATGGGGTAGAAAGGAGGGTAGAATTAAGGTGATTGGAGAGAGAGTGTGAGAGGGGGAGAGGGTGCAACTAGTGTGACATATAGCTAGGGAAATATCATGTGATACGTAAGAAATCCTAGAGATTTGAGTATGTTTAATTAAGATTCAAATTTTGAATTAATTAGGGATAAGTATATGTTGAAAGTGATTAGGGTGAAAGGTCGGTCTAACGATGTCCGATAAATACAAGAAAAATATCGGGACGATCGTGTCGACGAGAGGATCGAGACTACTTAGTCACAGGCTAGGTTAACGGACAACGGAACTAAAAATAAAAAGATCAAACGTCGAAGTCTAAAGTTACGACACCCCTTCATTCAAAGCTGATTTGTGGGAGAACGACCCGTGAAATGACGTTCATAAAAAATTCCACAAATAACTACTCTTTCCGAGGGTCACAACGATATATAACATCGCGCGTTTGGGATACAAGAGGAGGTCACAATAAATACGCATACAGAAAAGAAAGTAGGAGCAGAAAACACACGATCGAAAAGCGACCGGTATAGTGTGCTTGACTTATTGTTTTATTTGTGTGCTAGTTTGTTGCAAGCTAGCTTAGGTATTTATAAAGAAAAATTAAAATAATGAAAAACTCAAAAAGCAAAAAAAAAATTGGTGCTTAATGCATATCTTTTCTTTTGAATCATTCAAGTGATATTAATGAATGATAATCAGATTCATGTAGAAACTAATGTATTATAGTTATGGCTACATGCGCATGTTTGATTTTCTAAATAGCCATGACATGTTCAATGCTTAGAATAATTTGATTTCTACACCTACACTTTCACTTCCACGAATATTAAATGTTATTGTACATATGGAGACATCTTTTATGAAATATTGGAAAGTGAATGTAGGATAAAAATAACTGAAAATTTAAGGGATATGATGTGTCTTGCCATGGATAAAAATTGAGCACAAAATAATTGAATATGAAACAAAAAAATTGAAAAAGAAAGAAAATAGCTCAGTATGAAAAATGGATATAATCCTTGGCAAAAACACTACCCACGAGTATCCAACATATGCTTTACGGGTAATCTTTAGTGTTGGTGTTATACTCGTCAAGCAATGCCACCCCCACATCTAAGAGTCCTTATAGGCTATATTTTTGGGGTGTGGTATATTGAACTCATTTTTAATGAGATGGGGGAAAATCAATCCTAGGTGATTTCATGTTTAATGGAAAATGTGGATTGGTTTCGGTTGAATTTCTTAAAGATTCTCCTTATGTGCCTCAGTGTTTAATCATCACACTTACATGAAGGTGTTGAAGTCTATGTTATAATTCTTCATTGAATTTGAAGTGCTTATTCTATGAATGGCTATATGCAAGTGCTAGTTGTAATTTATAATGCTCACGTTTTGTATGTGGTATAAATTTGACTTCATATATACACTTTTGATGATAACAAAAGGGGGAGAAAATATTGAGAAGATTTGTGCATGCATTAATGCTTATATGTTGCATATGAATATTGGTTTAAGGGGGAGAATTAATGAATAATGAATAGAGCATAATGTGAATATTTGTTCGAGGGGAAGCATGAATAAAGGGAGAGCATGCATACATGTTTGAATGCTTGAACATCATTGTTTGCATGCTTGAACATCATTGTTTGCATGCTTGTATGTTGCACATCATTGTTGCACTTGTTGCATATTGCATACATCCACATCATTGTTGCACTTGTTGCATATTACATACATCATCCATTGTCACACTTCACACACACACATGTCACGATGATATTATTTGAATCGTTTTTGCAAATCTTATATTAGTTTGTCATCATCAAAAGGGGGAGATTGTTGGATACAACATGTAGTTGGATACAATGATCGATGAATTCGTGTTTGATGATAACAAACGTGTGTGAACGATTTAATGTGTGTGCTAAGTGTTTTTCAGGAATGGCATTCTCGCAAATTTTCAAAGAGAGACTAAGTAAAAGTGATGGAGAATGTTCTATGCATTAGCCAAGTGGACTAAGTCAAAGATGGAGATAATGGCTACAAAAATTGGACCAAGTCAAAGATGGAAAGTTAAGGAGGAAATCAATTCAAATCCATATTTGAATTGATTCAAATCAATTGATGCAACATTCAAATTGTAATGCCATGCAAATTGAAGACTTGGTCAAAGATGGAGAGATATGGAGAATCTCATGCAATCAAAGGTGATAAATGAGATCCAATTCAAATCATATAGCTACTCAAATTCAATTCCATAACCATCCATATTCAAACTCCATATCCAAAGAGATTCATTCAAATCCTAATCAATTTAGGATTCCTTCCAATCTCCAACAATTATGGGATTCTAATTGATCTATCATATCACATCCTCTCCTATATATATACCCATATTCAAAGAGAGAGATTTTGAGAGAGAGAGAGAGGGGGCAACCAAACAAGGAGAAGAATTTCGGCCATCATCAAGGAGAGGGGGAGGCCGCAACTTTGCATGTCAAAACACCCTATTGCGCAACCTAGAAATCCAAGCCTCATTGCCAAATCGTCTTCCTCCATTGCATCAAACATTTACAAAGCCTAAGCTCCAGTGCCATTGCCAAAGCACCAATGCCGCAACCTCCTTCCTCCATTGCCAAGAGCTCCAATTGCCATACCCATTGCGCAAGTTACACATCCAAGGGCAACACTTCAAATCATCTCCAATAGCTCTTAGCCGCAACATCCTCTCCAAGCAAAGTCACATAGGCCACAAGTTATTGGTCCCTATTCCTAGGCCGTAACATCAAAGGGAGGCATATCTCTTCATTGCACAAGTAGTAAGGATCAAGCTTCCATTACCAAGAGAAAGGGACTCCAAGCCATCAACTTCACACATTGCGCAAACTAGAAGGAGAGCCATCACACATTGCGCAAGTATCCAAGAGAGATCCATATTGCGCAACAAGGGGAGAACACCTAGGCTGCAAGTTCCAAAGGCAAGGACGCGATGTTGGCGACTACATCCTGTCAGATACGATCTGACCTGAGCTGATTGACAGAGACGACTGCTGCTACAAAAACTGAGATTCTCTAAACTCTTTATTATTATATTTGTGTAGTAGTAGCGATCTTTGTAGGGAAAACTTTACCATTGTGATGATTTGGGGTCTTGTCTAGTGGGTGCTAGACAAGAGGGACTTGGCTAGTTAGGACTAGCCAATAGAAAGCTTATACTAGGATTAATTTTGTTGAACACGGTGAGTGGGGTAATGAGAGCCTGGTGAGTGTAGAGACATTGGTGCTCCAGCTATTAGGGTTGTACATGTTACATTATTAATCTAGCATCTACTTTGGGGGCTGGACGTAGGTCATGGTGACGATCGAACCAGGGTAAATATGCTTTGCATCTGTGTTTGATTATTATTTACCATGCATGTGATTATAACTACGTGTGATTTCTCGTGGGTTGCACGAGAATTTTTATCAGCCTATTCACCCTCCTCTAGGCTTAGATACAGATCCAACACTCATTGCTTCATCAAATAAAGAGGAGATACAGAGGCTTAAGTTTGAGCTAAGTTGTGCATTCGAGATGAAGGATCGAGGCGAAGCACGAAGGATTCTTGGGATGGAGATCACAAGAGATCAAAGTGTAGGTAAAGTTCATCTTTCATAAAGTTGCTATTTGAAGTCTGTGATACAGAGATTAATTTGGTTGTGAAAGTATGAAGCACGTAGTTACTCTGCTAGCACCTTACTTCAAACTCTGTGCCGAGCATTGCTCGAAGAACGAAGAAGAGAAGAAGCTCATGGAGAGTGTACCGTATGCCACTGCGATAGGAGCCTTGATGTATGCTATGGTATGTACCCGACCCCACCTATCATATGTAATCATCATGGTGAGTAGATACATGCACAATCTGGGGAGAGTACACTGGCGAGCTGTTCAATGGATAATTAGATACATCAATGGCACAATTGACGTCGGATTAACATATAACCAAGGAGATGAAGGTCCACAAGCTGCTTTCTATGTTTGTTCTGACTTTGTAGGTGACTTGGATGGGAGGAGATCCATGACAGGCTATATCTTCACCCTGCTAGGAGCTCCGGTCTATTAGCAGAGTAATCTTCATTCTACAGTGGCACTGTCTACTACGGAGGCAGAATAACATGACATTGACTGAAGTTGTGAAAGAGACAATATGGCTGATGGGCTTGATGGATGATTTGAGAGTCTACTAGAAGAAGTATGATCTCCATTGTGATAGCCAGAGTGCGGTGCACTTGGCTAAGAATCAGGTCTTCCATGCTCTCACCAAGCATATCGATGTGGGTACCACTTTGTTTGGGACTATGTGGGAGAAGAAGACGATGGAATCAATTTGTTAAAGATCGAAACAGTTGACAACATTGTAGACATATTGACTAATGTTGTCTCGGGAGCTAAGTTCAAGCACGGCTTGGATTTGCTCAATGTTGTTCCAAGATGATGTCAAGGTGGCCATAGATGGGGGCATTGAGGCTCGGTGGTGCCACTTGAACCCAGAGGGGCATTGGTCTCTTCGGAGCAAAAGTACGGGGAACACCAGATGTGACCGTACCAAGGTGGTGTATTGAAGGTCGACTATGTGATGGAGGCCTAAATCTCGCCAAGGTGGATATTTGTGAATGTTGGCTCGATTGAGGCACTGAAGAAGTATTGGATCGACAGCTGAGTTATCTTGTGCAGAGCTAGCTCGGCTGTGCTAGGATCTGACCTACCTGACTCTGCATAACTCAAATACAAGGATACCGAGCAATTGGACTTTGAATTACTTTGGATTCTCGGTTCGGAGGATCGGCGGCTCATAGGTCGATAGCTCTACAGCTCGAGCTTCAGATAGCTCAAATAGCTCGGCTCGGCACTTTGTTGGCTTAGACTTCAGCAGGAAGCTCGACGGCACAGAGGGTGCCCACCATAGAACGCGCCGTCCTATTCATAGTAGAGTTGCAATTGGATATGAATTCTGTTAAAGTCGGGATTCGTATCTGTTAAGGCCAAAAATGACCGATATAGTTGTTTAGCTGACATGGACCCTTCATGCTAAGTCGGAGCCTCGTCAGCAATTTGAATGTGATCCTCGGTTGGAAGAACCAGGGTCGGTTGATGGATGTTGATTGGCTTACGGTACTTGATCGACCCTTGAGCAACTGGTATGTCGATAGATCAAGGCTGGGAAGCTCTGGAGCGACCTTCACATGAGATTGAGACTCAGCGATCTACACCACAAAGAAACGTCAGGGGGGTCGGATCTGGGTCCCGACCTAAATCCCCTCTGATGCTTAAGTTAGTATGGAACTTAAGGAAGAGAGGGAGCTGGGAGCAGCTGAGATCGTCCACAGAGGTTCGTCTCAGATCTGACGTCGCAAGCTCTTTAATGGAAGAATTATAAGCTGAAAGAGTAGAATCTATGTATTGGATCTCGTACCTTAAGAATTGGAACCCCTTTACCTTTGTCCTTTCGGGTACTTATAGGCAGTTCCCTATTGACTGTATGTAACCATCCCTCATTGATTTGGGTGCAATCTTCTCTGGGATTCGAGATAATGGCTGCCCATTTATTCGGCCCCATTAACTTCCCTTTGAATATCAGCGGGAGCTTAACGGTCGATCTAGCCGTTCGCATGACTCGGTATTACTTTGCCTTGATGACGGGTTTCGGGTCGTTGGCACTAAATGGGTTGGGTATGCGGATATTCCTCTATGATCTGTACCCGTGCACTAACAGTATCTGTTGGGAATCCCTCTTCGATCATGATACCTATTGTACCTTAGGGATATATATAGGGTGTTTTAGACGAGGGTTTCATATGAGAACTTTGAGCCACCTTTGTGAGAGCCAACTTTGAAAGATTGTTGAAAGCTTTTGGAGAAATCTTGTGTGGTTCTTCTTCGCTATGAAGAGCGAAGATTCGTATTCATTTCCTTTTGTAATAAGGCTCATTGGTGTTTCCTTTGCCGGCCAACGGTCTAAAGTTGATATCTTTCATAGTGCTCTATTTGTTTGGTTGCTCGTTCTTCGTCATCCGATCTTCGACAATCATCCGCTGTAGCACAACATATCTGTAGGAAATCAGAGAGGAAGAAAGCTTTTTGTTTATGGGAATTCCGGAGATGGCTGATTGTTATAATACAAGAAGAAGAGAACTCTTATCTATTTATAGGAGCCACCACCATCCCTCCACCCCATAACCGCTCCCATAATATCACGTAATAAATCCTGCAATAAAACCCGTAATAAATCTCGTAATAAATCTCGTAATAAAACATGTAATAAATACTATAATAATTCACGTAATAAATATTGCAATATTATTATATCAATTATTACGTTTCAGCTTTATTATGTATCCGATTTATTATGTATCCCATTTATTATGTATTCCAACTAACTTGTTAGGCCGGGTCGGGTACTAGGCCATTTCAGGCCAACACATCTACATCTCCGACTTGGCCTTAAATGGCCAAGTGTATTCCTGTTATACTTCCACCGTCCGTGAGGTATTGTTGAGAGATGGGTATGCCCTCGAGGCAAATTCATCCATGTGTATCTATACAAACATCTTGTTCAAAATAACAGTAAGCTGTTTGGTAAGCATTTATCTAAGTTAATAGAAATGTTGTAATCATTAGAAACTTAAGTAAAATCCTGAGACTTAATGCAAGGTCAAACATGTATCGAGATGAGGATCTCGATCATGGAGAAGCGCTTGACCGTTATTAGCATAAGTCTAAAAAGATTCGTAGTCGTAGATGTTTCGAGAAAAAGATATCGAAACATCGGATAGACCATTGTGTCTTAGTCTTCACCGTATAGCGGTGACGATGATCTCATGGTCGTTTAACTTGGCGAAGTCGAAGACGAGGCACATGTGCTCATTGGAGAATGAGTTCATTGAACGACCCAACAAGAGTTATCATATGGTTATGATTGACCAATCTGTCAATGATAACTCTTAGTGATGATAGGCAAGTTGGTCTTTTGACTTGAGGTCATTGTACGAACCCGTGCGTGAACGGTGTTACTTAGATCACTGATCTAGCCACGGATAAGCCCCGTTGAAAGGTCTTTGGTTGGGTGACATTTGAAACATGTGAGGAGAGTAATGACCAAGATAGGATTCGTCTCTCCCGGTCAATGGGAGTAAGTGTCGTAGTGTTACTTCGATCTTTAGTGAAAACTCTGGCCCGAGTATGTTGAAAGAAGTCCAACATTATTTGACTAAAGATTAATGGAGACTAATCATCTTCGAGCTATTGGGGTTGACAGTTTAACCATACCCTAGGCTTGAATTAAACGACATAGTTTAGACGAAGAGACTAAAACTGCGGTATTCATCACGGACACAGTCAGGGTGGTCCCGACAATACTCATGTCAATGAGTTAACCACATAAGTATGATACTGAAACATGGACGGCACCTGCTACTCGCGGTTACTGTCGTATGGGGCTTCGAGCCCCACCTGTAGTAGGGTCAGGCTGTAGGGTCTCACCCAGAGTGTGACCTTCGTCAAGTAATAGGTAGAAATTAGGGAGAATATGCATTTGATGCAAGGGATGGAAACTGCAAAGAGTTTGCAGTTAAATCCTGCATTTGGGATAAATGATCCTGAGTGCAAATGGGAGATGTTGGGGGATGTAAGCCCTCAGATCATTTTTATTTGATGCAAATGATTTTATATAATAGATGTGGAGATTTTTGCATTTGATGCAAAGGGAAATTTAATGCGTCGTAAATTGTTTACCTACGTATTTAATTTAATAAACGTGTAGAAATGGTTACATGGATCACGGGAACGTCCCGGTCTAAACCCAGGTTCGAACGACGTCAAAATCAGAGTCCAAACGAGCCCAACAAGTCTATTTAAAAGGAGTTTAAATAGAGCACAAGAAATCCCAGACTGAAGCCCATTAGTTTTTTGGAAACAAAAAAAAGTTTTTTTGGGGTGGGACCCGGCCCATATGGGGCCGGGTCAAAGGTCAAACATGCGCCCACTTTTGGTGGAGTGCCTGACAATTCCATGCACTCGCAGGGCGCCATGCGCCCTACCAGGCGCGTGCATGGCACACACCCCTCTGGGCTGGCGCGTGCTGGATGGGGTGGGGCCCATGCTGTGGGCCCCACGGCTGGCTGCAACCCTAGACTTGTGCGAATTTTTTGACGGCTCAGTTTTTCGGAAAAACTGGTTTTGGCCTGATCTTTGGACACATGTTTGAGGGGTCAAACAGACTCGGAATGACTAGTCGATTTTTCCTACGCAGTTTAGCGCTCTTCGATTTGATAGGTTGTATCAAATGCGAAGCTCAACGGTGATGGAGTTAAAATTCATTGAAGTTTGACCTTTCTTTAAGGCAAACTAACTTGAATTTTTTACTCCAAATATATTAGTCCCACATCGGAAGTGGAGTAAAGGGGAGGGGTCAGCCGCCTATATAAATAGGGGCATGCCCCCTCCTCATAACTCGTACCAAGCTATAGATCTGTGCGGCTCCCAAAAAGTTTGGAGCACGCTAGGATCTAAGCTTAAAATAAATATTCTCTTCTCCATATATTTCTCCCTTTCTCCTGAAGGGCTCTAGCAAAGCCACAAAGGGGCTCAGATTCGATCCGGGGTCTTGGCGAAGGATCCACTCAAGTGAAACTTTCTTCGGCGCGTGGTTGACTCAGCGACAAGGGGGTTACTCGCCTTGGGACACGGTGCGGTTCGGGAGCGGTTCAACTCGGGACGAGGAGCGGCTCGAGACGCGGTTCGGTATACCTTTTCGATGCAAGCAAGGTTCCGGGTATGTAGTTTAATTAAGCATAGAATTTATAATATTGCAGTAGTTTAAATCTATCTTGGGGTGGCCGAACCCACCTCAAGATAATAGAGATCCTGGCTATGGTCTTGATATCCTTAGGGCTTGCTCATTAAATAGTTTAACGTTTTTTCCGCTGCTTGCTTTTCTTTTTGCCCCTATCATCTGTCCGACGTAAAACAGGCATAGAAATGTGCCCTAAGGGTCCCTCAAAACCCATCAGGTATAACACATGATGTAATTTTACATACTCCCACTATTCGTGAGATATGCATATTTTATTCACCGAGTACAACCATTATTCATGATTGTCTGCTTTCATTATTTAGAAAAGTTTTCTTGACTTAGATATTTCTAAGTCCCATCAAACCAACATGTTTGATGAATGTACCTACTTGAATACCCTTTGTCAAGGGATCAGAAACCATATCACTTATTGGAATATAAGTCACATTAACTTCTTTCCTTTCTACCATATCATGTATGTAATGATATTGTATCTCAATATGTCTTCCTTTGGAATTGTTTGCACCACTGTGGATCAAGCTGATGGCTCCTTGATTATTACAGTACATCTCAATTGATCCATTCACCAAATTGAGATCCAAGTCCAATAGGAACCGTCTGATCGAGACCACATGAGTAGCCGCCATACTACAGGCTATATACTCATCTTCTTGTGTGTTCTTCCTACACAACCCTGTTTCTTGCTACCCTAAGAAACAGTTGCACCACCAAAGATTAATACATGTCCTGCAGTTGACTTCTTGTCATCTTTGTCCCCTCCGAAATCTGCATCGGAGTAACAAAGAACCTCAAGCGAATCTGCTTGAAAAACTAGCTTGTGGTGTACCGTACCCTTTATATATTTCATAATCCTCTTAACAGCTTCACAATGAGCTGGACCAGGATTACTTTGATATCTACTAACCAGACTAACTGGGTACGCCAAGTCTGGTTTAGTACACAGCATTGCATGCATCAAACTTCCAATAGCCTGAGCATATGGAACATCTAGCCATTTTTTCCCTCTCTAGGACATTGTTCTTTACTTAACGGCTTCTCCATAACCAATGGTGTAGGGGTCGGATTGGAATTGTACATTCCAAATATCCTCAATAGTGTATGCAAATACTTTTCTTGGTTTAAACTTAACATTCTAGACTTCCGATCTCTAAGGATTTGTATTCCAAGAACATATGAGGCATCACCCATGTCCTTCATCTCAAATTCACTACAAAGTGCTGATTTAATTTTCTTCAGCACTTCAATGTCATTTCCAGCTAGCAAAATATCATCCACATACAAGGATAATATCGCAAAACTGCTCCCACTTTTCAAGACATACACGCAATTATCCAATTTGTTTGCAACGAAACCAAGTCGGATAATTGTATTGTGAAATTTGAGATACCATTGTCTAGATGATTATTTTAAACCATACAAAGATTTCGTCAACTTATAAACTTTGTCTTCCTGCCACTCAACCTAAAATCCCTCAGGCTGATACATATATATAACTTCCTTCAACTCTCCGTTGAGGAATGCAGTCTTGACATCCATTTGGTAGAGTTCCAAGTCAAGATGCGCAACAATTGCTAAGATTATCCGTATGGATGCAAACTTAGCCACGGAAGAATAAGTCTCCTGATAATTAATCCCTGCTATCTGAGTAAAACCCTTTGCAACTAACCGGGCCTTGAATATATCAATAGACCCATCAACCCGATATTTCTTCTTCAACACCCATTTGCATCCTATAGACTTCCTCTCTTCTGGTAAATCACATAGCTCCCATACATTGTTTCTCTCAATTGAGTCAAGCTCCCTTTTCATGGCCTCGAACCATTGATCTGACTCAGATGATTTCATTGCATCTGTATAATTCAAGGGATCGGCTTGCCCAACTATGTCAATATCCACTAAGAAACAAGATGGTTCACGTGAATATAGATAATAATCATCCATCCATGCATGTGTTGTTCTGGGTCTTTTGTTGCCACTAAGGGTTGCAGGCTGGACAGGTTCAGCTGGTTGATTTGCCATATGTATATTTTCAATTACAAGTTCATCTTCCATAGCTGGATGATGCACATCATCCACTATATCCAAGTCATCGTTAGGAACATCATCTAAGTCCAGCAAAGGTGACACTTTTTCTTGGACTTGTTCCTTTTCTTCTAGATTTTCTAGAAAAGTAGCATCTCTACTTTCAATGACTCATTTGTTATCATGGAAGAACCTGTATCCTTTAGATTTTTCAGAATATCCTATGAATTTACATCTTACGGTTTTGAGATCCAGCTTATCTCTAACCTGATATGGAATGAGAACATGTGTCACGCAACCCCATTTTCTCAAATGACTTAAATTGGGTTTGCGTCCATTCCATAGCTCGTACGGTGCTGTCTCGACTGATTTTGTGGGAATTCTATTCTGGACATGATTTGCAGTCAATATGGCTTCTCCCCAAAAAAATCCTTGGAGAGACCAGAATGTGATAACATACATCTCACTGCATTCATTAATGTTCTATTCTTTCCTTCAGCCACACCATTCTGTTGTGCCGTATAAGGCATAGTTGTATGCTTCTTTATACCGTATTAAATACAGCAATTCTCAAATTCCTTTGAGTTGAATTTCCCACATCTGTCAGTTCTTAACATCTTTATGTTTATTCCAAGTTTTCTACCGTATACGATACAATGTACATTGGCAAACACACAAAATGAAAATAGATGGCTAGGATTTGCATTCTACTGAGAAAGAGGGACCCATTTAGATTAGACCAAAGTGGGAGACTCATTTGGACACAGAAAAGGACCGCATTGATTAGTCAAGGAAAGAAAGATCTACACGTACAAGATTATATATATGGCCTCTGAAGCCCAGAGAGAGAGAGAGAGAAGTTATTACTAATTACAATTAGAGACGAGGGGGGTAGGCATAGAGAGAGGAGGAGAACGGGGAGGCGCCTCCTGTTGCGGTCACACGCGGAGCATTTAAAGCGGCCCACTCGCCTCCTCGATCGAGAAACATCAGCCGTCAAAAAGAGGGACACCCCGCCGCGAACGGATAAACAAGGAGCCCCAGCCATAAAAAGTCGAGATCGTAATCAGTCCGGCGGGGGCGAGCCTTCCGGCAGCCGTCGTTGGCGGATGGAGTGGTGGCGGAGGATCGTGAAGAGAGCTATTGTGGCGGTGGCTGCACGCGTCAAGTCCCGCAAGGACGGTAAGCTCACCTCCCCCCTTTTAACCATCCGCTCCCAGTCCTGGATATCAATCCAATTAATTCTTCATTATTTTAATTTCTTTGTATTTTTTGACCCAAAAATCCGTCTGTGCCCTAGTTTTTGCCCCAAAAAAATTAGATTAATAATACTAATTAATAGAATAAGATTGGAATAAGCTCATTCTTTAGTCCTGTTCTATCCTTGGATCATACTCTTGTACTTTGTTTGACTGCAAGAATATTTCTGGCATATTCTCCACTCTCCATCTACATATTCCCACCAGCTTAATTTTAATTTATTTTAATATCCATCCCTCAATTAAATCCTCATTTTTGTATTTTTTTTTTATTTTTATGTTGTTGTTCTTCATATTCTAAAACCACAGACTCTCAATTTTCAAGTGAATCCAATGATCTTCGTAAGTTTTGACGATTTCGCTAACTAATTGCAGTGATGTTATTTTTCTTGAAATTGTGAAAGGAGCAGGAGAAGGGATTTTGAAGCTCCACAATGATGTGCAAAGCTGTGGGTATCAAGATGTGCAGGTGATGTGGGAAATGCTGCAGAAGACGGAGGTGGAGCTGATGCATGCACCCCCCAAGAACAAGAGACCAGATTGGAGGATATCTTAAATATTTACATGAGCACTTGTGGTGGTGTGGTCTGAGTCATGATCAACCAAACCCCCCCTCATAGATTATGGTCCAAAAAAAAAAAGGCTAGTGTTGGAAAGCTTGGCATCTTTTTAGGCTCATCTAAGAGTGTGGGGATGTATTGTGGGGAAGTGTGGAAAGATACCTGTTTTCTTTTTGAGTACATGATGGATGGATGTATAGCTACTAGCTTTGCCTTCAACATTTTTGGTCTTTTGTAGGGACTTTTGGAGGCCAGCTCATGAGGGTTTTAGAGCATCTCCAATCGTAGCGATTTGCTCCAATCGACCGGCAAATGAACACCATTTTTTGCAATTGTGAATAGTGCCACGCCATTTTTGGTGCGAGGAGGAGAAAATGGCAGGTGGAGAAGGAGGGGGAAAAGGAAAGAAAAAAGTTGAAATGGGAAGATGAATAAGAAAAATGGAGGGTTGGGTTGGAGCTCCCTCCATTTCTCATCCTCCATTTGTGGAATATTATAGGAATATTCCACCACATCTCTCCAAATTTGGAGGGATGGGTTGGAGATCCTCTTATGAAATCTATTTTACAAAGCAATTTTTTTTGCACCCCCTACTTCCCAATTAATTGCAAAAAAAAAAATCCACACAATCATCCCACTTATTGTTTTGCATTTTAGGCCTTTTTTTGCATTCGTATTTGCATGCCTGATTCTCTTTTACGCCCTGACGCTCACGACACGTGCACACACACGCTTTCCCTCCTTCCGGGTTCACGCGCGCACTGCTACCATGTTCGTTTGGGGTTGTTTTTGCTCCGTGCACCAGAAGAGTGGTGATTGATGGGTTTTGTCCCATGTGGCAATGTCCCATCGCCACATGTGATGCCACATCATCACCCCTCCAAAAAAACACCCAAACCCAAAAAACCCAACCCAATCCCCCAAAGCACACCCAAACCCATCACACCCAAAAAAACCCATCACACCCAAAAACACACCTGAATCACACAAAAAAAACTTTTACCCACCGATGCTACCGACATACACGTCCACAGTTTTCGCTCATTTTCGGTTCCGCGTGTGCACCGTATCCTGTTCGTGGGGGTTGTTTTTTACTCCGTGCACTTGGTGCATGGGCAATTTCTAGTTAACACATAAAATATACCGTTATGCACAATTTAGTGGGCCGATGTGTTTTGTTTTAGAAGTAACCATTAAAGAAGCATGCAAGAAGGCCGGAACTCTTGGCCCATGTTGGCATAGACGAGCTCCCCAATTTTCGCCAATTTTATGGCCAAATTGTAGCAACAAGGCATATAGCTTGATACAAGGGTAAGATATGAACTCCACAACTCCTGTCCATAGTAACCTTTAACGCTGCTAAATCTTTGACACGTGCAAAAGCATTTTTTTGAAAAACATATCAAAACTTTAACTTATAATATTATAACCGAGTCTCTTAGAAATTATAATGACCTTAAATTTGACTTTAAAAATGTACAATGTGTTGTGAAGGAAAAAGTAGAGTAATAGGTGTAAGGGGTTAAGAGCCCCTTACCATCATATTTATAGCTTTCAATGATGGGCAGGATACCCAATGGGCCTCATGGGCCTATTCATAACACTTCCCCTAATCCAACCAACATTGAATAAGAGGTGGATTCTTCAGGATCCGAGTTAGGATAACTGCCTTGTTAAATAAAGAACAGTTAATCCATAACTTTTTTAGGGATGTGTCTAGGGGTGGATACTTCAGGATCCAGAGTCAACGAGGTTGCCTCGTCAAAACCTTGACTACGGAAAACCCTGTGTGAAAAAACTAATAGGCAAGGGAAAAGAGTACAGCTCTGCAGCTGACTCTCCCTCAGCTGACCAAGCTTCAGGCTTGCAGATTTCCTATGAATCTATACATCAGTCTCCTATGTATCTATATGTTCATAGTCCTCTCATCCTGACCCAGTTTACATTTTCTCACTCTCCTCATCCCAATCCCATAAACAAGTTTCTCAAAGATACTAGTAGGCAGGGATTTGGTAAGTAAATCCGCCAAGTTATTACATGATTGGATCTTCTGTACCTCAATTTACTTTTACTTCTGAAGGTAGTGCGTCCAGAAGAACTTAGGAGAGATATGCTTCGTCTTGTCACCTTTGATGTAGCCGTCCTGTAGCTGGGCTATACATGCTGCATTGTCTTCATGGAGTGGAGTAAGCACAAGGACGCCGGTCATCAGGCCGGTGGAGGTGAGAATGTGCTGGATCACAGAGCGTAGCCAAAAACTCTCTTTGCTTGCTTCATGAATCGCTAGGAGTTCTGAGTGAGTGGATGAGACGGTTGTCATGGTCTACTTTACAGATCTCCAGGATATGGCAGTGCCGCCATAGGTAAACATGTTTCCGGTCTGAGACTTCTCTGTATGAGGATCGGACCTGTAACCTGCATCAGCATAACCAACTAAACCAGTTGTTGCCCCTTTCCTGTAGAATAGACCTAAGTCTATGGACCCTTGGAGGTAGCGCAGAAGATGCTTAACTCTGGCCCAGTGCCGCTGTATAGGTGCAGCACTATATTTGGCTAGTAAGTTGACTGCAAATGCTATGTCAGGGTGAGTGCAGTTAGCCAGGTAAAGGAGTGCACCGATAGCACTTAGATAAGGCACTTCAGGGCCTAGTACTTCCTCCCGCTCTTCCAGCGGCCGGAAGGGGTCTTTATGCACATACAATGATCTGACGACCATTGGGGTGCTGAGGGGGTGGCACTTATCCATTTGGAACTTTTTCAACAAGTTCGATGTGTAATTTGACTGATGTAACAGGATCCCATCATTAAGATGCTCTATTTGAAGACCTAAACAGAATTTTGACTTTTCGAGGTCTTTCATCTCGAAGGTTTCTGTCAAGCTTCTAGAAATCTTGGCGATCTCTTCAGGAGATCCGATGAGGTTCAAGTCGTCAACATAGACGGCTATAATGACAAATCATGTTGCCTTTGCTCTTATAAAGATGCAAGGGCAGACTGGGTCATTTGTAAATCCTTGTTTTGCAAGGAAGTCGCTCAGTCTGTTATACCACATCCTTCCAGATTGTTTTAGACCATACAATGATCTTTGCAGTTTCACTGAGTAGATGTCACATTGCCTCTCTTTTAGTGCTGCAGGCAAGGAATAACCGTCAGGCAATATCATATAGATGTCTCGGTCTAAGTTTCCATGTAGGTATGCAGTCACAACGTCCATAAGCTGCATATCTAAACCCTCTTGGGCTGTTAAGCCAATGAGGAATCGGAAGGTGATCACGTCCATGACCGGAGAGTATGTGGCTTCAAAATCCACCCCTGAACATTGGGTAAAACCCTACGCTACAAGCCTTACTTTGTAGCGAACGATCTCATTTTATTCATTTCTTTTTCTAACAAATACTCATTTATAACCCACGGGTTTTACACCTTTTGGTTTCTGGACTATAGGTCCGAAGACCTTGCGTTTTGTGAGTGAATCCAACTCCACTCCTATTACCGCTTTTCATTTTGTGAGTGAATCCAACTCCACTCCTATTGCCGCTTTCCACTTTGGCCAATCATCTCTGCTTTGACATTCTGTCAGAGAGCGTGGTTCAATATCATCGTCACAGTACGCGACGTTGATGGCAATATTACACGCAAATGTGTCATCTATGGTTGTGCTCTTTCTATCCCAATACTCCCCAGTTCGTACATAGTGTATCGAAAATTCATTTTCTCCCGGGTTTTCCTCTGTTTTAGAGTTTGGAAGAGATGGGGTAGCAGGGCTTATAGTAGCATCCTGTGGTGGTATTGTTTTACCATTGCCAAGGGTACTACTCTTTCGAGGGACTTGGTCCTTGGATCCCGGTGGTCGCCCTCTCTTTTTAAGAGGTCCAACCATTTCTGCTGCAGGTGGATTGCATCCATGTTGCGGTATGTCAATCCTAGCTGGAGTGTTAGTAGCTGGGACGTGTGATCTGACAATCTTCTGGTTGTCAGTAAATTTGTCCGGCAAGAGATGGACAGTGTTTTGGATATGGAGAATCTTCAGGACCTCCTCCTCACATTGGTTTGTGGGCGGATCAAAATGACTTAATATCTTTTTATCCCAAGTGATACAATCTGAAGCTTCGGGCTTCTTTGTTTGTGAGCCTAGTCTTGGAAATGATGTTTCATCAAATTCACAGTCTTCTAGACGTGCCTTGAAAACGTCTCCCGTAAGGGCATCTAGGAATCTAATTATGGAGGGTGTGTCAAACCCAACATAAATACCTAGGCGACGTTGTGGATCCATCTTTGTCCTTTGTGGTGGTGCTATGGGGACGTATACTGCACAACCAAATATTCTCAAGTGTGAGACAATTGGTGGGGATCCAAGTGCTAGTTGCATAGGAGAAGATGACTGACCTCCAGAAGGTCTAAAATTTATTAAAGATGCAGCATGCAAAATTGCATGACCCCATGCATTCAATGGCAACTGGGATTGAAGTAATAATGGACGATCAATCCATTGTAGTCACTTAATTAGAAATTCTGCTAACCCGTTTTGGGTGTGAACATGCGCTACAGGATGTTCGACTTCAATGCCCTGTGCTTGGCAATAGTCTAGAAAGACTTGTGATGTAAACTCCCCTGCATTGTCCAGACGAAGTTTCTTTATCTGGTAGTCGGGGAAGTGGGCCCGCAACCTGATTATCTGAGCTAAAAGCTTAGATAGTGCTAGATTACGGGTGGACAATAGACACATGTGTGACCACTTAGTAGATGCATCTATCAAGACCATAAAGTACCTGAACGGTCCACTTGATGGGTGTATAGGCCCACAAATGTCTCCGTGGATTCTTTCCAGAAAATTTGGAGACTGCAAGTCCACTTTCAGTGGAGATGGTCTCGTAATTAGTTTACTCTTGTAACAGGGTGGACATGTGAATTTACCTTTTTGAAGAATCTTCAGGTTCTTCAAATATATACCCCTTGAGCTTTTTATGATGCGGTACATTATAACAGATCCAGTGTGTCCCAGTCTACTGTGCCAGAGTTGGAATTCTGGTGTTTGGGGGCACTGCAGGTGCTCTGTCATTAGTGTTTCTGGAGTTTGAATACTTGCTTGGTAGAGTCTCGAGGGGAGCCCTTTGAAACGTTCCACAATGGTTTTTGAACCATTTGTAAGAGACGTTACATGCAAGTATTCCCTTTCATTTTCCTCAACCGTCTCTAAGTGATACCCATTTAAACGGATATTTTTAAAGCTTAGGAGGTTTCGGATTGATTTAGGGGAGTATAACGCATTTCTAAGTGTGATTAGTGTGTGACCGGGGAGAAATATGATTGCTTCCCCTGATTCTTCGATTATGTTAACTGGTCCTGAGATTGTTCTTAATGGACCAGAATAGCTACTAATGCTCGTAAAGTAGTCTATGTTTTGAAGGATTGCGTGCATCGATGCACTGTCCACTAGGCAAATGGATTCCATATCTATATAAGAAAAACATACAAGCAATGAATAATAAAAAAAAGAAGCTCCTTCTATTCATATTTGAGATGCTCAATAAGTTTGACATGGAATAAAAACAAGATGCATTGCATAAAAAGGGAAGATACATTGCTAGTAGATAAAAATTGTCTATGGTCCATAACTAGAGAGTGTCGTCTCCCATGAAATCTTCTGGATTCCATGTGGTCTCTGGCAACGCTGCACTTTCTATCAGGTTTGTCTCAGCGTGAGGCTTGAGACTTGCCTCTTAGATGTCCTGTAGGTGTTTCTGGGTGCGGCAGATTCTGGACCAGTGGCCCGTCATTCCGCATTTGGAGCACTTATCCTCCCAGTCTTTCTTGAGAGTACCACCTTTGTTGGACGTCCACTTTTGCTTCTTTTCCACGAACTTCTGGTTCTGAGGAGGAGCTTGAGGAGTGGCCTTCTTCTGCTTCTTCTGTTCTTTCCATTTCTGGAATTTAGCATTCTTGTCCATTTTCTTCTTCTGGGAAGACTGGAAGTGTGCCTCTACAGGAGGTGGCAGTGGAGCGGAGCCAGGAGGGCGCATGTTATGAGTGGCAACCAAAAAATCTCTGTTCTGTTCAACCATTAGGAGGCATGAAAGCAGTTCAGAGTACTTAGTGAACTTCCTCTCAAGGTACCATTGCATGAGGATCATGTCCTTCTCATGGAAAGACGTGAACGTCTTTTCCAGCAACATTTTCTCAGTCACATTCTCACCGCACAACTTCAGGCGTGAGGTGATACGGAATAATGCTGAGTTGTACTCCGCTACGGATTTGAAATCCTGTATGCAGAGGTGAGTCCACTCGTACTGCGCACGGTGGAGTATGACATCTCTCTGATGCCTGTACCTCTCCTCAAGCGCGTCCCACAGTTCGTAAGGATCCTCTACAGTAAGATACTCGTCCTTCAGGGTCGAGTCTAAATGTTTCCTGATATAGATAATGGCTTTCGCCTTTAGTATATCGGAAACTTCTTCTGTATGAGGGGCTTAGCTGTGGCAGTACTTGTTGTTGCCTTCTCAGTGGGTATCAGACTGAACCCATGAGATCGCAAGTGGAACTTCAGGTCAAACTACCAACTCAAGTAGTTCGACCCATCGGCCTTCAGGACCGAGAAATCGACATTTGCAAGTCTGGCCATTTAATAATCTAGCAACATAAACAACAAAATAACATGGATTATTTAACTATTTAAAATAGACATCCACGCATGCGATTTTACATTTTCATAACGTGAATTATTTAAGAAATAAACATCCACGCATACATTAAACATTTTCATTTTAACATTAAAATAGCATGAGGTAGTAGACATCCACGCATTTAATGTATAGGCAATGAAAATAAATTAGGACTATGGGATCAGCCAGCCGACACCAACAGAAAAAGAGAGTCTGAAATTACATCAAAAAGTGCATGAAAAAGTAAATACAACTCGGGAACTTCAAGGAGAAGCCCCTTTTTCTTTGTGCAAATGCCTTCAGCTCCTTTTGGTGGTCCTTCAGCTTCTTTTTACATGTTTAACCTTACTTACAAATTTCTATCAAAAAGAAAAATTGCAGAAAAGTAAAGATGTCGGAAATCTTGCTGATCTCTAAAATCATAGCCTAATAGCACATCCACGCAGATAATCTATTAAGAATATACAACCACACAGATAATCATATCACAGGCATGTAAAGATTAATAAATAATCTAAAAAGTATGTGACGTGCTAAAAATTATTTTTGAAAACTTTTTACCTTGATCCATTTATATTTTATTTATTTTTTGCTTTTAACCCTATCACAAAATTAAAATTTCTTTAATTATTTTGGGCTTTTGGGGCCAAAAAATAAAAAGAAAAATTAAGTGTAAATGGGCTAATTTTCAGGCTTTTGGGCCATGAAAACAACCCACTAGGGTTATTGGACTTCCCCTAAAAAATTGGCCCGTTAAGGGCTATGGTTTCTGAAAAAACCCTAGGGGGCCCGCGGCGGGCTACCGCGACGGCTGGCCGGGCAAAGGGTGGCGGCCGCCGGCCGCGGCCTGAGGCTACGACTACAGGCTGCGGCAGCAGGGCCGCGGCTTGTGGCCGCGGCCGCCGCGACCTTGGGGGCTGCGGCTTCAGACCGCGGCGTTGGTGCTGCCGCCGGCACTGGAAAAGCGCCGCCGTTCCGCCCTTTGGGCGTGCGGTATATGGATCAAGGGGGAAAATGGATTTTTCAGACATTCAAATCTTTAAAAATACGATTTTTATTGTTTTAGACATGCAGATCTAAATAAAAATGTGATTTTTACCCTTTTTTCAAACTATTGATCTTAAAACATGCAGATCTACTGGAATAGAAAGTTTAGATCTAAAAGTTTTGAGGATTTACCTCTAGATTCGACACGGGAATCTAGACGACGGTTGGTGAAGGATGCCCTTTTCGCTCCCCGTTGAGAAGATTACGATCTTATTAAAACTGAGCGATTGATGGATCTCCTTCCTCGAGCGTCGTCGCCTTTTCCAACGAGCGTGATCGTGCTGATAACGTGTTGTGAAGGGAAAAGTAGAGTAATAGGTGTAAGGGGTTAAGAGCCTCCTACCCTCATATTTATGGCTTTCAATGATGGGCCGAATACCCAATGGGCCTCATGGGCCTATTCATAACACAATGTCTTTAATTTCGAGATATGTAGCTTGTATTTAAAAATGTACAATTTTATGTCCAACTTTTATGTGTGTGTGTGTGTGTGTTCTCTCTCTCTCTCTATGCTTTTATGTGTATTGATCAAAGGATCCTAATCTAGAGGTCCACAATGGCGCTAATCCTATTAGTAATATGACGATCAAAACTCTAACACTAATGAGTTAGATATGGTCCTGATTGGGCCAAACCCACATCTCGAAGAAGAGGCGTGGGTGTTGGAAACAACGGTCTAGGATTTCTTATTTGATGATAACAAACCTTCATGAACAATTTTTGATGTGTTTGTTATGTGATTTCATTTATGAAAGAGTTCATCTTGATTCAAGGGCAATTTGGTCATTTCACGCTATTTTCATATATTTTTAGAGCATCATTTATGTCCATAAATCATGGGAAAGATAGAGCACGTCATAGAAATTTTCAGATTTGAAAAAGCTTCAAAAACGGCAACAAAATTGAAATAGAAGTAAGTGAGGGCAAGTTCGTAATTGTGGCTCAAAAGGGGAAAACTTGCAATTACTGGGAAAAGTGAAGTCGTCTGGGCTAGGGGGTTTCACTCTATAAATAAGGGTGTACTTTCGCAGAAAAAGTGGGGCTGAAATCAAGGTAAAAAGCATAGAGTCGACAACAATTAGGGAGGGAGGGGGGAGGGGGAGAGAGAGAGGCACGGAGACCTGAGCCCGTTGCAGCTTTCATCGAAACTGCACGAATTTCAAAGGCCGAGCTCGCTTGGACCCGATGGCTGACGTCATCTCTGCACAAGAGCTTCATTCGATAATGAGCCAGCATGCACATCAAAACTGAGAAGTTTCCTCGCATGGAGACCGAGACGAAGACCCAATCAGCCCGCTGACTCCGCACAAACCAAGCGACCTAAAGTTTATCTCTCTGGCACGAAAACAACGACCATCAACCAACTGCAGACCACTGACAGCGCCAGACTGTTCACACATGGAAATCGAGCCACACTGCCTAACAGCTCGAACGACAGACACATGGACAGCCTGGCACAGAACGATAAATTTTGTAGCAGAAGTCTTGAAGAAACAGAAAATTACAAAAAGGACCATGCTTCTTCTTGAAGCTATTTTTCACATCATAGACCTTCAATTGACGAATGGTCAGATCCATTATGGAGTTGTCTACGAGCATATCGACGAGGACACATCGACGCCTCAACTGAGCACTCTGAACTTTATCTATTTATATTTGGTCGTGCATCACGATTTGATCCTTGTATTTTCTTTTACACTATTCTTGGTTTTTAGAGAGCTACATGGTGTAGTTCTGGGATTCTCGATTCACGGAGTGTAAATTGAGACAGAGTCCATCTATAATTTGGTCTATCATGTGATTTGTGAATTTATAGAGCTTGTGAGCGTGGAGCATGAGATTTGCGAGTTCCAAGTGTCTGTAAGTGTGGCGAGACCGATTGATCTAATAGTGGATGTTGGGGGTTGCTTGTAATTGGCTGCTATTTCTGTCTTTTTTATCTGCTTGTGTGTTGCATGTTTTTATTTGTCGATCACCCTATTCACCCCCATCTAGGTTGTACTTTTCGATCCTACAGTGGGAGCAGGACATGTCCAACCGACCAAATATCACAAAACAGTCCCACTCAACTATGTTCACCGCTATTTGTATGAGACCACATATCTAAATATTTATCCGCTACCTTAGCAAGTGGTCACTAAGCTCATATGGTATAAATACATGCTACAATCGATTCAGAACTCTCTCAGTAGAATAAGCATGTCAAGGCTTAACTTAACACCTCATAAATTACAACCATCATGTCAATCGACGAGCGATCTTCACCAAACGAAGGGCGACCTTGAGATTTCTATCCTCAAAATGCTCTCGAGTGCGTGATTAGCATCGTCCATCCCACAACACTTGTAATCATTGTAACCGTGATTCCCATTATAATGCAAATTCACTGTTAGCAGATTTTACCCCGTAATATGTGGCGTTGTCTGTGGAAAGAAGGGTTACATCCATGGCAGACCCCGCACAAATTCACCGCAGTCATTGTAGCGGTAAACAGCCAATGCTCGAGGAGGCCCCCTCTTCTAGGAGGTCCCCCTAGAGAGATGCGCCCTTTGAGGGGCTAGACGCTACCATCGAGGCCGCAGCCCGTGGCGTCTATTAAAGCTTTGAGATCTTTGACAAAGTAATGAAGGACATGGCTACAGCAAATTCTGCGAGACGGCCTCCAACATCAGGCCCCTCCAGACCTCTCAACGTGAAGCAGAACCTCCTCCATGAATTCGATAAAGAAGCGGCCGCTCAAAGGAGGCGATTCGATGAAGAGGAGTTACCCGCTCTGCAGAGGCGTCTCGATGATGAAGAGGCTGCTGCTAGGCAGATACGGTTCGACGAGGAGGAGGCCGCAATACAAAAGACGGCTTGATGAAGAATCACCTGTCCGACAGCAACGTTACATCGTCGCCGCGAGTGAATCCCCTATGCATCAATTGAGATAGTCAGGGAGAGCATCCCGCGAGATCAAGCTATGGAGAGCCACTCTCGCAGGAGACCGCCAAGCCCTAGGTGCAAAGTACACCCCCATCTAGGCAGAAGCCCCCTCGGGCTGAGCGCCTCTCTCTTAGGTGCAATGATCGGTGGGGGCAGAGTCGTGAGCAAAGCCCGATCCTCAGGGCACATAGAAGGGACTCTCTTGAGCGTTGATGTGGCTCATCCAGGGGTTCCAACTACAGGCATGAGCTCTAAGGAGGCCAGGACACCGTACGAAGGTCACTGGCACCTCCCCAACATCCTGAAGAAGCCAACCACTGACCCGGAGGGTGATCTCAACCCCAATACCGCATATGTTCAAGCTACCCCAACTTGAATTGTACAATGGTTCGGGCGATCCACTCGAACACGTGCAACGCTATAGAGGTGATGGAGATCCAAGGAGAGGACGACGAGCTCCTCTGCCATGCTTTCCAGACGACTCTGAAGAAGTCTGCCATGGAATGGTACAACGACTTGCCCGACAGATTGATTGACTCCTTCGACGATCTGTCCCACAAATTTCGTCTCCAATTTCGAGCGGGGCAAAGAAGGAAGAAGGCTCCTGACTATCTATTCACGATGGTCCAGGTGGAAGGGAAGACCATCCGGAGGTTTCAGCGGCGCTTCAATGAAGAGCGCCTTAGCGTGACGAGCTGTATAGATGAGCTCGCCATGGTAGCCTTCAAGAAGTGGCTCACTAATCTCAGTCTACACAAATCATTGTTCCATGGCTCGCCAATGGACCTCGATGCTCTTTTCTCCAAAACGGACACGTTCATGTTCAGGGAGGAGTCGTTGTGGGCGAAGAAGGTTGTCATCCCAACCGAGCATCCCAGCGCTAAGCCCTAGCCTCTGCCTAGGCCAAGGCAGGATGATCGCCCCCGAGGGCACGACCAGGGAGGCCCCTGTGGGCAGGATTGCTCCGGACCTCTGAGGGGGTTCCTTGCTCCAAGGAACCCCGCTCCGAGGAACGGACCAGAAAGAGCGCTGTAGGAGGCACATTATACAAGGCTCAATGCCCGCTTAGCCGAAGTGATGGTGGCGGCCAAGACGTGCGGGCTTCTCAGAGATCCACCCTCGATGATGAGGGCAAACCCAAACTCGTGCAATGCGCAGAAGTACTGTCGGTACCACCGCGACCACGGCCACGACACCGACGAGTGCTTTGTTCTGAAGAAGGACATATAATGGCTAATTCAGGGCGGCCATCTTCAGATGTTCATCGATCAAGGAGGCCAAAGGCGAGAATGACGAACTCATGCGGAACCTCCCTGGACGACCCAGGCCCAGAATGCCGAACAAGCCGCCCATCCTATCGATGGTCCGATCATACGCATAGATGTGATATGCGGTGGGCTGGCCTTGGGCGAAAAATCTACGTCGCAAAGAAAGAATTATGTGCGACATGTCATGATGGCAGGCGCTGGCGCAGGGGCGAAGCGAAGAAAGGTAGCTCCACCCCCATCTCCTTCTCTTACGATGACCTGGAGGGGATCGAGCTGCCACATGATGATGCCATCGTCATCGAAGCACTCATCGGGCCGGCAATTGTGAGCAGACTCTTGGTCAACACCGGCAGCTCATGCGATATACTGTTTTTGTCAACGATCCAGAAAATGGGATTGGGTGAGGCGGACATGAAACTATGCTTGGGCCTGATTGTCGGCTTCACTGTCCATTCGGTGCCCATTGTCGGAACAACCGATCTGCCCGTCATCCTGGGGGAGAGGCCGAGGATTGTCATGCGAATGACACAGTTCATCATCGTCATCGTCCCCTTAGCCTACAACGGCATTATTGAGCGGCCTTTCATGACCGCCGTTGAAGCTCTCCCCTCGCTGCTGCACCAAATGATAAAGTTACAGACTTCGTATGGGGTTGGACAAGTGCGAGGAAGCTAGAGGCTCTCACGAAGCTGCTACGTCGGCTCCACCAAGCACAAACAGTACGAGCAAGCCCTGTCGATTGAACTCCTTGATGGTCGGGAGGACTTTGCTCATCAACAACCAACTCCGGTGGAGGGCGTAGAGGAGGTGCCACTGACGGAGGAAGCAGACAGAACTATGTCGATTGGCACGAAGCTAACCACGGAACTGGAGGCGGGGTTGATCGACCTCCTCAAGGAGAATGCTGATATCTTCGCATGGTCACCCTCAGACATGCCTAGGTCGACAAGGCGGGATCGCCCATGAGCTGCACGTCGACCCTGAAGCTCGCCCTATGTAGCAGAAGAAGCGAAGCATAGGGGGAGAGAAAGTACGGGCAACGGGCGAAGAGGTGGAGCGGCTCCTTGAAGCTGGATTCATTAGAGAGGTGAGCTATCCCGACTGGCTCGCCAATGTGGTGATGGTGAAGAAGCCCAGCGGCAAATGGCGAATGTGTGTGGACTTCACCGACCTCAACAAAGTCTACCCAAAGGATAGCTTCATGCTGCCAAGGATCTACCACCTGGTGGACAATGCCCAGGGTATGAACTTCTAACTTTCATGGATACCTTTTCAGGCTACAACTAAATACAGAAGACGATCCATGATGAGGAGAAGACGGTGTTCATCACAGACCAGGGGACATTCTGCTACACCAAAATACCGTTCAGACTCAAGAACACCGAAGCGACCTACCAACGGATGGTCGACAAAATCTTCCATCCACAAGTTGGCAGTAATCTGGAGGTCTGCATCGACTGCATGTAGGTGAAATCAAAGAGGGTCGAAGATCACCTCGTCGACCTGGATTAGACATTCCAAAAGGTGCGACGCTACAACCTACGGCTCAACCCAGCCAAGTACATATTCATTGTCGAGACTGAAAAGTTCATCGGCTTCATGATCGCCAAGCATGGAATTGAGGCCAATCCCGACAAGATCGCTGCCCTTACTAACGTAATGGAGCCAAGGATGATCTGGGACCTGCAGAGACTAAATGGACGGATCACCACGATAGAAAGATTCTGTAACACCCTGCTCCATGGATACCCAATAAGTACGAATCCATACCAGGTATTTCCGAAGAGGTGGTGTTACGATGGAAACCTATGTCAACGCCTAAGGTCCACGTAATTCACTTAAGTCACCCAATTCATGCAAAGTGGATAGCAAAGGGGATTGGAAATAGATTTAAGTGAAACAAGACGGTAAAGGCATCGATTTCCAACTTCCTCTATCCCAGCGCTAAATTAAAGTAATTTCATTTAATCACTACAACGAAATGAAAGCCATTTCATTTAATCAAATTATGCCATATGTCAAAATGAGGGCAATTCCACCCAAAATGTGAGTATCATCACATAGCATGGCCCATTCTCATACAAGAGAAATGTAAAGATAACAATTAATTGGCCACATAAGAAGTGAAGCAACCTCTCATCTTATTTGAGTGCACACATATGAAAATTTAACAATTCACATGATTTACATAATTAGCACTTTTCATGCAAGGGAAAGTGTGAAATAAAGCTTCCAATATTCAACTTGTGTCAAATTCAACTTAATCAAGGAAATCGAACTTTAAGAACAACTCTACTTATTTCAACCAAACCATGGCATGACTAATTTCAATACCTCGGTCATTACAGATTCCTGTCGAAGTCTGCGGAGATGTCTCTCCCATTCTTCAAGATTCTTCGAAAAGCCCTCGTTGAGAGGAAGGGCACAAGAAAGGCGGTGGAGTGAGACGACTCCTGCGCAAGAGCTTTTGGCAAGCTGAAGGCCTACCTACAAAGCCTGCCACTGTTCGCAAAGCCCGAAGAAGGAGAGCAGCTCGGCCTTTACCTCACTACCACTGAGAAAGCTGTAAGCTCGGTCCTAGGGAAGGATGACGGGGGCATCCAGAGGCCGGTCTACTATGCCAATCGGGTGCTCCGAGATGCAGAGACCCGCTATAACCCCATCGAGAAGATTGCCTACTGCCTGGTTCTGACTATAATGAAGCTCCGACCCTACTTCAGGCGCACACCATTGTCATCTACACCAACTCGACACTTGAAAAGAACTTGAGGAGGCTGAAAAGATCAGGCCGAATGCTGAATTGGAGTGTCGAGCTCAGCGAGCTCGACATCATCTACAAACCAAGGGCAGTGATTAATGGGAAAGCACTTGCGGACTTCATAGTGGAGTGCACCATAGAAGAGAATGTTGACGCTTCACCTAACGGTCGCCTGGAGGCGGAACCACAGCAGTTCACCTGCGAAAGTCCTCCCTCTCCATCAACCCAGTCTGATAGTAAGCAATGGGTCGTCCACATTGATGGATCGGCCACAGTGTCGAAGAGTAGAACCGGCATTGTTATAGAGACCCCGGAGTGGAGCTTATTGGTGTACGCCTTCCGCTTCAACTTCTCGGCAACCAATAATGTGGTGGAGTACGAGGCTGCCCTCAACGGCCTAAAGCTCTGCCTGGCGCTTGGAGCGATAAATGTGCTATTGATTAGCGATTCGAGGCTGGTCGTTCAGCACATTGAAGGAAGCTTCAAGGCAAGGGAGGAATTGATGAAGCGGTACCTGAAGTGCACCCATGCCGAACTCCTCAAATTCAGGAAAGCGATGGTCCAACATCTACCAAGGTCGAACAACCTTCGTGCCGATGCCCTCTCAAAGCTGGCTTCATCTTCGCCGATAGAGATTGGGAAAGCCATCTACATTGAGAACTTACTAACACCCAGCATTGAGGAGGGCGAACTGATGTGCATCGATCAAAGGCGATCATGGATGAGCCCGATCATCGCCTACCTGAAAACTGGAGCCCTACCAAAAGATAGGCTGGAGGAATGGTAGACCGAGAGATGGGCTTTGTCGTTCATGATCTTCGACGACGTACTCTATCGAAAGCGTCACGCAAAGAACGATGTATTGCCCTACTTAAAGTGTCTTAGGTCGAGATACATAAATGATTCTGCGGGAATCATCACGGTGGCCGCACCCTGGCACTTAAGGCAGTCCGACAGGACTACTATTGGCCGACCATGTTGAAGGATGCAATCGACTTTGTCAAGCGGTGCGGGGAATGCCAGAAATATTTCAAGCCTACAACGGCTCATGCTTGATTCCAATTCTCAGGCCAGTCCCATTTGCCAAGTGGGGCCTCGACATCCTCGGACCGTTCCCAATGGCAACAGGAGGAAGGAAGTTCCTAGTTGTCTTCGTCGACTACTTCACCAAGTGGATCGAAGCAGAGCCCTTAGCGTGCATTACCTCAAAGGACATGAAGAACTTCGTCTGGAAGTCTATCATATGCCGCTTCGAGATTCCTTGCTCCATTGTGACGGACAATTGGACGTAGTTTGACTACACGGACTTCAGAGAATTCTGCTCAGATTGGGGCATTAACCTTCACTTCGTCTCTGTGGTGCACCCGCAGTACAATGGCATGGCCGAGGTAGAGAACAAATGCATCCTTGGACCCTTGAAAAAGAAGGCCGGTAAATGTAGAGAGATGTATGCCCTCGTGGTAATTTATCTTAGTAAACATCTTGTTCAATAAATGAAAGTATGCTTTCTGGTAAAATATTGTCCGAGTAATTTCAATTTATTAATTGCTTAGATTATTTCCTTAGATTCAAAGTTAGGTCACACATGTTTCGCGATGTCGATTGCGATTATAAGAAATGTCTGACCAATAGCAGCTTGAATCTAAAAAGCGTTCGTGGTCATAGATGTGTTGAGATTGGGATATCGGCACATCGGATAGACTATTGTGTCTTAGTCTAGTTGGTCTCATAACCATACAACTTGGCAAAGTCGGAGACAAGGCACATGTACTCATTAGAGAATGAGTCCACTGAATGACCTAAACAAAAAGTTATTAAATGGTTAAAACTTAACTAACTGTCATTAATAACTCTAAGTGATGATATGTAAGTTGGTCCTGAGGACTTGAGATCATTATACGAAGCTGTGTGTGAACGGTATCACTTAGGTCTAAAGATCTAGCTTCGAGACAAGGCCTACTGAAAGATCTTAGGCTGGGTGACACTTGAAGCGTACGAGCTGAGTAGTGATCAATAGGGGATTTGTCTCTTCCGTTAATGGGAAGTTAGTGTCGCAGGTCAGTACGGCTCTCGGTAAAACCTTGGCCAAGGTATGTTGTAAGATGTACAACATGAATGTACTAGAGACCGATGTATGCTGACCACTGCTAGCTAGTGGGGTTGACAGAGTTCCATACCCTAGGCTAGGCAACTGACATAGTTGTGACGAATGAACTAAAATTGCGGAAATCATCACGGTCACAGTCAGAGTGATCCCGTCGGCACTCTTACCAACGAGGCAATCACATAATCGATGATTTTGAAATAGTGATGACACCTGCTGCTAGTGGTTACTGTCGTATAGAGACTTCGAGTCTCAACCTGTAGTAGGGTCAGGCTGTAGGATCTCACACCGAGTAATATTCACGTCTTAGTAATAGGAAGATCGTATAGAGGAATGCATTTGATGCAATGAGATTGTTAAATTCACAAGTTGGTTGTGTGTTTAGAGCATTTGGGATTGGAGGGGATTTCATGAGGAATCCACATGATCAAATCGTGTTGGAAACGAAGCTCATATGAGCCTAGAAACACAAGAAAGGCACAAGAAAGAAGTGGGTAAGACCCACTTGGAAATAACGGGCACAGCCCGCTGGGAACAGCGGGCGCGGCCCGCTGACCCAGTGGGACAGACCCGCTGGGTACAGCGGGCACGGCCCGCTGACCCATCGGGCGCGCATGCGGGAAACAGCAGGCGCGGCCCGCTAATCACAGTGGGCCGTGCGCCAGCACGGGTGTGCCCTTGCGGGCGCGCCCAGTTGCCTTAGGCGGGCGCGCCCGCTAAACTTAGCGGGCGTGCCTGCAACTTAAGTCGGTTTTTATTAGGGTTTGTTGAAACCCTTGATGGCTACGAAACGTGTGTTTTTGCTCAACTTTGAGCAATTGTTTGAAGGGTCAAACAAACTCGGATTTCGTCGTCGTTTGTTCCTACACGTTCACCATTCCTAACCCTTCGAAATGATAACTTGTATCGTCTCTAGGGCACAATGGTGAGTGCAACTTAATTGATTGAAGTTAGGCTTTTGTGAAAGGTATTCTAACTTAATTAAATTAATTCAAAACCTTTTCCCTATTTTTTGTCCCACAATGCTCGTGACAAAAGAAGCGGAGCCGGCCTCCTATATAAATAGGCGTGCACTCTCTTCTTTGTTTTTTGCACCAAGTCTTTGATTAAGGAGCTCCTAATTATTTGAGCAAACTTGATCAAGACTTAAAATTATTCTTTTCCTCTATTATTTTTCCTGTCCTCTAACCGAGTCCTAGCAAGGCAACGGGGAGGTCCAAATCTGATTCGGAAGGGTTTAACCAAGTGAAAATTTCTACGGCTACTGATGGGCTAGCTCGGAGGCAAGGTGCGGCTCAGGAGCTGATCTAGTTCGCGGCACGATGCGGTTCGGGATGCGGCTCAGATTTTGGAGCGCAAGACGGTGCGGAACATCTTGCCTGTCCCAAGGCAAGATTCCGGGTGAGTCATGTTTATTTATGCATTTCATATTATGTGGTAGTTAGAACTTTCTCGAGTTGGTCATACCCAACTCGAGCCAGTAGTTAATCATGGCTTAGGGATATTTTTTTTCTTAGGGCTGAAATTATTAAATAGCTTAATAATTGGTTTTTTCGCTGCTTATTTAAATTTAGATTGTCCGACTTATGACGAGATGTTTTAAATTAGCCTTAAGGG
Source organism: Scilla litardierei (assembly GCA_030789695.1). Classification (NCBI taxonomy): domain Eukaryota; kingdom Viridiplantae; phylum Streptophyta; class Magnoliopsida; order Asparagales; family Asparagaceae; genus Scilla; species Scilla litardierei. Next base: position 750,342,049 of record CM061142.1, on the reverse strand, counting down.
ACCTTGAAAATCCCTACAGTGGTATCAGAGCCAGATCTACTCTGTTCTTATATTGCTTCTATATGAACTGCATGTTTAATTATATGATAATTAGTTCAATGGCATATTCTTGTTTATTTGATAACACAAGAGGAACTTGTTAGGTTAGCCATTAATGTATCCTCAAATTTTATAAGATAAATTTTGACACCATGCTATATTTTTAAATTTTTTAAAATTTCCTAATGGACGATTATGATAGCCATTAAAAAAATTCCTCAAACTTTTATGAGATAATTTTTGAGACTCTGCTATGTTTTAAAATTGTTTAAAATGCCTATTGGACGATTAGGGTAGCAGCACATTTATTAAATCCTTATAGTTGATAAGGACCTAATAAAAATCGTCTAACGAATCTTTACAATTCTGAATTTTAGGATCCACTAGTTGATAAGGATTAACTAGCATTAATAAAAGATTTTAGTTGATAGTACGCAAATAAATGACAAGCAACCTTCAATGGACCATGATACCGGTCAATGTGCTTGGCTAAGTTTACTGGATCACCCTAGCTCGACTAGGGGTTAAGTGGTCCTGGCTTAGTCAATTCCCTGGCCGTGTCTGTCGGACCGCAAGGACGCAAATCATTATTATGCAATGTTGTCAACTATATCTAGTCAAAAACGTTAATAAATCTTTTGCAAGATAATTCGTAGCCCTCTTTGTTTTATACGTTGTAATCTGTAGGATCCATGTTACAGTTGTTGAGCTACAGTCAAGCTGTGACACGGCAACCTTATAGAAACCAATTTCTTCGTACATGTGTCTTAACCCAAACCGTCGCATCGTGAATACACCGAGCGTCGGTGTAAGTTAGGCCTACGATGTAGTCTAAGACTTGACCCAAACCGACGCGTCGTGAATACACCGAGCATCGGGGCAAGTCAAGCTGGACACGAAAATAAGGGTCTGACTAGACTGGTCATTGTGATTTGGATGAGCACACTCATGATCACAAATGACTAGGGTTAAAAATCTAATAGGGAGTCATATTTGATATGATTGACAAAGAGTTCGTCTACTGACAACCGAGCCGAACGACTTGTTAAGCTACACTCAAGTCGGGCGACTCAAAGTAGTTAGATTCCTGCTCCCATTCAATATTAATTATGTTTTGGCTTAAACGATCCTTAAATTAATGGGAGAAGTATAATTGGATAAAAACCATTCTAATTATATTTAAAATATTTTGAACACATGCTAATTATAGGAGTTCTAATCTTTGCAGCATGACGAGTATAATGAATAATATCCGAGATAAGAACTTATTAACTCGTTATAATAAAAATAATGACTGGTCAAAGAAATCTTTAGCAGAAAGGGAACAAATGAAGGAACGACGAGTTTATGCCTTAACTTCTAAAATGCAAAGTGTAGTGCTTTCGGTTAATTCTAATGCATGGGTGTTAGACACCGGTGCAGGTTCTCATATCTGTAATCAATTACACGGAATGAGAATCATTAGAAAACTCGAAAAGAATGAAATTGTTCTCCAAGTCGGCAACGCAGCAAATGTTGATGTTGTAGCCGTGGGAGACCTTAAACACACATTAGCTAGCGGAGCTAACTTGCTTTTGAAGCAATGTTACTACATCCCAAACTTCCTGTGCAATTTTATATCCATCTCGACTTTTGCTAAAGATGGTTATAATTTTACTATCAACAGAAATGTCATGAACATTTCTTTTGATGGTAAGTTGCTAGGTTTTGGGACACTTAATAATGGTGTATACATTTTAAGCAATATGGTTGTTTAAACGTTAATACAAGAAAACATAAGGAGTCTACTTTTAATGAAACCTATCTTTGGCATTGTTGACTAGGCCATATCGGAGAGAAGAGACTCAGTAAGTTACATAAGAGGGGCTCTTGGGCCTCTCGAATTATGAGTCATTCGACACTTACGAGTCTTGCCTCAAAGGTAAGATGGCCAAAACTCCTTTTGCAAGTCAAGGGGAGAGAGTTATCGAACTCTTGGGTCTATTACATTCCGATGTGTGTGGACCCATGTCTACATTAGCCAAAGGTGGATTTTCATATTTCGTCACGTTTACTGACGATCACTTAAGGTTTGGACATGTGTTCTTGATGAAACATAAGTCTGAAACCTTTGAGCGATTCAAAGAGTACCGTGTCAAAGTTGAAAACCAGACTGGGAAAAGTATTAAGATCCTTCGATCAGATCGAGGAGGAAAATACTTAAGCCATGAATTCCTTACTTAAAAGAGAATGAGATTCTCTCTCAGGTCACACCTCCTTACACACCTCAACATAATGGTGTGTCAGAGAGGAGGAACCCCACCTTGTTAGACATGGTGCGGTCCATGGTAAGTGAAGCTAAGTTAACTACTTCCCTCTGGGGCTATGCCCTGGAAACTGCTATATACATTCTAAATAAAGTTCCATCAAGATCTGTGCATATGACACCATATCAGATATGGACTGGCAAGAAACCCAGCATTAATCACTTAAAGGTGTGGGCTTGTCCTGCATATGTCAAAAGGCAGAATCCAGACAAACTAGAAGACATATCTATCCTGTGTAAGTTCATAGGGTACCCGAGACATTCATTAGGTTATGTCTTTTACCGTCTAGAGCAACAAAAATTGTTGTCTCTAGACATGCCACTTTTCTGGAAAAGGAATTCCTTGTAAAAAAATCAACTGTCAAGGTAATTGATCTGGACGAATGCTCGGAGGAAGTACTCACACAGGAACAAGTGTCGGAACCAGTGGGAGAGTCAGAACTTGACATCTCCCAACCAGCCATTAGGAAGTCCAATAGGGTTCCTCGAGTCCCCGAAAGGTACTACTGTTTTCTTGTAGACGGTGGGATTGAGGATATCATCATATTAGATGATGACCCTGTCAGCTTCCAGAAAGCCATAAAGAGTATAGACTCTAACAAATGGCTAGATGCAATGAAGTCTGAAATAGATTCCATGCACGTGAATAAGGTATGGACCTTAGAATATGTGCCCAAGGGAAATATTCCCATAGGCTTCAAATGGATCTTCAAGAAGAAGATTGGTGCAAATGGAAAAATAGAAACGTACAAGGCTAGACTGGTTGCAAAAGGATATCGTCAGATTCTAGGAATAGATTATGATGAGACCTTCTCACCAATAGCCATGCACAAGTCTATTCGGATCGTACTCGCTATTGCTGCCCACTACGATTATGAAATCTGGCAAATGGATATGAAGACTGCTTTTCTAAACGGTGATTTAGAAGAGCAAATTTACATAACTCAGCCAGAAGGTTTCGAAGTCAGTGGGAGTAAAGGAAAAGCGTGTAGGCTGCATAGGTCCATCTATGGGCTTAGCAAGCTTCAAGGAGTTGGAACATCCACTTCGACAAAACAGTCAAAGAGTTTGGTTTTGTCAGAAATGAGGAGGATCCATGCTCTACAAAAGGACCAGTAATAATAATTCTTTAGTTATCCTGGTTCTATACGTGGATGACATTCTGATAATATGTAACAACATAGAGATGTTGAAGTCTGTTAAGGATGGCTATCAACCAACTCTCCATGACAGGCTTGGAAGAAGCATCCTACATACTAGGTGTGAAGATCTATAGAGATAGATCTAAACGGATGCTAGGACTCTCCCAAACTAGGTACATTGACACCGTGCTAAAACGCTTTGGCATGGAAAACAATAAGGGTTGTTTAATACCAGCCAATCATGGAATAAACCTTTCCAAGAAGATGTCTCCACAGACTGACTTGGGAAAGGAACAAGTGACCAAGATCTCATATGCTTCAGCTGTGGGATCTATCATGTATTCCATGATCTGTAGCAGACTCGATGTAGCTTATGCACTAGGTGTAGTAAGTCAATATCAGTCTAACCGTGGAGAGGAGCACTAGAAAGCGGTCAAGACAATTCTTAAGTACTTGAGAAGGACTAAGACTTGATCTTGGTTAATGGAAGTGAAGACCTGAAAGTTGAAGGCTTCACAGATTCCAACTTTCAGAGTGATGTGGATGATAGCAAATCGATCTTTGGATATCTTTTCACTCTCAACAGAGGAGCAGTCAATTGGAGGAAACAAGTCACTGTTGCAGACTCCATGATGGGAGCCGAATACATAGCGGCCAACGATGCAGCAAAGGAAGTGGTCTGGATGAGGAAGTTCATCAACCAGCTCGGAATGGTGCCTGCTATTAAAAGTCCAATATCGTTGTATTGCGACAACAATGCAACCATCAGCATGGTTCAAGAACCGAGATTCCACAAGAGATCCAGACACATTCTTCGCAAGTATCACTTGATACGGGAGATCGAGCAGAGGAAGGACATAGAACTCCTTAGAGTCTGTACAAAAGATAACCTAGCAGATCCATTCACGAAGTGCAGGCACGCGATCTTCTAGAGAGACTAGCGTGTAAATATGGTATGAGATACCAAAATAAATAGGCCTGAGTGCAAGTGAGAGATGTAGAGAGATGTATGCCCTTGTGGCAATTTATCTTCGTAAACATCGTGTTCAATAAGTGAAAGTATGCTTTCTGGTAAAATATTGTCTGAGTAATTTCAATTTATTAATTGCTTAGATTATTTCCTTGGTTTCAAAGTTAGGTCACACATGTTTCGCGATATAGATTGTGATTATGATAAATGTCTGACCGATAGCAGCTTGAATCTAAAAAGCATTCATGGTCATAGATGTGTCGAGATAGGGATATCGGCACATTGAACAGACCATTGTGTCTTAGTCTAGTTGGTCTCATAACCATACGACTTGGCAAAGTCGGAGACAAGACGCATATGCTCATTAGAGAATGAGTCCACTGAACGATCCAAACAAGAGTTATTAAATGGTTAAACATTAACTAACTGTCATTAATAACTCTAAGTGATGACAGGTAAGTTGGTTCTTAGGACTTGAGATCATTATACGAAGCTGTGCATGAACGGTATCACTTAGGTCTAAGATCTAGCTTCGAGGCAAGGCCTACTGAAAGATCTTAGGCTGGGTGACACTCGAAGCATATGAGCTGAGTAGTGATCAATAGAGGATTCGTCTCTTTCGTTAATTGGAAGTTAGTATCACAGGTCAGTACGGCTCTCGATAAAACCTTGGCCAAGATATGTTGTAAGATGTACAACATGAATATGCCAGAGACCGACGTATACCGACCACTGCTAGCTAGTGGGGTTGACAGAGTTCTATACCGTAGGCTAGGCAAGTGACATAGTTGAGACGAAGGGACTAAAACTGCAGAAATCATCACGGTCACAGTCAGAGTGATCCCGTCGCACTCTTGCCAACGAGTCAATCTTGTAATCGATGATTCTGAAACAGGGACGACACCTGCTGCTATTCGTTACTGTCATCTAGAGACTTCGAGCCTCAACCTGTAGTAGGGTCAAGCTATAGGGTCTCACACCGAGTAATATTCACGTCTTAGTAATAGGATATATATATATAGGAATGCATTGGATGCAAAGGAATAATCAAGTTCACAAGTTAGTTGTGATATTAAAGCATTTGGGATTGAAGATGATTTCATGAGGAATCCATAGGAAGAAACCGCGTTCAAATCGGAGCACAAACGTGCCTAGAAACGTGAAAAAGGTCACAAAAGGGCAATACTGGGCTTACGGGGTTGACCCGCAGCTGGCGGGTCGGACCTGCCAGGGCTTAATGGGTCAGACCCGCTGATGCGGGTCCAACTCGCATCAAAAGCCACGTGCAGCAGCACGCGGGTCTTTTTTACGTGCGCTACACGCGGGGGGCCCGTGTGCTCTGCACGCGGGCTCTCCCAGCCAGATCGCGTGTGCCACGTGGCACACGCAGATCACGCCACATGGCGCGATGCGACCCTTCTCGCCTTTTTTGTTGCTTTCGCGAAAATTGTTTTCGCGACTTCTATTTGACATTTGAGGGGTCAAATGACATCGGAATTGGACGCTGTTTTTTTCTATGCAATCATTGTTTCGAGATCTTCGATTTGACATGTCATTTCAAAGTAGAAACTCAGAAATGGATTTTTGGTTGATTTTAGAAGTTTGGACTTCTACTGAAATCAAGCCAAATTACCCATACCTGTTGTCCCACATTGCTCGTGCAAAATGAGGAGAGTCCGACTCCCTATATAAATAGGGGTGCTCCTCCTCCGTTGTACAGTGCACCAAGTCTCTGATTAAGGAGCTCCTAATTATTTGAGCAAACTTGATCATGACTTAAAATTATTCTTTTCCTCTATTAATTTTTCATGTCCTTCAACCGAGTCATAGCAAGGCAACGGGGAGGTCCGAATCTGATTCGAAAGTCTACAATGCGGGTTTACTCAAGTGAAACCTTCTACGGCTATTGATGGGCTCGGAGGCAAGGTGCGGCTCGGGAGGTGATCCAGTTCGCGACGAGCAGCGACACGATGCGGTTCGGGATGCGGCTCAGATTTTGGAGCGCAAGACGGTGTGGAACATCTTACCTGTTACAAGGCAAGATTCCGGGTGAGTCATATTTATTTATGCATTTCATATTCTGTAGTAGTTAGAACTTTCTCGAGTTGGTCTGACCCAACTCGAGTTAGTAGATAATCCTGGCTAAGGGATTTTTTCTGAGGGCAGTAATTATTAAATAGTTTAATAATTGGTTTTTCCACTGCTTATTTAAATTAAGATCGTCCGACTTAGGACGAGATGTTTAAATTAGCCCTAAGGGACCTTGAAGATCCCTACAAGTTGCCCCAGCCTTACAGACGGTCGTGGTGTTCGGCCCGTTGGGGGAGTTGTCCCCAACCTTACGGTCGATCAGATCGGTTGGTCAGCTGGGGGAGCTACCCTCAGGCTTACGGTCAACCGATGAACCAACCTGCTGGGAGAGTTGTCCCAGCCTCATGGACGGTCGGGTCGGTCTACATGCTGGGGGAGCTACTCCAAGGCTTACGGTAGATCGATGGGTCAGCCCGCTGGGGGAGTTGCCCCAGCCTTATGGTCGACCAGTGTGATCAACCCGTTGGGAGAGTTGCCCCCAGCCTTACGGTCGACCCGCGTGATCGACCCGCTGGGGGAGTTGACCCCAACCTTACGGTGGACCCGCACGATTGGTGTAACGACCACTTTTCATTGTACTTTGTTCGTGCACGTGCTTTTGGCCGCGCACGTGTTTATTTTAGACTTTATTTGTTTGTGAACACTTTGGAGTGATATACCGTTGTGAACGTCTATGAGAGTATTAAATAGTGGCACTAATTTGGAACGACATTTCTCAAGTCGTATTCCCACAATTTAATCTTATTCGATGAGACGTTGCGATTTTCACTTTTGACGGGAGACGTTTCTATTTTTAGTTTCGTCGTCCGATGTCAAAATTGAGATCCGTCTTCTTAGTTAGCCTTCTCTCGTCGCCACGATCACCCCGATATTTATTTTATAATTTTTGGAGTTCATTTGACCACTTTTATATTTTTAACAAGGTTTATAATATTTTTAATAATTAAGTTTTAAATTAATTTCGGCCAAATAAAATTTATTTGAGTTTAAAACGTTTTAAATAATTTTTGAGCCAAATTCCAGCTCATTTGGGCCGCACCCAAGCCTTGGGTGAGTTGGAGATGGTGAGATTTGAATTTTAAATTATTTTAAACTCCTAATCCCATTAGGATTAGCCCTAGACCTAGTCAACCCATCTACACTATATAAACAACCTTTATGAAGACCTATTTTCGCAAGAAAATAACCCTAGCAGCTTCCAAAACTCAAATTTGACGTTGTGACGAATCGTCGCAACGTTGCGACAGCCATCTCCCCGCACGACCGAAGAAACGGCCCCCGTTGCCCCGCTCAGACCGCTAGCCGTACCCGCACTGTAGCCGCTGCACCGCTCTGCTCCGTGCTTCCACTCCGACCGAAAGGAGCCCTCGGTCTGACCGAGAGCTTGGCCCGCATCCCCGCTCCGCATCGACCCCGCACCGACCCCGCTTCGTCCCCCAGCTCAGCGCCGTGTCTGACCGGGCCGCATCTCCGCACCGACCGAAGCCTGCAACGTTGCAACGGTTGCAACGTTGCAGCGCTCCGTTCCCCCGTATCCAAGGCAACCGACCGAGACTGTCCTCCGCACCGACCGAGAGAACCAAGCCCCACACCGACCGCAGCGCTGTGCAGCGCCGTTCCCAGTGTCTGACCGAGCCATTCTCCCGCACCGAGGCAGTCTGACCGAGAGCCAAACGTCGCAACCCCGCACCCGTCGCACCACTTGCCACCGTGGGCCCCCCAAGTTCTCCAGAGGTATTGTGGGTCCCCTATTGGTCCCTAGGACTACTGTGGGCCCCACCTAGGTGCTTTCTCTCCGACGATTTGCTGTGTACGACGTTGCGACACGTCGTAGCCCGTCGTCGCACGTGCTAGCTTTGGAATCTGGAATCGTCGCTCCGGTTGCTGCTCTGAACGTTCCAGCGAGGAATCTATATTGGAATCAGGACTTGGAGCGCGATCTTTTTATTCCAACCCCTGGCGTCGCTACCCGACGCCAGTGTAGCTTTTGTGTCGTGTTGAGGTAATGCTTTGCACCCCTAGGACCCCCAACCCAATTGCATGCTAATCAAGACTAAAATCAACGTTTTTAAAAGTATTTTAAATGTTTTAGCAATCACTAATCAAGATTAATAAAACGGATGTAGGCCGGTGGACTGTGCACGTAGGAATTGTGACTTTGGACTCGTTGGACGGTGTTTCTCTGACGTGATAATTGCAGGCAAGTGAAACTTGCCAACTCTTATGTAGGGCCATGTTTTTAGGCCACTTCCTTGTTTTTAGCGTAAAAGAGACTAGTCAGTGAAATGATAGCTGGCTAGACGCCTACTTGATCTAGTTTGACAACGAAACTAGATCCGTCACCTAAATTGATCTAGCTTGACAACGAAGCTAGATCCTACTCTTTAACTTGTTGATCATGCATACTAAACTGTCATGTTTACTTTCTTTACTTGTACGCCTTACTACTTGCCATGTCATCCTTGCATTGAATGTCGCATTCGTAGCACACGCTACAATACTTGTACTTGTACTTCCTTGTCCGGCTAGGTGCACCCCTACGCCATACTTGTTAAAAACACTTCTTGGCTCGTGATCCAGAAGCGAGCATTCCGTGTTCGGGGGTAAGGCCCTGGCTCGATACACGTGGAGGGGTAGGGATAAACGATCACTTGAGCTTAGGAGTTGGCCCGCGCAGCCACTCTAGCCAAAAGGCGGAATCTCTGTGCATGAGGTGCTTACTTTACTTGACTTGTACTTGTCGTTGTGAATGATTCATGTAAATCTTGTCATCCATGCCATGTTTAAATTCCATGCTCGTACTTTACTTTACTTTACTTGTCGCACTCATACTTTAACTGCCATGTCATTGCATTCATGCTAGAACTGCTAGGTTGCTTTACTTTTACCTACTTTCAGTTTCCTTGCACAAGTCTCTTGTAGACTTGCTGACATGTGCCCCTTGCTCTTTTGGGTGTCACATGTTAGACCCTGAGCCAGAGTCTGTAGCTGAGGACGAGGTGTTTGCTGACGTTGAGCCAGAGCCTACTTTTGACGAGGAGTTGGTGGACACCGGAGATCAGTCTTAGAGACTGTTTGAGTTGCTTTTGCTTAGGTTGTTGTTAGTTGCCGGTGCGTAGCACCATTACTTTGTTTTCGTACTTTGTACTTTTGTTGGCCATGCTGGGGCCTCTTTTAGACTCTTTTCTTTTAGCCTGGTGGCTTTTCTGCGATGTTGAAATTTATTATTATGGATATTCTGAGATGTTTCTTTTGTCTCTTTTCGTTATTATTATCTTTGTTTCGTTTCGCGTTGCAAGGACTTGCAGTTTAAATTTGATTGACGCTTATCGGACTTGCAGCTTTGTAGCTTCAAGTCTGAGCGGACCTTCTCACGCTTCGCCTCCACGTTTTTGGGAAGCGGGGCGTGACAATTGGCCTGCTGGGGGAGTTTCCCGCAGCCTCACGGTCGATTAGCACGATAGGTCCACCGGGGGAACTCCCCCCTACTTTGCGGCCGATCGCTAAGCTAGATACGGTGAGAAAGAGCAGAGTTGTACTAACACGGACTACTATTTCATTCCTTAGATTCGGGTGTACATTTGGAGGAAAGTAAACGGGGAAGGTAAGCTAATCTTGCCTGGGTGAGGCTACGGCTGATTGTCCCATCCCCTCACTCGATGATGCACATAGCTGCCTGAACGACATTCACCTTCTTTCCTTTGCCCATCTGTCTGGACGTCCCTTCTCTGGGGGTCGCGGTCGGATCGTCAACAAAATTCTTTAGGTGGCCTCGGTTGAGCAATTTCTCGATATCCTTCTTTAAGTGCCAGCAGTTGTCGATGTCATGGCCGTTGTCCTTGTGGTACTTGCAATATTTCTCCTCGTCCCTTCCGCCTCTCTTCATCTTCGGAGGTGGTCTACCAAAGCGCCCCTCTTTCTGAGCCTGTGCAAGGACGGCGTATGTGGTAGTGTTCAGCCTGGGAGTCGTACCTCCTCCTTGAGTTGCTTTCCCTTGGCCTTCTTCTCCCACCGGGGTTCGTCAGGTTCGCGGCGTTCGCTTTCATCCCGCTTGGAGCCCCGCCTGACCCCCTTTGGGCGACTCCCTTCCTCTGTGGCCAGCGCTTCCTCTGTCAGCATGTACAATTCTGTCCGTGCTATCACCTCGACGAGGTCTCTCGGGGGCTCGTTGTGCAACGACTTCTTCAGGCCCCTGTGGCGGAGCCCCTTCTTCAAGGCTGTCTTCACGACCATCTCAGGACAACTTTCTACATTCGGTCGCTCTGCATTGAAATGGCGCATGTAGCCTCTCAAGGATTTCCCGGGGCCTTGCACCATATTGAATAGGAGCTCCGAGTCCAGTTTTACCCATCGGCAGGCCATAAACTGCTTGCAGAATTTTTGGGAAAGTTCCTTGAAGTTGTCGATGGATCAGTTGGAGAGGCTGTAGTACCAGCTCCGGGCGGATCCCCAGAGGATGGAATAGAAATCTCGACAGAGCAGGGCGTCGTCGGCACCTTGGAATGCCATGACCCCCTCATAGTCCATCACGTGATCTTCTGGGTCCCCGGTGCCGTCGTACTTTTCCAAAGTCGGCACCTTAAATCTGGAGGGCACCCATGCATTGGTAATGCTCCTGGATAACAGGCAGCGGTCGTCTCGGGAGCCCCCAGACATCTCCTCGCGTCGGTGTGAAGGTCAAGCCGTCGAGGCAAGCTGGCCTGGGGACGTGGGGAGTCTGCTCGGGGCCTATCCAAGCCCAAGGCAAGCGTTGGTCGCCGGGAGCTTCTCCTCTCGCGGAGGTACTCCTGGCTCTTTTGCCTCCTCCGATGGGGGCTCTCACTCTGGTCGGCTCGGTCCCCAGCTGTTCGACGATCAGGTGACCCTCAGCGCACTGAGCGTGGTCGGTGAGATGAGGCTGTGGCTGACTCGTCTCCAGCCTATCCGGGCCCTCCTCCAGCCACATCCAGAAATGAGGTGGGTGTGAGGGATTGCACTGGGACAAAGTTTGGTAGGGTGAACCTCCATTCGGGGTTGGCACCCTCGCCACCCTTGTCAGTGACTACAGCCGAGCGTAGAGGTCGGCGGACCCCCCTCCGATCAGGGACGGTTGCTGCCCCCTCCTCTGGAAGGAACGTACTGCCCACGAGCTACTGAATCGTCGCGGCCAATGTCTAGAGATGGGAATTAGTCTCCTGATCGAAGAGACGGATCTGCTCTTGGGTCACCGAACGCGAGTCACAGTCCCCGGTGGTGTGGCTGTGTTGGTTCTCAGGTGGGTCGTAGTCGCCTTCCTCGTGGATGGGAGGCATGCGTCCCGTGCCATTGAAAACTGGTTCCATTTCGGCGATGCATTGGTTGGACATGTGTTTTTGTTCGTTCCCACAGACGGCGCCAGATGTTTACGGGTGTTTTCTCACCGCTGAATCGTTGACAGAAGGACGGATGGTCAACGTGGTCAAGGGGACACGTGGGACCCCTAGGTTCCGTCAGGTGTGTGATTACATGTCAGGGGTAGCTTGGATCCTTGCGCTGGCTTTCCAAAGGGTAGCCTCAGCGTGTTGAGGGAGAACAGGCTTGTTGGTGGAAGCGCTCGGCCTCAATGAGGTGCTGAGGGGTAGCCTCGGCACCGCGAGATCTACACGGCCTTGGTAGACGAGGACGCTCGTCAGGGGTGAGCGAGCTCGTTACTGGGAGCGCTCGACCTTGGTTGGTGCGATGCTGATGGGTAGCCTCGGTGCCACAGGATCTGCTTAGCCCAGACAGACGAAGAAGCTCGTCATGAGGGCTGAACCTTGGTTCCGGCTAAGTCCCCTCCGATGCCTAGGTCAGAATGGATCTGATATGTGCTCGGTGGGACCGGTATGGCTCACCTGGAGGTCGATACGTGTATCCTCGGACCGAGCTATGGGGGTAATGCTGAGTGGAAAGCAAGGTCTTTTGATAGATTACCTCTTAGTGTCTGGAGAGAGGTCTTTTTCTCGGTTGTCTCTCGAATCCCTTTATAGGGATTGTCCCACGATCGCTCCCCCACCACGTCCCCCCATCTCCGCCCCTATAATCTGCCTCTTTGAAGGCACGTGCATGCATCATGGGGGTGGGTTAATGGGACCCATTAATGGCCATTAAGGGGGCGTGTTTCGGAGAGTGGTTAGCTCCCGTCGACGTGGACTGACGGGGTGCACGTTCCAGTCGTGGTCGACCTGGTTCCGAGTCCTTGTGAGGTCCCCGACAGTCGACCCGATCTCCTTCTGGGGACCTCCAGCTTCAAGTGTGGGCTTGGGCCGTTCGTTCTTAGGCCGTCTCGAAATGGTTGTATCAGTTACTATGAACAGGAACATGACTCACTAGTCACTATGGGGGCTTGTTAGCTCAGCTCAGAGCAGAATGATAGTACTTAAATGTGATAATTTTGACTAATCTGATAAAGTTTGAAATCTTAGTGGCTTTTTGCAACATTATTAACCATCAATAAGAATAGGTAGGTCCCAGCATTTCAATTCTCGTGTAAATTTCTACTTAAAGCTCGTTCCATTTACAAATTGTGCAGCCAGGTTAGTGGAAACCTCATGCAATTTGGCTCTCAGTATGATTTAATGCTGGGTCATCATACATGGATGCCATTATAACGTAACCCAATTTGTTGCATGAAGAAGCAGGTGGTGTTTAAGTCTGATAGTCTTCTTTCTGTGTTTTACTCAAAAACCACAACAAAATGGAAAAATAAAGCTAGAAAGGATGGATCACCCCGAAATCAAAAATGTGTATTACTCAGGATGATTTAAGGCTGGGTCATCATACGTGGATGCCATTATAACGGAACCCAATTTGTGGCGTGAATAAGCAGGTGGTGTTTAAGTCTGATAGTCTTCTTTCTGTGTTTTACTCAAAAAAACAAAAACAAAACAAAAATGGAAAAAATAAAGCTAGAAAGGATGGATCATCCCGAAATCAATCAATCTTGGATCCATCAAACTTATTGCATTTTAAGCGGCTACCACAAATTTGGGGCTATGTGATGTGCATAAAAAAAGAGGAGCATGCATCCACAATCAACATCTAGTCATCTACATCTCATTGGCAACCTCAAGCTACACCTGCCCTTAAATATCAAGAATCGTGCAATTTAGTGCCATCTTGATCGGGTAAGGCTAAAACTAATGCACATAACTCCTACATCTATTGCTGCTTCTATCGGCTTCCATTCATTAATCAATGTGATTTGCTCACTTATCTATATATACAATGTCCAAGTTTAAATTCATTTCTTCTCTCTCTCTCTCTCTCTCTCTCTCTCTCTCTCTCTCTCTCTCTCTCTCTCCCCTCTCCCTCTCTCCCCCCCACCCCGCTCCCCCCCGTTCTCTCTCTCTCTCTCTCTCTCTCTCTCTCTCTCTCTCTCTCTCTCTCTCTCTCCCCTCTCTCCCCCCTCCCTCACTCTCACTCTCGCTCCCCCTTCCCTCCCTCCCTCCCCCCGTTCGTTCTCTCTCTCTCACGCGTGCTCTCTCCCCCTCCCCACGTTCGTTCTCTCTCTTTCTCTCTAGCATAGAAAGGTTCTCTCTCTCTAAAGCCCCCCGTTCTCTCTCTCTCTCTCTCTCTCTCTCTCTCTCTCTCTCTCTCTCTCTCTCTCTCTAAAGCAGAGAAAGGTTATCTCCCTCTCCCCCCTCTCTCTAAAGCAGAGAAAGGTTATCTCCCTCCACCTCCCTCTCCCTCCTTCCCTCTCTCTCGCGTAGTCTCTAAGGTGTCGATATGGCGTTTGGGGACCACATGAAGCTTTCTTTCATAGATTTTTAGGTTTTTCAAATATTAGTCCCTTAAATTATACGTAATATGATTTTAGTCCCTTAATTCTTCGTATTTTGAGTTTAATCCCTCAAATATTAAGCCGTTAACCTAAATAGTCCACCATTCTATATTCTGTCAAATAGTTAGATTAATTAACAATTAGTGTTAATTAACTAAGAAAAGCAGAGGAGGGGAGGAGGTGGGAGGGGGGAGGTGGACCTCCTCCACGTCGCCCCCACTCCTCCTTGCCGCCGCTCTCCCCCTCCCCTTCCTTCTCCCCCCACCACCTCCTTTCCCTTATCCCCCTCCTCCCCGCAGTCGCTCCCCCTCATCCTCCCCCTTCATCCCCCACCTCCACCTCCACCTCCCCCCCATTCCCCTCCTCCCCACCATTGCTCTCCTCCTCCTCCTCCCCATTTATCCCCCTCATCCCCGCTGTCGATAACCCCCCAATCCCACTCCTCCCCGTCGTCGATCCACACTCCTCCGCCCCCTCATCCCCCCACCTTCCTGCTGCCGATCCACCCTCCCCTCCTCCTCCCCATCATCCCCCTCCTCCCCGCCGATCTCCCCGCTTCCTCCCCCTTCATCCCCCTACTCCCCACCGCTGCTCTCCCCCTCCTCCTCCCCCTTCATCCCCCTCCTTCCCCCTCCTCCCCGTCACCGGGAGAGCTCTCCCCCGTCGTCTCATCCCTGTTGCAGATCCCCTCCCGTCCGCCGATCTCCTCCCCCTCATCATCGTCGCTGCTGCCGCGTATAAGCTGAACACATCAGCACTAACAGCCACGTCAGCACTAACGAAGTTTTTAACCGAAAATTAGAGTGGGGGACTATTTTGGTTATAGTTAATGATTTGAGGGATTAAACTCAAAATTCGAAGATTTAAGGGACTAATATTAAATTATCCAAGATTTAAGGGACTAATATCAAATTTTGGTTTTTAACCCTAGATTTTTTTGCTGATAGGATAGAGTTTCTTGCTGTGGGGATTTTGGTCATCTACGTCCTCAGCATCATTGCCATCATTGCCACCATTTGGTGGATTTTCTTCAGAGATCAGCCAAATGACGTCGATCCTCCGAATGAAGAAGGCAGCATCGATCCACCCCGTGGTCTCAACATGGAGGTAAATTTGAAATTGCCAACAATCTCTCACACACCACCTTCAAATGAGGACGTCATGCACCGTGTGATTTGCCTCGAAGACTTTGAAAGCGGGGAGCAGCTGACCCGAATACGGTGTGGCCACGTGTTCCACCCCCTATGCATTGCGCAGCATCTAGCATTGAGAGCACAGTGCCCCATCTGCCGAGCAGTTGTTACGGAGAGCAGCACTCGTAGATGTTGCCATTTTTGGGGTTGGCTCCAACCGGCTTTAGACCATTTGATGGTCCAACACGACTACGAGGTAAGCCGTTGGATTATCCCGCATTAACTTTGCGTATTCATGATAATCCGCATTAATTATAGAGGCTAACGTCGTTTATAACCCCAACAGATTGATGATGACCACTACGGCTCCGATGATGACCGGGCTTACCTACGCCGATGACCAGACGGGAGCGAGATTCGACGGGGTCAGAGGAAGTCGATGACCACAACTGACGGTGACGAATTCGGAGAGGAGAATTAATCCTCAGAAAACCCCATGCAAAAACTTTACAAGTTACTATATCTTTTAAGTCGTAAATAGGAGATGAAATGTAACCGAATAGAATAAAGAACCCTTGAAATGCGTATATTGATGTTTATAAACTCATTACATCTCATTGTGCCTGCGCTAGAGCCTATGCTCCTCTCCACTCCTTAGCCATCAAAAGTTGTTGCTCATGTCCATGCACCAAGCAAACCGTAAGGATGACTGGGCCTGCGATTGGGCCTAAATTCTCGGTTTATCTATTTTTTAACTTTGCTTATTCATTTTCAATTAACGAACAGCATACGGCCTGCCATAATGGGCCGTTTGACCTAAGCGCGATACTTTTGGACCATCATTTTTTTGCCGGCTTCATGAGCTATTGCTTCAATGTTTAAAAGATACATGCCTAATCTATCGTGAAGGGAAACCGTCTTTAATGGGCTCATTAACATATTGCTGACTTTTAAGCCCAACTCTCCATCGTCGCTTATATATACATTTCACCCATGAACTGACTGTCCTCCTCGGTTTCGCACCCCGGGCGCAAGAATGACGTGGAAGTCGTCTCCCGGGGGCAATATTGACGGCGAAAAGAAAACCTGGGTCAGTCGTCGTAGGGGCACAATAGTAGGGACTAAAGCACAATAGTAGGCACATGTTACTGTTGTTTTCATAGTCTGCCATATACATAAGCTAAAAACAATGTGTACCCCTTAATCCTCCACCAAGGACTTCACACATTTCATTCAGAGCTGGCTGTTCACGCCTTCTTACGACCTACTTTGGGAATGCCATCAGAGTGTGTGATATCACCAACAGTAGCTATCAAATTAAAAGTCTAGGACAAAGTATTGTTGGAGACCACTCAAGATAATTTTCGAAGGATATCAAATTAAAATTTAGAAGGAAATCACCAAAAATTAAGAGTCGGTGCTGAGCAAATTAAGAAGGAAATGTTCGTTTTTAATAATTTTAAGAGTCAGAACTCAAGATTGTTGGAGACCACTCAAGATAATTTTCGTTCTTAATTGTTGGAGACCGTGGCCAACAAGTTAGAGGTTACCAACAATTTAGGACGAAATCGCCAACAATTTAGAAGGATATAATTTTCGTTATTGGCCACGGTTCACCAACAATTAAGAAGGAAATCAGGCGGTGATTTTTTATACCTTCCAAATTCTTCTTTCTGTTGCAGAGGCGGTGATGGACGGGGAAATCAGAGGGGGGCTCAGAGCTGAGCACGTTGCAGATCGCCGAACAAACGTCGGGCAGCGCGTCGAACAGATTTACCGTTGACGTCGTGGGCTGCGCGATGACTTAAGTTTGAGGGGGGGAAGAAGAAAGTTTGAAGGAAGACAGCAGTTTAGTGATATGAGGAAGAAAGCAGTTTGTGGGCCGTAATAGAGAACGTGGAAATGAGGAGGTGGGAAGTGCGGCAGCAGTTTTTAAAACCGTTTGTTTTCAAAACTCAGATTTTACGGAGAGAAAGAATGGTTGTATAATGAGATTGTCATAGTCATATTTTTTTGGAGACACGTAGGACAGAATTGACACGTAGGACAAAGATTCAAAAATAGTCCTGAATTGTATAATAGATGTGTGTGTGTGTGTGTGTGTGTGTGTGTGTGTGTGTGTGTGTGTGTGTGTGTGTGTGTAAAGCAGAGCAAGAAGAAGCTCTCTCACCCTCCCTTTCCCCCGCGCGCACTTTCTCGCACTCTCTCACTCATAGACTCGTGGTTGTTGCTATGGCTTTTGGGGAGACCCTGCCGCCTTCTTTCATAGACTTTATAATCACTTGGAAAGAGTGACTTGCTTGGGGGGTTTATTGTCTTCTACGTCTTTAGCACCATTGCCATTATTTGGTGGATATTCTTCAGAGATCAGCCGATTGAATGCAGCATCGATCAGCCCCGTGGTCTCAAAAAGTAGTTAATATTGAAATTACCAAGAATCTCTCACACTCTACCTTTAGATGATGACGCCATGACGTGTGTGATTTGCCTTGAAGAGTTTGAAAACGGGTAGCAGCCGACCTCGAAGAGTTTTATTTTATTTTATTTTATTTTATATCATTTAAATATCATTTTACTAATTTATCTTCGAAAAATTCTTAAAAATATCAAAAACTTGTTACTTCTCGAGGATTATAAAAATAATTTTTTTTTTTTTAATTTTAATGATGATACATGAGCTTATCTCCCTCTCCCCCTATTCTCTCTCTCTCACACATAGACTCTAAGCTGTCGATATGGCTTTTGGGGACAAATTGCCAAGTTCCGTCGTAGATTTTTTAATTGATTGGAAAGAGTGGCTTGTTGGGGGGCCTTATTGTCCTCTACATCTTCGGCATCATTGCCATCATTGCCACCATTTGGTCGGTGTTCTTCAGAGATCAGCCGAATGAAGTCGATCCGCTGAATGAAGAAGGCAGCATCGATCCGCACAGTGGTCTCAAAAAGGAGGTAATTTTGAAATTACCAATAATCTCTCACACACCACCTTCAAATGAGGACGTCATGCACTGTGTGATTTGCCTCGAAAACTTTGAAAACGGGGACCAGCTGACCCGATTACGGTGCAACCATGTGTTCCACCCTCCATGCATTACGCATCATCTAGCACTGAGAGCACAGTGCCCCATCTGCCGAGCAGTTGTTACGGAGAGCAGCACTCGTAGATGTTGCCATTTTGAGGTTGGCTCCAACCGGCTTTAGACCATTTGATGGTCCAACACAAGGTAAGACGTCGGATTATCCCGCATTAACTTCGCGTATTCATGAAAATCCGCATTAATTATGGAGGCTAACGCCATTTATAACCCCAACAGATTGATGATGACCACTACGGCTCCGATGATGACCATGCTTCCCTGCGTCGATGACCACACGGGAGCGAGATTCGACGGGGTCAGAGGAAGTCGATAACCACAACGACGGTGACGACGAGCCCATTTGTTTGCTCATTCGGAGTGCAGATTTAATCCTCAGAATTAATCCTATTGGGCCTAAATTCTCGGTTTATCTATTTTTTAACTTTGTTTATTCATTTTTCAATTAACGAACAGCATATGGCCTGCCATAATGGGCCGTTTAACCTAAGCGCGATCCTTTTGGGCCATCATTTTTTTGCCGGTTTCATGAGCTATTTCTTCGATGTTTAAAAGATACATGCCTAATCTATCGTGAAGGGAACCCATCTTTAATGGGCTCATTAACATTGTCGCTTATAATGGATTGCTGACTTTTAAGCCCAACTCTCTGTAGGCTTCAGTCGGCCTGGATTTTTATGTTTCTAATTGTTAGGTGCCAAATTTAACTTTAAATGGGAAAAAATAAGTTGAGGAGAGAGAGAGAGAGGGTTCATAGGATTTCCAATTTTGGATTAAAAAAAATCAATGCACCCCTACTTATAGGAGTGCAGATAGCACTTCTCTTTATGTCTCTAATTGTTAGGCTTCCGACCGGATCCGTACAAAAATTCAAGGTCTAGTATAAAATATGGATATGGATCTTGAGTCTCATATGCTTAGCTACATTTCTTTTTAAAGTATCTTTCTAATTTGTCTAATTACGGTTTTTTCAAAAAAATTCGTGGGCAAGTTAATTATCCCATACTAGTGTATAATGATTCCACATCTATAACTAAGTTACATTATTTAGTTTGAAGGGCCAAGAAAAATGAAACAAGGGTTCTAATTCTATTTCGTAAGTAAATAATATATATTGTGATTTTAAGGACACTAGATCAACTGCAAGCTGTGACAAAGAAGTGGAAATTTTGGTCTAACTTGGGAAAAATACTCTAAAATTTTCGTGAAATCGGTAATGTTATCTTAAACTTTCAAAAAGAAAGAAAACCATGTAAGGTTTTCGCAAAAGTTTATCAAAGTCGCCTTTAGTATTCTTCTGTTACATTTCATGTCATGTGACAGGTGCATGATAATTTTCGCTGTGTATAAAAATAGGAGATGCGTATAGATGTGTATAAAAAGTTACTATATCTTTTGTAATGGACGATCTCATAAGTCGTAACGCCCCGCTTCCCAAAAGCGGTGGAAGCGAGAGCGTTAAAAAGGTCCGCATGAATTGGAGCGGTGAAGCTCGAGTTCATTATGCGTCTGTGATAACAACTTGCAGGGTTCTTGCTTGCTTTCCAGAACAATAAAAACATTATTAAATTTCATGCCACAACCCAAAAGTTCGCATGTAGAAATAAAAATTACAAGACAAGGCCTCAGCAGGGCCGAAAGAAATCCAACAGAGACATACACCAATACAAGATACAAATAGCAAATCCAGATGAGGAACAGCAATATCCCAGGCTCTAGTCCTCCGCGGGGAGTGACTCAGCGTCAACGGTAAATTCCTGACTCTCCAAGTCAGGTGTCCCGAACAGCTCCTCCTGGTACGCAGGCTCGGGATCTGACATACATTCCAAAAACACGAATGTATGTCAGCAAGGGTCTTCAAGAAAGGTTAGACGACCCAAGGCAAGGTGTACGAATAAAAATGAAATATGAAGCATTAAATGTTTGCGCAAGATGTCAGCAACATGGTTATAACAAATTTAAAGAAAAGAAAAGTAATTTTTAAGCATGGCAGTTCTACGAAATTTAAAGCAACTTGGCAGTTCTAATGTAGTTAAGACAAATGTGACAGTTTTAAAGTACGAATAAATTTGTGACAATTGTTTCCATTCTCACGCAATGTTTCTGTAACATGCTTAGGGTTCTCGCCTTTAAGACGTGATGAGTAAGTCATTCTTCTCGCGGGGGTATAATCGCGATTGATACTAACCCACCGTATAGGTGGTGTTCTTAAAGACAGGACCCTTTCATACGCTTAGCGGCCGCTCAACCCTAACCCCACCCAAAAATGTGCTGAAACACGGGCTAGCCTAATCACGAATGCACATGTTCATGAAATCGAGATGTTTGCCTTGAAGCAAACGATTTAACGAGTTCAAGATGTTCAAAGTGTTTCGTCAATGCCCATACTACTAAGCAATTCAAGAGTGCATTCTAATCAGGTGTGTGTATGGCATGAAGTGAAGCGTATTGAGATTTAATGCATTCTAAAGCAAGGAAATTCAGCTTTTAAATGGAGTAAAAATTTAAAAGATTAACAGTTCAAAGTAGCACACTTGCCTGCAATTTATGGAAAAATACGCGACGTATCTGCGTTATTAAACATACGACAATAAGCTAGTCGAACACAATTGATTAAACTAACAACCTATAATACTAACGTTAATAACAACCTAGGTTAACTTACTAGTTTTAATAAACCCAACCCAATAACATGGTTTAAACCCAAGACCCATTAACATGGCACCCTATCTTAATAACTAAAATTTAAACTCAATAAGGGTTTTTACCCAATACCCAATAGCACAAACAGCCCAAACCCAATAGCACAAACTTAAACCCAATAAGAAACATTACCCAATAAGAAATATCTCTTCTCCTCCTATTCTTATCTTCTTTCACTTACTGTCCCCTTTTATTTTCCTTTTTTACTGTTCTTTTTCTTTCTCTAACTTTTCTTTCTTCTCTCCTTTTTTTTGTTCTACCTGCAGGTGGCCTCCAAGGTAAACGGTGGCCTATGCACGAGAGGGCAACGACGTGGCTTGCAGAGGGGGCTTCGACAGAGGACTTGGCGGCTAGAGGGAGGGGCGACGGCGGCTACCTGCTGGCGGCGACGACGGCCTGGGGAGACGGTGATAAGGGAGCACGGCGACGGCATGGGGACGCACGTGCGGGCCTGCGGGGAGAGGCGCGGCTGGCCTGGGGTTGGTGGCGGCGGCTTGGGGGGAACGCGCGCGGCCTGGGGAGGTGGCGCGGGTGGCAACTGCAAGCAAGGGGAGGCGGTTGTAGAGTGGAGGCGGCGGCACGTTTAGGGCAAGCACAGCTAGGGCTTACGGCAAGGGAGAGGGCACGGGAGAGAGAAGGGGTTGAGTAGATCTGAAGTTGTAGATCTCAGATTTATCTTTCTCCCCTCAACTTCTGTTTCTGAAATTGATTTTGATTTCTTTGATTTCAGCTTTGGTTTCTGATTTTGGTTTGATTTTGGTGTGGATTTGTGCATTTGGGTTGTTTTGAATTCGAATTGCTGATTGGAGAGGGGGAGGAGAACTTGCAGAGGGGTAGAAAATTCTGATGATGTTCCTCTCTCGACGATGTTTGCTGCTATTGAAATACAAACAGTAAAGGGGGAGACACATTGAAGAGGGGAGCTGGATGTGGGGGAATGGGATTGAAGGTGTTGGTTGGATCTCACCGATGCATTCGGTGGAATTCAATGTAGGGTTAGGTCAACTAAAAATTTAATTAGGGGTAATTAATTAGGGTTAAGATTTAATTAATCACGCCATGGTAAAAATTAAAAATCTGAGACGCGCTCGCGTTGACGCGTAGAAATAGGACTCGCGCACGAAAACATCTGGACAATCAAAACAAAGCACGTGCACACAACAAAATCAAGACGCCTAGAAATACCGACCGTTACATAAGTAGATCATACTAATTTATAAATTAGGAACATATTATGAATACCAATCACATTCATGGTTAGCAAACCGCAGAATGACCGGTAGATTATAACTACTTTAAAAATGTAAAAATGACTGGTAAATCATACTAGTCTGTAAGATGGGTCACTTTGTAATCTATGTGATCCGGTGGCTCGATCGGAGCACTTTGCCAGAAATCAACACTGGGGTTGGTGTTGGTGTTAGTGTTAAGGCAGGACATGGGTACAGAACTTAATGCTCTAAAACAACTAGTATGATCACATTCCATACGTTAACATAGTTAATTGCACGTTGGTTTCCAATATACTTGGAAGAATAGCTTACGATTGGCTGAAAATCACATCTACAGTGTGCTTGGTCAAGTTTGTCTGATCCACATGGCTTTGATGCTATCCAAAAGCTCCAGTTCAAGTTTTAACCAGGTGTTGCCTCCGATCACCATCTATTGTGGGCTTGCCTTGAGTTGTCGATATAACGTCCAACTCGTAAGTTTGTTGGTGAAAATTAGTACATGTTAATCCTCATGCATGGCACCTAGCAAACAGCTTTGGATTACTCAATCAATAAGAGGATTATTCAATCAACAAGAGGATCGCATATGGACATCATAGACAATAATTTTTTGTCTTTGCCAAGCTTTGAAGCTTTTTAGTATCTTGCAAGCGGGAGAGATCAACAAATTCTGTCACGCCTCAATCACCAGAATACCCGAAGCTTCTAATTTTTTTTCCAAGTATCCTGAAGAGTGAGGGTGCTGAGAGATGAAAAGAAAGAGAAGGGAGAAACAGAACAAGCAGGCCACTGCGCACATGCTGGGATAGTACAAGTGAAGCTCTTGTTGATGTCCATATTTCATTTATATACATAGTCCATGTGTATCAATACATATACACAGCCACTCTCCAGCTCCCAAGACAACCATGTTGCACTACACAGCTACAGCTCACACCAAGTTCTACTCCTGAAACCCACTCCAAGTCATCACCAACCATGCTACCCACGCTACCCGAAAAGTAGGGTACCTCTGAAACCCCACTACACATACACCATCACTCTCCACCTCCCAAAATAACCGCACACCATATCTTCAGCTCATACCAAGTGCTACCTCTGAAACCCGACTCCAAGTCACCGCCAACCATGCTACCACTGCTACCTGAAAAGTGGGGAGGAGCACGTCAATGCGTGTCCCAGTAGAAACCAACTTGGATTTGGAACACCGTTCTAAGGTTATCAAACCACTAGGCAAGACAAGAGAAATAGAGCATTTACTAAGTGCAATAATGAAAATTAAATAGCTAAACAAGGGGATCATACCTGCTGTCCAATGTCGAGTTACTGCAAGAAAAGGGTTAGCACGTATAATAATAATAATAATAATAATAATAATAATAATAATAACACAAGTGTTCAAGCAACCATTATTTAATAAGATAAGTGCAAGTGCCTGGGCATGACACAGATGTTGGATCTGGATCCTAGCCTAGAGGGGGGGGGGGGTGAATAGGCTTATAAAAATAATTCGTGCAACCCACGAATAAGCACATGCAGTTATAGCAGCAACATGGTAAATAAAAAGCAGACACAGAGTACACATCAGATTTACCCTGGTTCGGTCGACCCTTTGACCTACTCCAGCCCCCAAAGCAGATACTAGTATTGAATATCGCAATAGGTACAAAACCACAAGTTAGAGCACGCTCAGAGCACCCTCTACGTCTCTACACTCGCCAGGCTCTCAGTACCACACACACACAATGTTTTCTCTCACTATCAATCCTAGTACCGCTTTCTACCAGCTAGTCCCAAACTAGCTGGGTCCCACTTGTCTAGCCCCAACCAGACAAGTCCCAAAATAGTCCCCAAAGATTGGTAAAGTTTTCCCTACAGAGAACGTTACACTAAGACACGAATAAAAGAGTTATGGGTTTATAAATGCTCAGTTCGTGTCCGTGTAGGCGTCTCTGTCAATCAGCACGTCGTCAGCTCCAATCTGACGCAAACGGTGTCTCGATCTGACTCCTAGATGTCAAATAGCACACTGGTCTGTGCGTTGAGTAATTTCAGTTCAAAACAAAATAAAGCAGTCTGTGCGCTCAGCAACTCCTTCAAATCTCAAAGCCACGTCATCTCGAAAACTTTCGCTTCGCTTCTAATTTCATGCAAAAACGTTTCTCCCGCATACGCCACGTCAGCAACCAGATCTGATCGGAGTCGTTGATTTACATTCGCTTTGATTTACTTCGTTTTCTCGCACAAGGGGATGCACACGTCAGTGTTCTCTTCTCTGTTTCGTTCTAGGGCATGCAGGGTTCGATTCTTTAAGCGGAGCTGATCTTCGTCAACAGCCGTCTCTCTTCTCCGTAGTGCTTTCGTCCTCGACTGCAGTAGCTATCCCGACGGTGTAGGGCATTCGACTGCAATGGATGGCTTCTCCGATGACTCGTGTCAACGGCGGAGAGCTCGTTGACTCCTTCGACAGCTTCTTCGACGGCGGCGTGCTGGGTTGAACGATGATGCACAGCAGCGCTATCTCGGAGCAGCGGTGATCTCTCGTCGACGGTGTCTTCGCCTGCGGATCTCTTAGCGGGCTCCTCTCCGATGGTGATGGTGACATCGACTTCGGCCGACGACAACCGGAGACTGCTCCAAGAGGTGAGACTTGATCAGCGGCAGCGACGTTGAGCTCTTCATGATGACGACCGTGGCGAACTTCTCTTCACGATGACGGACTTCGCTCGCTTCTCCTTCACTATGACGAGCGATGGGCGGTGACCTCTTACAGCAGCAAGATGATGGTGGTGTCGAGAGCTTTGTCTTCGGTGACGCTGATGAACAGTAGTACGGACGGCGCAGATGAACGGCAGCACGTCGACGCTGATGAGTAGCAGCACATTGACGCTGATGAGCAGCAGCACGTCGACGCTGATGAACAGTGGAGTTGTTGTGCGAGAAGATCTGTTTGTTGCAAGGGAAAAAGAATGGCGATGACGGCTTGGAGATCCTCTCGGCGTGGGTTATTTTGATGGTGTGGCTTATTGTTTGATCTGTGAGACTTTGGCTTTTAGGAGGGCTTGTGAAGAATTTTGGAGAGGAGAAGTATGCCGCAACTTGGAAATTTTTGTATATCCGAAATCTTTGGGAAATATTTGCGTAAGCCCCTCTCTTTTTTAATTGATTGCCTCAGGCTCTAAACCCTAGGAGGTGACATTGGTATTTATAGGATAGGCTAGGGTTTGAAACAAGTAGTTGGGATTTTGGGAGGATTTGATTAGAAGTTTGAATAGAAATTTTGTTTGTTGCAAGTCTAGCTAAATGATTGGATCAAATCCATTTGTAATTCAAATTGGGCTCCATCCCTTTTCCTCTTTGGACCAAGTCCACTTGCTTTGAGCACATCAATCTCTCTCTCCCAAATGCTTTATACTTAGTAATTCCTCCATATGAAGAGAGATATATTGACTCGCCAATCCTGAAACACACTAGCACACACATTAGATATCACGACACGTTTGTCATCATCAAACCAAGAGATCCTAGATTGTTGCGTCCAACAACAGAGTCACAAAGAACATGCAAAGGGAATGGGAAGTGCTGCCAGCAGAAGGAGTAACACACAAATTCTTATTTTATTATCTTATAATTGAATTAATTGGAACTTGAATAAACTGTATGATACCAGGACCTAGACATCACCCCAAATTTGGGGTGAATATAGCACACGGCGCAGTGGACAGGGGCATTGTACAACACCGGGCCTCTCAGCTCCCCCATCCCTGGCAGGAGTGAGGATCTCCACATAATAACACAACCTCTGTATGTCCCCTCCACTCCCGATAAAGGAGAGCGGGTATAAATATCCTCTCCACTCCCGGTAAAGGCGAGTGGGTATAAATATCACATATCACATTATCATTTCCCCCAACTTCTCAGTCCAGGCCTCATATCCACAATTTACTCAAATCTCACCTAAACCCGGGTTTTACTAACTCACCCTCATTAGAGAGGGACATATCCAATTTTTATAATTTAACATCATACGTAACACGTTAGGGGGTCATGATGGCATGGTGGACATATCACCTTAGTCGTCCATCATTAAACATAGGGTCATGCACTCACGTGACATGCCATATATCACAACACATCAGCCATTCACAATTACAATGTATCCATGCCATTCAAGCCTTTAACTTCACCAATTATCAATGTGGCTCAAGGAAAACACTAACACATGCACGTTACTCAAATTATCGGATATTGCCTTCATTGAGGCATTTCATCGAACACATGATGGAGTCATTAACATAGCCATTATAACATGAGTAAAGCCAAGAGCAATTATCACAATGAACCCCTACTTCAAGTAATAACAATTCACATGCATAATAGAGAAAAATTTAACATCAAGTCATAGTTACAACATCTCTTAAACATTTCAGCTTGCTGGAAATTGTAAACAGTCACCACAATTGGCCATATATCATCTGTTTGCAGTGAGAATTTGATAAAACTTCCCAAATGAAAGTTATAGATATGTTAGTCCTGGATTCACAGATAAAATTTCATGCAAAAATATTAAGTATGTGATTTATGGTGAATTATTTGGTGAAGTCTGTCAGATCTGTTTTTCAGACAGATTTCAGGGCCTGTAAAGATTGCTGTTTTTGGGCATGTTCTAGCCAGAATTTCGAAATATAAGCACTCTGATGAAATTATAGATAAACTTGTTAAGTTTTCAAAGAGACCAAGAACATAAAATTCCATTGTGTGTGCAGGTATTTAGATCAATTTTTCTGAACTGTGTCAAGCCTGAAAATCAAACAGACATGTTGTAAATATGGAATATTTGATCCCAAATTCTGAATTTAACATATATCAAAATTTATATGATTTTGGGGTAGAACTTCAATATCTACATGGATATAATTTTTTCGAAACCTAAATCGAACTACAGTAATCAGTATCAAAGCTACAATAGACATCATGACTTCTAAATTTCAAGGGAGATGATTTTGCTAAGAGTTTCAAGGGAAAATTCATGAAAATTGAATCAATGCACATTAATTTAATTACCACTACTTCATATCAATAAATCATGCTATAAAATCATGATATCAAGAACAAATTAAAGGAATTCCAAATCCAAGAGATCCCTAACTCAAAAGAACACATTTCTTCTTCTCCTCTTTCTCCTCATCTTCTTCTTCTAGTTTTTTGGGACAACATAGAGGGGTAGGAGGGGGGAGCACGAAATTGGGGGTGGGAGTTGAGTGGGAGGAGAGGAGATAAGGATAAGGGAAGAAAAGAGAAGAAAAGAAAAGAAAAGGAGAGAAAGAGAGAGAGAGAGAGAGAAATCTAGAATAGGTTTTTCCATGGCTGATCCAATAAGCCATGTCATTTATTAAATGACCAAACTAACCCTCACTTATCCAAGTATTTACAAGTTTTCCATTACTTTATGTACACACTACTTCAGTATGTACGCACAGCAGCTTTAGTCCAAATGACCGTTTTGCCCCTAACCTTTAAAAATTTACGGGGGTTGCCATTGACGCCTAACCCCTTTCACGCTTGCATGGCTTTCCTACACCTACCCAGGCATGCCTACACATGCATACATGCACCACGCACACACGTCACAACACATTCCTATTGTTTTGCACCCACGACGTCTTTCACACTTCTCCCGCACTCAATCTCGCTTTCTCGACTCTTAGCCATGCATTACGGCCCAATCCCACGTACACTACGTTACATACATCGATATCCATGTTTATTTCATGCCTACGTATGCACCGTAGGTAAAAATACCACATGTGTTCAGTGGAATACACGTATACCTCAAAACATGGCATGACATTACTGGTAGGTTGGCGTGTCGTGGATGTTGGACTTGTTATTGAGTTTGTTTATGTAGCACTTCGATAAGTTACATTTCTATAAATTTGTTTCCATTGTAAGGCATTGAATATGTCGATCATCTTATAGCTAGTGGATTGGGGTGGTGCTGGTAAGGGAGGTTGCATGGGGGTGGTGATAAGGGATGTGGGGGTGGTGTTGGTGCTTCTTATCTATTGAACTTACGTTATTATTCAGGTCATGGTTGGTATGAATTTCCCATTAGGCTAAGCTCGATTCTTATCATTACATATTTTGTACATGGTTACATCTATGTTTCCTACAAATGATATCAATGATGACAGGGGCAGATGGATTTTGTGGGTTAAGTCAGGCTAACTCCTGCAAAAGTCGCAAAGTCGCTTAATCTGTACACCACAACTAAGAAAAGCATTAACGAGTTAAACTCAGGATTATGGTTCAACTTTTTAACTCATCTAATACTCAAGTTAAAACCTGATGGATATGTTAAATATAACTGGAGTAAAATAAAATATGGAAAAGAATGAGTTACCTGCCCAATTGAAGAGATGGCTACTAATAAGGTGTGACAAAGGGCATTTTCACTCTTTCACATGCTGGGCCTATGCCATTATTATGTAGACTGCTTTGTGACACATCAATCATTTGTGCTTGCTTTAGGTTGAGCCATTATTTAGTTCTTTATCAAGTGGTAACTATTCTTATTGCAAGATAAGGAAGCAACTATTTTTCCTAGTGTCCTATCATCATTAATATAAGATAAGAAAAAATCTGTTATAAATGTCTCTTGTCATTAATATAGATAAGACAAATATAACCAAATAAAATAGTTAATCCTTCATCAGTTACTTACCAAATTTTGACTTAAAAAGTCTATATAAATGACACAAATCTTGTTTACAATGTCTGCGAATACTATGGCTTTTAAAAATAATTTTGTTTCAGTTTTCTTATTGTTATCCCTTTTATCATGCAAACAAGTGATTGTAAGAAATACACCCTGTTTCTGCTATTTTTCGCAGAACACATTAATAGTATGGAAGGTGCGTGGTCAACGCGGTCAAAGAGGGGACGCGCGGGACCCCCGAGTTGTCGTGGCTGTCGCTCGAGACGGAGATGACCGGTGGGGTCGACCGACGGCGCGTTCGCTCGAGCGGAAAGGCGCGGCTCCGTTCTTT
Organism: Scilla litardierei; assembly: GCA_030789695.1. Classification (NCBI taxonomy): domain Eukaryota; kingdom Viridiplantae; phylum Streptophyta; class Magnoliopsida; order Asparagales; family Asparagaceae; genus Scilla; species Scilla litardierei. The sequence continues at coordinate 750,312,510 of CM061142.1, read as the reverse complement.
GGTGGGCCGAGGGGTAGCCTCGGTGAGATGACAGCCTCCGGGATCGGTTGAAGGCAGAGTCGCTCGCAGCGGGGTGCGCGGATCCTCGCGTCGGCTCGGCGAGGGGTAGCCTCGGCAGAGCGACGTCCTCGTGACGGAAGAGACGAACGAGGTCGGGGACGAGGGCGCTCGGCTCCGGCTGGAAGGACGCCGAGGGGTAGCCTCGGCGTCGCTGGAACTCCTGGACCTGAATAGACGAGAGAGCTCGTCAGGGGGGGTCGGACCTTGGTTCCGACCGAAGCCCCTCCGATGCCAAAGTCAGATCTGGCCTGATAAGTGCTCGGTGGGATCGAGAATGGCTCGCGGAGAGACCGACACTCGAGTCCTTGGGCCGAGCTTTGGAGCAGAAATATTCAAGGTGGAAGAAGCTGTAAGATGGGAGTATGAGGTACCTCCTTTGTAGGTGGTGAAGATCCGGCCCCTTTCAAATGACGCCCGCCTCCTCCTCCTATAGACGAATTCTGCTCATAATGTGCCATGACGTGACATCATGGCCGCCATTCATGGGGTCGTGCAAATGGGGAAGCGTTGACCCCCTCTAATTGCGCCCACTTGATGACGCCATGAAGGTGGAGTCATGGCCATAAGTGATTGCCATAATTGGCAGGCCATGAAGGCGGGGGAATGATGGCCATTAAGTCTGGCCATGAAGTCGAGCCTTGATGGCTAGATGGCCATTTAAGTCGGACCATCATTGGCAAGTTATGGCCATGAAGATGGTTGCCATGTCTTACGAGCCATGATGGCTAAAATGATGGTCGTTAAGTTGGGCCATCATTTCATCCACTATGAAAGTGGGTAATCTTTTTGGGCCTTCGTATTGGGGGGAGAAGTGCGTCCCGCCCGTAGGATCCTTGGGCCGGGGCCCCAAGGCCGTAGTAGACCCGGCCCGTTCAGGCCCAGTCAAAATAGCCCGATCAATTGCCCCCATCTTCTGAGCTCTACCATTGTTAAGGTGGAGGTCGGGAGATGTAGTATAAGAGGGAAGAATATGCTTCTTTTGTAAAATCGGTCCGGCTTGCTGAGCCGGCTAGTGACAATAAGTTGTTGTGATTTGTTCGGTGGCGAGGTGAGTTGCCCCTCGGCTTACGGCCGACGAAGGAGATCCGCTCGGTGGCAAGGGGAGTTGCCCCTCGGCTTACGGCCGGCGAAGGAGATCCGCTCGGTGGCGAGGGGAGTTGCCCCTCGGCTTACGGCCGGCGAAGGAGATTCACTCGGTGGCGAGGTGAGTTTCCCCTCGGCTTACGGCCGGCGAAGGAGATCCGCTCGGTGGCGAGGGGGAGTCGCCCCTCGGCTTACGGCCGACGAAAGAGATCCGTTCGGTGGCGAGGGGAGTTGCCCCTCGGCTTACAGCCGGCGGAGGAGATCCGCTCGGTGGCGAGGGGAGTTGCCCCTCGGCTTACGGCTGGCGGAGGAGATCCGCTCGGTGGTGAGGTGAGTTGCCCCTCGGCTTACGGCCGGCGAAGGAGATCCGCTCGGTGGCGAGGGTAGTCGCCCCTCGGCTTACGGCCGGCGAAGGAGATCCGCTCGGTGGCGAGGGGAGTCGCCCCTCGGCTTACGGCCGGCGAAGGAGATCCGCTCGGTGGCGAGGGGAGTCGCCCATCGGCTTACGGCCGACGAAGGAGATCCGCTCGGTGGCGAGGGGAGTCGCCCCTCGGCTTACGGCCGACGAAGGAGATCCGCTCGGTGGCGAGGGGAGTTGCCCCTCGGCTTACGGCCGGTGAAGGAGATCTGCTCGGGGGCGGGGGGAGTTGCCCCTCGGCTCACGGCCTGCGAAGGAGTGATCGGCCTGCTGGGGGGTTGCCCCCAGCCCTTTGGCCGATCTGTTCGTTCGGTTGTGAAGGGAGTTGCCCCTCGACTTATGGCCGACGAAAAAGGGTGAAGACCTTGTGAAGCCTTTCGAAGATTCCATGGTGGCGCTCTGCCATTGCTCTGTCCAGATCGGTGGATGCAGGAGTTGTTCGGCAAGCGGGGACTCAGCAGCACGGTCGGAGGAACGATCTGGGTGCTTGAACTTGGACGGGGGGTGCTTCGACCAGATCGGCTTGGCCACGGTCGGAGGAGCGGTCCGGATGCTCGGCTGGTTCAATAGCTCCGTCGCAGTGGGGATAACTCTGTGAGCTCGACAAGGTGTCTTGGCGTTGAGACTTCGATACTTGGCAAGGTGGTCGGACTCGTCTGGTCGGCCTCCTCCTGGGTCGGTTAAACTGGTGTGGTCGGCCTCCTCTTGGACGGGTCGGCCTCGTCTAGACACAGCTCCAGTTCCATTTCCCACTTCAGCTCCAGCTCTAACTCCAGCTTTTGTCTGGATCGTATCTCCCGCTCCAGCTCCGGCTCCGGCTCCGGCTCCAGCTTTCGTCTGGATCCTAGCTCCGGCTCCAGCTCCGGCTCCAGCTTTCGTCTGGACCCTAGCTCCGTGTCCAGCACCAGTTTGGTTCGTTACCGTCTGAGTTTTTGCACCGCCGGGGGAGCTTGGATTGAGGTGATCAATCGAAGAGAGAGTCCGAGCTCAGCCCTGATAGTGAGATTGTGTTGTGGTGGAGCCCGGATGAAATTTTGATGAAGAAGGCCGAGCCATGGCGAAGCTCAGATGAGGCGAGGCGAGCTCGATTGACCCTCGGAGTCTTGGATTGAGGCTTGGAGATGACGATCGAGTCCCAACGATGTTAGGCAACTTCGGCCGAGCTTCCGGTAAGCCGTGGAGGCGTGGGTCAAAGTTCGACGTACAGATCGTTGTATCTCGGAGCTGTGTTTGTGCTCTGAGGGTTGTCGCTAGTCCACTTGGAGGCCGTGGAGGATCCGCCAGTGACGCGCCAGACTCATTGGGGTGGCTGTGCGGATGTTCAGGTGAGCCGTGAGCTCGGAGGTCGAAACTCTGCTTGTTCCGCATGGAGGCCGTCGGCAGCTCGTCTCGGTCAGAAGCTCGGCCCGCAACGCGATAGGCAACTTGCTATTCTCGGATGCTTGGGGTGGTGTGTGATCGGGAACTCGCTGTTCTCGGAAGCATCCTGCTCTCTCGCTTATTAATAGCATCTGCGTGCTTAACAACATTGCATACTTCAAAAGCTGCATTGGTCTTGGGTTGCTGTCAAAAGTCCGGTTTATATCTGGAGAACATTCCATGGAGAAATGTTTTGACCAGCTCCTCGTGATCCCGCCCTTGAGCTCGGCCTCTTAAATCCTCAGAGTTAATTTTGTCCCCCAGGGAAGGGAAATATACGCCACCGACGTCGCCAAAAGTTCCACAAGTCATTGGAGTTCCGCCGCCCCCTCGAGAGCGATGGCCATCTTGGTCCGACGCTGAAGTGCTGGGAGTTATTCGCTGCGAATCTTGGGGTTTTTGGCGACGCGAATCGTGAGATCGACCGATCGATGAAATGGAAAGTCATCGATGTCGATGGCACCGCAGCGGTGGCGGTGGTAGCCTTGACCGGCAAGCCCCGGTAAGCGTTCGTGAACTGAGTAATCACTCCCTCAAACTTGCAAGAGATCGAAGAGGGGAGAATCGTTAAGATAGTGTTTGTAGCTGATAAACGAAAGTTAATTACCAAGGAGGTAGGGATAGATTGACCTTTCTGTGGGGGAGCTTGTTTGGAGAAAGAAGCAGGCTTGATCCTGAGGAGAAGCTGCGAACCCAATGAAATCATTGGTCTTCCTCAGGGGCCACTCTTTTTCTCGTTGCAGTGGAGGCCAATGGAATTCCGAGGAGCCCTTCTGCCAGTCTCCATCTCATTTGCTGAGACCGAGTCGTACGACCAGGGCTACATTGGCATCGCCGACGACCGAATCCCCTCGCTGGGGAAGCTTCTGATCGTCCGACCTTAATCGTCTCTTGATCCGACAGTGATCAGTGGCGGCCGACCTTGATCGGTGACTTTGGGGTCCCCCGGGCCCGACGACACTGGAGGTGGTGATATCTCGATCTCCTCTCTTGTCAATGACCCACCAGTAGAGCCCCATAGATGCCGAAGATACTTGACGGAGGAGCGCAAAATTTGACTGGGTCGGTCAAGCATTTCGTCGAGCAGTTATTGGGTGTCATCTGATGTTGGGTTGGGTTATTGGCAAGGTCGGCCAACAACCAGGGAGCAGCTTGGAGATTCATCTGCAGCGCTGTGGGCCTGGCTGGATCGGCAGCTCAGATCCATGGGGACTTCAGCTTGCGGAGTCTGCAACGGCTCTGGAGCACAGATAGGTGGTCGCGCCCCCTGGCCATTCGCGTCGACGCCTGCATTGATGCAAGCCATAAGCAGAAGTAAAGACATTGCGTTGGTCTTTTACGTCACCATCACAACTCTTAAGTGATCGGACCAGGGAGAGCTCGGCAGATCGGACCAAGGCAAGCTTGGTAGGTCGGGCTGAGGCAAGCATGAAAAGTCCCAGTCAGAGGCGAGCTCGGATGGGTGGACGAGGGCAAATTGGCGTGTTAGATGGAGACTGCCGAGTCGCTCCATAACTCTGACGGTGGATCTCGCAGCGATTATGCTTCAGAGACTTCTCATAGGGGCGAGGAAGCGAGCTTCCATGATTCGCCTTGACAACGTCTTCCCTTTCGAGTGCGACGTGAGATTCCGATTGGAGCTCCACCGTGCCATGGAACCGCCATGAAAGGCCATTGGGTGGGAGTCTAGGATTTGATCCGATCCCTCAGATCCGCATCTGGGATGGAGGAAATCCCCAGAGGATGCATGCCATTTGTTGAGGACGGCCTAGGTGGCCGAGGTGAGCGGGTCGTTAGAGAGAACCCCTTTACTTTAGCGAATCGGTTGGGGCAGCCGACTCGATCACCATGTTGTCATTCTCCAGGGGTAGAGGGAGGTGCTCCAGGCCGAATGTGATATTGCACGGAGGGGCAGGCGAGCCGATCGAGTTGAAGGGGTCCCGCATCCACTCTCCATCGTTGCTACTCAGAGCTCCGTTGATGTCATCTAGGTTGTCAATCGTGTCCCTGTGGATGACGATGCACTCGAGAACATCGATGGCTCGAGCGTTGAGTCTGAAGGTTTCGCCTTCGGCATGGGATTGTGCCTTGGTGTCCACGCCATGTGTGCTTAAACTGGGAGCGCCGGCCTCGGCCCTCAGACCCCCGACAAGATCGGTCTTGGAAGTGTGATCTCCTATCGTGGAATCCTCGAGATGCGGTGCTCTCAGCTTGACGCCAGGCTGTATAGGCCCTGGATTCTTATGATGGAGGTGATGGGGATGCAAGGAATGACAGAGCTTAGGGCGTAACCAGCGCATGTTAGCGGCCATGGTGGCCCTGACATAGAAGACCGCATCTTTGTTTATAGAAACTGATCTCGATTAGCGGGACGAGCCCTTGTCGGTGTGGTGGTGACGTGGATGTTGATTCGGTTCCCACAGACGGCGCCAAATGTTTCTGCTATTTTTCGCAGAACACATTAATAGTATGGAAGGTGCGTGGTCAACGCGGTCAAAGAGGGGACGCGCGGGACCCCCGAGTTGTCGTGGCTGTCGCTCGAGACGGAGATGACCGGTGGGGTCGACTGACGACGCGTTCGCTCGAGCGGAAAGGCGCGGCTCCGTTCTTTGGCGGGCCGAGGGGTAGCCTCGGCGAGATGACAGCCTCCGGGATCGGTTGAAGGCAGAGTCGCTCGCAGCGGGGTGCGCGGATCCTCGCGTCGGCTCGGCGAGGGGTAGCCTCGGCAGAGCGACGTCCTCGTGACGGAAGAGACGAACGAGGTCGGGGACGAGGGCGCTCGGCTCAGGCTGGAAGGACGCCGAGGGGTAGCCTCGGCGTCGCTGGAACTCCTGGACCTGAATAGACGAGAGAGCTCGTTAGGGGGGTCGGACCTTGGTTCCGACCGAAGCCCCTCTGATGCCAAAGTCAGATCTGGCCTGATAAGTGCTCGGTGGGATCGAGTATGGCTCGCGGAGAGACCGACACTCGAGTCCTCGGGCCGAGCTTTGGAGCAGAAATATTCAAGGTGGAAGAAGCTGTGAGAGAAGGTTGAGGCATAAACTCCAAGGCATTTGTACAGTTTCCTTGCCAACAGCCTTACAAAACAAATTTAAAAAGAAGCTTCTTAGTTCTCATTCACTTACTGAGCAACACCTAGAGAAAGGATTCACCGCCCACCGGAGAGCTCAATCATCTCCCCAATCGAACCTCCTCTGTAGCCTCGCGTACTCTTGCCTCCTATTGGTAGTCAGTGTTGGTTTCAGATTCAGTGATATCAAAGCCTAGCCAATGTGCTCCATTTACATATTCAGACTCCAATATTCAGATTTATGACCAAATTATTCATTAGCAACTAAGTAAGATTAATGGGCAATATGTCATTCTTGCATCCCATCCTTATTGTACGCAATGCCACAATATTATGATTAGAAAATTCATTAGAACAAACAAGGATATTTTATTTATTTTGAATTCGTTGTTAGATACAATCCAATTCATAGGTGCAGTGAAAACACATAATTATACAAAAGCTCAATTGGATTGCTTGTCATTTCATTGACAATCACTATTTTGAAAACCACCCAGACTTATTTGATTCAACGTCGCTTTGTGTAATGGCCCACTTTAATTATTATTTTTTCCCTTATCATTCAAAGCCCTACTCTTTTTTTTAATTATTTTTTTTCCATTTTTTCCCATAAGCCCAAGAGCCCAACGGCCCAAGCCCCAAGTCCATTCTCCCTTCTTAATTGAATAAAACCCCTTTTGATTTCTCTCCCACTCACTTCACACGAGCTCAACCCCCGTTCTCTTTTTCTCATCGACCCGAGCTAGCGGCACGTTCTCTCGTTCTCCCTCTCTCGCGATAGCAGCGGTAGCGAAAAATTAGGGTTTCGAAACCCTAATCCTATCTCCAACGCGTGATCCTCTCCCGAGGAAATCTCAACGATTTCGGATCCTGATTACTACGCGATAAGATCTCTTCTTTCTATCCTCTTCCTCTCTATTTATGCAAAGAGATTTTTTCTAGGGTTTCTTTACGCGAAAATCATCTCTCTTCAAAAGTCTTCGATTTTTTCTTCTGAGGTCACGGTTTGTTTTTGGGGGTTTCGACGTTGCTCCTAGAGTTCGGTTTGCTTTTGGAGTCTTCGGTTTTTGCTCTGGGTGACGGATTTTCCTGTGTGGCTTTTAGATTTTCTCTGGGACTTTCGGATTTCTTAATTTTCTCGCGAAAACTTTGGTGAATGTAGATTCGATCCCTATTAAGCTTTTAATTATTTATTTTCAGAGATGTAAGTGATGATTCGTGCGTTTTTAGAGAGGATTACCCCTCTATGAAACTTTTGGCACCTAGATTAGATTCCCGGTGTTTTGTCGTTGGTCGCTGTTCGTTTGGACCCTTGCGTTGATATCTAGTTGTTGTCGGTCACCGAGGGGAAGGCACGGTCAGGAAGGGAATACTCTGACCAGTTTTCGCTTGTTTCGGTTTTGGTCGATTCAATTCGTAGTTTGTTCTATTTGCTTGTTTACTCATGTTCGACTGCATGTTGATTTGGGTCTGTTGGGTGATATTTTGGGGTTCGGTTTTTGTTTGATGCATGCTTTGTGGTTTCAGTTGCTTGCATTGACATTCAGGTTGCTTGGTTAATTTATTTGTTGGCACATGTTGTGTGACTACTGCGCGCATTCTATTGTTAGTCTATTACTTCTCATTTTTGGCACTGTTTTTGCACGATGATCTGGGAGTGTTTGCTGGCTGATTATGAGTTCAGTTTTCGTCTGCAGTTTGTGTTTGCTTCATTATGGGTTCAGTTATCGCCTGCAGTTTGTGTGCTGTTTGCTTGACTATGTGTTCAGTTTCGCCTGCAGTTTGCGTACTGTTTGCTTGGTGATTGGGTTCAGTTTACTTGACGACCCTATTTGTCGTTGTTTCATTGACATGCAAGTTCAGTCCTATAGATCGAAATCTGCACACCCTTATTATAATGTTTTCGGCCTAACTTGATATTCCTCTTCTATGAAATTATCTGCCCGAGCAACCCCTCTAGGCAAGTAGACCACAACCCATTAATGGTGCCAAAAACATGAATCTGATCCATTTGTGACTTTTAAAAACATGAATCATGTGCTCTAATGCGTTTCGGGAAATTGATAGCTCTATTGCTAAATACATTGAGTTCTGCAAATGTGACTAGACACGTTAAATATTGGAAGTTTAAGTTGTTTAAGTTTAAATTGACTTTGTGTTACCATGAGATTTTTTATCTTTCTCGTTTATTTTATTTCAATATTATTTTTTTAGTTGAGCGATGTAGTTTTCTTTTCTTGCCTAGACAATGTAATTCTTTTCAAGGTTAAAATAAAATGAGTATTCCCTTTCTTTTATAAATATTTCTTGTTAATTACTGATACGACTATTTTGGAGAAGCCCAAGAACAAGAGGCCCAAGCCCAGAACGGGGAGCCCACGAATGGGATTAGGCCCGTCCGACGAGGCCCACGGAAGGACTCGAAGTCGGACCGTCCCTGGCCCGGAAGACGCACGATTGGCTCGCGCTCTCCGGCGATAATTGTCCTCCTGAAAGCGCGGTACCTTAATGACCATTAAGGAGCCCATTAATCGACTCCCCCACGATGCATGCAGGTGCCTGGAGGGAGGCAGATCGCGGGGACGTGAGTGGGGAACGGTCAGGGGACGTGGATTGGGGGCAGTCGTGGGCCAAACCCTATAAAGGGATTACAGAGGCAACCGAGAAGGGGATCAAATCCTAAACACCTACAACGGAGGTATTCCATTAACCGACCTTGTTTTACCACTTTCCCCTTCTCCCATAGCTTGGATCGAGGACACGTATGCTGGCCTCCTTTCGAGCCGTACCGATCCCGCCAAGCATTGCTCAGATCCGTTCTGACTTAAGCATCGGAGGGGACTTGGCCGGAACCAAGGTCCGGCCCCCCTGACGAGTTTCTTCGTCTGTCTAGAAAGGAGCGGACCGAGGCGCCGAGGCTAATCCTCAGTGCAGAACGAGCCCGCCCGCCATTAGCGAGCATCGCCACCGACCAAAGACCGAGCAACAATCGAGGTGTTGAGGCTACCCCTCGGCACTTGATCGACCGAGGCCGAACGATTCACCTGGGTACAGAGGCTACCCCTCCGCACCTCGCTGACCGAGGCCCTCAACCCTCCAAGCGACCCTTTTCACGAGCCGAGGAGGGGAACCGTACGTCCAACATCAAGGACACGCAGGCACAGAAGAACCAAGGGATCCTAATCGACCCCTTGACCACGTTGAACGTCAAGTCTTCGGTCAACGATCTTGTGGTGAGAAAACACCCGTAAACATCTGGCGTCGTCTGTGGGAACGAAACATAGCCCACGTCAAAACCATTGGAATGGATCCAGTCTGCAACGGCTCGGGGCGCATGCCCCCCATCCACGAGGAGGGTGACTACATCCCACCCGAGAACCAGCACAGCCACACTACCGAAGGGACAGGCGACTCCTGCTCGGTAACCCAAGAGCAGCTCTGTCTCTTCGCCCAAGAAACCAATGCTAACCTCCAGACATTGGTCGTCACAATTCAACAGCTCGTCGGCAACCCGTCCGTCCAGGGAGATTGGACGGAAGGGGCCATCTGGCGAGGAGGGGATCGCCAACCAATACGGTCCGCTGTGGTCACTGACCACAGAGACAGAGCAACCAACCTTGAATGGCCATTTACCATGCCGGGATTCATTCCGGTACGATCCCCTACCCCCACCTCGCTTCATGAGGGAGACGGGATGGGCCTCGAGCGGACGGGGGCGAATCGGTTATCGCCTCGTCTCGGTGACCAGGTTCGACAAAGTGATGACCGGACGATCGCCGAGCCTCGGATGGCCGATCCCATCGGAGCAAAAATACCCGTCGAGTAATGCTGGATAAGCGAGAATGCCTGAGGGAGAAGAGGAACGCCCTCCGATCAACTCCCACCCCCAGCCCGACAGTGACTCGAACGAGCCCCTGGTATGATCCCGCTCGCTCGTCACGATCGGACTGTCACGGAGTGAGCACGGGAGGGCGACCGAGGGGCGCTAATGGAGACCGTTGTCCACTATCCCAAATGATAACTGAAGCACATGTACCCTCAAGATTCAAGGTGCCGACGTTGGAGAAGTACGATGGCACGGGTGATCAAGCAGACCACGTGATGGACTATGAGGGGGTCATGGCATTCCAGTGGGCCGATGACACCCTGCTCTGCAGGGGTTTCTAATCCACCCTCCGAAAAGTGGCCAGGAGTTGGTACCATAGCCTCCCTAACCGTTCCATCAACAACTTCGAGGACCTCTCCCAGTAATTCTGCAAACAATTCATGGCCGGGCGTCAGGTAAAACCGGACTCAGAACTCCTGTTCAATATGGTGCAGGGTCTTGGAGAAACCCTGAGGCACTACATGCGTCGCTTCAATTCAGATCGACTGAACGTGGAAAGCTGTCCCGAACTGGTCGTGAAGACAGCCCTGAAGAAAGGGCTCCGGTATAGGGGCCTGAAGAAATCATTGCACAATGATTCTCCGAAAGACCTCGCCGGGGTCATAGCCCGGACGGAACGCTACACGTTGACAGAAGAGGCGCTGGCCGTGGATGACGGGAGTCGCCCAGCGGGGACCAGGCGGGGATCCAAGAGCGACGAGAGCGAGCACCGTGGCCCTGAAGAGCATCGGCAGGCAAAGAGGGCTAAAGGAAAGCAGTGTAGGGAAGAACCACGACACTCCCAGCTGAACATCGCCCCAGACGTTGTCCTCGCGCACGCCTAAAAGGAGGGGCGCATTAGCAGGCCACCTCTGAGTATGAAGAGAGGTGGAAGACACAAGGAGAAATATTGCAAATATCACAATGACAAGGGCCATGACACTGATGACTACTGGCATCTCAAGAAGGATATAAAGAAGCTGGTCAGCCGGAAGCATCTGAAGAACTTTGCTGATGACTCGGCCCCCGCCCCTGAGGAAGGGACATCCAAGCAATCGAACAAGGGGAAGAAGGTTAATGTGGTCCAGACGACCATGCACATCATCGAATGAGCGGACGGGATGACTAGCCGCCGCCTTGCCTGGGCAAGATTAGCTTGCCCTCGCCATCTCGGTTTTTTGTTTTCCTCCAAATGTACACCTGGGTTCGAGGAATGGAAAGAGAACCATGTTAGTACAGCTCTTTTTCTCTCACTTTATTTGGCCGGGCGATCGATTACGAACAGGCGGGAAGTCACCTCTCGGGGGAGGACAACAAAACGATTGACCGTAAGGCTGGAGGCAACTCCCCCAGCAGGCCAATCACCGAGCCCGTTCGTAAGGCTGGGGGCAACTCCCCCAGCAGGCAGGACCGTCGGTTGGTCGCAAGCCGAGGGGTAGCTCACTGACCGGCGCCCCGTTTACGGTTTGGGCGCGGTGGAGTTTTACCGCAAGTGCACGGTTACTCTAGGGTGCGGGTATATCGAACTCAGGGAGGTGGATGGCTTGAATGGCTACTGGCCTCGCCTAGGTTGTGTGCTAGCTACGCAGGTGATATGGGTGGAAGTGTAGAAATAAAAGAAAGAAATGAAACAGACACGAAATGAATCCCCGCTAACACGGACTAGAGCACTCATGACACTTGGCATTCGACTTGACCCAGGATGAGACATTGCCCCAAAAGGTGGTACCTAGCGTCCCACGGGCTCGATATTCCGGTCGATGCCCAGTACTCTAGGTCTACCCGGTTTCAGACGGTGGGCATTCCTATGTCCATTAACACCTTCCGAAATCAGGAGCATTAAGGACACAATGATAACTCCCAACATTTCATCCAAGCTGTTCCCATGCGCTAGGACTCGATGTCAATGCTAGGGGTGTGAGCTGTGGCTAGGGAGTCAACCACCAAGTTTATTCCCCCTTGGCCCGACGGTCAGAGGCGGTCTTTCTCCCGCCAATGACAATGAAACGCCCCCACGTAACCCTAATTGCCAAATAGGTCGAATGTGATTTCTAGCAATACATCAAAGCGGATCTTGACTGGACAAGACACCGGACCCCAATCCCCAACACATCTTTTGTGTTGACGTACGAATTGGACTCAGATTGCAAGAAATTCCCATTGACACATTCCATCGAACACATACCGTGCAATCAAGTCAAATGTAAATTTCCAAGCATCAATCCTACTCTAACCCGTATTAGGGTTCATAAAACACTACTCAATTGTGAAGAACATAAAAACAAGCAACAGAAAAGACATACAAACGTTCACCATCAAGCAAAATAAATACAACACAAAACAATGGAAATTAGAGAAAGAAATAATTATCTTGCAATTGAATCACCAATCCTTTACAAGATTTATTGAAGTAGAAAACCTAATCTAACCTAACCTAAAGCTCCCAAGAAATTGGGAGAAAACTGCTGAAAAATGGGAGAAGATCCTCCCCAAATCGTGCACATTCTCCTCTTTATAAGCCCCCACAATCCCTTCACGGTTCGGGTCCAAAAACCCTGCAAAACTGCCAAAACAGGCCCACCCGATCGGGTGGAAGTTCACCCGATCGGGTGGAAATAAACAGAGACCAAACTACTGAAACTGGGCTTAATCGATTAGCCACCCGGACACTAACCGATCGGGTGAAATTAAAATCCAGACAGCACTCAATTTCAGTACACAGCCGCACTCAAAAAATTCCAGAAAAATGTAGAAAAATCGGATTTGGGAATGCAACCTATCGTTGAAAAGCTAACGACGATGCCGACGCTAGAAAAATAAGAGATCACCCAAAATCCCTCTGAAATGATAGCAGATCTTCAATGAATGAGCAGCAGAAAGGGGAAGAAAAGGCCACCCGATCGGTTGAAATGTCAACCAGTCGGGTGAGTTCTTCCCCAAAATGACCCGGGGAGATGACACGATCAGGTGAGGCGCTTGTCTCTTTGGCCATCGAGCTTCAGAAGCTTCAATCGGGTGCTGAGGCGAGCGGGTGGTGTGACCGAGTCGTGAATTGTTGGTCTTCAGCTTCAGATGAACCGATCGGGTGAGATATCACCCGATCGGTTGGAATTAAGCTCAAAAAGACAGAGAGCTTTGTCGATCTCACCTGATCACTGAACCGATCGGGTGAGCTACTCTTCTCTTCAGCTTCTGTCCGGGTCGGATACGCGTGCATCACCCGATCGGGTGGCTGGTCCACCCGATCGGTTGAGGACTGAAATATCGCAATCTTCGATGTTTAGCCCTCTGCATCGCACGTGACTCCTTCCGTTGCTCCAGAGACCATGATATCTTATTTATACGTCCCCAACGCTGGCAATCTCCTGTATTTACACAAAAATACAAAGAAATAAAAGAAAACTAAAAATCACAAGAAAATGGGTACGGGACGACAGAAAACAATGGAAAATCACAAGAAGACGTGCGCGAATATATAAAATATAAACGCACGTCAAAATCCACTTAGCTGAACCCTTCCTCGTCCTTGAGGAAGACGAGCAAGAGTAGGAGCTTGGAGGGAAAAACTAAAGAGAGAGAGAGAGAGAGAAACAGAAAGAGAAATCAAAACCCTAAATCGCCCGTCAGTACCAACAAAATCAAACACGCCACACTAAGCAAGCATACGACAAAACACAACACTAACCCAAGGAATATGAGTCCAAACAAGTGTCGTGGGCCCACGCGGTGAAGCGCGAGTGAGTGTGGTCGTGTGCTAGCAGACGGTGTTACTATCTACGATGTGCAATAAAGCTCCATATACACATACCCAAGGAATGACCGAAGTATCGTTTCAATTCGAAATTGCGGTGAATAAAAGCTCAAGCATGCATGAGAAGAGTGTAAGAATAGAAACGTATCATGCGTTGGGGACTCCACAGCTAGGGACTAGGCAATCACCACACTATCGACTAGATAATAGCTAGAAAGTTCATATTCCAAGTGTTTTCGAAAACGATGGAGGTTGAGAAGATGTGGAGTAGTACACTCGGTGTAAATTCTCGCCTTCCCTTTATTCTCGGTAGATAGGAAAAATATTCACACGGGAATTTTTTTTGGGTTTTGGGTATTTGTAATTTTTTGGATTTTTGGCTATACATTTTTTTTCTTCTCTCTTTTCTTTTCTTTTTGGGTTTTTATTTTCTCTCTTTTTTGGATTTTTGGGATTTTGGGATATATACATGTGTACTCTCCCAAGTGGGAGAACGGTACACGACGAGTGGATTTGCACCAAGTAAAAAAAAGGAAATCGGATTCTAAACACTTGGGCAAAGGAGATTTTTCTCGCTAATCAGAGCATAGGCTAAATGGGTTATCCTAGTCCTAATTGTGGAATCCTAACAAATGCGAATTGAAGTATACGATATATATATATATATATATATATATATATATATATATATATATATATATATATATATATATATATATATATATATATATATATATATATATATATATATATCATGCATATAGAAGCAAACTGTAGAAGCAAATACCGCTTATTCAAATCGAAGCATGATAATCTAGGGGTCAACCAAGGACAGGTATATAAATCAATATCACAAAGTAGAAGCAGACCAACTAGCTAGTCACGACACACGACTCACACAAAAGCAAAGTGAACCAATGAAATGCAATAGGACTCGGCTTCCTAGGGTTCGTGAATGTGATTATCGTAGCTATGCTAGGTGTGTGTGTTTCTGTGGCAATTCATCTTATGGGATCATCTCTAGGAGAGGGAGAACAAAAGATGAGAAGAAAAGAAAAACACGATGGAAAACGACTCAAAAACAAAGAAAAAGACACAAATGATGCATAAAGTGCGACTCCCCCCAAGCTGAAACTTGCATTGCCCTCAATGCAATAGTAGTAAATACGGGAGGGCAACGAAAATGGGGGGAAAGTATGCACCGACACAAAAAATGAAAAACGTGAAAAACACACAAATGAAACTGAAAAATAAAGAAAAAGAAACACACAAAATACAAGATAGAAAAGCACATCTGCACGACCCATATAAATAGGCACACAACAACAAAGCACACGAAAACACACATAGAAAATCGATTTCCCCCAAGCTGAACATGACAATGCTAGCGAAATGATATGATCAATATGATGCAGAAACATGCTAGTGGGAAGATCGGAAAAGAAAAAGAAATCAAAATGCAGGAGAGGAACTGTCCTCGTCCTCCTCGGTAGAGGATATGGGTGAAATGATAGAAGGACACGACATGATGGGTTATTATAATGCAAAAGCAAACCCTAGATATGCTCCCCTCGCTAATGAGAGGAGACGAGATTATTCTAATCTAAACTAAAAAGCTGTAAATTTCTACACTACTAGATTAGGATACACCTGAGCATAGGTGGATCCAGAATTTGGAGTGGGGCAGGTAGCTGCTCTAACTGCTCCTTCTGTGGCTCCGCTAGAAGCGATGTGCCATGTGTGCCAATGGACCCAAGCAATGCACCTCTAAGCATCCTTCGTAGGTGGCCACCTGTGACCAACAAAGTACGAGGTGCATTAGTCCATGGCAAAAAATTATTTCCCAAAATAAATGTATCCCAGAGATAATCGACAACATAAGATGGAAAAATAGTAAAAGGGTGACGAATACTCCCTGAGAATGGGTCGCTATCCTCTGTACTAGTGACGACCAAATCCTCGCTCTCTATGAGAAGTCGCTCTCCAGGTGGTGACACATCGTAGCATACCTCAAGGGAAGTAGATCAAGTATTCTGTATGAGATATAGTGTGTCAAAAATATGAGTCTAAAGAAATAGGACGTGAAAAGCGAGACTCAAAAGTGGAGTGAGAGTGAGTATGAAAATCTCCCTGAATAGGGGCAATATGCTCAAGTAGATGCTCAGCCGTAAAAGAAGTGGAGAGTGACGGTAGCGGTAGATGTGACTCGGGCTCCATGAAGTGGACCAGCGTATCCAAGCCCTCATGCACATTCTCCTAGACGATATGCTCATACTCCACCATCTGCCTGATGTCCTGAATGACATCCTCGTGGTTGACCACAGACCAAGGAAGAAGCTGCGACAGAGATGGCTGTGGAGGTGGATGTGGAGCGGACCCCTCGTATGTGGTCGTGGTGTCCTCGTCCTCACGCACATCCTCCTCGCCGGTATGCATAAGCTCTGTGGTCTCCTCGGTGCTCTCGTAGGACTCATGTGGGGTAACCAAATGATGATGAGAAGTCTCTCCCACAGATCCTATAGAAATCTCCCGATCCTCACTATCATCATCAAAAAATGCTTCGTCATCCAAGTGGTAGTGTTGGAAAAATGGGGTATCGGCTTGAGATGTGTCTATGGTGACCGATGAGATGGTGGTCTCAACCATGAAAGTGGGTATATCCTCTCCTTCATCTCCTATCTTGGTGTAGGCTCGGTGATTGGTACTATCAAGTTTTGTAAATTTTGGCCTTGGTTAAACATGGCACTTTCAAGGAGAGACACGAAGCTTGATTCTTCTTGCGTTGGTGGATGGATATAAGGTTGAGGAAATGGATGGGAGGTGTTTGGGCTAAGGTTGTGGGAGAATGTTTGTCCTTGGTGTAGTGGAGGCTCTCAAGCGTTAATGGGCAAATACACGTGCCCTGCCATCCCACAAGTCTCACAAACCACAAATGAATAAGGATTGTATCCTCCCATATGAGCATCGAAATTTGATCTCCACATGGTTATACCAAAGATACCTGGACAACAGAAATAAGAAAACTAGAGAGGAGCGTCAATAGTACAAGAGAATAACAAAAAGATAATATAATGGTGGGGGAAAAGATTTCTTGGTTATTGTATTTGTTTTTTATGCGTAGTCTAACAAACCTAAGCTAAGCTAATATCAAACCGAACGCCTCCTCGGCAACGGCACAAAAAACTTGACCGGCGCCCCGTTTATGGTTTGGACACGGTGTCGTTTTATCGCAAGTGCACGATTAGTGTAGGGTGCGGATACATCGAACTCAAGGAGGTGGATGGCTTGAATGGCTACTAGCCTCGCCTAGGTTGTCTGCTAGATACACAGATGATATGGGTGGAAGTGTAGAAGTAAAAAAAAGAAATGAAAAAGACACGAAATGAATTCTCGCTAACACGGGCTAGAGCACTTATGACACTTGGCATTCGACTTGACCCAGGGTGAGATATTGCCCCAAAAGGTGGTACATAGAGTCCCATGGGCCCGATATTCCGGTCGATGCCCAGTACGCTAGGTCTACCCGGTTTCGAACGGTGGGCATTCCCTTGTCCATTAACACCTTCTGCAACCGGGAGAATTAAGGCCACAATGATAAGTCCCAACATTTCGTCCAAGCCGTTCCCACGCGCTAGGACTCGACGTCAATGCTAGGGGTGTGAGCTGTGGCTAGGGAGTCAACCGCCAAGTTTATTCCCCATTGGCCCGACGGTCAGAGGCGGTCTTTCTCCCGACAATGACAATCAAACGCCGCCGCGTAACCTAATGGCCAAATAGGTCGAATGTGATTTCTAGCAATACATCAAAGCGGATCTTGACTGGACAGGACACCGGACCCCAATCCCCAACACATCTAGTGTGTTGTCGTACGAATTGGACTCAGGTTGCTAGAAATTCCCATTGACACATTCCATCTAACACAGAGCATGCAATCAAGTCAAATGTAAATTTCCAAGCATCAATCCTACTCTAACCCGTATTAGGGTTCATCAAACACTACTCAATGGTGAAGAACATAAAAACAAGCAACAGAAAAAACATACAAACGTTCACCATTAAGCAAAATAAATACAACACAAAACAATGAAAATGAGAGAAAGAAATAATTATCTTGCAATTGAATCACCAATCCTTTACAAGATTTATTGAAGTAGAAAACCTAATCTAACCTAACCTAAAGCTCCCAAGAAATGGGGAGAAAACTGCTGAAAAATTGGAAAAGATCCTCCCCAAGTCGTGCACATTCTCCTCTTTATAAGCCCTCACAATCCCATCACGGTTCGGGTCCAAAAACCCAGCAAAATTGCCAAAATAGGCCCACTCGATCCGGTGGAAGTTCACCCGATCGGGTGGAAATAAACAGAGACTAAACTGCTGAAACTGGGCTCAACCGATCAGCCACCCGAGCACCAACCGATCGGGTGAAATTAAAATCCAGACAGCACTCAATTTCAGCACACAGCTGCACTCAGAAAATTCTAGAAAAATGTAAAAAAAATCGGATTTGGGCATGCGACCTATCCTTGGAAAGATAACGACTATGCCGACATAGAAAAATAAGAGATCACCCAAAATCCCTCTGGAATGATAGCAGATCTTCAATGAATGAGCAGAAGTGCATGAAAGGGGAAGAAAAGGCCACCCGATCGGTCGAAATGTCAACCGGTCGAACTTGACAGGCGCCCCGTTTACGGTTTAGGCGCGGTGGAGTTTTACCGCAAGTGCACGGTTAGTGTAGGGTGCGGGTATATCGAACTCAGGGAGGTGGATGGCTTGAATGGTTACTAGCCTCGCCTAGGTTGTGTGCTAGCTATGCAGATGATATGGGTGGAAGTGTAGAAATAAAAGAAAGAAATGAAAAAGACACGAAATGAATCCCCGCTAACACGGGCTAGAGCACTCATGACACTTGGCATTCGACTTGACCCAGGGTGAGACATTGCCCCAAAAGGTGGTACCTAGCTGTCACGGTCGAATTCCGGTCGTACTTCCTTCGTGCACGTGCTTTTGCCCGTGCACGTGTTTATTTTAGACTTTGTTTATATCTGAACATTATAGTGTGATATGTTGTTGTGACCCTCTCGGAGAGTATTAAATTGTGGATTTATTTTGCAACGTCATTTCACGGGTCGCTCTTCCATGATTTGACTTTGTTTGAAGAGACGTCGCAATTTTCACTTTTGTCGTGAGGCCTTTTTATTTTTAGTTTCGTCCCTCGACGTCAAAATTGTGATCCGTCTTCTTAGTTGCGGTTATCTCGTCCGTGCGGTCACCCCAGTATTTATTTCACAATTTTTAGGTTTCGTTTGACCTACTTTCACTTTTTGCCCAGTTTAGATATTGATTTAACCCTAAGTTTCACAGGGCACATATCCCCTATTATTTAATAATAAACCTTATATCATCCAATGTTGACTTAGCCAGCCATTTCTTCATTAGCCGCACCCACGCATGAGAGAGAAGAGGGGGTAGGAGAATTTGGGTTTTTATAATATTATAATAACAATTTTTAAAATCCCTAACAAACCCTAACTTATACCCTAGACCTAGTTTTTTCCCCCACGTTTTCAGCCCTACCCTATCCCACGTGACCAAGCCTTAGCCTATAAAATATTAACCTAGGTTAATTATTTTTTCACAGCACAACTCATATAGACGTCGCAACCCCTCGTTTTTCCTTTCGCACGCAACAAACCCCGACATTCCTCAACCCGTAGCCACCGCCGACCGGCCATCACGTTCCCCCCGACCTTCCTCCATTGCCTGCGCCGCCATGGGCCCCCCTAACTTTCGCTGCACCGCCGGAAACGCTCCAGGAGCCGCAGAAAATTTGCAGCAGCAGCAGCGGCTGCCGTAACCGCCGCTGTTGCCGCCGCTGCACCGCCGTGGGGCCTTGTCCACCGCGGTCGACCCACATGCCCCTTCTGCGCCATCGTGGACTGCCCTCCGACCGTTGAAACTCTGAAACAGCGAGCCCCCTCGCTGTTTTGCGATTCCTACGACGTCACGACTCGTCATTTTGCCTCTTCGCCGCCCTCTCGCTGTTGGGTCCTTCCGACAACCCTCTACCACTCCTAGAGGTGTTTCTCGATGTCACTATCATCCCCTATGACGCTCAACATCGTAGTCTTCGTGTTCGTCGACACATTCGTCCCCGTTCATCGTTACGGCTTCCCGTGAGCCATAGATCTACTACCGATCACTTTGCTCGCTGTTTGGAATCTATTCGCTGATCACGTCGCTGTTTGAGGATTGGCAAGCGCGGAATCTAATATTGGAATCTGGATTAGGAGCGCTTTCTATTATTCCAACCCCTGGCGTCGCTACCCGACGCCAGTGTAGCTCTCACGTCGTGTAAGGGTAATTTTCTAAACACTTAGGACCCCCCAACACATGCATGCTAATCAAGATAAAAATCGGTATTTTAATTGTTTGGTAAATCACTAATGAAGATAATTTAAATTAGGACTGTAGGCTGGTGGATCCGAGCACGTAGATAGATTGGACTGATTGGACGGTATTTTCAGAACAGCTGATTACAGTCAAGTGAAACTTACCAATTTGTGCTTTAGGCCATGTTTTAGGCCATTGCCTGTTTTAGCGTAAAAGAGACTAGGCGACGAAATGATACTCGCCTAGACGCAATTTTAAGATCTAGCTTGACAACGAAGCTAGATCTGTCACCCTGCCATGTCATTTATGCATTTTTACCTGTCACGTTTAAATTCCATATCTGTATGCTCTTTACTTTCGCTCTGACATGCCTGTCACGTTTACTTTCCTTATCTGTACGCACATTAATTGTACATATGCCATGCCATGAATCCTAATGTCAAATCCATGCTTGAATGTTGCATTCGTAGCACAAGCTACTTGTACTTGCTTATTGAGGCTAGGCACCTGCGTTGCAGGCACAACCCTATGCCAAATACACTTCCTGACTCGTGATCCAGAAGCGAGCTACATGTGTTGGTCAAAAGCCAATGCCCGATTACACGTGGAGGGGTAGGGTTAAGCGACCACTCAGCTTAGAAGTATGCCAGATCAGCAACTTCAGCTATAAGGCGTAAACTCTGGGATTGAGGTAGGGTTAAGCGACCACTCAGCGTAGAAGTGTGCCCGTACAGCCACTTCAGCTGTAAGGCGTAAACTCTATGCACGACGTGTTTACTTGTCTTGTAAATCCATGTGAAAGTTTAGTAGCTTTGCTACCCTTGTCATGTCATACTTGTTGCACTTTATTACTTATTGCATTCATAACTTAAACTGCCATGTCATTGCATACCTTTAGAACTGCTAGGTTGTTTCCTTTTTTTTAGTTTCCTTGCACAAGTCTCTTGTAAACTTGCTGACATGCGCCCTCGTCTCTTTTGGGTGTCGCATGTTAGTTGCCGAGCCAGAGTCCGTTGCTGAGGACGAGGTGTTTGTTGACGTTGAGCCTGGGTCCACTGTTGACGTGGAGTACGAGGACACCGGCGACCAGTCATAGAGACTTCTTTTGGTGTTACTTTCTGCTTAGTTCTTGTTAGGTTGTTGGTGCGTAGCGCCCTTTCTTTCTGTATGTTTGTTTATTTCTGTTGGCCATGCTTGGGCCTTTTAGACTCTTTTTAGCCTGTTGGCTTTTCTGTGATGTTGGATTTTATTGGTGGACATTCTGAGATTGGAACAATGTTATCTGTCGCTTTTATTTTATTATTATTTTTGTTCTGTATCGCATTTGCAAGGACCTCTACTTGGTTATTTCAGACGCTTTACAGACTGGAGCCTCACAGCTTCAAGTCTGAGCGGACTTTTCATGCCTCGCCTCCATTTTAGGGAAGCGGGTCGTGACAGGTTTTATTGGTGGCACATGCAGGTCCACTTGCAACTGCGAATTATCGGAACAACGATAATAATTATAGAACGTCCATTAAATAAATTAAAACATCCAAGTCATGAGCTTTGAGTCTAATTTGTTTCGTTTTCTATGTTATTAGATGGCTGGAAGACGACAGACCCGAGCTGGTGGTGGGCCCGACCGTGAAGCGGTGCCGGATAGAGAGCCCACCAATGCTGAAGTCATGAGGATGATGCATCAGATGATGCAGGTGCATCAGGGCATGCTCCAGAATGCCCCTCGCTTTGAGCTGGGAGCGAAGCAGTTTCGGGAGTTGGGCCAGACCTATTTTGATGTATCTGAAGGACCGTTGGCTGCAGAGGAGTGGATCCAGAATACGGAGGACAATCTGAGGATGTCGAAGAACAACCCGGTTGGATGGGTTGACTTGGTGAAGAAGCAGCTCAAGGATAATGCCTGCAGCTGGTGGGATGCAGAGGAGGAGCTGTTGGTGAGACCTATTCCTTGGGCTACTTTCAAGGCTATGTTCGATGAGGAGTATTTCCCGAAGGCTGCCAGGAGGGAGATGTTGCAGCGATTCATTGATCTGAAGCAAGGGAATCTTTCGGTGGACCAGTATCATCAGGAGTTCACCAGGCTGAGTTGTTTTGCGCCGAAGATAGTGCATGATGCCGAGGAGAGAGCTCAGAGGTTTCTGCAGGGTCTTTCCTTAGACTTGCAGAGCCTGATGTCTTCGTCAGATTTGGAGTCTTATCAGAAGTTGCTGGTAGTTGCGAGGAGGCAGGAGCTGATTGCGAGCCAGAAGAGAGGACAGACTTCTGGAGCTGGGAAGAGGCCTATGGAGCAGGTCAGAGCAGTGGTTAGGCCTGGGTTCAAGCCTAACCAGTCGGTGCAGTTCAAGAGGTCAGGTGGGCCTACTCTGAAGACTTGCCATTTCTGCGGCAAGACTGGTCATATCAAGGAGCAGTGCAGAAGATTTCTGGGCCAGTGCTTGATTTGTGGCGACGTTACGCATTCAGCGAAGGATTGGCGACATGCAAATCAACTGCGGAAAGCACCGGATGGAGTTCAGCAGCAGAGAGCACCGGTACCTGCTGGACGTGGAGCATCCCTTGTTCTGCAAAAGCAGGCTTTTCAGCCGAGGAGGTAGGCTTTCCTGATGACTGCAGTTGAGACTGAGGCTGTGGATGAGGTTATTGCATGTAACCCTCAGTCTAGTTGGTTTTCCTTTCCTTAGTTAATCTTGTTTGTTCGAATGTGTTTGTTTGCTAGAATATATTATGTCTGCTAGAATAGGATTTGATTGTTAGATTGTTTGTTAGGTGTGATTTTGGTTTGCACATTTCCTGCACGAGTCCTCTTCGACTCTGGTGCATCGATGTGCATTATATCCCAGAGCTTCGTGGACAAGCATTCTTTGTCGACTTTCTCTCTCCCCAAGAGTTGGAAAATCGTTACAGGGAATGGCGTGGTCTCAGTGCATCGTGGTTGCAAGTCTTGTCCTTTGGTGGTCTGTGGATATGAGCTTTACGCTGACTTTATTATCCACGACATCATCAACTATGATGCCGTCCTTGGGATGGACTGGGTTGGGAGTTTCTATGCCACGATCGATTGCGGACAGAGGAAGGTGGTGTTCGAGATCCCAAGTCATCCTGTGTTCGAGTTCAGCCGAGGCAGCAGTTCGCTTGGTCCTGTCAGGTTTCGGGCCAAGCCGGTGGAGATCGTTGCCATGCAGATGGAGAGGAATAGACCAGCTGTGGTGAGAGAATTCGACGACGTCTTCCCTGAGGAGATGTCTGGATTGCCGCCCGATCGACTCTTGAGTTTTCGATCGATCTTATTCCGGGAGCGTAGCCCATTTCGAAAGAACCATATCGTATGGCTCCAGCGGAGTTGGAGGAATTGCGTAGGTAGCTGGATGAGCTTTTACAGAAGGGGTGTATTAATCTTAGTGTGTCCCCGTGGGGAGCACCGGTGTTGCTGGTGAAGAAGAAGGATGGTTCGCGTCGTATGTGCGTGGACTACAGGGAGCTGAATGCCGTCACCATCAAGAATCGATATCCATTGCCTCATATAGATGAAATCTTTGATCAGCTTGGAGGATCGAGAGTGTTCTCTAAGTTGGACCTGAGGAGTGGCTATCACCAGCTGAAGGTGATGAAGGAAGATATCCAGAAGACAACATTCAGGACGATGTATGGTCACTACGAGTTCATGGTTATGCCTTTTGGTTTAACCAATGTGCCCGTAGTTTTTATGAACCCGATGAATCTGATCTTCTACGACTTTCTAGATAAGTTTTTCGTTATCTTTATTGATGACATCTTAATCTATTCAAAGTCGGAGGAAGAGCATGCATCGCACTTGAGGACAGTATTGGAAGTTTTGAGGAAGCTTCGTTTGTATGCTAAGTATTCCAAGTGCGAGTTCTGGCTTGATAGGGTTGCTTTTCTTGGGCATGTGGTGTCTGGAAATGGAATATCGGTGGATCCTGTGAAGATTAAGGCTATCAGAGAGTGGCCGGTTCCGTAGTGAGCATCTGAGATCCGAAGTTTCCTTGGGCTTGCTGGTTATTATCGGCATTTCATTAAGGACTTTTCTCAGATTACTGCGCCGATGACTCGATTGACGAGGAAGGATGTGCCGTTTGTCTGGTCAGATGTTTGCGAGAAGGCCTTTACTATTCTGAAGGAGAGGTTGACATCAGCGCCTGTTCTTGCTGTGCCCGATCGGAGTGGAGGTTTCGAGATCTTTTGTGTTGCCCCTGGCAAAGGTCTCGGTTGTGTTTTGCATCAACATGGGCACGTGTTTGTGTATGCTTCTCGTCAGCTTAAGGCTCATGAGAAGAATTACCCGACGCACGATTTGGAGTTGGCTGCAGTCGTATTTGCGATCAAGATTTGGAGGCACTTCTTACTGAGTGAGAAGGTGAAGATCTTCACTGATCACAAAAGCTTGAAGTATATCTTCACGCAGAAGGAGCTCAATATGCGACAGCGTCGATGGTTGGAGCTCATGGCAGATTATGAGATCGACTTGCAGTACCATCCTGGCAAGGTGAATGTGGTTCCGGATGCGCTGAGCAGACTTCCGGCGGTGATGATGTTGACTTCGCAATGGAGGTTACAGCAAGATTTTTACGAGTCTGGTATTGAGATCGTGCTTCCTAGAGAGGCTTCGTCGTTGATGTGATGCAGATACAGTCGACGATCGTGGATCGGATTAAGGCTGGTCAGGCTGGAGATCCGAAGCTGGTGAAGATTCAAGAACAGGTAGAAGCCGGTCTGCGGACTGACTTCTTGATTCATTAGGATGGCTCACTGAGGTATGGAGCCAGGGTGTGTGTGCCAGCTGTGGATATCAGAGAGGAGTTATTGGTTGAGGCACACAGCTCGCCGTATTCTGTGCATCCTGGGGGTACCAAGATGTATCAGGATCTTCGTCTGAACTATTGGTGGCATGGTATGAAGAGGAGTGTGGCACGGAGTGTCGCCAAGTGTTTGGTATGCCAGCAGGTAAAGGCGGAACATCAGTGTATGGCAGGGTTGCTACATCCGCTTCCGATTCTGGAGTGGAAGTGGCAACACATCACTATGGATTTCGTGACTGGACTACCTCGAAGTCCGAAGCAGAATGACGCGATTTGGGTGATCTTGGACCGATTGACCAAATCAGCGCACTTTATTTCTTTCCAAGTAGGACAGTCCACTGAGACGCTAGCAAGGAGATATATGGAGGTAAATTCTTTTACTCTCCATTTTTATTCCCTTTTCCTAGTTTAGATAGTGATGTAATGTGAATCGTGCAGGAGATCGTGCGACTTCACGGAGTCTCCATGAGTATCGTGTCGGACAGAGACACGAGATTCACGTCTCAGTTTTAGCAGAGTCTGCAGAAGAGTCTGGGTACGAGTCTGAGTTTCAGTACCGCGTACCATCCACGGACAGATGGCCAGTCCGAGAGGACGATTCAGCTTTTGGAGGACATGCTGAGAGCGTGCATGTTGGACTTCAAAGGATCTTGGGAGGATCATCTCCATCATGAGGAGTTTGCCTACAATAACAGCTACCAGGCGAGTATTGGCATGGCGACTTTCACCACGCTATACGGGAAGAAATGTCGATCGCCACTGAGCTGGGATGACATTGGAGACATGGAGCTGTTAGGACCAGAGATGATCGTGGAGGCTGTTGATGTTGTGAGGAACATCCGGGAGAAGCTGAGGATCGCGCAGGACCGTTTCAAGCATTGGGCAGATGCTAAACGGAGGCCTTTGGAGTTTCAGCCTGGGGATCACGTATTTCTGAAGTTTTCTCCGAACCGCGAAGTTATCCGATTTGGAAAGAGAGGCAAGCTGAGTCCGATGTACATTGGGCCGTTTGACATCCTGTAGAGAGTTGGAGCGGTAGCTTACCACTTGGCATTGACGCCGTCACTCGAGGGTGTTCATGACGTATTTCACGTATCTCAGTTATGTCGATACATCAGTGATCCGTCCCATGATGTGGATTTCTCAGAGATCACGGTTCGCCCGAATCTTACTTATGATCAGCAACCAGTTGAGATTTTGGATCGACATCAGAAGTAGCTGAGGAATAAGACCGTCGACTTGGTTAGAGTGCAGTGGCGTCATGGTTCCCCTGGGGAGTCCACCTGGGAGTGCGAGGATGATATGAGAGAGCACTTCCCGCACTTGTTTTCGAGCGGTAGTTGATGTTGATTCCGAGGGCGGAATCATTCATAAGGTGGGGAGGATGTCGCAGTCGGTTTCCGATCGTACTTCCTTCGTGCACGTGCTTTTGCCCGTGCATATGTTTATTTCAGACTTTGTTTGTATCTGAACACTATAGTGTGATATGTTGTTATGACCCTCTCGGAGAGTATTAAGTTGTGGATTTATTTTGGAACGTCATTTCACGGGTCGTTCTTCCACGATTTGACTTTGTTTGAAGAGACGTCGCGATTTTCACTTTTGTCGTGAGGCCTTTTTATTTTTAGTTTCGTCCCTCGAAGTTGAAATTGTGATCCGTCTTCATAGTTACGTTTCTCCTGTCCGTGCGGTCACCCCAGTATTTATTTCACAATTTTTGGGTTTCGTTTGACCTACTTTCACTTTTTGCTCAGTTTAGATATTGATTAAACCCTAAGTTTCACATGGCACATATCCCCTATTATTTAATAATAAACCTTATATCATCCAATGTTGACTTAGCCAGCCATTTCTTCATTAGCCGCACCCACGCATGAGAGAGAGAGGGTAGGAGAATTTGGGTTTTTATAATATTATAATAACAATTTTTAAAATCCCTAACAAACCATAACTTATACCCTAGACCTAGTTTTTCCCCCCACGTTTTCCGCCCTACCCTATCCCACGTGACCAAGCCTTAGCCTATAAAATATTAACCTAGGTTAACTATTTTTCACAGCACAACTCATATAGTCGCCGCAACCCCTCGTTTTTCCTTTCGCACGCAACAAACCCCGGCATTCCTCAGCCCGTAGCCGCCGCCGACTGGCCATCACCCTCGCCCCAACCTTCCACCGTTTCCTGCGCCATCGTGGGACCCCCTAACTGCCGCTGCACCGTCGGAAAGGCTCCAGGAGACGTAGAAAATTCGCAGCAGCAGCAGCGACGGCCGTAACTGCCGCTGTTGCCGCTGCTGCACCGCCGTGGGGCCTTGTCCGCCGCGGTCGACCCACAGGCCTCTTCTGCGCCTCCGTGGACTACCCTCCGACCGTTGAAACTCTGAAACAGTAAGCCCCCTAGCTGTTTTGCGATTCCTACGACGTCACGACGTGTCGTTTCCCCTCTTCACCGCCCTCACACTGTTGGGTCCTTCCGACAGCCCTCTACCTCTCCTATAGGTGTTTCTCGACGTCACTATCATCCGCTACGATGCTCAACGTTGTAGTCTTCATGTACATCGACCCGTTCGTCCCTGTTCATCGTTACGGCTTCCCGTGAGCCGTAGATCTACTACCGATCACTTTGCTCGCTGTTTGGAATCTATTCGCTGATCACGTCGCTGTTCAAGGATTGGCGAGCGAGGAATCTAATTTTGTAATCTGGATTAGGAGCGCTTTCTATTAGTCCAACCTCTGGCGTCGCTACCCGACGTCAGTGTAGCTCTCGCGTCGTGTAAGGGTAATTTTCTGAACACTTAAGACCCCCCAACCCATGCAAGCTAATCAATATAAAATCGGTATTTTAATTGTTTGCTAAATCACTAATGAAGATAATTTAAATTGGGACTGTAGGCTGGTGGATCCGAGCACGTAGGTAGATTGGACTGATTGGACGGTATTTTCAGAACAGCTGATTGCAGGCAAGTGAAACTTGCCAATTTGTGCTTTAGGCCATGTTTTAGGCCATTGCCCGTTTTTAGCGTAAAAGAGACTAGGCGACGAAATGATACTCGCCTATACGCAACTTTAAGATCTAGCTTGACAATGAAGCTAGATCTGTCACCCTGCCATATCATTTATGCATTTTTGCCTGTCACGTTTAAATTCCTTATCTGTATGCTCTTTACTTTCGCTATGCCATGCCTGTCACGTTTAATTTCCTTATCTGTACGCACATTAATTGTACCCATGCCATGCCATGCATCCTAATGTCAAATACATGCTTGAATGTTGCATTCGTAGCACACGCTACTTGTACTTGCTTGTTGAGGCTAGGCACCTGCGTTGCAGGCACAACCCTATGCCAAATACACTTCCTGGCTCGTGATCCAAAAGCGGGCTACATGTGTTGGTCAAAAGCCAATGCCTGATTACACGTGGAGGGGTAGGGTTAAGCGACCACTCAGCTTAGAAGTATGCCAGATCAGCAACTTCAGCTGTAAGGCGTAAACTCTGGGATTGGGGTAGGGTTACGTGACCACTCAGTGTAGAAGTGTGCCCGTATAGCCACTTCAGCTGTAAGGCGTAAACTCTATGCACGACGTGTTTACTTGTCTTGTAAATCCATGTGAAAGTTTAGTAGCTTTGCTGCCCTTGCCATGTCATACTTGTTGCACTTTATTACTTGTTGCATTCATAACTTAAACTGCCATGTCATTGCATACCTTTAGAACTGCTAGGTTGTTTCCTTTTTTTAGTTTCCTTGCACAAGTCTCTTGTAGACTTGCTGATGATCACTCCATATTTTATACCTTTTTTCTGCATGTTTGCATGCCGTTTTGATCGCCCATATCACGTTTTTCATGATTATTCGACAATATTGCGATGCTTTTCACTATTTCTTGTTTTTGTCGTATTTCAGGAAATATGGAGCGATTTGGAACGAATTCGAGATCAAGGGATTTGCAAGCGCTTAGGAGTGTTACCCACGGCTCATTTGAGGGCTTATCAGCGATGGAGGATGAGCGAAAGAAGAAGGAATTCAATAGGAGCAACAAGGAGGCAAAAAGAAGAAGAAACAGACATTTTAGCATATCACTCGGCCGAGTATAACAACCACTCGGCCGAACAAGAAGTCCCACTCGGCCGACCAGAACGGATACGCACACGGATTTTTCAGCGTATACTCAGCCGAACGAAGAAAGCCTACTCGGCCGAGTGAGAAATCTCACTCGCCCGAGTGGTACAGGGAAATTGTCTAGAGAAAGGCCAGAGACACTGGAATTTTCAGAGATCCTGACGAAGCCCCACTCGGCCGAACGATATACCTACTCAGCCGAATGAATAAGTCTACTCGGCTGAGCCATCCCCCGAAGACAGACCCTGAAACATCCGAAGTTACTGTTTTTTTACAGGGTTTGTCACTCGGCCGAGTGACAAGGGTCACTCGGTCGAGTGACCCGCTTCGCCTGCTGCTAGGGTTGCGATTTCTGGGCTGCGCAGGGGCAGTTTGGTCATGATTTTTTGGATGATTTTAGAGGGTATTTAAACCCAGTTTTTGCCCTAGTTTAGAGAGCTTTTGAACAATTAATTTTTAGACTTTCTTTTAGGATTTTGACGGCTACTCTTTGTGAAATCTCAGCTGGAGATCGTCGGCGAATACATTGGTTTGTCTATTCCTATTAAAAACTTGATTTTTATGCATTATTTCTCTTTTGCAATGAATTGTACCGTTATTATTATTGATTTTTCTGATATTTGCATAATGTCTAGTGAGTAGTGCCGTCGTCCTAGGGCGTAGGGATGAACCCTATGGACCCTATTTCTAAATTGTGATGAATTTGTAGAATTGTTGCTAGAATTGATTAGGGTTAGGTTGTGATTGATTTATTACGGATAGCTAGGAATTCATATCGATTGGGATTTGCAAGAGATTGGATCCCAATTAATAGGTAGTCCTAGATATTCGATTTAGATTGACAATTGGATTTCTCTATGTTTGGTTTGCAAGAGATTGGACTAAAGCTAGGATTTTTAATTGTGATTCTATACTAATATCCGTTTGCAAGAGATTGGACGGATAGGAACTATTATAACCTAGGTCGTAGCTCGAGTTTGCACGAGAGTGGGCTCGGGATATGATTGAACAATGATGTCGTTCTTCACGCTAGCGGCTTAGGCTAGGGTTTGCACGAGAGTGGGCCATATCCTAGGTTCGCTATAGACCGACAATAGCGCAAGAGCGTGAGCTTGGTTCTACATTAAGTTGAGACTAGTTCACCTATATTCAAGCTTAGCAACAATGAAACTTACGAATCACAAGGATGAGAGACGGTCCGTAGTGGGGATTCCCTATCCCTAGACGTTTTATTAAATTGATATTTCTCTTGATATTTGAACAATTATGATTGTTATACCCCAAACTATTCTCGATTCTCTTGATAGCTACGTGATTGGAAAGAGACACAGTCATTTGTTCCTCCCTGAGTTCGATACCCGCTCGCCGCTACACCGTGCGCTTGCGGTAAAACTACAAGTCGTTTTTCAAGTGTACACTCGGACGCGATCAAGTTTTTGGCGCCGTTGCCGGGGAGGTGACAGTGTTTTATTTTCGCTACTTAGCTATTTCTTCTTGTTTTATTATTTTTATTTTTACTCCTCTATCATGCTAACAATTCCATTGAAACTCTGTTTTTCTTTGCATGTACACGAGATCGACTGCGGATCCAGAGGATATAATATTTGATCCGGAGATCGAGCGTATTGAGAGGAGGATCAGAGCCGAGAAGAGACTCAATATAGAGGATAATTGTCTGAACCGTCCAGAGACACCGAAAGAACTAGCGGCACGTATGGTGAGGATTATATCCATCAGAGATATGCTTCGGCCAAAGACTTTCTCCACTACTTCTTCCATCGCTATGCCGAAGTTGGCGGCGGATAAGAATTTTGAGCTCAAGATGGGATTAGTGGTCTTAATGCAACAAGACCCCTTCCATGGGAACTCCCAAGAGAATCCACATTATCACCTCCAGCTATTCTTGTCCAAGTGCGCCACCTTTCAAATGCCGGGTGTTTCCGCCGATGTGATCCGTTTGAGACTCTTTCCCTTCACCCTCAGAGACAAAGCTCTATATTGGTTGAGGACGCAGGCAGAAGGGATATTCACTACTTGGGATGAGTTGGCTAGTGCTTTTGTTGGTAAATTCTACCCGCCATCTAAGACAGTGAAGATTAGGAGCGCACTCATGTCCTTTAAGCAAGGACCACAAGAGACCCTATACGAGGCATGGGAGCGCTTTAAGGATCTACAGCATCAATGCCCCCATCACAGCATAGAAGCATGGGAGCTAGTTCACAATTTTTATAATGGACTCCAACTGGGCACTAAGAAAATCATAGATGCAACCGCCAACGGAGCCATTCTTTCCAAAACACCGGATGAAGCTACGGCCCTATTAGAGGAGATGGCCTCTAATAATCAACAATGGGGCAACGAGCGAGGGAAATCTTCCACCTCCTTGAAGCCAACGAGCATATATGAGGCCAAGGCCGTAGCAGAGCTTTCTAATAAGTTCGACTCTCTCCACAAGGTAGTGGAGAGATTGGAGAAGTATATCACCGAGCCGCATGGAGCTCCTTCTACATCTACGACGGGGAGCAATATGAGTGATTGGCAAGACCAATCTTAAGCTATGTTCGTAGGAGGAGAGCATGGAGCGGGAGCCTTGGAACAAGTGCAATATGTTGCGGGGAACTCCGGTTATTGGGCCAACCCGGCCGCAAGGAACCATCCGGAATTTTCGTATGCAAATAATGAAGGGGCTCTAAACCCGCCGCCGCCGCAACAAACTCAAGCTAGGCCTCCACCTCCACAACCTCAATACCAACCGAGGGGGCCACCGCAACAAAGTTACCCGCCTAGGCAACAGGCGGGACCGTATAGGCCACCCGGTTATAACCAAGGCTGGAGAGCTCTAAACCCACCACAAGCTCAACCATGATCGGATCATGAAGCTAGGGTGGATGAATTCATAGTGGAGCAAAGAAAAATCAATGCTAGGTTGACGGCACAACAAGATTCGCTAAATACCGTCGCCGCACAACTTGGAGAGCAACTTGCGTTGCTAAACAAAAACACTCAACAATTGCCGGCTCAACCGGAGCCCAATCCATGGAGCAATATCGGTCACATAAATGCGGTAGTGGCGGTACAACTAGGGGCGGGAGGGATACCACTCCTGCCATGGTCCAAACTAAGGAGCCAGTGGAAGAGATTTTGAACGACAAAGAGCCGGCTATTGAAGATGAGAGCACGAAAGAGCTGCAAGAAGTTGGAAATTCTGAAATAAGGTAGCCTAATGAGGAGCGCACCTACATGCTGCCGATTCCCTTTCCACAACGGTTGGCGAGAGCCAAAATAGAGAAGAGGCTCGCCAAGTTCCTTGAATATTTGAGGGGAGCAAGCCTCAACATACCTTTCTTGGATGCTATAGTGGAGATCCCATCGTATGCAAAGTTCTTGAAGGACTTAATATCGGGAAAGAAGAGGAAGGAGAAAATAATGCTTGCCGAACAAGGAACTTGGTTCACCCGGAGGGAAAAGGAGCCCGCGAAGTTCAAGGATCCCAGAAGCTTCCGCATCCCATGCACACTTGGAGGAGTCCCATTGCAAAAGGCCTTAGTTGACTTGGGAGCAAGTGTGAGCCTAATGCCCCTTAGCATGTTCCGAAAATTGAATACGGGGACCGACTTGAAGCCAACCGACATGAGAATACAACTAGCGGATGGTCGGGTTACTAGGCCGGTGGGGATCGCGGAGGACATTCTGCTTCATATTTTGGGAGGGATATGCTTGTCTTGTGACTTTGTTGTTATGGACATTAAGGAGGAGGGCAACACTTCACTTATACTTGGACGCCCGTTCTTTGCCACCGTCGACGTTATAGTCGACGTGAGAGAAGGTACATTATCCTTGAATATCGGGAACATCGAGGTTGAGCTCCATATATCCAAAGCCATGAAGCATATGCCCTACCAAGAGGAGTTGGACTATATGGACCTCCTTGATGAGGTAATCAACGAAGCCATTCCGCACTCCATCGGCGCTCTCCATGATGATGGCCTTGAAGAAGGCCAAACTTCTAGCATTGAAGAAAATTTGGAGGACACTCCAGATAGCTCTACGGCCGATGATAAAGACGACGTTGATGTCGCAAGGATAAGGGAGCTTTGCAAGCTCTCAACGGCCAACAATTCGAAGAAAGCTCCACCGAATAGAAGATCGGTGTCACCGTTGAGGAAGAAGATTGGTTCTAGCTCAAGCTTGGGGGACTTATCCCCCAACCCTACCCATAATGAGGGGACGCCGAGGAAAGCCCACAAGCATCAACAACCAAATCCAAGTAGCCTTCCCGGCAAGTTTGATGGGTGTATCTCGCATGCGTCCAACATTACGCGCTAAACGAAAATCATAAGGGGTCGAGCTCATGACCTTAAACGAGCGCTTATCAGGAGGCAACCCGATGGTTTTATATCATTTTTAGTTGATTTTCATTTTCATTTTGGTTTTTTCTTAGTGTTTAGAGTCTAGTGTCTATAAAAATCGTGACAACGGGCTCTATTTTTATTGACAGGAGATGGAGAACGAGAGATCATTCATATAGAGGATGACTAAGGCAAGGGAGAGTGCTTCAGGAACGCGCTCAAGCCTCAGGAGAAGGCAATGACTGACTGGAGGAAGAAAAACAGAGAATATAGTGAAAACAGAGAGCCGCTGTAGAAAACAGGATGCCACTCGATCGAGTAACATATGTCACTCGGCCGAGCAAAGACTCCATTCGGCCGAGTGGAGTGCAGATCAGGGAAGATCGTTCTGACCAACTCTCTGTTATTTTTTTTGATTTAAAGTATAATTTGCCACTCGGGCGAGTGACTTATCACTCGGCCGAGTGAATCAGATATCATGCACGCTCTAAAAATTGTCAAGTGGCTAAGCCACTCGGGCGAATGGAACTTATCCATTCGGCCGAGTGGGAAAAGCCATTTGGCCAAGTTGTAACTTGTGTGAAATAATTTCGAAATTTTATCGCATGTCCCACTCGACCGAGTGAACTCTTCACTCGGTCGAGTCGTAACATTCCTATATATATGCGTTACGGCTGTGTGAATTTCGAGAAAGCCAAAACCCCCAAAATTCCGCCCAGCGACCGAGCCCCTTCAGTTCCTAAGGTCCGAATCGCTTCTCCCCTCACCCCGCCGCCGCACGCCGGCCGTGTCGCCCACCGCCGACCGGCGCCGACATCGCCCCGCCGCCGCACGCCACCAGTGTCATCCTCCCCCGCCGCCGGTCACCCACATTTCGCCCGAAACTCGATTTTCTCCTCCATTCTCCCATTTCGTATGCCCATTGCGCCCCAAACTCAAATCAACTCCTATATGTATCTGTTATCCCCTACCTCACCCCATGTATATTGATTATCATTCGCTGATTTTATTGTTTACGTTTTAGGTTAGCTTAGTGGAGCTTGGGGGAGCTTTTGGATGCACTCGGAGCCTCACGGAGGAGGCGTTCTTTGCACACATCAGATTTTGCTCCCGCGTCGTGCTCAGGTATACTCGTTCCATCATCTAGCACTTTGCATTTTTACTTGGGTAGTGGGCACGTCTCGCGGCACATATGCCGCCTCGCCTTAGACCACGCACGCGGGAGCCCGCTTCCAAGCGGAAGAAGTCAGGTGATCCTGGCTCCTCTTCCGCTAGGGCGGACTCCCCTCCACCTAGCCTACCACCACCTACTCAGCCGCCTCCTACCGATCCCATTCCACCACCTGCACAGCCTGCCCCCGCGTTCGATGCGATGGGGATTACGTTTCGGGATGACGCCCAGCGCGCCAGATTCAATCATATCGCCCATCACTCGATCATACCCACTAGGTTTGCGCACCTCGCCGACTTTGAGCGCCTAGGGGTTCTAGAGGGGCCACTCTAGTTGTACGACAACGTGGGGTGGCGTGATTTCTTGTCGGTGTCGACGGACACTTATATCCGCCCGACACTAGAGGTCCTTAGCTCTATTGAGCGGACCGCTGTAGGATGCTCATTTTGCCTGATAGATCAGGAGTGCTAGGTCACTCTTGACATGCTCCGAGCATTCTTTCAGTGGCCCGCTGTCCCTGACCCAGACCGCGCTTACGCTCCCACGCACATCCCACCCCCGTCGTTCGACACCCACGCTTTCTGGACCCGGATTACAGGATCACCCCTTGCCTTTGACCCTAGTAGGGCCAAGGCCTCTGCCGTCCTCCACCCGTGCCTCCGCATTGCACAACGCCTTATAGCGACCACTTTTCTTGCGAGGTACGAGTCCGGGACGTTGTCGACACCAGAGCTCTACATGCTCTATGTGATGACACGTCCCAGGGTTTTTGATGGAGCTGACGTTCTGGTCCCCGCTGTAGAGATTGATATCACCAGTTGGTACATCGACCGTATCATTATTTCTGTCGGCGCTCGGACGCCTATTTGCTGCGGCGGTCTGATTACCCTCTTGGCTCTATTATGCGGAGTCGACATACCTGCTGACCTGCTTCGACCACCGGGCCCCACTTCACTTTCGATAGAAGTTATGGCCCGGATGAGGATGCTGCGTCCTCATGGTCGTCAGCACTGGGTGTGGCTACACGGTCCTTTCACTGCTGATTAGATGATTCTCCAGAGCCCTGCTCGGACTCATATAGGACCCACGGGTGGAGATTGGATTCCAGTGATGGATCTCCTCATCCCCGTCCCTTACGTACTAGAGCCCGAGGGTGCTCAGCAGGAGCCCCTCATTCCACCCAAGGACCCCGTTATCCATCAGCCTGCACATGACCCATCTGCACCTCCCGACACCTCTGTCCACACTTCTGTCAGTGTCGGGAGCACTTTTGCTGAGTCCTCGTCCACCACTGCCACCACCTCTGTGCCCATTTCTGTCGATCCCATTTCCGCTGCTAGCCCTGAGCGTCCCACTACCATTTTAGAGAGCAACGAGACCTCCTTTACCGCCGCAGTAGCGGTCCTGTCCTCACTTTTGTTCACGGCCACCCCAGCCGTTGACCCGTCTGTCCCTACTGTCGATGTTTTCTCTGAGAGCGTCGTGACGTCTGTCCCCACTTTTGTGTCACTGACCTCTATGCGTGCCTCGTCGTTTGTTTTCACTCCAGCTTCTGCTGATGCCCCTTCCTCGTCTACCTTGCCTGCATCTCAGCCTCACACAGAGGCTGAGCGACACTTAGCGAGCACAGCACCGGAGCACCACCCCATAGCTGTACCCATCCTTTACGGTGGCCGTGTGAGACAGCCCCGTTCTTCACCTATTCGACCTGTTCGACCCTCTGCTCCACCTCCCCCCGACGCCCTAGTTCAGAGCATTCGTACTCTTGAGGGGGCAGTTAGTGGACTCAGAGGAGACTTTAGGGCTCTCTCTGCCACCGTCAGTGCAGTCTAGACCCGCGTCGCCATACTTCCTAGTATTCAGGCTTGCCTGAATCAGATTCTTGCGTGTCTACCCCTGCCACCTACACCCATCCAGCAGCCACCACGCCCGCCGCCACCTCCGCCACAGGACGGTGCTGGTGCACCCCCACCCCCTTAGGCACACACTGGATGCCTTCCACATTTTTGCTGTCGATACGCTGGATACTTTATGTGAGCCTGCTGATTTTGTACCCCTCCTCCACACACTGTTTTATTCACATTTTGGTCCTATCTGTCTTTATCTGTTTGGGAGAGAGGTAGTACTTTTTGGGGACACTCATATCTGCACTATTTTGATCCTTCATGCATCACCCGCATTCTCATATCATTTTCTTTCATTTTTTTCCATTATGCATACATCCTCACCCACCCCACCCACATTTTTTCTCTCGGTGTGCCACACTTTGCACATTGAGGACACTGTGCACTTTAGCTTGGGGGAGTGAGTTCTCACACTTTTCATTTTTTGTCGCCTTTTATTTTTATTTTTCTCTCATTTCTTCGTTTTTACCCCCATTTTCACCCACTTTTTTCTTTATTATCATGCATCACGTTTTTTCTATTTCTTGAGTGTGCTGCATTGTACAGTAGTAGTTTTCATTTCCTTTTTATCCTTATTTCTTTCATCTTTTTGCTAGAGATGAATTTTCTATGATGATGATGACGTGGTGCTAGCTTATCTCTATATGCATATTACTTTGTCATGCCATAGTTTTTATTTCAGATATCATATGCTGTGTTTTGCTATGCATTTGAGATAGTAACCCGCACTTTCATGTATGCATATGGATGAAATTCTTTTATTAGCTGAACCTGATAATTTATATGTATACTCTTCGTAGAAAACACACCAAGCTTCACACATTGATTGCTTATATCTGGAGTACTGCTTTCCTTTCTTATATCACTTCTTATTGCATGAAAATTGTACGCTTCACTTTCAGGTTGAATGAATGTATGTTAGGTTGATGTAACTGGACTAGTTTACTTTCTGAGATTAAACTGAGTAGATTACATTACTCTGCTGAAAGTTGTCGTGCACATCATATAGAGTGAACCGAGTGTTACATATATTTCTTTCTCCACATATCTTAAGCATTATTTCCATACTTATATTCATTGGTGAATCTCCCTTTAGCGATTCTATCATTGGCATTTTCCCCGCCATTAAATTCCATGCTCCAATTCCCCAAAATCAAAAAGAAAAAATATATGAATATCTTTCTATCTTTTGATTTGGGATCTCAGATGTATTTATGCATTAAAAAAAGAGAGAAAAAAGAAAAAAAGGGAGAAAAGAAGCTTATACATGGTCCCATATCATACTCTTTCTCTCTTTCTTCCCTCTTTTGTTTTTATTTTTATTGGAGCTCCAATAATGGGGAATGTACTTATTGATTTACTTATGCCACCACGCTTATAGATAAGCTTGGGGGAGAGGATCCAATGATGTGTGAGAGAGTGACTACTTGACTGTGCATGACAACCTAAGCTTGGTAATTTTCTATACTCGGTGAGATTACTAAAAGTTTTACGAAATCCAGGAATTGAAACTTAGCATGCATTTCACGAAAACAACACCTTTCTATTCTTATTGATCCATGATGTGTGATATCTCTTATACTCCAAATAGAAAGCATTCAATTGAAAAGTGTGTGGTCTATGATTATGTATACCGCTTTAGATGCTTCAGACGATGTTAATTCTAGAACGATTCCATATTTCATACTATTTTGCTATTCTCGGGTTTCCTATTTTGAATGCATCCTTATATCATGATATCGAGATAAAAATATTTGCATGTGTTTTATATTCGCAGTATGCTATATGAGTAAGCAAGGCCCACGTCCTGAGAAAATGATCTAGCACCTCTCTCTTTGCTTTCTTTCTTTATTTTCTATCTCTTCCGTTTTTTCTTTTTATTATTTTTCCCGTCGGGTTCGCCTTTTACTTATCTTCCTCGAGGACGAGTAAGAGGTAATCTTGGGGGATTTTGATCACTCCATATTTTATACCTTTTTTCTACATGTTTGCATGCCGTTTTGATCGCCCATATCGCGTTTTTCATGATTATTCGACAATATTGCGATGCTTTTCACTATTTCTTGTTTTTTGTCGTATTTCAGGAAATATGGAGCGATTTGGAGCGAATTCGAGATCAAGGGATTTGCAAGTGCTTAGGAGTGTTACCCACGGCTCATTTGAGGGCTTATCAGCGATGAAGGATGAGCGGAAGAAGAAGGAAATTAATAGGAGCAACGAGGAGGCAAGAAGAAGAAGAACCAATCATTTCAGCATATCACTCAGCCGAGTATAACAGCCACTCGGCCGAACAAGAAGTCCCACTTGGCTGACCAGAAAGGATACGCACACGGATTTTTCAGCGTATACTCAGCCGAACGAAGAAAGCCTACTCGGCCGAGTGAGAAATCTCACTCGCCCGAATGGTACAGGGAAATTGTCCAGAGAAAGGCCAGAGACACTGGAATTTTCAGAGATCCTGACGAAGCCCCACTCGGTCGAACGATATACCTACTTGGCCGAATGAATAAGTCTACTCGGCCGAGCCATCCCCCGAAGACAGACCCTAAAACATCCGAAGTTACAGTTTTTTTACAGGGTTTGTCACTCGGCCGAGTGACAAGGGTCACTCGGCCGAGTGACCCGCTCCGCCTGCTGCTAGGGTTGCGATTTCTGGGCTGCGCAGGGGCAGTTTGGTCACGATTTTTGGGATGATTTTAGAGGGTATTTAAACCCAGTTTTTGCCCTAGTTTAGAGAGCTTTTGAACAATTAATTTTTAGACTTTCTTTTAGGATTTTGACGGCTACTCTTTGTGAAATCTCAGCTGGAGATCGTCGTCGAATACATTGGTTTGTCTATTCTTATTAAAAACTTGATTTTTATGCATTATTTCTCTTTTGCAATGAATTGTGCCGTGATCATTATTGATTTTTCTGAGATTTGCATGATGTCTAGTGAGTAGTGCCATCGTCCTTGGGCGTAGGGATGAACCCTATGGACCCTATTTCTAAATTGTGATGAATTTGTAGAATTGTTGCTAGAATTGATTAGGGTTAGGTTGTGATTGATTTATTACGGATAGCTAGGAATTCATATCGATTGGGATTTGCAAGAGATTGGATCCCAATTAATAGGAAGTCCTAGATATTCGATTTAGATTGACAATTGGATTTCTCTATGTTTGGTTTGCAAAAGATTGGACCAAAGCTAGGATTTTTAATTGTGATTCTATACTAATATCTGTTTGCAAGAGATTGGACGGATAGGAACTATTATAACCTAGGTCGTAGCTCGAGTTTGCACGAGAGTGGGCTCGGGATACGATTGAACAATGATGTCGTTCTTCACGCTAGCGGCTTAGGCTAGGGTTTGCACGAGAGTGGGCTAACTTAAATACATGTGAATACACATGCAATACTTTTACATCCATGCAAACACATACCCACCTATACACATATGTATATATACAAACAACTACCCATGCTTAACCTCATGGAGCTCTTTACATTGAGTTTCCTAATACCAGGGTTTTACCCTAAGGCTGATCATCTACCCACCTTAGGATACATCTACCCCTATAGAGCATTACCCGTACTATCCTTACGCACGCCGCAGTGCGGAGACCTGCATATGCCACCAACTGTAACGACCCGGTCTCCGGGATACCCGATAAGTACGAATCCGTATCAGGTATTCCCGAAGAGGCGAGTGTTACGTAGAAAGAAAGCAAAGAAGAGAGTAGGAAGAACACCGCAGGTACTACGCACGTGCTGGGAAGTACAAGTAAAACTCCATCACAGATAAAAACACTGAGAAAATAACAAAAGTATAATATTCCATTTTATTGATACATGGATACATCTTATACATACACCACCATCTTCATATTCACAACTCTAAGTACAAAAGTCCACCCAAAAAGAAACACCAAAAAGTACAAGTCTCTCATCATACCCCTCACCACCCAATACTACAACTGATCACCAACTCCGAAGCTCCAGCCGCTATCTCCAACCTCCAACTCACATGACCTGAAAGTCAACGGGGACACGTCAACGCGTGATCCAGTAGAAACTCCTAACACTCTAGCAGAACCCAGTTTTAGAATTGGTCTGTCTATCTAGGGAGGGTACTCTAACAAGTAAGGTTCATGGTGCGTAAAAGTAATCACATTCCAACATGCGAACCTAGTTATGAGAACATGCAAAAACATGCATATGAAACTATATTATGAAATGCAGCTATTGAAAGGAAGCGTAAGAACATGTTACCATGGGACAATAGCATTAAAGTAAACAAAAATAAGGAGACAAGAGATAACAACATTTATAAATTAAAGACAACTACTATAAGTTGTTGATTCACATATTTGGAACCCGTGTAAACCGTAGGACGCTAAGGAGGCGGACTTCACCCAGGGTGGGTGAAAAAGTGGTACCACAACCAGCGACACGAGCACTGGAGGGGCCTCTCGTAACTCTCCGTACCCGAACGGAACAAGGTATGGGAGTGAGACAAACTCGGTTTTTCTGTCGGACAAACGGAGCAAACCATCAATTACCGTCATGATGCATCACGAGTACACCAGCGGCCTCTTCAACCCTTTCAACTCGCCCTTCTGGGAGTGATACAACGGGTGAGAATTCATATCATATGTCCGCTCCTTAACTCCTAAAGTTTACCCGTTTTCCCCCAAACCCGTGTCACCCTCCTTTAGGAGGACTGATACATTCCTCATTCTCACTCTCAGTTTTCAAGATATTACTTCGTTTGTCAACGAATCATCTAGCGGACTTGAATACCGCTATAACCAACTTTTAACAATATCATCATCATCATCATCATCATCATCATCATCATCATCTCAATTAAAGAATTGCATGGAATATCATCACAAACTCATTGTTATGAACATACTAATGTGAGCACAAAAGCATAAACAAATTGAACTTAAACGTTATTAACATAACGAATATTTCATGAACCATCTTCATAATTACATGTATCAAGAGCATGTCATTGAGAACATGATTAGCACAAACAAACTTAACTTCAAACAAAACTCCACCATAATAAGTACTAAGCAAAATTAGCATTTGAATCTGTCAAAACTGTTACAGCAGAAAGAATATCACTTTTAGCCTATCTACAGTCAGAATTGGTGTCTGCTCCCTTCACGAAAGTTGTAGATATGGGTGTTTTCCTTTCACTGACCAATTTTCATAAGCTCAGTTGACATATGTGATTTATGGTGGATTGTCTCCTAACAGGTATAATTTCAGCATTCTGAACCAGAAACTGAGTTCAGTTCAAGTCCATTTTTCTAATAGTTACAGACAGAATTAAAATTTATAAAAATCACAGATTGAAGATCTTGAAGTCAGCTTTCCAACGACATCAATATCATAATATTTTATAAAGTGTGCATGGAGTTCTACTCGTTTTACTGAAAGGTGTCAAAACTGTCTAAAAACAGACCAGTTTTAGAAACTGAGTTTTTACCCTAGCATTCAGTCCGAATTTGCAAAACTTGTAAACGTGAAAGTTATTAAGGACTACAATATGAGTAACATATATTTTTTTCATGCATTTCTATGTAGCCAATTAAGTGCAGCAAGCTAACAAAGTTTCAGCCAATTCTGTGTAAATTCCAGAATTTTGTTCATCTAGCTAATTCCACATAACATATTAACATAAATGGAATTCCTAATCCTAAAACTAAATCCTACTATAAGTGAAAGGAATTTCTACCTCCAAAGTCCTCCAAACTTTCTTTGGCCCTTCTTAGTCCTTGAAGAATTCTTGGGCCTCCTTCTTCAATTTCCTATCTTCAAGCTCCAAATAGGCTTCTAAAGATGGATTTGGGATGATTTTTGAGATGAATTTTGATGGAGGAATGATGAGGAATGAGAGGGGTGCTTGGAAGAGTTCTTGGTGGAGAGAAAAATGAAGCAAATGAGTGAAAGAGGGGGAGACAAAATTTTGGCCAGAATTGGGAAGGAGAGGGAGAGTGAGAGAATGTGGGATTTTCTTGTTTTTTTTTGTTTTTTCTTTGCCTAGATTTTAGGTCTCCCTAAAACCCTCTCATCCTTTCATTTAGTCAAAGTCTAAGCCATGTGTCTCCTTCTTAATTAGCAAGATGACACCTAATAAGCTAAGGTGTCATGGTAAAACAATTTTGGAATTTGTATTTTGCAAAAATAAAAATACATGTTGAAATAC
Source organism: Scilla litardierei (assembly GCA_030789695.1). NCBI lineage: Eukaryota > Viridiplantae > Streptophyta > Magnoliopsida > Asparagales > Asparagaceae > Scilla > Scilla litardierei. The sequence goes on along the minus strand of CM061142.1, from coordinate 750,269,892 downwards.
CATATACACCATAAATACAAGTATTCATCCAAATACTCCTATTTACTAATTCAAAAGATGAGTTTAAAATCTTTTAAAAATAATTCCTACACCAAAATATTTAAAGAAAAAATACGAGAATACTTCCAATACGCATTTACGCCAAAATACGTATAAATACGCGTACATATGGAAACGGGGTATTACAGTGGGCCCTATCCTAAGTTCGCTATAGACCGGCAATAGTGCGAGAGCGTGAGCTTGGTTCTATATTAAGTTGCGACTAGTTCACATATATTCAAGCTTAGCAACAATGAAACTTACGAATCACAAGGATGAGAGACGGTCCATAATGGGGATTCCCTATCCCTAGACGTTTTATTAAATTGATATTTCTCTTGTGACTGTTATACCCCAAACTATTCTCGATTCTCTTGATAGCTAGGTGATTGGAAAGAGACACAGTCATTTGTTCCTCCCTGAGTTAGATACCCGCTCGCCGCTACACCGTGCGCTTGCGGTAAAACTACAAGTCGTTTTTTGGGAGTACACTCGGACGCGATCAGCTGACATGTGCCCTCATCTCTTTTGCGTGTCGCATGTTAGTTGCCGAGCCAGACTCCGTTGCTGAGGAAGAGGTGTTTGTTGATGTTGAGCCTGGGTCCACTGTTGACGTGCAGTACGAGGACACCGGTGACCAGTCATAGAGACTTCTTTTGGTGTTACTTTCTGCTTAGTTCTTGTTAGGTTGTTGGTGCGTAGCGCCCTTTTTTTCTGTACGTTTGTTTATTTCTGTTTGCCATGCTTGGGCCTTTTAGACTCTATTTAGCCTGGTGGCTTTTCTGTGATGTTGGATTTTGTTGGTGGACATTCTGAGATTGGAATAATGTTATCTGTCTCTTTTCTTTTTTTTTATTTTTGTTCTGTATCGCATTTGCAAGGACCTCTACTTGGTTATTCCAGACGCTTTACAGACTGGAGCCTCACATCTTCAAGTCTGAGTGGACTTTTCACGTCTCGCCTCCATTTTAGGAAAGAGGGTCGTGACACTAGCATCCCATAGGCCCGATATTCCGGTCGATGCCCAGTACGCTAGGTCTACCCTGTTTCGGACGGTGGGCATTCCCATGTCCATTCACCTTCCGCAACTGGAGCATTAAGGCCACAATGATAACTCCCAATATTTCGTCCAAGCCGTTCCCACGCGCTAGGACTCGATGTCAATGCTAGGGGTTTGAGCTGTGGCTAGGGAGTCAACCGCCAAGTTTATTCCCCTTTGCCCCGACGGTCAGAGACGGTCTTTCTCCCGCCAATGACAATGAAACGCCCCCGCGTAACCCTAATGGCCAATATGTCGAATGTCATTTCTAGCAATACATCAAAGCAGATCTTGACTGGACAGGACACCGGACCCCAATCCCCAGCACATCTAGTGTGTTGACGTACGAATTGGACTCAGGTGGCTAGAAATTCCCATTGACACATTCCATCTAACACATAGCATGCAATCAAGTCAAATGTAAATTTCCAAGCATCAATCCTACTCTAACCCGTATTAGGGTTCATCAAATACTACTCAATGGTGAAGAACATAAAAACAAGCAACAGAAAAAACATACAAACGTTCACCATCAAGCAAAATAAATACAACACAAAACAATGAAAATGAGAGAAAGAAATACTTATCTTGCAATTGAATCACAAATCCTTTACAAGATTTATTGAAGTAGAAAACCTAATTTAACCTAACCTAAAGCTCCCAAGAAATGGGGAGAAAACTGCTGAAAAAATGGGAGAAGATCCTCCCCAAGTCGTGCACATTATCCTCTTTATAAGCCCCCACAATCCCTTCAAGGTTCTAGTCCAAAAACCCAGCAAAACTGCCAAAACAGGCCCGGGTGGAAGTTCACTCGATCTGGTTGAAATAAACAGAGACTAAACTGCTGAAACTGGGCTCAACCGATCAGCCACCCGGACACCAACCGATCAGGTGAATTAAAATCCAGACAACACTCAATTTCAGCACACAGCTGCACTCAGAAAATTCCAGAAAAATGTAGAAAAATCGAATTTGGGCATGCGACCTATCGTTGGAAAGATAACGACGATGTCGACGCTAGAAAAATAAGAGATCACCCAAAATCCCTCTAGAATGATAGCAGATCTTCAATGAATGAACAGCAGTGCGCAAAAGGGGAAGAAAAGGCCACCCGATCGGTTGAAATGTCAACTGGTCGAGTGAGTTCTTCCCCAAAATGACCCAGGGAGATGACACGATCGGGTGAGGCGCTTGTCGCTTTGGCCATCAAGCTTCAGAAGCTTTAATCGGATGCTGAGGCGAGCGGGTGGCGTGACCGGGTCGTGAGTTGTTGATCTTCAGCTTCAAATGAACCGATCGGGTGAGATATCACCCGATCGGTTGGAATTAAGCTCAAAAAGACAGAGAGTTCTGTCGATCTCACCCGATCACTGAACCGATCGGGTGAACTGCTCTTCTCTTCAGCTCCTGTCCAGGTCAGATACGCGTGCATCACCCGATCGAGTGGCTGGTCCACCCGATCAGTAGAGGGCTGAAATATAGCAATCTTTAACGTTTAGCCCTCTAGATCACGAGTGACTCTTTCCGTTCCTCCGGGGACTCATGATATCTGCTTTATATGTCCCCAACACTGGCAATCTCCTGCATTTACACAAAAACACAAAGACATGAAAGAAAACTAAAAATCACAAGAAAATGGATACGGGACGACAGAAAACAACGAAAAATCACAAAGAAGATGTGTGCGAATATATAAAATATAAACGCACGTCACTCACCTTGCTGACCTGCTGACCCGATTGGCCGTAAGGCTGGGGGCAACTCCTCCAGAAGGCGGGACCGACGATTGGTCGCAAGCCGAGGGGTAGCTCCCCCGCTGACCAGTCGACCCGATCGACCGTAAGGCTGGGGGCAACTCCTCCTGTAGGCCGATCACAGAGCCCGTTCGTAAGGCTGGGGGAAAGTTCCCCAGCAGGCGGGACCATCGGTTGGTTATAAGCTGAGGGTAGCTCCCCCCGCAGACCAGCGGACGGAACAACATGGCCGACCATAAGGCTAGGGGCAACTCCCCCAACGGACGGAACAACATGGCCGACCATAAGGCTGGGGGCAACTCCCCCAGTGGGTCTGAATCGGGGGATAACACCCCATGCAGCTCAGACGAACCGATCGGCCAAGGGACTGGGGCGATTCTCCTAACAGGCTGAGCCCTCGTCTGGCCGTAAGACTGATGGCAAGCCCACAGTTCGCAAGGCGGTCACCCGACCGGCCTGAGGATCGCGAACGAGGGAAAAGCCACAGCAGGTCAACCGAGCACACCTCCAAGGCCCCAGTCTATCGGACCGACAAACACAAAATCCCGAGGATCATTCACACTCACAACGAATGATAAAGGGATATCAGCGGATCGCTTTCCCAGCCAGGTCAAACGCTGCGGCAGATCAAAAAAACCAGGGGCCTCCTTCCTCTACGAAGCAGCTCTGTCAAAAGAAAGCCTAGACAACAAAGGAAAATGGTGAAAGGAACATGGACCAATGAAAAAGATTTATACATTACAAAAATTGTTCGGTATTACAAGCCGAGGGGGGGACAAAAATAAAGAAGTGCCGCTTAAGGTCCTGGGGCACTGGAGGAAGCGTCTTCTGGAGCCTCGCCTTGCTCGGAGCACGGGTGATCTGCGAGACCTGTCGGGGGTGGGAGGAGCGACTGCTGGGCATGCTCCGCGAATCGCTGGAAGGAGTCTCGGAAGACCCCCACAATTCGGGGGGCCAGGAGGTCCTCGTAGGAACCAAAGGCTTCCCGGAGGACCTCCATGATCCGCCGCCTCAGTACTCCATCAAAGCCCCTCTCCACCTCCTCGACGAACCGGGTCGTCTGACGTAGGGCACCCAGCTCGTTCCAGAGATCACCCCTCTCCTGACGGAACGCTCCTCCGCCTCTTGGGCCAACCTATGGGCGTCGGCCAGGGCCCCCTGGAGGTCCCGCACCTCAGAGGCAAGCTCATCCACCTGACGTCGAAGTTTGCCAGGCCTCCATATGGGCCTCTTCGGCGGCCACCTCGACCGCCCCGGCCTTCAAACGCTCCCGAGCTGAAGACTCCTCGAGGCTTTTCGCCTGGGTTGCCCGGCACTGTGCCTCAACGGCCATCACAGTGGCCTGTAAAAAAGAAAAAGTTACGTTAAGAGGAATCGAGAGGCAGGCTTGAAAGCAGCAGAGCGACCAGCTTGTTGAAGCTGCCAGACTAAGGAGTCCGACAGTCGGTCGGAGGGGGCCCTCTCCAGGAGAGAGCGGTCCCTCGGGAGGACGGAGCTCTATGCCAGCTGGGTGGCCACGGATTGGTCGACAAATACCGAGTCCCCAGGCGTAACCTCGGGACCCGCCGGGAGGTTCACCAGGGCGCCACTGGCTCCCACCAAGGACGGCTCGGCCAGAGTCAATAGGGGTGCCACCAGGGCCAGCGGGAGGGTTTCGCCCGAGGTGACCGATGCCCCGGGAGCCATAGAAGGGTTGACTTCCCCACTTTCCTTCCTCCTCTTTCTCTCGCTGGGCCCCGCAGACTTCGGTGGGGAATGCTTACGCCCCACTCCGTGACCGCCCATGGGCACATGAGGGGCCGACCCGGTTCCCTCGTTGTCTCCCTCGGCAGGGACGGAACGAGGAGGTTCGACGCCCTTAGCCTCTGCCACAGGGAGGTCCATCACGGCCGGGGCGAGCGGTGCGACCGCGATCGAAGGTTCCAGCCTTCCCACTGCATGCTTGGCCTGACGCACCTCCTCCTCAACTGTGCGACGGGGCGCCTGGCCCAAAGGGTTCCCTCGGCTCCTGCCAGCTCCCTGTCGGATGAGCTCGTCGACGTTGCGGGTAAATTCGCGACCAGCCATCTATGCAGAAGGAAAGAAGACCGGGGTAAGCGAGAGGGAAAGCAGGAAGAAAAAGGAGCGCCTACCGGGGGACCACAGGACGGCCTTAAGGAGCATGTCGTCCAGCAGAGGCTAGACCGATCTCTCCTCTAGGGGCAGAGACGACAGAAGCTGGACAGCGGCCTGGTCAGCCTCGGAGAGGGTCAATGTCAAGTCATATTGACATAACCTTCCCCAACCTGTCAAGATCTTAGCGTCCCTAGGAAAGACAACAAAAACATAGCTCGAGCTCCAGTCCCCCACCCATCGGGGTAGACCGAGCAAACACTCCCTCCCCGCGCGGGCCCGGAGGTGCTGCCACGACCCTTGGCCGACCGTCTGGACCCGGAAGTAGTGAAAGAGAAGGGGAAGAGACGGCTCCAAGCCATGGACGCTGCAGATCATGTTGAACCCGGTCAGCACCATGACGGAGTACGAAGTCAACTGGCATAGGGCCACCATCAAGAATTCAATGACTTGGATGATGAAAGGATGAAGGGGGAATCGGAGTCCCAGGCGGAACTTCTCGACATAAACGTCGACCTCCCTGCTCCACGAAAAGAAAATCCGCTCGTTGCTAAAAGGGATCCGGACATCGTATGGATGGCACAAATACTTTACCCGGATCTCCGTAACCTTCGAGAAGGGCACCAGGGACGGCGACTTGAGGATCACCGGGGGAACGTCGAACCTCTCAGCAGCTCGAGCCACATCGTCACCGACAGGGTCCGCAAAAAGCAAACCCTTCCCCTTGTCCTGTACGGGGTGTGTCACCAGGGGTACGCCAGGCCCCGAAGTTAGAAGGACGCCTGACTCGAGTGCCGGAGGATCCCCTGACCCCAGCGCGGAATCACATATCCTAAGTGTAGCCATGTGGCAAATGGAGGAAGAAAGTTACCTTGAAAAGAATCCGAAGGAAGATAAACGACGGAGAGAAGGAGCTTGCAAGACCAGAATCAGGAAGAAAGGCACGAAAGAATCGAAACTTGAAGGCCGGCACCCTTATATGGAAGGCAATCTCAGAAGCAAGACCGTTCGAAGAGGAGCACGTGGCAGCATCTGAAGACCGACGGCGCTTCGAATCCCGCACCGAGAGAAGTTCAAACGGGTCGCGTCATGATGGCCTCCATTTAATGGATTGGCCTCGACTGACACGCTTGTCAAAATCCTTAAGAGTCACATCGCCCAAACCGAAACCGCAGAATTCGAACGGCTCGGACGATGGGGCAATTGATACGACTATTTTGGAGAAGCCCAAGAACAAGAGGCCCAAGCCTAAGCCCAAAACGGGGAACCCATGAATGGGATTAGGCCCGTCCGACAAGGCCCACGGAAGGACTCGGAGTCGGACCGGCCCCGGCCCGAAAGACGCACGATTGGCTCGCGCTCTCCAAAGATAACCGTCCCCCTGAAAGCGCGGCACCTTAATGACCATTAAGGAGCCCATTAATCGACTCCCCTACGACGCACGCAAGCGCCTGGAGGGAGGCGAATCGCGGGGACGTGAGTGGGGGAGCGGTCAGGGGACGTGGATTGGAGGCAGTCGTGGGCCAACCCCTATAAAGGGATAATATAGGCAACCGGGAAGGGGATCGAATCCTAGACACCTACAAAGGAGGTATTCCATTAACGACCTTGTTTTCCCATTTTTCTTTCTCCCATAGCTCGGATCGAGGATACATGTGCTGGCCTCCTTTCGAGCCGTACAGATCCTGCCGAGCATTACTCAGATCTGTTATGACTTAAGTATCGGAGGGGACTTGGCCGGAACCAATGTCCGGCCGCCCCTGACGAGTTTCTTCGTCTATCTAGGAAGGAGCGGACCGAGGCACCGAGGCTAATCCTCAACGCAAAATGAGCCCGCCCGCCATTAGTGAGCACAACCACAGAATGAAGACCGAGCAACAATCGAGGCGCCGTGGCTACCCCTCGGCACTTGATCGACCGAGGCCAAACGATTCACCCGGGTGCCGAGTCTACCCCTCCGCACCTCGCTGACCGAGGCCCTCAACCCTCCAAGTGACCCTTTTCACGAGCCGAGGAGGGAAACCGCGCGTCCAACATCAACGACACGCAGGCACGGAGGAACCAAGGGATCCCAACCGACCCCTTGACCACGTTGACCGTCAAGTCTTCGGTCAACGATCTTGTGGTGAGAAAACACCTGTAAACAATTACTATATATATTTGACTTCACTGGTAACGGCAAGACCTGCAAAATTATTGTGAGTATGACATCACCCGTGTCTGGGGCGTTACACTTTGTCAACAACCTCACTTTCCATTTTGTTGCCACCACACACAAGTTGGCAGCATACATATATTGTTTTGTTCGGGGATTCCATTAATAGATTCAAGGGCTCACAGATGCTGATTAGCAGAATGATAAGAAGCTACCGACCAAGCATTGCAATGGTTATTGTACTAATATCCCATGCAGCCTATTTCTCAGAACTAGGTGATTTTACCTCAATGATGTATGAAGGCTAGCAATGATGATAACCCGTCATCAGGCTCAAGTTGCACAAGCATTTACCTATAGGGCTATGGGGCGTGGGTATATGTCTAATAACCGAACCCCCACCCCCACCCACCCAAAAAAAAAGGGAAGAACTCATAGCACAAGCCCATATTCATGATATAATTTTATATTCTAGACATTACATCCAACTCTCTATAGTGGGATTGCAAAACGTTTTCACCTTGTAACTTATTGTAGTTGGCCCATGTTACTAGATTAAACAATTTAATCACTGCTGGACGTATACTTGAAGAGCTAAGCTAAAACTGCTTCATTGAAGAGGTAAGTGCAGCCAAAATATAGTGTGCGCAATTGCTACAGCTAAACCCTAACACTCAAGGGTAAAAAAACGAAAAACTAAACACAGGACCGACCTAGTAACTAATCAACTTTCCCCCATTCACAAGTTGAGCTCAATTGGTGTTGTAACTTCCACATTAAGAGCTAGGATCTATTAACCCACATTTTTCCCAAATCAAAACAAAATATATTTTGACCCATTAGGCTTTACTCCTACACAACCAGCCACATGGATCTGCTTCTATAGTGAACGATTGAACAGCCAACAGCATTAATCGAACTGTATCTGCTTAAGGCCAAGACGCCCAAGACTATCATGGCCCAAACATAGAAACAGCAGTCAAATTTGTAGTTGTTAGGGTTGAATTTCTACAGATATTTATTGGCATTAGTGGCACTATAGCTGCAGAGTTCAGGTTGAGGAATCAGAAGTGTTTTTGAGCAGTTTGAGCAGTAATGTTGAACATAATGTTGCAACATAATGTTCAACATTCGGGATCTGGAATATTGGTTCGTATGCAGAAACGCTGCTTTGGTCTACAGATCCGTTGTGGTGATCTCGGATCTGATTTGCTGCCTAGAATGTTGGGGATTCCTAAATTGATTGATGGAATATCTTGGAGAGATTTTTATATTCCTTCTTACCCGAATTAGTTCCTTAATTGATGGAGGTGTGCTGAGAATATTTGGGAATCGGGTTAGTTCCTTAATTGATGGAAGGAAATATTTGCTGAGACTTGTTGGTTCTATTTATCAGAAATAGATTCTTATTCTTTGGGCAAAATATCCGCATAAGATTTGATTAATCATTTTACCCGAAATAGATTCGGTGGTTCCTTGAATATGGGATTTCTTTCCCAAAGTGATCCTAGAAATATTGCTGGATGTTCTGCATTAAAGAGGAAGTTATTTACCCAGAAATAGTGATTACAAAATCTGATTGGTTTCATAACTGAATGGTATGTGCGGTTAAAGATATGTGCGGTTGAAGATTTTTTATCTGAATGGTTTCAGATCTTGTATTATTGTTTAGATCTTCTCTAGATACTCTGTTGGATGCTGGTATGCATAAGATTTGCTGACGATGTGGTTGAAGGTATTAATCTGCAAATATGGTAGGAGAGATCTCGTCTGGTGACCTTGTTGGATGAGATGTTGAACGTTATGATACAACATAAAGTCCAACATGATGTGTCAAAAGGCTGGAATCGAATGACGGTCTTCAGCGGTTATTGAAGGTGGATTCCTCAGATCTCCTGTCAGATTCTTCTAAGTATTTTGGTATATATTTCTGCAATTGAAGATCTGCTGGAGATATAATTGGAAGTTGCTATCTCTTGAAATTTGTTATAGAATCGGTTGGAGAAATTCTCGCCCGTAAATCAGTTGTTTAATGCTAGGGTATTTTGCGGAACCAATTGCCAGATTTGGTTCGGATTCTTGCGGGCTGTCGAATCTGCACAGATTGTTCAAGCTACCTTCCATATCTAATACATAATTAAGGGGGAGCGTAGGATATAGAGGTTGTGCAGTTTTGCGGCTAGGGAACGTCTTTTGCGAAAGATGATCAAGAACTCCAGGAGGGAGGCCGACGACTACGCACGTAGGGTTCAAAGGAGTTGAACTAGTCAGTTGTGTAAGGGGATCTTGCATGCAAGGGAGCTTGCATAGATTACTCCACGGTGTTGATTGAGATCACCCCTCGCGGTTTTTATTGAGGGGGAGTATGATTTTCCTAGTATAGATATGAAATTAGTGATTGTAATCATTATTTATTTTAGTGGAGTTATCTGATTTTCTGGGCGTGGCCCCGCAGATGTAGGTGTGCGCATCGAACTGCGTTACCAAGTTTCTTGTGTCACCTTTGTGTTTATGTTTTATCTTTGTGTCTTATTTGATTACTCATATGTACTGAATTTTCAATTGGTATCAAAGCAGGTCACCCGTGTAACTTTGTTATCAAAGAAGGTGTGATCTTAGATTTCAGTACTTGAATCATGGCTACACGAGAAGGTGCCTCCGTTGTTCGTCCTCCACTGTTCACTGGTACAAACTACACTTACTGAAAGTCTCGGATGCGTATATTCATTAAGTCCATTGATGAGAAGGCCTGGATCGCTGTCATTGAAGGATGGACACCACCGATCGAAATTGACAAAGATGGCAAAGAACACCTCAAGCCGGCAAGAGACTGTAGTCGGATTGAAGAACATGCGGCCTTGTGCAATTCTAAAGCTATTAATGCTATTTTTTCCGCTGTCGACGAAGAGCAATTCAAGTTAATCTCTACGTGTGAGTATGCAAAGGAAGCGTGGGATATACTACAGAATATTCATGAAGGGACAAGTACTGTAAGAGCTTCTAAACTTCAAATGCTTGCTTCTCAATTTGAAAATCTCAGAATGAATGATGATGAATCTGTGGCTGAATTCAATGGAAGATTACTGATATAGCAAATCAGGCATTCCAATTGGGGAAGAAGTACTCCCAAAAGAAGTTAGTTGAGAAAACTCTGAGATCTCTACCTGACAAATTTTCGGCAAAGATTGCGGCCATTGAAGAAGTGAGGAACACATCCACTATGAGATTGGATGAACTCATGGGATCTCTTCAAACATATGAAATGAATCTGAAGCAGAATCAGAAGGACAAAGGGGTTGCCCTAAATGCATAAGTTCGTGAAGTCTACAAGTCAGATAATGAGTCTGAGTTAGATGATGACATTGCCTTGATGACTAAGAATTTCAGCAGAATGATGAAATAGATAAGCAACAAGGGTCAAAACTTCAGATCTAGTAACAATGCGGCACTTGCAAATCTTCCCTCTGCAGGCAAGAACACCGGTCGTCTGACTCAGAGGCATGATCAAAAGAACAAAGGCAAAGGGATACAGTGCAGAGAATGTGAGGGTTTTGACCACATACAAGCTGAATGTGCCAATGCCCTCAAGAAGCAGAAAGTGAAATCTTTAGTAAACACATGGAGTGATGATGAATCGGAAGGAAGTGCTGGAGATGAGGATATAACCTGAAACTATGTTGCATTTACAACCATCCGAGAAGGACAATCTGATAGTGACACTCATAGTCATGTTGGATCAGATGGTGCAACATCAGAAACAACATCTGGCAATAAACTAACCAATGTCAGACAGAATGTTGCAACATTAAGTACAACATCTTGCACTGAATTTGAGTCTGAAGTTGATAGCGATGAGGAAGTTAATGAAGATGATATTCGAAAAGCATATCAGATGATGTTTGAGAAGTGGATGTAAATCTGCAATATCAACAAAGTCCTGAAAGAGGAGAATGAAAGACTGAAGAAAGAGAAGGAGGAGGTCAAAATCAAATGTCTGAAAGTTGAGGAAAATTGTAGAGAATTGGAAAGCAACTTCAGAAATGTTCTTCTCAGGACAGAGAAAGCTGGATGCACATTGGATAAGTGGAATTCTGGAAAAGGAAAGCTGGATGATATCTTGAACATGGGTAAGATTTCAGGAGATCGCACCGGAGTGGGATACATTAGAGGAGCCTTCTATAATGTGTCTGCTGAAAGAAGAAGTCAAGTTACCAAAGAACTTGAAAGAATAGGTCAGCACAATGGGCATGATCAGAAGAAGAAGCAGACTAGAGGCGTAAAAGGTGGTCGTTCTGCGTGTGCTTACTGCAAGTTCATAGGCCAGACTGAGAGAAACTGCTTCAGTCGCTTGTGACATTGGTCAGAAGGAAGACATGTTAGACACCCTGATATGAAGATGAAGAAGCAATGGGTCAAAAAGTCTGAATTATACAGCAAGAACACTACAGCTTCAGAGAAAACACTTCATGTTGTGACTAATGTTGTAACATTAGATACAACACAGAACAATGTTGCTGCAGATGTTATGACACCAGACTCGACATCTTCCCTCGATAATCACTGTGAGCAACCTACGCCAAAGTCTCATGAATCTTCATCCAGAATTATCAGAGTGCTATCTCGTCGCTCTGTACACTGCTCTTCTTCCGTCGGTGCCATTGGATCTTCGCATGTACCCTCTGTCAATACTGCTGATGTTTTCAATTCTCCAACTACTTTTCGGCCCCTCAGAGCTCGGCTTCTATCTTGGACATCATTTCATTCGTCATCCTACTGTCAGATGTGATGTATTTGTTCTTTCTCTTATTCCGCTGTGCCTAAGGATTTATTTGTTAATAAGAGAGACAGAGGAGCCTCTGGATCTCGGTTGAGGTTTTCTGAATTTTCTTTTGAGATGTGAGGCTAGCTGAAAAGTATTAGAATTCAATGAGTACATACTTTTCCTGAATTTTGGTTGTCTCTTCTAAGGTGATCACTGCTCGGGTTGTTCTAGTAAGGGGAGAATGTGGTTTGGATTATTGTGGCTCAAAGGGGGAGAATGTGTGCTTTGTTGGTTGGTGCTTGCTTTGGGTTGGGCCACATAATGCCAAAGGGGGAGATTGTTAGGTTGAATTTCTGCTGATATTTGTTGGCATTAGTGGCACTATATCTGGAGAGTTCAGGTTGAGGAATCAGATGTGTTTTTGAGCAGTTTGAGCAGTAATGTTGAACATAATGTTGCAACATAATGTTCAACATTCGGGATCTGGAATATTGGTTCGTATGCAGAAACGCTGCTTTGGTCTACAGATCTGTTGTGGTGATCTCAGATCTTATTTGCTGCCTAGAATGTTGGGGATTCCTGAATTGATTGATGGAATATCTTGGAGAGATTTTTATATTCCTTCTTACCCGAATTAGTTCCTTAATTGATGGAGGTGTGCTGAAAATATTTGGGAATCGGGTTAGTTCCTTAATTGATGGGAGGAAATATTTGCTGAGATTTATTGGTTCTATTTATCAGAAATAGATTCTTATTCTTTCGGCAAAATATCCACATGAGATTTGATTAATCATTTTACCCGAAATAGATTCGGTGGTTCCTTGAATATGGGATTCTTTAACCGAAGTGATCCTAGAAATATTGGTGGATATTCTGCATTAAAGAGGAAGTTATTTACCCAGAAATAGTGGTTACAAAATCTGATGTGTTTCATAACTGAATGGTATGTGCCGTTGAAGATATGTGCGGTTGAAGATTTTTTATCTGAATGGTTTTAGATCTTGCATTATTGTTTAGATCTTCTCCTGATACTCTGTTAGATGCTGGTACGCATAAGATTTGCTGATGATGTGGTTGAACGTATTCATCTGCAAATATGGTATGAGAGATCTCATCTGGTGATCATGTTGGATGATATGTTGAACGTTATGATACAACATAAAGTCCAACATGATGTGTCAAAAGGCTGGAATCGAATGACGGTCTTCAGCGGTTATTGAAGGTGGATTCCTCAGATCTCCTTTCATATTTTTCTAAGTATTCTGGTATATATTGCTGCAATGAAGATCTGCTGGAGATATAATTGGAAGTTGCTATCTCTCAGAATTTGTTATAGAATCGGTTGGAGAAATTCTCGCCCGCAAATCAGTTGTTTAATGCTAGAGATTTTGCGGAACCAATTGTCTGAATTGGTTCGGATTCTTGCAGGCTGCCGAATCTGCATAGATTGTTCATGCTACCTTCCATATCTACTACGTAATTAAGGAGGAGCGTAGGATATAGAGGTTGTGTAGTTTTGTGGCTAGGGCATGACTTTTGCGAAAGACGATCAAGAACTCCGGGAGGGAGTCCGACGGCTATGCACGAAGGGTTCAAAGGAGTTGAACTAGTTGGTTGTGCAAGGGGAGCTTGCATGCAAGGGGAGCTTGCATAGATTACTCCACGGGGTTGATTGAGATCACCCCTCGCAGTTTGTATTGAGGGGGAGTATGCTTTTCCTAGTATAGATCTAAAATTAGTGATTGTAATAATTATTTATTTTAGTGGAGTAATCTGATTTTCTGGGCGTGGCCCGGTAGATGTAGGTGTGCGCACCGAACTGCGTTACCAAGTTTCTTATGTCACCTTGGTATTTATGTTTTATCTTTGTGTCTTATTTGATTACTCATATGTACTGAATTTTCAGTAATGGCAGTCGTCATTTAGAACAATGAACAGTCATTTAGAATGTGATCTGAACAGCCATTCTATATCAACATTCTATCTTTGATGGTGATGCATAATGCGTTGCATGATCTCTTGAATGATATAAGGTACTGTTAACCACAGTAAACATGTGCAGGTAACTATTGGGTATGTTTTAACTACCTAGCACAACAGAATTACACTCGATGATATAAGCTTACAATCCAAATATATGTGGACACGTCACAGATGCATGTAAATACTCCAGGGACCTGGAGTAGACAATTTTTCCAACTCGGTTTGGTTTGCCTCTTGGGAAAAATTTGCCACTTCCAAGAATCCAATTCGGTTTGATTTGGATGTGTTTTATTCATGCATCAAATGGCAAATAAAATCAACCGATTTTTCCAACAATTGTAAAACATCGATTTTGTGTCAAAATTATTAGAAAGACATCAAAATCATTTGCATTGCAATTATAGGTAGTTTAAATGTGGTAGACCGCATCCAACGGAGAGGATTTTCATTTGGACTTCCAATTCTTAACTATGTGATAATATGATCTAAATATTGGATCCTATCATGTCCCAACATATCCAACCATATATTCATCTATTACTTGGGATGAAACCCGTTACTGAATTTTTCTATACAACCTCTTTTAAATACCGCTAACTGATGTAAGACACAAAGCCCTAAGTGCAGGTGTGCATAGACGGAGTTGATCAGGCAAAGATATTGCTAGGATTTTCATTGGAGATCAGAGCCAAGGCAGCAGACGAGCGAATCCCAGATCACGATGAAATTAGGCTTGGCGTTTGTTAAAATCGTGGCTGGAATCGAGTTACCAAGCAATTATGTCAAGAAGAGGAAAGAAACAAGGTGGAAAAAAGGGTGTAGTTTGAGTCCCAACTTCAAAAATGAACATAGATGGATATATAGTTAAATGTGCTTGGAACTCAAGACTCCAATAAGGATTTCCACTTTTAAGCCACAATGACTTTCATGCTTGTTTGGCCAAATATCCAGGAAATTAACATGTATTTATCATAACAAATGGTAACAGAGCACATGGTGAAAATTATCACGTAAAGTGGTGAGCATAGAGTGGTCATTATAGTGCAAGCAAGTTTACAACTCATGTTATGATTGTAGTATTTCAGAGAGGATGAAGATTTAGTTTACGGGGGATTTCGGAGATAGGCTGATTGTTGTGATGCCAGAAAAGTAGAACTCTTCTCTATTTATAGGAGCTACCACCATCCCTCCACCCCATACCCGCTCCCATAATATCGTGTATTAATCCCGCAATAAAACCCGTAATAAAACGCGTAATAAATCCCGTAATAAAACACGTAATAAATCATGTAATAAATCTCGCAATATTATTACTACAATTATTACGTATCCGATTTATTAGTATCGCATTTATTACGTATTCCAACTAACTTGTTGGGCCGGGTTGGGTACTAGGCCATTTCAGGCCAACACATCTACATCTCCCACTTGGCCGTAAATGGCCAAGTGCATTCCGGTTATACTCACACTATCCGTGCGATATAACACATGATGTAATTTCACATACTTCCACTATTCGTGGGATATGCATATTTTATTCACCGAGTACAATCATTATTCATGATTGTCTCCTTTCATTATTCATGAAAGTTTTCTTGACTTAGATATTTCTAAGTCCCATCAAACCAACATGTTTAATGAATGTACCTGCTGGAATACCCTTCGTCAAGTGATCAACAACCATATCACTTGTTGGAATATAAGTCACATTGACTTCTTTTCTTTCTACCATATCATGTATGTAATGCTATAATGGGTCATGCTATAATGCATGTGATTAGCAACTAAATATCTTGGTAGATGCTGAAATTAATCAAGACACAATTGATGAGTTTTGCAATTTGGGACAGCAGTGGCATTTTCGTAAAGTTTTAGTTTTCAGTAGCATTTTCGTAATTTTCAATTTTTATGTGTTTTCTATATTGTTATTTTCAGAATAGTATTATTACGGGGGTTAGGAGAATTAGGGACGCATGATGAATATTGAGAAAGAAACTATAGATCTTGGATATTTATGCTTTTCTTTCAAACTAAAAACTAGTTCTTGAAGATTTAGGCTTTGATCTCAAATCCAAAGCTATGAGAGCGGCATCATCTCGAAAGGGGTCAATTATTATTTGTATTTTCTCTTCTTATTTTCAGTTATATCAATATAACAGCCCCTTTTCCCAAATATTCTCGTTCTGGACCTAAAATCCCAACTTTCCACTAAAAATCCTCTCTTTATGTATCAAAACCCTAGGAAAATCACATCAAATTAGTATCAGAGTGCAACTATCCATGTCGACAGTGGCAAAAAAGAAGGAACTTTTGGAGGAAAGACTCAATGTTGAAATAACAGATCTGAAGAAATCCATGTAAAAACTCAGATCTATGGTTAGGACATTGATTGAATAAGGATCCAAGGCGTCGGAGAAAATTTCAAAACTCTCATGCAAATCTGAACTCAACACGGTGCTCTCCTGCAAATCCTAACGCAACGATCTTCGAATCCAAAGGCGACGAAGAACTCGGATGTTGTCGAAAATTCAGATCTGGGACAAAGGAAAGCAACATTAGAGAAGGACAAGGAAAAGATGGAGGAATACGTTGAAAGATTGTTGTCTGATGTCGACGACTATTTATAGAAAGCAAAAGACGATCCCACACAGGGAGGAACCCTAGCGTCTTCACTTTGACCATCTGCAGGGCCAGCACCGCCTTGCAACCCTGTTGCAGGGCCGCTAGGGCCCGTACAAGGAGGAACCCTAGCCTCTTCACTTGGACCATCCGCAGGGCCAGCATCGCCTTGCAACCCTGTTGCAGGGCCGTTAGGGCCCGTAAGGGGCCATGCAGCCTTAAGTGAAGGCTGTTAGGGCCCCTACGGTCCCATGGCAGCCCCGCCAGTAATCCGCTGAGTCAATGACGAATCATCCAGGCTTCCAAGGGCCCGAGACTTCAACAACAATTTTGGGTTGCTTAAGAAACATGAGAATGACGTGGAAGATCTTCAAGCACTCCGTATGTGGGAACACTTTAAAATAAAGACACAACGGTCTGTTCGATGTGCCGATATCCTTCTCTTGACACATCTATGACCATGAACGTTTTAAGACTTAAGTTCCTATCGGGCATTCACTTTCCATAATCGAGATCTACATCTAAATATGTAATGACCTCACTTTAAGTCTAAGGAAATAATCTAAGTATATAATTCATTGAATGTTACTAGGATAATTAGTACCATATATATATATATATATATATATATATATATATATATATATATATATATATATATATATATATATATATATATATATATATATATATATATATAGAACAAGATGTTTCTTAGGATAAATTGCCTCAAGGGCATATATCTTCCTACACACCTCAGCGGAGGAATCCTGTTACAACAATCTACTTACACAAGGAAATTGCTGAAAAATTTCCAAAAGGACAAATGTCACCCACTGAGTACACCAATAGTCTTTAGATCATTGGATGTTCATAAAGACCCCTTACGTCTGCTGGAAGAGGGGGAGGAAACACTTGGTCCTGAAGTACCTTACCTAAGTGCCATTGAGCACTCCTCTATCTCGCAAACTGCACGCATCCCGATATAGCGTTCTTAGTAAACCTACTAGCCAGACACAGTTCAGCGCCCACAAAGTGCCACTGGAACAGAGTAAAGCACTTTCTGCGCTACCTCCAAGGGTCACTGTTATGGGAAGTGTTATGAATCCCGAAACATTCATATACTAAGCCTACAATGATGGATGGATAATGGGAAGTATTATGAATGGGCTTTTGTAGGCCTATGTGGAGCACACTTTAGTTTAGGGTATCCACCCATTATGTAACCTTTTTACTATAACTATAAGGCTACGTGTTCAGTAGCAGTCACCTTCACAACAAAAAGGATTATTTTAAATATGATGAGCAATAGAAAACCATGTGTGCTTGATTTAACAGGGAGAATCGAACACATGACCTTCTACAAAGGAAAGGGGAAGTACTTGCCTCTTAGCTAAATTTTGCAAATTACCTAGCATGTAACTGGGGCATCTGATTCGTTGTTAGATTGGGTTGGATATCAAATATTTTAAATTTTTGTGTTTTTATGTTATTATGTATTATACAATTTTTTTGTCTTCGAATCAGTTTTCTAAACCGATAACATGAAGAATTATAGGCTGAATTACTTATTTTTTTGGATCTATTATAATTAAAACTTTCACTAGCAAGATCTCTTCGATTATAATCCAAAACAGTTGTGACAACTTACACGTACATACAATGGCGTAACCAGGATTTTTTGCCCTGGTCGAAAATAAAGATGTTGTAAAGAATATTTTTTTAAATACTAAAAAGAATTAAATGTTAGCATGCTTTAATTATTTATTTATAATAGCTACAAAATAGTACTGTACATATATTCAAAATATGATTTATGACATATAAAATGTCTATTTAAATTGAAAAAAATAGCATCATACATATAGACATGCATGCCTATAAAAATGACATTTGATAAACAAGGGTTATTTAGTACCGGCACAAGATAGGGAAATAATAATTGATAAAGATTTTTTTACGTTCCTTTAGAGATAGAGGAGAGTGAGACTTAGAGAGTCAGAAAAGAAGTAAAGAAGTGAAATATAATGTGATAGAGAGATAGAGAGATGAGAAAGTCATAGAGCGATGGTGATTATACATAATAAAAAATTATTGTTTTCTTTTCTGAGTTGCCCAATGCAATTTGTACATAATTCCACCCGTGTATGTTGTAATATCATATGAATCAAAATCAAAATAAAAGAAAAGGAAAAAAATAGTAGCACTATTAGGAGTCAAAATTTAAAGCGCACTTTAAAATAAAAATTATAACAACAAATAAAAAACATGCAAAAAATAGAACACAACATGTAAAACTTAATAATAAGTAATAAATAATGGAGTTCACTGGGGATCGATCTTAAGTGCTTAGGTTTGTTAAAACAATGCATTATACCCATCGGGCCATAAAGAGCCTGTACACAGATATGGTTAATATTTATATAAATAAAAATAATTTAGATAGAAAAAAATTGTAGATATAGCAAAGTAATATTGACTTCATCAGGACTCGAACATGGAACTTCAACTTGGAACCATTGACATATGCTTATTTTCTTGCCCTGGGCAGCTGCCCCGGGAAAATTCAATGTAGTTTTGCCCCTGCATACATAATCAATAAAAAATATTCTTTAATTATTATACGAGGAATATGTAGGTCAATTAGCCAAGGAGGAAATCCTTCCATAACTATCGGTAAAAGGTCGAATCTCCGTTGCTTTTGAGGCGATCGGAGCCATTCATTTTGATCTTTATATTCTAAAATCCCAAAACATCAAATATCTAATGAACCTTAGGGATAATGTTCGTTCATCCGCTCAATGCAACATTAAAGGTTTTGCAGTAATAAAACTTCTCATAACTGGTGGATAAATGAGCAAAACCTTTAAAGTCCATTAGTTATTTGGTATTTTAAGGTTTTAGAACATGAAAAATCAAAATGAACTGTTCTGATCGTCAAAAAAATAAACCTCGGGTTTTTTTACCAATCATCAAGAAGGAATTTCCTCCTTGGCTAACATGGAAAATACAACACACTAATCTTCCATTTATGTTCTGTTGTATCACTCTATGGTTACCTAATAAAAAAGCAATGTAGCATACGTCTCTTTGGCCATGATAAGGAAGTGCACATATCTATATTAAAGTCTAGGGTTTCCAAGCTGTGAATGCCATTTGGTTGGACTTACACTCACGCTAAATCTCTTGGAGCGGAAATTCTTTGGCATTGTTATGAATTAATGGACATTTACACCATCTGATGTTGGTTACGTGAAGAGAAATATGCAGAGAGATTCCTACTTTTTATGTTACAAATGAACTTGCACACTATGTCTACATTCATGGATTTGATGATTGGTTATATGAAGAGGAATTGGTAGATATATTTATATTTATGTCACTAACCATGGTCGTTAAACCATTGTTTATGGTGTTACAAGAAGATGAAGAATTTGAAGAGATTGGTCTACACACACATATGAGGTTGTAGTAAAAATAGAGGTTCTCTGCTCACTTGTAAAATCTTAATATTGTTCTTTACATTAATAATATTCTCGCACTCGTCTTCTATCTATTCGTGTTCTTATTTTTGTTGTTCTTCTTGTTCTTGTTAGTTTTTTTATTACTATTGTTCTTCATTCTTTGTTGTTTCATAACATGTTATCAGCATGAAGGCTCTACAAAGTTTAAGTATTTTTCTTCTCTTCTAAGGTAGTACATGGAAGTAAGGATTGATTTTTTATAAGTTCAAATTCTATTGTTGAAATTATTCTTCTTCTACTCCTTTTTCATTTTTCAATTTTTATTGACACCAGAAGTTGTCATATCAAAATCACCACTTTAAATTAGTATTTAAATTAGTATTGACACTTGAAGTTGTCACATTGACGATAGATCTATTTGTGTATGAAATTGTTGCTTAATTTCTTATAAGTGCTATTGATACCAGAAATTGTCATATAAATCATCAATTTGATTTGTTGTTGACACTTGAGGTTGTCATACTAATATTCATTTTGACGTTATTAATACACGTAGAAATATTATTATTTTGACACCTGAAATAGTCATACTAATTTTAGTTTTGAGAAAAAAATTGTTTCCAAGTTTTCTTTTAAGCATTTTGGCACCTGAAGTTGTCATACTAAGTCCATTCATTTTGAAATCATTATATTGTATGGTTATGGCTAGTATTGAGAAACCTAAATTCTAAATCTTGGATGTGAATGGAAATAGCTATCTCTCATGGTGTCTTGATATTGAATTGCACCTTCAAGGACAAGGACTTTTAGGTACCATTGCTGAAAATGGAGATGCTAGTGACAAAAATAAGGCAAATGCATTGATATTTATCCGCATGCATCTTAGTAATAGTTTGAAGGTTCAATATTAATCTATCTGAGATCCTTTTATCTTGTGGAAAAGATTGAACGAAAGATATGACCATACCAAGAATGTCATTCTTCCTCAAGCACGGTATATTGGCAAAATTTGAGGTTGCAAGATTTCACGTCTGTGTCTGATTATAAGTTAGCACTTTTTGACATCATTTCAAGACTTGAATTATGTGATGTTAAGCTTTTTAATGCTGAGCTTTAAGAGAAGACGTTCTCCATCTTCCATGCTTCTAATATTGTGATGTAGCAATAATATCGACAATGTCAATTTAAGAATTATTTTGAGCTACTATTAGTCTTGTTGACTACTGAACAAACTGATGAATTATTTCTCAAAAATCATGAATTAAGACATGCTGGCTCTAAGGCACTTCTTGAAGGAAATGCCAGAGAAAGCAAGATTATTTTCCGATCTAAAGGTCGTGAGCACAAGCATAGTAAATTTTTTGAAAGAGTAATGGGAGATCATATCATATTAACGTCCAAAACAATCATATTGGCTGAAAGCCAATGAAGAAGCATGGTGATAGAAATTCCACTGCTGTGGGATGACCGGCCACAAGTATGATCATGTCGTTCGGTAAATAGATGTGGACTGCCTTGAGGACGAATATAAACATCAGAAAGACGTTATACTCCTAAGGGCATGTTATGAGTAAGAGAACCTAAGACTTCAGGACTTTAAGTCCATAGCTGAATACAACTCAGCTCTGTTCAGCATCACCTCACGACTGAAGTTGTGTGGTGAGAAGTCTCATAGGATTGCATGCTGGAAAGACTTACACATCTTTCCATGAAAAATATGTGATATTTATGTAGCAATACTGTGAACGAAAGTTCACTAAGTATTCTGAGCTGATATCATGTTTACTTATGGCTGAACAGAATAAAGAGCTTCTACTTGCCACTCATAACATGTGCCCCATGGCACGGCTCCCCCTCCCAGAAGCTCACAATGCATCTTCTTCCAAAAAAGAAAGTCAATAAAAGGAAAGAAAAATTCCAGAGAGAGGGACCAAATAGAAAGGCCAGAGGACAAGTCTACCAGTAAAGAAATGAAGTGAGGCAGAAGTTCACTTGGTGGAGAAATGACAACAGTATAAATAATGCACCCCCACCTAGAAAGGATTGGAAAGACCAGTGACATAGCTTTGGCATGAAAGGACACTGTTCTAGAGTGTGCAGAACTCTGCGGTACCTCCAAGATTTGTACAAAGAAAGCTTGAAGAAGAAAGTTGAAACAAATCTAGTGACCACCAATGCTCCAGTCCAGTTCACTGCTGATGATTTCGAAAAGGACGACTTGTTTGATTAGATATTTTTATCTTTCTTGAAAAACATTATCACCAGAAGTATATTTATGTTTTTCCTTGAAGTAAGAATAAATTAGTTATGATTTTCTAAAATTAAATGTGCTTATATGAACCATCTTTTATTAGATGGACTACTCTAATGACTGCTTAGTAGATAGTGCATCAATACATATGATCCTTTAATGCTATTTTCATAGCATTATACCATATGAAAGACCAGTAAATACAATATCAGTGCCATCAAACATAATTGAAGGTTTTGAAAATGCAACAATGTTGCTACCAATGGAACAGAAATAAAAATAAAGGATGCATTATTCTCTCCGAATTCAAAAAGAAATTTATTAAGTTTTAGGGACATCCGTTCAAACGGGTTTCACTTAAAAACTACAAATAAAAATGAAAAAAAAATTTTGTATGTAACATCTCAAGAAAAAGGAGTAAAATCAATAATTAAGCGTTTGAGAGCTTTTTATCAGGCATATATCATATAAAGATTCGGAGAGAGGAAGCAATTTTGACGGAGCACCTGAAGTGCCCGATAACATCCAAGTTCTTACTTTGGTATGATAGACTTGGCCACCCTAGAACGGTTATGATGGAACGCATCTTATCCCAACCCTATGGGTATGACTTGAAGAACCAGAAGATCCTTCAGAAGGTTGAATTCTCTTGCATCATTTGCTACAATGGAAAATTAATTACAATGTCTGTAGGGATTTTCAAGGTTCCTTAGGGCTAATTTTAAACATCTCGTCCAAAGTCGGACGATCCTATTTTAAATAAGCAGTGGAAAAAACCAATTATTAAACTATTTAATAATTACAGCCCTAAGAAAAAATCCCTAAGCTAGGATTAACTACTGACTCGAGTTGGGTCTGACCAACTCAAAAAAGTTCTAACTACTACAGAATATGAAATGCATAAATAAATATGACTCACCCGGAATCTTGCCTTGGGACAGGCAAGATGTCCCGCACCGTCTTGCGCTCCAAAATCTGAGCCGCATCCCGAACCGCATCGCATCGCTCCTCGTCGCGAACTGGATCAGCTCCCGAGCCGCACCTTGCCTCTGAGCCCATCACTAGCCGTAGAAAGTTTTACTTGAGTAAACCTGCGTCGTAGACTTCCGAATCAGATTCGGACCTCCTCGTTGCCTTGCTAGGACTCGATTGAAGGACATGAAAAATTAATAGAGGAAAAGAATAATTTTAAGTCTTGATCAAGTTTGCTCAAATAATTAGGAGCTCTTTAATCAGAGACTTGGTGCAAAAACAAAGAAGAGAGTGCACACCTATTTATATAGGAGGCCGGCTACGCTTCTTTTGTCACGAGCAATGTGGGACAAAAAGTAGGGAAGAGGTTTTGAATTAATTTAATTAAGCAAGAATACCTTTCACAAAAATCTAATTTCAATCAATTAAATCTCACTCACCATTGAGCCCTAGAGACGATAAAATTTATCATTTCGAATGGCTAGGAATGGTGAACGCGTAGGAAAAAACGGCAATGAAATCCGAGTTTGTTTGACCCTTCAAACAATTGCTCAAAGTTGAGCAAAAACTCACGTTTCGTAGCCATCAAGGGTTTCGAAAAACCTAATCAAAACGACTTAAGTTACGGGCGCGCCTGCTAAGTTTTTCGAGCGCTCCCGCCTAAGGCAAATGGGTGCGGCCGTTAGGGCAGACCCGTGCGGGCGTACATCCCGATGTGATCACCAGGATGTGCCCAGTGTTTCCAGTGGGCCGCGCCCGCTGTTCCCAGTGGGATCCGCCCGTTTTGTCCAAGTGGGTCTCACCCACGTCTTTCTTGTGCCTTTCTTGCGTTTCTGAGCTCATATGAGCTCCGTTTACAACAATATTTGATCATGTGGATTCCACATGAAATCCCCTCCAATCCCAAATGCTCTAAATTCACAACCAACTTGTGAATTTAACAAACTATTGCATCAAATGCATTCGTCTATATAATCTTCTTATTACTAAGACGTGAATATTACTCGGTGTGAGACCCTACAGCCTGACCCTACTACAGGTTGAGACTCGAAGTCTCTAGAAGACAATAACCACTACTAGCAGGTATCGTTCCTGTTTCAGAATCATCGATTACGTGATTGACTCGTTGGTAAGAGTACCGATGGGATCACCCTGACTGTGACTGTGATGATTTCCGCAGTTTTAGTCCCTTCATCACAACTATGTCACTTGCCTAGCCTAGAGTATGGAACTCTGTCAACTCCACTAGCTAGCAGTGGTCAGTATACGTCGGTCTCTGGTACAATCATATTGTTCATCTTACAACATACCTTGGCCAAGGTTTTACCAAGAGTCGTACTGACCTGCGACACTAACTTCCCATTAACGAAAGATAAGAATCTTCTATTGATCATTACTCAGCTCGTACGCTTCGAGTGTCACCCAGCTTAAGATCTTTCAGCAGGCTTGCCTCGAAGCAAGATATTTATACCTAAGTGACACCGTTCACACACAACTTTGTATAATGATCTCAAGTCCTAAGGACCAACTTACCTATCATCACTTAGAGTTATTAATGACAGTTAGTTAATATTTAACCATTTAATATCTCTTTGTTTGGATCGTTCAGTGGACTCATTCTTTAATGAGCATCTGCGCCTTGTCTCCGACTTCGCCAAGTCGTATGGTTATGAGCCCAACTAGACTAAGACACAATGGTCTGTCTGATGTGCAGATATCCCTATCTCGACACATCTATGACCACAATCGCTTTTTAGATTCAAGTTCCTATTGATCAGACATTTCTCATAATTGCAATCTTCATCACGAAACATGTGTGACCTAACTTTGAATCCAAGGGAATAATCTAAGCAATTAATAAATTGAAATTACTCAAACAATATTTTACCAGAAAGCACACTTTCATTTATTGAACAAGATGTTTACTAAGATAAATTGCCAAGAGGGCATACATCTCTCTACATCTCACACTTGCACTCAGGCTTATTTATTTTGGTATCTCATACCATATTAACACGCTAGTCTCTCTAGACGATCGTGTGCCAGCACCTTCGTGAATAGATCTGCTAGGTTGTCTTCTGTACAGACTCTATAGAGTTCTATGTCCTTACTCTGCTCGATCTCCCGTATCAGATGATACTTGCGAAGAATGTGTCTGGATCTCTTATAGAATGTCGGTTCTTGAACCAAGCTGATGGTTACATTATTGTCACAATACAACGGTATTGGAATTTCAATAGCAGACACCATTCCGAGCTGGTTGATGAACTTCCTCATTCAGACCGCTTCCATTGATGCATCGTTGGTCACTATGTATTCAGCTTCCATCGTGGAGTCTACAAAATGACTTGTTTGGAACTCCTCCAACTAACTGCTCCTCCATTGAGAGTGAAAACATATCTAGAGATCGATTTGCTATCATCCACATCACTCTGAAATCTGGAACCTGTGAAGCCTTCAACTTTCATGTCTTCACTTCCATAAACCAAGATCAAGTCTTTAGTCCTTCTCAAGTACTTAAGAATTGTCTTGACCGCTTTCTAGTGCTCCTCTCCAGGGTTAGACTGATATCGACTTACTACACCTAGTGCATAAGCGACATCGGGTCGGGTACAGATCAGGGAATACATGATAGATCTCACAGCAAAAGCATATGGGATCGTGGTCATGTGTTCCTTTTCCAAGTCAGTCTGTGGAGACAACTTCTTGGAAAGGGTTATTCCATGATTGTCTGGTATTAAACCACCCTTACTGTTTTCCATGCCAAAACATTTTAGCACTGTGTCAATATACCTGGTTTGGGAGAGTCCTAGCATCCGTTTAGATCCATCTCTATGGATCTTCACACCTAGTATGTAGGATGCTTCTCCCAAGTCTTTCATGAAGAAATTGGTTGATAGCCATCTTTTAACAGACTTCAACATCTCTATGTTGTTACCTATTATCAGAATGTCATCCACGTATAGAACGATGATAACTAAAGAATTATTATTACTGGTCCTTTTGTAGATGCATGGATCATCCTCGTTTCTGAAAAAACCAAACTCTTTGACTGTTTTTTCGAAGCGGATGTTCCAACTCCTTGAAGCTTGCTTAAGCCTATAGATGGACCTATGCAGCCTACACGCTTTTCCTTTACTCCCACTGACTTCGAAACCTTCTGGCTGAGTCATGTAAATTTTCTCTTCTAAATCACCGTTTGAAAGGCAGTCTTCGCATCCATTTGCCAGATTTCGTAGTCGTAGTGGGTAGCAATAGCGAGTACGATCCGAATAGACTTGTGCATGGCTACTGGTGAGAAGGTCTCGTTATAATCTATTCCTAGAATCTAACGATATCCTTTTGAAACTAGTCTAGCCTTGTATGTTTCTATTTTTCCATCTGTACCATTCTTCTTCTTGAAGATCCATTTGCAGCCTATGGGAACATTTTCATAGGGCACGTTTTCTAAGGTCCATACCTTATTCACGTGCATGGAATCTATTTCAGACTTCATTGCATCTAGCCATTTGTTAGAGTCTATACTCTTAATGGCTTCCTGAAAGCTAACAGGGTCATCATCTAATATGATGATATCCTCAATCCCACAGTCCACAAGAAAACCGTAGTACCTTTCAGGGACTTGAGGAACCCTATTGGACTTCCTAATGGCTGGTTGGGAGATGTCAAGTTCTGATTCTCCTACTGGTTCCGACACTTGTTCCTGTATGAGTACTTACTCCGAGCATTCATCCAGAGAATTCCTTTTCCAGAAAAGTGGCATGTCTAGAGACAACAATTTTTTGTTGCTCTGGATGGTAAAAGACATAACCTAATGAATGTCTCGGGTACCCTATGAACGTACACATCATATATCTGTCTTCCAATTTGTCTAGATTCTGCCTTTGACATATGCAGGACAACCCCATACCCTTAAGTGATTAAGGCTGGGTTTCTTGTCGGTCCATATCTGATATTGACGTCCCACCGATTGCAATGTATAATCGGAACGAGGATACCAGGATTAAATATTTGTAAACCGCAAGCGCACGGTGTCGAAGTGTGGCTTGGGGGTCGAACACAGGGAGGCGTGTGATGTGCTTATAAGCAATTGGGATCCTGATCACCCGGTGGGTGAGCTAGTTTAATCACTTGATGGGTTGTCACGATAGAAAATTAATGCAAAAGGGTGTAAGATATAAAAAAGGCAACCTAGGACCTTGGCTTCCGCCCTATCATGAGTTCTCTCTATTACGACCGACGGATAGGAGTGTGATCGGAGGGTTTAGTGGTGAGACGTTGCCTCTAAAAGTGGTACCTAGCGTCCCATTGGCCCGATATTCTGGTCGATGCCCAGGATGATACGCTAGGTCTACCCAGTTTCTGACGGTGGGCATTCCCATGTCCTGCACCGCCCGACTCCGGGAGCACTAAGCTCGCAACGATTGCTCCCGACATTTCATCCAAGCCGTTCCCACGTGCGAGAAATCTATGTCTACGCTAGGGGTGTGAGCTATGGCTAGGGGATCAAACTCCCGTTTTATTTCCCCTAGGCCCGACAGTCAAAGGTGGTCTTTCTCCCGCCAGAGACAATAAAACACCCCTCGTAACCATCTAAATCCATATATCATATCGAATCCCTAATCATATGGCCGTTCTAGGGAGAACCCACGAAGGGGCTTCCACCAATGTCACAGATTTGGAAACTACTCACTAATCATGGCAATAGATGCAACAAAACAAATTTCAGCCATCAAAATGAGAATCAACGAGTAAACTACTATAGCAAATAGTATTATAAACGCAATATTAAAGTATTAGAACGATCAAAGAACTTACAAAACGAGTTTAATTGAAAGCATCCAAAACCCCCTAAAACAGTTAAGAAAATGGGGATTACGTTTTCTGGAAAACCTAGGGCTATTTATACATTCTGGCAAGATGCCAGGGAATATTCTCACAAGAAGACAAAAATAAACGTCTACCCGATCGGTTGAAACTTCAACCGATCGGGTGAGACGATCGTTGGGCTGGTCTTCAGCCTCTGAAATACTTCATCCGATCGCTGAACCGATCGGTGAGACGTTGGACTCTCGAGCTGGGGATGATGCTACTACAGGTGACCCGATCGGTTG
This sequence comes from Scilla litardierei, assembly GCA_030789695.1. Lineage (NCBI taxonomy): Eukaryota > Viridiplantae > Streptophyta > Magnoliopsida > Asparagales > Asparagaceae > Scilla > Scilla litardierei. Next base: position 750,241,628 of record CM061142.1, on the reverse strand, counting down.
ACTTATCAACCGATCGGGTGGAATTCGGCTCACAAAACAGAGGGCACTGTCACACCCAACCGATCACTGAACCTATCGGTTAGGATTTGCTTCTTTGCCTTCTCCTCCTCGGTCTGATACGGTGCACGAACCGATCGGGTGGATCTTTCCACCTGATCGGTTGAGGGCTGATACATGATCTGAATTGATGTATGGCCCTCAGGTTCTCGTGTGACACCTCCCGTTGCTCCGGGGACTCATGATGTGGGCTATGTATGTCCCCTGCGATGGCAATCTCCTGCAATAGCACACAAACACAAAGAAAGTGAAAAGGAACTAAAAATCACACAAGAATATATACGAAACAACGGAAAACGACGGAAAATAACGGAGAAGACGTGCATGAATATATAAAATATAAACGCACGTCAAATATGGTGTCATATGCACAGATCTTGACGGAACTTTATTTAGAATGTATATAGCAGTTTCCAGGGCATATCCCCATAGGGAAGTAGTTAACTGAGCTTCACTTATCATGGACCGCACCATGTCTAACAAGGTGCGGTTCCTCCTCTCTGATACACCGTTATGTTGATGTGTGTAAGGAGGTGTGACCTAAGAGAGAATCCCATTCTCTTTTAAGTAAGTAAGGAATTCATGGCTTAAGTACTCTCCTCCTCGATCTGATCGAAGGATCTTAATACTTTTTCCAGTTTGGTTTTCGGCACGGTACTCTTTGAATCGCTCAAAGGTTTCGGACTTATGTTTCATCAAGAACACATGTCCAAACCTTGAGTGATCATCAGTAAACATGACGAACTATGAAAATCCACCTTTGGCTAATGTAGACATGGGTCCACATACATCGGAATGTACTAGACCCAAGAGTTCGATAACTCTCTCCCTTTGACTTGCAAAAGGAGTTTTGGCCATCTTACATTTGAAGCAAGACTCGCAAGTGTCAAATGACTCATAATTCGATAGGCCCAAGAGCCCCTCTTTATGTCACTTGCTTAGTCTTTTCTCTCCGATATGGCTTAGTCTACAATGCCAAAGATAGGTTTCATTAAAACTAGACTCCTTACGTTTTCTTGTTTTAACGTTTAATACAACCTAATTGCTTAAAGTGTATACATCATTATTAAGTGTCCCAAAACCTAGCAACTTACCATCAAAAGAAATTTTCATGATATTTTCGTTGATAGTAAAATTATTGTTGAGTATTGATTCCCCTGATTTGGTTTTGATAATGAACAAACACACATATGCATGCTTATTCTCATGATCATCTTCATGCATACACATCGCATATTCATCCACGTAAGTATGCAACACCACACCATGGATCATATGCCCATCATCATGCTTTAGCACAACACAATGTTCCATACACATATCCTCATGCTCTTGCTAGATCTCATGTTCCTAGGCCACATGCGCCACGTAGAGATCAACCTTTTGTGCATGCAACCACTAGGAAGAGGATACCCAAAACATACACTATTTGGGGTCCTAAAAACACTAGCAATCATGCTAAGGATATGTATGTGCAATCTTATATTAATGATATTATTTTGAATGATGATTATGTTGGGAAATCACGGTCCTTTTGGACTTGGTCTCCAAAGGGCTAGTTTCGTTAATACAACATGCTTGGTACCATAAGTTTATATTCATTTTGTGGGTACCAAAGCATTTGTGTTAAGAATTGGTTTATTTTTTTGTTTGCATATTGGTCTTAGATGCTCATGTTAGTTAGAAACTTAAATTCATATTGTATTTGATTTCCTTTGTTTGATTATTAGTAAATCATTGTGTTTAGGATTTTCATGTCTAAAATATTTAATACTTTTTTATGCAACACATGCTTTGATACCAATTGTAGTGACCCTGTGCTATGAGGAAGTAACACTAGAGGGGGGTGAATAGTGTTTTATAGAATTATAAGGAATTTACGCCAAATAAAATCCTAATTAACCAACAAATGCGGAAGTAAACAAATGATCAACAAAACAACGAAGAATGCAATGCTTGTTGAGTATTGATTTCTCGGATTTGGTTTTGATGATAAACAAACATAAATATCATGAACTAACTCTTTGTGAGCGCAGTTATGGAGATCGTCGCCAAATTGCTATGAACATCAACAGCGACATCTCAAGACTTCTCAAAGTGCATGATCGTGTGCTTGAAGCTTCGTTGAAGCTCAAGGACCATTATTGAAGTCAAGAGATTCGGATTGAAGCTTTGAAGACGGTTCGTCATGTTTAATTTATTGTCTTCTAGCTTCATCGTATAGAATGTTAAGCCTTGAGTAAGTCTTACATTATTAGAGCTAGGATTATCATAGAAGCCCATAGAAACTTTCTCGAAGCTTCGCGCTTTATTTCGTAGCTTCTAGTGCATGTTAGTTGGTTCAAGAAGAAGAACCAACCGACTAGATGGCAATCTAGTCGGTCGACAATCCTTCTTGAACCGACTAGATATCCTACTCCATTTCAGCTCATTCATTGTTGACCAATTAGTCAGTCCAAGAAGGTTCACCGACCGACTAGTTGTCAAACTAGTCGGTTTGGAATCCTTCTTAGATCGACTAGTTATATCTTCATTTTCACAGCCTGAGCTACTGTTTATCATTAGTCGGTCCAAGAACATCCATCGATCGACTAGTTGAGAAACTAGTCGGTTGGAATTTGTTCTTAGACCGACTAGTTCTCGTGTGTTCAGCTTATTGCTTTTTCAACTCTTAGTCGGTCAAAGAACACTCACCGACCGACTAGTTGTCAAACTAGTCGGTTGGCAAGTCTTCTTAGACCGACTAGTTCTATCGACCTGAACTTTATATTCTTGGCTGTCATCCTCTTAGTTGGTCCAAGAAGAATCACCGACCGACTAGTTGAGAAACTAATCGGTCAGTGATCCTTCTTAGACCGATTAAACTGCTTTAGAATAGAGCCGTTGGGGCATTTAATGCCACGAATTTTGTGACCGTTTTCTCTCTTCCCTATATAAGGTTGTGTGCTTCCAACCAGGGATTCAAGGCTGATAATAGAGACATTTTCACATCCAAGAGAGGAGCCATTCAATCTTATTTCCAAGCTCTCTCTTCTCACAAGAATCTCTCCCTCAACTTCTTGAGCCCTAATTCCTCAAGAGAGATTCTCTTCATTGTGAGCCACTCAAGCTAGGAGCTTGATTCCAAGTCTCCAACATCTCCCTAGCCACCTATCGCTGATCATCTTGGTGGAGCTAGGGTTTGGTGACTTCTTCTCCTTCAAAATCTTCCTTGCCCTAATATCGTAAGTTTACTCAAGGCATAGGATTTTGTTGGTAAGTATTTCACTGTTTCATTTACTTTGATTGCAAGTTGTTCTCTCGGTTGTGAGAGAAGGGTGTGATCCCGGGTTGTGGGAGTCACACTTCATTTGTGTATGATTTGATCTTGTAGAGGTTTTCTACAAGAATTCATAGTGCAAAACTTGGGTTAGTGGTTTCTAACTCAAGTATCCGGAGGGGATCCGGGTGGTTGGGACGTAGGATCACCGGGAACAAGTCGGGGAGACTTGGGTGGATCCGAACCTGTTATATCGTATTGTTTGCGTTGTTTAATTCTTGTTGTTTGTAGTTATTCCGCATTGTTGTTTGTGTTTTGTACAATAATTAGGAATAACACTCTTGATTATTTTAAAGTACTATTCACTCCCCCCTCTAGTACTTGTGCAGTAGCTACCCAGGTCATTACATTTGGTATCAAAGCCAAGTTCATAGCTATGACAAACAACGACTACAGCGTCTTCAAGAATCGTGAAGGAGCTTCTTCGGTGATGGAAGGACACTCCTCAACTAGGCCTCCTTTCTTCAACGGTACAAATTACGGGTACTGGAAATGCCGGATGGAAACGTTCCTCCGAAGCACTTCATTATGGAGAGCTACATTGACGGAGTATGTCAAGTCCGCAGAAGAAGATTTCGCGAAGTGGACTACTGCGGAGGTCGTCGCGGAGGTAAACAATGCCAAGGCAATGAATGCCTTGCAATGTGCGTTGGAGCCCGAAGACTTCAACAAGATATGCACATGTAAGAGTGCATATCAAATTTGGAACCAACTCCTCATCTTGCACGAAGGAACAAGTACGGTAAAAGACTCTAAACTCATTGTTGCTAACAAAGAGTTCGAATTATTTCACATGGAACAGGGTGAAAGTATGAAGGAGTACTATGCTCGCTTCGTGGACATATCCAATGAATTGGAAGCTATTGGGAAGAACTATACCCAAAAGGAGAAAGTCGCGAAGATTATTGACGGACTTCCTTCTTGTTGGGAAAAGCGTACCTTCGCCATCGAGGAAGGTAACGATATGAATAAGTATACTGTCGTACAACTAATGGGTACCTTGTTGTCTTATAAGGTACGCAAGGATAGTAAGATCAAGATGCAGGAAAAGATGAAGTCTTACTTGGAGCAAGACTTGCCAAAGAAAAAGACGATTGCGTTCAAGGCCGCTCCATCTACATCTACCGATGATGAAGAATCAGAAGACGAGTTGGACATAGAAGCTTTGGCCGATTTGGCAAAGAAGTTAAACCGATTCTTCCGAAAAGGTAAGTTTAGGAATAAATCAAATTTAGTTCGACTAATGCCTCCGCTCCTTTGTATTATAAATGCAACAAGCCAGGACACATCAAGCCAGATTGTTCTCTCAACATACATAAGGAGAAGTGGAAGGCACCCAAGTACGACAAGTTGAGAAAGTACAAGAAAGGGCTTGTTGGCTCATTCACCGACTCCGAATAGGACTCCTCAGTGGAGATTCGGATGATGGACAAGTGGAGAAAGCACACATGTGCTTCATGGGAAAAGAGGAACATGATCAAGAGACCTCCTCCGATGAAAGCGAGGATGAAAGCGAGGGTGAAGGCGATGTCGTAACTATGATGAACTTAGATTAGCTAACGAACAACTTTGGTCTAAGTTTTTTAATTTGGCTAGTAGATATATTAAGATTAAAGATGAGCTAACTAGTCTCCAAACCTCACCTAAGTCTATCATCATCAACAACGACACCGTTGTTGAAGGGTTGAGAAATGAGATCGTAAATCTCAAATCTCAACTTGAGCATGTTCATATTGAGGATTCGGATGAACTCGAGATAGCGGATTGGATTTCTTGAAACTCAACTTTGAGTATTGAGAATGAAAATCTCAAGTCTCGTGTTTATGTACTCACATCGCAAGTGTCCACCTTGGATGCTTCTATGCATTCTCTCACCGAGAAGTATGAGTACACATTAGGCCGAATTAATAAATTCAATAAAGGTAAAGGCCATTTGGATAATATCCTAAATGGCTTACTTCTGGCCAATCATCACATTGGCTTGGGGTGTAAGATGGAAGACTCATCCAAATCGGTCACGACCTTTGTTAGGCCATCTTCCGAAGCCTCAATTAGTGGGAGTAAACACTCCATGGGTAGTTCTTCTACCAATGGTGCTTTCACTAGATACACATCCCCGTTTGGAAAGAAACCCACTTTGGGTGGACCTCCAAAGAAGGGTCATGCATTTATGTACACCTATAATATGCCACGTAGGAACACACATCATACTCCACATGTTCGCACATATGATGATTTTTATGCTCCACGTCCACGAGCATGTGCACACCATGTGAGACACACTCATGCACGTGTTCCTCCACATGCATATGTTCATCCACATTACTATCATATGAACGATTATCATCATGCACCATTTCATCATGTGCCATATGTTTATCCACGTCATGAATATCCCAGGCCACTTCCTCGTAGGCCACGTGCATCACATAGAAATCAACAACTTGTGCATGCTCCTAATAGGACTAGGGCTTCCAAGACATTCACTATTTGGGGCCCGAAGGACACAATCATGCATGAAAAACAAGCGTATATTAATTCGTATTTCATGAATTTGTGCACAATGATGAGTTTGTTGGGAAGTCTAAGTCCAATTGGACTTGGCTTCTAAAAGTCTAATCTCTTAGGACCCAATGACCTTGGGTACCATGGAAGGATATTTTTATCTTCAGGTACTCAAGAATAAGAGAAGGAGCAACAAGTCAAAATTTAGCTCCAAGAATAATGGGATACCAACCCTACCAACTCCTTGATTTGCAAAGATTTTCATTCAAATGGAGTTGATGGTGCTTAAGTGATGCACCAAAGTAGGGGGAGCTTAATGTTGTAAGTATATTCTTACATATGGTATCCATGTGTGTTGAATGCATGTAGATGTCTCTTTATGTTTTAGACTATCTCATGCATATCTTGATGCTAGTTTTGAGCTTATGATTATGTACTTATCTTACTCATGCTCATGGCATTCCATGTTTTTTATTGACTCATTTAGTGAGTATCTCTTTTGGAATGCATGCTAGTTCTAGAATTGTGTATGCCATATGTGTTATGAAGTTCTCTCTATTTTTGGCATAACACGGTTGCATGTTATTGATTACATTTGATTGCATATTGTTTTAACCACCTTGTCACCTCATATTGCACACTTCACTTAGATTTGGTATGCTTACCATTTGTGATCCTTTTCGATCGATGTTGTGACATTTGGTGTTGTATGATGTGTGCATCTTTTTCTTGTGCACATTGGATTTATGTCTCTGATATTGATTTCGTCACTCGACGATTATATTGATTTAATAGAAATTGTTTCTATGAAAACATAGAATTGTTTTCCATGCACTTAATTCAATAAGGATGTTGATATTGGAGAGTATGTTCCATAACTCAATATGTGAAATTGATTTGAGTTTTGATGATTTCATTTTTCGTTTTTCGACTATGGTTTCGTTGACACACTTTGATTTTCTTCGTGATTTTACTTTGGTGTTATTTGAACCGTGGTCGTATTCTTGACTCTCGTGCTTTTATTTTTAGCCATTGTTGTTGTCGTTGATCTCATCCCGCTCTTTTTGCTAATGCCAAAGGGGGAGAGAATTAATAATGACAATATGCTAAATGATAATTTAAAGCATTTTACCATGAATCTAATAATTTGATATGTTAGATTCAGGGGAAGTTAAGATATAAAAATGGATGTAGATCCTAAATGGCAATAATAGTATTCATATTTTATATTTCCCTCGTCTGCTTGATGCGTATGATTATTATCTAATACAGAACTAACGTGTCATCAATGCAGGGGGAGTAAGTAAATTTCATTTGAATCATTATTATTGATTATTATTTATGTTGGTTTGTCATCACCAAAAAGGGGGGAGAATGTTGATTATTGATTCCCCAGACTTGGTTTTGATGATGAACAAACATAAATATCGTGAACTAACTCTTTGTGAGCACAGTTATGGAGATCGTCGCCAAATTTCTATGAACATCAACAGCGACGTCTCAAGACTTCTCAAAGCACGTGATCGTGTGATTTTCGTTGAAGCTCAAGGACCATTATTGAAGTCAAGAGATTCGGATTGAAGCTTTGAAGACGGTTCGTCATGTTTAATTTATTGTCTTCTAGCTTCATCGTATAGAATGTTAAGCCTTGAGTAAGTCTTACATTATTAGAGCTAGGATTATCATAGAAGCACATAGAAACTTTCCCGAAGCATCGCGCTTCATTTCGCGGCTTCTAGTGCATGTTAGTTGGTTCAAGAAGAAGAACCAACCGACTAGATGGCAATCTAGTCGGTCGGCAATCCTTCTTGAACCGACTAAATATCCTACTCCATTTCAGCTCATTCACTGTTGACCAATTAGTCGGTCCAAGAAGGTTCACCGACCGACTAGTTGTCAAACTAGTCGGTTTGGAATCCTTCTTAGACCGACTAGTTATATCTTCATTTTCACAGCCTGAGCTACTGTTTATCATTAGTCAGTCCAAGAACATCCATCGATCGACTAGTTGAGAAACTAGTCGGTTGGAATTTGTTCTTAGACCGACTAGTTCTCGTGTGTTCAGCTTATTGCTTTTTCAACTCTTAGTCGGTCAAAGAACATTCACCGACCGACTAGTTGTCAAACTAGTCGGTTGGCAAGTCTTCTTAGACCGACTAGTTCTATCGACCTGAATTTTATATTCTTGGCTGTCATCCTCTTAGTCGGTCCAAGAAGAATCACCGACCGACTAGTTGAGAAACTAATCGGTCAGTGTTCCTTCTTAGACCGATTAAACTGCTTCAGAATAGAGCCGTTGGGGCATTTAATGCCACGAATTTTATGACTGTTTTGTCTCTTCCCTATATAAGGTTGTGTGCTTCCAACCAGGGATTCAAGGCTGATAATAGAGACATTTTCACATCCAAGAGAGGAGCCATTCAATCTTATTTCCAAGCTCTCTCTTCTCACAAGAATCTCTCCCTCAACTTCTTGAGCCCTAATTCCTCAAGAGAGATTCTCTTCATTGTGAGCCACTCAAGCTAGGAGCTTGATTCCAAGTCTCCAACATCTCCCTAGCCACCTATCGCTGATCATCTTGGTGGAGCTAGGGTTTGGTGACTTCTTCTCCTTCAAAATCTTCCTTGCCCTAATATCGTAAGTTTACTCAAGGCATAGGATTTTGTTGGTAAGTATTTCACTGTTTCATTTACTTTGATTGCAAGTTGTTCTCTCGGTTGTGAGAGAAGGGTGTGATCCCGGGTTGTGGGAGTCACATTTCATTTGTGTATGATTTGATCTTGAAGAGGTTTTCTACAAGAATTTCATAATGCAAAACTTGTGTTAGTGGTTTCTAACTCAAGTATCCGGAGGGGATCCGGGTGGTTGGGATGTAGGATCACCGGGAACAAGTCGGGGAGACTTGGGTGGATCCGAACCCATTATATCGTATTGTTTGCGTTGTTTAATTCTTGTTGTTTGTAGTTATTCCGCATTGTTGTTTGTGTTTTGCACAATAATTAGGAATAACACTCTTGATCATTTTAAAGTACTATTCCCCCCCTCTAGTACTTGTGCAGTAGCTACCCAGGGCATTACAATGCTAACAAGCAATGTATCCTGGTTCGGATCCACCCAAGTCTCCCCGACTTGTTCCCGGTGATCCTAATCCAACACCACCCGAGATCACACTCGGATACTCTAGTAAAAACCACTAGAGCTTTCCTTTAGCCCACTTGTGGAAACCCCAACAAGTGCAATCGACCTACAATTGATGTCCGTGTCTCCTCGCCTTCCTCCGCCGTGCGCCTCCATTTCCGGTCGTCGTCAGCCGGCGCCGAGCCCCTCTCCTCCTTCCTAGGGTATATCCTATCACTCACTCACTCACTCTCTCTCTCAGTTTTTAGGGTTCATATCCAATCAATATCGTTCGATTTAGTTCAATTTCGTTCAAATTAGGGTTCAATCTCGTTCTATTTCGCTCGATTGTGTTTTGTCTCGTTTCAATCTCATGGCGAGAACACGCATCCATGTCCATCCTACCGATCCGTCTCCCATGACCGTCGAGCCTCCATCCAACCCTTCTCAACCCAAACGTCGCACCAAAACTTCCCGTTCGACCCCCTCGTCGCCTACCTCTCCTTCATCCTCTTCGCCTCCACTCAAGAAGAAGAGAGCTGCCGCTTCCACGCCCAAACCCTCATCTAAACTCAAGCCCCAGCCTAAGTTCAAGAAGATTTTGACTCCTGGACCCTTCCGTGCTCCCACACCACCCTCTGACTCCGACGATGACTATATCCCGGAGACTGGGCCTACCGAGAAGGCCCCTACTCCTCCTCCTCACACTACCTCTCGTCTGTCAAAGGGGAAGGCTCCCATGCCTTCTGGTGGGGTTGATATATCTCTTTGTCGCGATGACCCATTGTGTCTTGCGGCATACAACCGTATCGAGCATTGCCCGTTGATCCTCGAGCATTTAGTTCAGTTTTCTTGATTTTTGTAAAGTACTATTCATCCCCCTCTAGAACTTGTGCAGTAGCTATCAGGGCATTACATATGGTATCGGAGCATGATGGTAATTGTTCATATAGTAATGGTGTGGGTGAACATATGCATGTGGAGGAACACGTACGTGAGTGTGTATCACTTGGTGTGCACGTGCTCGTGGATGTGGAGCATAGAAATCATCATATGTGTGAACATGTTGAAATTGGAGAGTATGTTCCTTTACTCAATACGTAAATTTGATTTTGTGTTTTGATGATTTCTCTTTTCGACTATGGTCTCATTGGCACGCTTTGTAATTCTTCGATATTATTTCCTTGGTGTCATTTGGACCGTTGTCGTATTCTTCGACTCTCTTGTTTAGATTTTTTTTAGCCATGGTTGTTGTCGTTGATCTCCTCCCGCTCTTTTTACTAATGCCAAAGGGGGAGATAATTAATAATGACTTTGTGCTAAATGATAATTTAAAGCAATTTACCGTGAATCTAATTTCATATGTTAGATTCAGGGGGAGTGAAGATATAAAAATGGATTTCGATCCTATATTTCAATAATTGGATCAAGTTTTATACTTTTCTCGTCTGCTTGATGCTTATGTTTATTATTTAATACGGAACTAACGAGCCATCAATGCCGGAGGAGTAAGTAAATTTCATTTGTATCATTATTATTGATTTATATTTATGTTGGTTTGTCATCACCAAAAAGGGGGGAGAATGTTGAGTATTGATTCCCCTGATTTGGTTTTGATGATGAACAAACATACATATCATGCACTAATTCTCTTTGAGCGCAGTTATGGAGATCGTCGCCAAATTACTTTGTACATCTCAAGCGACGTCCCAAGACTTCTTAAAGCGCGTGATCGTGTGCCTGAAGTTTCGTTCAAGCTCAAAGAGTTATTAATGAAGTCAAGGGTTTCGGATTGAAGCTTTGAAGACGGTTCGTCATGTTTATTTTATTGTCTTCTAGCTTCATCGTATAGAATGTTAAGCCTTGAGTAGGATTTACTTAACAATCTTTATAACGCTGATATCGTATCTCTAGGATTGTCTTAGAAGCCCATTAGAAAGTTTTCTGAAGCTTATCGCTTCATTTCACGGCTTCGTATGCATCTTAGTTGGTTCAAGAAGAAGAACCAACCGACTATATGACAATCTAGTCGGTTGGAAATCCTTCTTGAACCGACTAGTTATCCCAGTTTCTTTCAGCATCTTTGCTATTGACAATTAGTCGGTCCAAGAAGGTTCACCGACCGACTAGTTGTCAAACTAGTCGGTTGGAAATCCTTCTCAGACTGACTAGTTCTCCTAGTAAAATTCAGCTTATTTACTGTTGATCAATTAGTCGGTCCAAGAAGGTTCACCGACCGACTAGTTGTCAAACTAGTCAGTTGGTGTTTCTTCTTAGACCGACTAGTTGTATCTCCATATTTCATCTTTCATTTGATATTTCAGTTTATCTCTCAGTTTGTGAGAGAAGATCGTGATCCCGATTTGTGGGAGTCACGTTTCGATCATTGTATGATTTGATCTTGTAGTAGTTTCTACAGAATTTCATAGTGCAAGTTTTAGTTAGAGGATTCTAACTCAAGTAGCCGAGGGGATCCGGGTGTCTGGGACGTAGGATCACCGGGAACAAGTCGGGGAGACTTGGGTGATCCGAACCCATTACATCGATTGTTTGCATTGGATTTTTATTGTTGTCAATTTTCATTCCGCATTGTTGGTTGTGTTTGAACAATAATTAGGAATTATACTCTTGATTATTTTAAAGTACTATTCACCCCCCCAGTACTTGTGCAGTAGCTATCAGGGCATTACAATTATAACCATCTTTAGCCAAAGCCAAGACGGATATAATATTGCACAGGAAGTTTGGGACGTAGTAACATTGCTTCAAAAGAAAGTTAGCTCCACCAGCTAATGTGTTTTAAGGACTCCCACAACTACAACATCAACATTTACTGCGTTGCCGACTTGGAGAATGATTTCATTCTTTTCGGGTTTTCTAATAATTATCATTCCCTGTAATTAATTACATATATGAGAACCTGCACCGGTGTCTAACACCCATGTATTAGAGTTAACCGAAAGAACTACACTTTGCATTTTAGAAGTTAAGGCATAAACTCGCCCTTCCTTTATTTGTTCCCTTTCTGCTATAGATTTCTTTGACCAGTCATTATTTTTATTATAACCAGTTAATAAGTTCTTATCTCAGATATTATTTATTTTACTCGTCATGCTGCAAAGATTAGAACTCCTATAATTAGCATGTGTTCAAAATATTTTAAATATAATTAGAATGGTTTTTATCCAATTATCCTCTCCCATTATTTTAAAGATCGTTTAAGCCAAAACATAATTATTGTTAAATGGGAGCAGGAATCCTACAACTTTGAGTCGTCCGACCTTGAGTGTAGCTCAACAAGTCGTTCGACTCGGCTGTCGGTAGAAGAACCCTTTGTCAATCATATCGAATATAACTCCCTATTTGATTTTTACCTCTAGTCATTTGTGATCATAAGTGTACACATCAAAATCACAATGACTAGTCTAGTCAGACCCTTGTTTTTGTGTCTAGCTTGACTTGCCCCGGTGCTCGGTGTATTCACGACGCGTCGGTTTGGGTCAAGTCTTAGACTACATCATTAGCCCACCTTACACCGGCGCACGGTGTATCCATGACGCAACAGTTTGGGTTAAGACACATGTATTAAGAAATTGGTTTCTGTAACGTGTCACAGCTTGAGTGTAGCTCAACAACTGTAACACGGATCCTACAGATTCCACCGTCTAAAACAAAGAGGGCTACGAATTATCTTGTAAAAGATTTATTAACATTTTTGACTAGATATAGTTGACAGCATTGCATAATAATGATTCACGTCCTTGCGGTCCTGCAGACATGACCAGGGAATTGACTAAGCCAGGACCACTTAACCCCTAATCGAGCTAGGGTGATCCAGCAAACTTAGCCAAGCATATTGACTGGTATCATGGTCCATTGAAGGTTGCTTGTCATTTATATGTGTACTATCAACTAAAAGATTTTATTAATGCTAGTAAATCCTTATCAACTAGTGGATCCTAAAATTCAGAATTTTAAGGATTCGTTTGACGATTTTTATTAGGTCCTTATCAACTATAATGATTTAATAAATGTGCTACTACCCTAATCGTCCAATAGGCATTTTTAAACAATTTAAACCATATCAGAGTCTCAAAAATTATCTCATAAAAGTTTGAGGAATTTATAATGGAGATCATAATCGTTCATTAGGCAATTTTAAACAATTTAAAATTATAGCATGGTGTCAAAATTTATCATATAAAATTTGTGGATTCATTAATGGCTAACCTAGCAAGTTCCTCTTGTGTTATCATATAAACAAGAATATGCCATTAAGTTAAATATTACATAATTAAACATGCAGTTCATATAGAAGCAAATAAGAACAGAGTAGATCTGGCTCTGATACCATTGTAGGGATTTTCAAGGTCCCTTAGGGCTAATTTTAAACATCTAGTCCTAAGTCGGACGATCCTAATTTAAATAAGTAGCAGAAAAAACCAATTATTAAACTATTTAATAATTACTGCCCTAAGAAAAACATCCCTAAGGCAGGATTATCGACTGACTCGAGTTAGGTCTGACCAACTCGAGAAAGTTCTAACTACAACAGAACATGAAATGCATAAATAAATATGACTCATCCGAAATCTTGCTTTGGGACAGGCAAGATGTTCCGCACCGTCTTGCGCTCCACAATCTGAGCCGCATCCCGAACCGCATTGTAACGGTCTGTTTTCATCAATTTACATGTTTAGCCTATTAAACTATTTTATAATGGTTCGTCAAGAGTTTTATGATTTCAAAAATTTCTTATAAAAATATTTTGAAGTATCAAACTAGTTATGGAGTATTTTAGTAAGTTCGAGTTTCATCAAATACATCTAAATAATTGAATATAAAATTTATTTTCACGCTTTAATGTTTTGGCTTAATGAATTAATTTTCTATACAAACAACATCAAAACGATTTCAAACTTTTACAGTAACATTCTTTGATCATTTAGGACTTCTCACATTAATTTCGTAATTTTCTGAAATCAAATCAATAGAGAACCTGCAAACCCGCTTCCTAAACGTTTTGGCCCAAAACTCGTATTTCCGTAGCTCAAACCTCTAATTGAATTCGTATTCGCAATCCTCGTGATGAAACGAACCAGTGAGTATGTTTTCATAATTTTTCGGGGTCATATGCAAAAAACGGGGTTCTATTCATCCGTTTTACTAGTTACATCCCCTAATCACTTTTTACCCTTACTAATTACGAATTACATTAACCTAATTACTAATTACCCTAAGCATGACTAACATGTGAGGAGAGAAACGTTTAACATTTCCTAATTTAGTCAAAAACAAATCTAATCCTAATCTTACACTTTTTGAGTAAGTATTTAATAACCTAATTAAAAACTAATATAACTAATCTATAAAACCCCCCTTAACCCCCTTCTCTTCCCAGCAAAACCTCCCCTCCGGTGAAGCTCCGGCCAACTTTCCGAAGAACTCCTCCCCACTCCGGTGACCAATCTCTTCCATCTCCCAATTTTCAACCTCCCTTAATCTCTCTCTATATCTTTTTAGAAACTCAACGAAAACCCCATGAACCCATGGCAATCTCCGGCGAACTTTCCACCTCCGACAAACTCTGGCGACAATCTCATGGCCTCCACCTCCCTCTCTCTACCTCTACAACTCTCTCCCCATCCCTCCATTGTTCTACACAATGGAAATCAATGAAAAAAACTGGGCAGTTTTTTCGGCCGACCAGGTGGCCGGCCACACCCCCTCTCCCCTTGGTCCCTTGCCCCCTTGGCTCATCCATTAATCAACCTGCAAGAAGAAGCAGAAAGAAGATGATGAAAAAACAAAAAAATGAAAGTTCAAAATATTTCACAGTTTGAAAAATGAGTGTGCTGCCATTCATTTTGTGTTGCCTTTTGAAAAATGAGTGTGCTGCCATTCATTTTGTGTTGCCTTTTGTAGGGAATGAATAAGAGGAGAGTTAGAATAGAATGGAAAGTAAAAAGAGAAGGGTTGTGTTGAGATTTTAGTTAAAGTTTTTAGAGATTTAGAAATTGTTTTTGTATTCTAATTTTTCAAATACGTGTATACGTGTACGTGTGTATATACACGTAGTTTTAACTTCGATTATTATATTAATGAAATATGGGTGCGTACGTGTGGTGTTTGTAGGTAGACATCCCGGGAAGACACTGACTCCCGAACACGACACGAGACCCGCCTAAGGAACCGGACTACAACTGGTCACGACCACATGCAAGTAAATACCACAAGTAAATACCGTATATATGTGTGTGTTGCAAGATATTAACCAATTTATGTGATTGGTGTACACGTGTTGGGTGTACGAAATGATGGGCCTATAAGGCCATACGGATACGGATACGGTTAATGTGATACGACAGAGGTTATGTGGTAGTCTTGAGCTACGAAGTGTGTGGGAGTGACCGGGTCCACCCTTATTTGGTAAGCTGTACCATCACCCCGCATGGGATGGTAGGTAGATATTCCACGGGTTGCTCCGTGGGATGGGTGTACTTCTGGTTGCATATCATGCATTCGGGCTAAGGCTAATGCACTAGCTTGTTTGTTTGTTATGCCACTATTGCTAACTTGATACCACTGTTCTACTGACTAAGTCGAGACTACTCGAACGTGGTCAACCAAAGGACTTGTCCTGCGGTCATAGAAGTGACATGTGTCTTCAGGCCCTGACTGCCTGGCTGGTTTGGGAGTTAAACTAGACTTCTTATTATTAGGCATGCCTACACTATTAGATAGTCAATCGACGTTTGTTACCTCTTGTTCGTTCATTTTACCTCTTGTTCGTTCATTTCATTGTTGCCTTTACGTTCTGTTGGTTATTTATTGCTGCTTAGCGCTGACATGTATTTCATTGTTTTCTTTGAAATGCATGTCAGACTAAGAGCCGACAGAGTACGTGGAGTACTACACTGAGGACGATCCCGTGGACAGGGATCACAGGACGTTAATAAGCTCGCACCTGTAGAGGAGTAGGAGTCTCCGATTCGACCACAGCAACTGCTTTATTTCACCGTCAGTATGCTTTCCTTACCAGCGTCAGTGTGCTTTCCTTACCGCCAGTGTGCTATTTACTTTCGAGTACTGTACTTTACTTTATGTCGAGTCGTTGTAGGCTGTACTATAAGGCCCAGTACTGTACTATTTTTCATCTATTGGATAATAAAGATGTTGTGTGTTGTTTCTCTGAGTTTGCATGACAAGAACATGCCTCCGATGGAATTACTGCAGATGTTTATTGTGCATCGAACAAGGAAAAATTCCTCCTTGTTTTATGCACATGCGGACCTTCGTCGCGTCCTCGCTCATGGGTATTATGGGAAGCAGGGCGTGACAGGTTTCTGTGGTGGCCCATGCAGGTCATGCAAATACTCAGAGCATTATACGCATCTTTACGATCCTAAGCTGACTGAGTACATATTGACTCAGGTTTATTGTTTTGCAGCATAGCAGGAAGACCACACACCCACAATGGAAATGGCACCAATGGAAACAGTGCCAATGCAAATGGTGCCACCGAGATATCTACAGTCACGGGAGTGATAAGAGAAATGTTAGAAATACAACACTAGATGCTCCAGCAAGGACCACCGGCACCACCACAACCCCGCTGAATTTGGGGTTAAGCAATTCCAGGAGCTTCGTTTGAAGACTTTCTCTGAAAAGGAAGGGCCACTGGAAGCTGAAGAATGCGCCCTAGCCACTGAAGACAAGTTGAGCGCTGCTCGCATCTAGGGCTGTTGACGAACGAGCTTGAAAGAGCTTAAACAAGGAGCTTGGTTTTGTTCATGAACAAAATCCATGTTCAAGATCTGTTCATTTACTAACCGAGCTCTAAAAACTTGTGCAAGCTTGTTCATTAAGCTTACTGAACAAACGTAAACGAACATAAATGAACATTTACCGAGCTTGTTCACGGGTAGTTAATCGAACGTTCTGTTCGTTAACAAGACTTATCGAGCTTGTTCGTGAACATGTTTAGGAACATGTTTATGAACACAAATCAATCTTGTTCATGAACAAATTTTCAAACAAACAAACGAATGTCAATTTTTTAATCAGGAATAATAATATTTAAACATTATTGCTAATGACTAAATCAATTAAATAAAAGGATTAAATATTTGCAGGACAAAAACAAATAAATCCAGTATAAAAGCTCCATATATCACATTACAAGCATCCATTCCCAGCATAATAAAAAATATAGTATGTATCTAAATTTACTATATTCGGTACATGTTCGTTCACGAACACATAACGAGCTTGTTCATGAACATCACTTAACGAGCTTGTTCACGAACACTTAACGAGCTTGTTCATGAACATAAATTAATTAACACGCTTATGTTCAAGCTCTGTTCGTTTACTAACCGAGCTTTAAAAATCTGTTCAAGCTTGTTCATTAAGCTTCCTAAACGAACGTAAACGAACATGTACCGAGCTTGTTCACGAGTAGTTCGTCGAATGTTCTGTTCGTCACAGCCCTACTCGCATCTCTCAAGCAGGATGTGTTGAAGTTGCAAAACTGCAACTGACTGCTCGAAGCTGGTGGGATCGTGAAGAATGACATCTGGTTAAGCCTATTTCTTGGGACATGTTCCGAGAAAGGTTCAACGCCCAATATTTTCCTCCATCGGCCAAGAGAGAACTCCAACAGCGCTTTGCTAATCTGAAACAAGACAATAAGACTGTGGATGAGTATGAGGCAATGTTCTCAATGCTCAGTCGTTTCGCTCCACAGATGGTCAGAAATCCAGAAGACTGTGCCTATCAGTTTTGTCAAGGCCTAAACCCCCGTGTTCAAGCCTCGATGCCTACAGTGAAGCTGACTACTCTTGAGGATGTTCTGGAAGCTGCACGGAATCATGAAACCGTTGCACGACTTGACAGGGATTTCAAGTTAATACAGGCAAACGCCCGATGGAACCTACCAAGAACAACTTCCCTCCGACTCAGACCACCAATTTCAAGAAGCAAACAGCTCTTGCCAATGCCAAATCCACTATGGTATGCCACTACTGCAACCGTGTTGGACACGTCAAGAAGGATTGTCGCGTGTTCTTGAACCTGTGCATAGTGTGTGGGGCTTTTGACCATCTTGCCAAGGACTGCCCTCGTCGCACTATCAAACCAGCCAACCCTGTGATGGCTTCAGGATCAGCTCAAAAAATCAATCTATGCCTTCTCAACAGCAAGCTTTTCAGAATGCCAAGCCGAATCCGCCAAGGCGTCAGGGATTTACTATAACTGCTGCTGAAGCGGAGACCACTGATTAAGTAATCTCAGGTAACCCCTGGACCACAGTTTCATATAGCATTTTATATCATATGCTTAGATGGTGAGTATCTATTGCTAAGACGTTTCTAATCTTGACCTAGGTATTATCTTAGTATCTGCATCTCCGGCATTAGTTTTGTTTGATTCAGGAGCTTCACATAGCTTCTTGTCGCAAAAGCTTGCGACAGATCATTCTATTACTATCTGTGATCTTTCGAGATGTTGGAATGTCAGCACTGGAAATGGCACAGTAAAGGACTCTACCGGATGCAAGTCATGTCTACTAGTGATCTGTGGACGAGAACTGTTTGTTGATTTCATGATCATCAGCATAGCCAACTTTGATGTGATACTCGACATGGATTGGTTAGGAACTTTCTATACTAACATCGACTGTCACCAGAAGAGTGTAGTATTTAAAATTCCTGGACATCCTGTGTTCGAGTACATGAATGGAAGTCGTTCGCCTGGTCCCATCAAGTTTCAGGCCAAGACGAATGAAGCAACAGTTGCATCAATGCAGGTTGAGCCTGAAAAACCTTTAGTAGTTCGAGACTTTGAGGACGTATTCCGTGAAGATATTTTGGGATTACCACCAGACCGAGATCTCGAATTCACTATTGACCTTATACCGAACACTCAACCTATTTCGAAGGCTCCTTATCGCATGGCTCCTGTTAATTTGGCAGAACTTCGGAGCTAGCTCGACGACTTGTTGCAGAAAGGATTGATACATCCTAGTGTATCTCCTTGGGGTGCACCTGTCTTATTGGTCAAGAAGACGGATGGATAGAGAAGAATGTGTGTAAACTATCGAGAACTGAACAAGGTGACTGTAAAGAATAAATATCTGTTGCCTCGCATTGACAATATTTTTGATCAACTCGGTGGATCACGAGTCTTCTCCAAGCTGGATCTCAGAAGTGATTATCATCAAGTGAAGGTCAGGAATGAAGATATTCCTAAGACAGCTTTTCAGACCAGGTATGGACACTACGAATTCGTAGGCATGCCTTTTGGCGTGACTAACACCCACGCGGTGTATTCATGAATCTCATAAATCTTATATTCTATGAGTTCTTGGATAAATTCGTAGTTATCTTAATCGATGACATCATGGTCTACTCAAAGAGTGAGGAATATCATGCCAAGCATCTACAGATAGTTTTGGAAACTCTGCGTCGTCATCAGCACTATGCCAAGTACAGCAAGTGTGAATTCAGGCTGGATCGAGTCGCCTTTCTTGGGTATATAGTTTTGGGAGATGGTATTTTCATCGATCCTGAGAAAGTCGCATCTGTTAGAAACTGGCCGACACCTCAGTCATTTTTGGAAATCTGCAGCTCTCTAGGATTAGCTGGTTATAATCTCCGATTCATCAAAGAATTCTCAAAGATTGCTGAGCCGATGACTCGACTGACTAGGAAGGATGTTAAGTTTGTTTGGTTAGAAGCTTATGAGTAAGCATTCAGATGATTGAAGATGAAGATGACAACCGCACCAGTTCTAACTATTCTGGATAGGACTGGAGGATACGAAGTTTACTGTGATGCATCTGGAAAAGGTCTTGGAAGTGTGCTAAATTAACATGGTCGCATAGTTGCATATGCTTCTCGACAACTGAAGAATCATGAGAAGAATTATCCAACACACGACTTAGAGTTGGCAACCGTCATCTTTGCTCTGAAGATTTGGAGACATTTTCTGTTGGGAGAGCAAGTAAAGGTATTCACTCATGGCTGATTATGACATTGACCTCGAGTATCATCCTGGGAAGGTGATGTCGTGCCTGATGCATTGAGTCGACTACCAACAGTCATGACTCTGACGACTCAATAGAGACTCCAACAAGACTTGAAAGAGATGGGAACCGAAGTCGTCTTGCCAGGAGCTACATCATCCTTGATGAACATGCATATTCAGTCTACCATCACATCGGATCAAAGCCGCTCAGTCTGGAGATGCGAAGTACAGAATATCAAGCAACAAGTTGAAGCTGGTCTACGAACAGAATTTCGTATTCATGAAGATGGATCTTTGAGGTATGGAAGTCGCATCTGCGTACCTTTAGGAGAGATCAGGGAAGAGCTGCTGAACGAACACAGCTCTCCTTACTCCATACATCCAGGTGGTACCAAGATGTACAAAGATCTGCGACTGAACTTCTGGTGGACTGGAATGAAGAGAAGCGTGGCCCGAAGCGTCGCCAAATGCCTCGTATGTCAGCAAGTGAAGGCTGAACATCATCGAGCCTTTGGATTGCTTCAACCTTTGCCTATCCCAGAGTGAAAATGGTAATACATCACTATGGACTTCATGACTGGACTACCTCGGAGCCCAAAACAAAATGATGCCATCTGGGTGATCGTTGATCGATTAACTAAGTCGGCACATTTCATACCATTCCGAGTAGGACAATCCATGGAAATACTCGCAAAGAAGTATATGGAGGTAATGATATATCTCATACCTTTAAACTCCTTGCAGTATACGTAGCGATATCAGATTATTGCAAGAAATTGTGAGGCTACATGGAGTTCCAGTGAGCATCATCTCCGACCGAGACACGATGTTCACCTTACTTTTCTGAAAGAGCCAGTAATCGAATCTGGGTACACATCTCAAATTCAGCACTTTGTATCACCCGCAGACTGATGGCCAATCAGAACGTACCATCCAGATTCTTGAAGATATGTTGAGAGCATGCATGCTGGATTTCAAAAGATCATAGGAAGATCATCTGCACTTGATAGAGTTTTCTTACAACAATAGCTACCAAGCCAGCATCGGCATGGCCCCTTTTGCGGCACTCTATGGAAGAAAATTTCGATCTCCATTAAGTTGGGATGACATTGACGATCGAGAAGTTTTAGATCCAGAGATGATCGTGGAAGCTGTTGATATGGTGCGTACTATTAGAGACAAGCTGAGAATCGCACAAGATCGCTATAAACACTGGGCTGACGCCAAGCGTCGACATTTGAAATTTCAACCTGGAGACCATGTTTTTCTAAAGATATCACCAAACAGAGGAGTGATACGCTTTGGAAAACGAGGAAAGCTCAGTCCGAGATTCATCGGACCGTTTGATGTACTAGAGCGAGTTGGAGAAGTAGCTTATCGTCTGGCTCTGCCACCATCATTGGAGGGAGTTCATAATGTCTTTCATATCTCCCAATTGTATCGTTACATCAGCGACCCCAAGCATGTAGTCGACCACTCAGAGATTACTATTCGTCCGGATCTCATCTATAAGCAACAACTGGTGCAGATCATAGACCGTCGACAGAAAACTCTTAGGAATAAGGTTGTTGAGCTAGTGAGAGTTATGTGGCATCATGATTCGCCTAGTGAATCTACCTGGGAACGTGAAGAGGAAATGCACGAGCGTTATCCTCATCTCTTTCATTAAATTTCGAGGACAGGATTTTTATAAGGAGGGTAGGATGTAACGGTCTGTTTTCATCAATTTACATGTTTAGCCTATTAAACTATTTTATAATGGTTCGTCGGGAGTTTAATGATTTTAAAATTTTCTTATAAAAATATTTTGAAGTATCAAACTAGTTATGGAGTATTTTAGTAAGTTCGGGTTTCATCAAATACATCTAAATAATTGAATATAAAATTCATTTTCACTCATTACTGTTTTGGATTTATGAATTAATTTTCTATACTAAAAACATTAAAACGATTTCAAACTTTTACAGTAACATTCTTTGATCATTTAGGACTTCTCACATTAATTTCGTAATTTTCTGAAGTCAAATCAATAGAGAATCCGCAAACCCGCTTCCTAAACGTTTTGGCCCAAAACTCGTATTTTCATAGCTCAAACCCCTAATTGAATCTCGTATTCACGATCCTCGCGACGAAACGAACCCGTGGGTATGTTTTCCTAATTTTTCGGAGTCATATGCGAAAACGGGGTTGTATTCATCTGTTTTACTAATTACATCCCCTGATCACTTTTTACCCTTACTTATTACTAATTACATTAACCTAATTACTAATTACCCTAACCATAACTAACATGTGAGGAGAGAAACGTTTAACATTTTCCTAATTTAGTCAAAAACAAATCTAATCCTAATCTTTCACTTTTGACTAAATATTTAATAACCTAATTAAAAACTAATATATCTAATCTATAAAACCCCCCTTAACTCCCTTCTCTTCCCAGCAAAACCTCCCCTCCGACGAAGCTCCGGCCAACTTTCCGGCGAACTCCTCCCCACTCCGGTGAGCCTTCACCATCCTCTTCCATCTCCCCATCTTCAACCTCCCTCAATCTCTCTCTACATCTCTCTAAAAACTCAACAAAAAACCCCATGAACCCATGGCAATCTCCGGTGAACTTTCCATCTCAGGCCAACTCCGGCGACATTCTCATGGCCTCCACCTCCCTCTCTCTACCTCTACAACTCTCTCTCCCTCCCCCCATGGTTCTACACCATGGAAATCAATCAAAAAAACAGGGCAGTTTTTTCGGCCGCGACTCCTGACCAGGTGGTCGGCCACAACCACTCTCCCCTTGGTCCCTTGCTCCCCCTTGGCTCCTCCATTGATCAACCTGCAAGAAGAAGAAGAAAGAAGAAGATGAAAAAACAAAAAAAAATGAAAGTTCAAAAAATTTCACAGTTTGAAGAATAAGTGTGCTGCCATTCATTTTTGTGTTGCCTTTTGAAAAATGAGTGTGCTGCCATTCATTTTGTGTTGCCTTTTGTAGGGAATGAATAAGAGGAGAGTTAGAATAGAATGGAAAGTAAAAAAGAGAAGGGAAGATTTTGAGTAGAGATTTTAGTTAAAGTTTTTAGAGATTTAGAAATTGGTTTTGTATTCTAATTTTTCAAATACGTGTATATGTGTACGTGTAATTGTAACTTTGATTATTATATTAATAAAATATGGATGCGTGCGTGTGGTGTTTGTAGGTAGACATCCCGGGAAGACACCGACTCCCGGACACGACACGAGACCCGTCCAAGGAACTGGACTACAATAGGTCACGACCACAAGCAAGTAAATACCACAAGTAAATACAGTATATATGTGTGTGTTGCAAGATATTAACCGATTTATGTGATTGTTGTACACGTGTTGGGTGTACGAAATGATGGTCCTATAAGTCCATACAGATACGGATACAGTTAATGTGATACGACACGGGTTATGGGGTAGTCTTGAGCTACGAAGTGTGCGGGAGTGACCGGGCCCACCCTTATTTGGTAAGCTGTACCATCACCCTGCATGGGATGGTATGTATATATTTCACGGGTTGCTCCGTGGGATGGCTGCACTTCTGGTTGCATATCCTGCACTCGGGCTAAGGCTGATGCACTAGCTTATTTGTTTGTTATGCCATTATTTCTGACTTTATATCATTGTTCTACTGACTAAGTCGAGACTACTCGAACGTGACAGTGCGGTATAATAATAAGCACTCTTAAATTACTACCGGATCAGTGTCTAGAAAGGAAGTGAAAGGGGGTTGGTCAACCAAAGGACTTGTCATGTGGTCATAGAAGTGACATGTGCCTTCAGGCCCTGACTGCCTGACTGGTTTAGGAGTTAAACTAGACTTCTTATTATTAGGACTGCCGACACTATTAGATAGTCAAGCGACGTTTGTTACCTCGTGTTCGTTCATTTCATTGCTGCCTTTACTTTCCGTTGGTTATTACTTGTCCTTTAGCGCTGACATGTATTTCATTTTTTTCTTTGAAATGCATGTCAGACTACGAGCCGACAGAGTACGTGGAGTACTACACTGAGGACGATCCCGTGGACCGAGGATCACAGGACGTTACTGAGCCCACACCTGCAGAGGAGTAGGAGTCTCTGATTCCACCACAGCTTCCGCTTTATTTCACCGTCAATGTGCTTTACTTACTGCCAGTGTACTATTTACTTTCGAGTACTGTACTTTACTTTCTTTCGAGTCGTTGTAGGCCGTACTATAAGGCCCAGTCATGTACTGCTTTTCATCTATTAGATACTAAAGATATTGTGTGTTGTTTCTCTGAGTTTGCAAGACAAGAACCTACCTACGATGGAATTACTACAGACGCTTATTGTGCATCGAACAAGGAATAAAAACATTCCTCCTTGTTTTATGCACATGCGGACCTTCGTCGTATCCTCGCTCCGGGGTATTATGGTACGCAGGGCGTGACACGCATCGCGTCGCACCTCGTCGCGAACTGGATCAGCTCCTGAGCCGCACCTTGCCTCCGAGCCCATCACTAGCAGTAGAAAGTTTCACTTGAGTAAACCCGCGTCGTAGACTTCCGAATCAGATTCGGACCTCCATGTTGCCTTGCTAGGACTCGGTTGGAGGACAGGAAAAGTTAATAGAGGAAAAGAATAATTTTAAGTCTTGATCAAGTTTGCTCAAATAATTAGGAGCTCTTTAATCAGAGACTTGGTGCAAAAACAAAGAAGAGAGTGCACACCTATTTATATAGGAGGCCGGCTCCGCTTATTTTGTCACGAGCAATGTGGGACAAAAAGTAGGGAAGATGTTTTCAATTACTTTAATTAAGTTAGAATACCTTTCACAAAAATCTAACTTCAATCAATTAAATATCACTCACCATTGAGCCCTAGAGATGATACAATTTATCATTTCGAAGGGCTAGGAATGGTGAACGCGTAGGAACAAACGGCAACGAAATCCGAGTTTGTTTGACCCTTCAAACAATTTCTCTAAGTTGAGCAAAAACTCACGTTTCGTAGCCGTCAAGGGTTTCAAAAAACCTAATCAAAAACGACTTAAGTTGCGGATGTGCCTGCTAAGTTTTGCGAGCGCTCCTGCCTAAGGCAAATGGGCGCGCCCACAAGGGTAGACCCGTGCAGGCGTAGGTCTCGATGTGGTCACCAGGACGCGCCCGTTGTTTCCAGCGGGCCCGCCTGCTGGGTCAGCGGGTCGTGCCCGCTGTTACCAGCTGGCCTGGCCCGCTGGGTCAGCACGTCGCGCATGCTATTCCCAGCGGGCGCGGTCGCTGGGTCAGCGGGATGCGCCCGTTTTGTCCAAGTGGGTCTCACCCACTTCTTTCTTGTGCCTTTCTTTTGTTTCTGGGCTCATATGAGCTTCGTTTCCAACACGGTTTGATCATGTGGATTGCATATGAAATCCCCTCCAATCACAAATGCTCTAAACTCATAACCAACTTGTAAATTTAACAATCTCATTGCATCAAATGCATTCCTCTATACGATCTTCCTATTACTAAGACGTGAATATTACTCGATGTGAGACCCTATAGCCTGACCCTACTACAGGTTGAGACTCGAAGTCTCTACACGACAGTAACCACTAGTAGCAGGTGTCATCCCTGTTTCAGAATCATCGATTACTTGATTGACTCGTTGGCAAGAGTGCCGACGGGATCACTCTGACTGTGACCATGATGATTTCTGCAGTTTTTGTCCCTTCGTCAGAACTATGTCACTTGCCTAGCCTAGGATATGGAACTTTGTCAACCCCACTAGCTAGCAGTGGTCAGTATATGTCGGTCTCTGGTACATTCTTGTTGTACATCTTACAACATACCTTGGCCAAGGTTTTACCGAGAGCCGTACTGACCTGTGACACTAACTTCACATTAACAGAAGAGACGAATCATATATTGATTAGTACTCAGCTCGTCGCTTCGAGTGTCACCCAGCCTAGGATCTCTCAACAGGCCTTGCCTCAAAGCTAGATCTGTAGACCTAAGTGACACCGTTCGCACACAGCCTCGTATAATGATCTCAAGTCCTAAGGACCAACTTACCTATCATCACTTAGAGTTATTAATGTCAGTTAGTTATTTTTAACCATTTAAAACTCTTTTGTTTGGGTCGTTATGTGGACTCATTCTCTAATGAGCACCTGCGCCTTGTCTCCGACTTCGCCAAGTCGTATGGTTATGAGACCAACTAGACTAAGACACAATGGTCTGTCTGATGTGCCAATATCCCTATCTCGACACATCTATGACCACGAACGCTTTTTAGATTCAAGCTGCTATCGGTCAGACATGTCTCATAATCGCAATCTTCATCGGGAAACATGTGTGACCTAACTTTGAATCCAAGGGAATAATCTAAGCAATTAATAAATTGAAATTACTCAGACAATATTTTACCAGAACGCATACTTTCATTTATTGAACAAGATGTTTACTAAGATAAATTTCCACGAGGGCATACATCTCTCTACAATGTCATCAACACTAAAAGTGGACAAAGAATATCCAAGCTTCCTCGAAAGAATACAAGGAGATATATATGGACCTATCCACCCACCTAATGGGCATTTTCGATACTTTATGGTACTGATAGATGCATACTTAAAATATTCGTATGTGTGTCTACTATCGACCCACAACCTAGCTTTTTCAAAGCTATTGGCACAAATAATAAAGTTTCGGGTGCATTTTTAGACAATCAAATAAAGAAAATACGTCTGGATAATGCAGAGGAATTTACCTCCCGATCATTTCAAGAATATTACCAAGCAACTAGGATAGAAATTGAACATCATGTGTCACATGTTCATACGTAAAATGTGTCAGCAAAGTCATTAATAAAAAGACTCCAATGGATTGCATGTCCATTACTTATGAAATCCCAGTTTCTAGTGACTGCATGGGGACATGCAATATTGCATGCTGCTTTGTTAATAAAAATTAGACCCTCTTAAGTAAGAGTCTTTCTCCAAAGCAACTTGCATATGGAACACCACCGAACATTTCTCACCTGATAATTTTTGGTTGTGCAGTATATATCCTCATGCACCACCGCAAAGGACAAAAAGGGTCCCCAACGTCGTCTAGGTATATATATATAGTGTTTGACTCACCCTTAATAATAAGATACCTAGAAACCCAAACAGGAGACGTATTTAAGGCATGTCTAAAGACTATGAATTTGATGAGACAAATTTCCCCAAAATGGGTCGAGATACTAGAAAATCTGGAGTCACAAAAATAATATCGTGGGATACAAAATCATTGATCCACTATGATCCGGTAACAAAGCAATGTGAAGATGAGATCCTAAAGATCCTACATATACAGAACACAGTTCACCAGTTACCGGACTCATTTACTGATAACTAGAAGATTGTCAGATCACACATCCTTACTGCAAATACTCCAGCTAGGATTGACATCTCTGATAATGGATGCAATCCACCAGCAGTAGAAGTAGATGTTCCTCAACTGAAAAAAGGCAGACCACCAGGCTCCAAGGACAAAAATCCAAGAAAAAGAAAACTTCTGGAGACCTTATGACAATACCACCACAGAAAAATGAGCCCATGTCCATACCCTCATCCCTCCCGGAATCCCCTAAAGAGGAAAATCCAGGAGAAACTGAAACATCATTAAATTATGTACGTACATGGGAGGTGTTTGATAGAAACAGTACTATCGTCGACGATGACTTCACGTTTCACATTTCCATTCGTGTTTCACATTTCCATTCACGTCGCTGAAAGCGACGATGATAATGATCCATATTATGTTGTTGAATGCAAACGAAGAAATGATTGACCGAAGTGGAATGAGGCAATAGAAGTAGAGCTGGACTCATTTAGAAACGTAAAGTCTTCAGTCAAATAGTCCAGACACCAAATGGTGTCAAACCTGTGGGATATAAAAGGGCAGAAAAAGAAATGAAAATAATGAGTTCGCACGCTACAAAGCAAGGCTTGTAGCACAGGTATTTTTCCAAAGACCGGGTATAGACTATGAAGAAACATACTCACCGGTAATGAATGTGATAAATTTTCGATTCTTAATAAGTTTAATAGCAAAGAAAAGATTAGATATGCATGTAATGGATGATGTGACTGCATATCTATATGGCAATCTCAATAAAGAGATATATATGAAACTTACTGATGGCTTTTCACTGCCTACAAATTTAAAAGATAGACCTCGAAACGTCTACTCTGTTAAGCTACAAAGATCATTATATGGTCTTAAACAATCGGGAAGGATGTGGTATAACAGACTCAGTGAATTCCTTGTACAACATGGATTCCATAATAATGAAATCTGTACTTGCATCTTTATAAGAGCAAAGGGAACATGATTCGTCATAATTGTAGTCTACGTAGACAATCTAAATCTCAATGGATCTCTTGAAGAGATCACCGAGATATCTGTAACCTTAACAAAATAATTTGAAATGAAAGACCTATGCAAAACAAAATTCTGACTTGGCTTACAGATTGAATGTCTAAAAGATGGAATCCTGTTACACCAAATCATATACACAAAGAAACTGTTACAAAGATTTCATATGGACCAATGTCATCCATTAAGTACACCTATGGTAGTATGATCCTTAGATGCACATAAAGACTTCTTCCGTCCGTTGGAAGATGGGGAGGATATACTTGGTCTTGAAGTCCCTTATCTGAGTGCTATTGGAGCACTTCTATATATGGCCAACTGCACACGTCCTGATATAGAGTTCGCAGTAAATTTACTAGCTAGTTATAGTACAATGCCTACAAAGCGCCACTGGACTAGTGTTAAGCACCTTATGCGCTACGTCCAAGGGTTAACAGACTTGAGATTGTCTTATAAAAGAGAACCATCCTCCACACTTGTTGGTTATGCTATGCAGGATATAGGTCTGATCCCCACAATAAAAATTCACAAACAAGGTATGTGTTTACCTACGGCGGGACGGCAATTTCCTGGAAATCTGTCAAGCAAACCATGACGGCGACCTCATCCAATCACTCAGAGATTCTTGCCATCCATGAAGCAAGCAGAGAATGTGTTTGGCTACGCTTAGTTGTACATCACATCCTGGTGACGACCGGATTGAAGACTAGTGACCTTGAAGCTACCACTATGTTCGAGAACAATGTTGCTTGCATTGCTTAGTTACGAGGAGGTTACATCAAAGGTGACAGAATGAAGCACATCTCTCCTAGATTCTTCTGGACGCATGAGCTACAAAGAGATGGCTAGCTCGATGTCAGACAATTGCAATCAAGTGAAAACTTGGCTGACATGTTCATTAAATCACTTCCTACAGCTACTTTTAGGAAGTTTGTACAAAAGATTGGAATGAGGTGCCTCAAAGATCTGAAAGCCTAAGGGCTTGTATAGATTAGGAGAAGTTAGAGGGAATTTGTACTCTTTTTCCTTAGCTAATGGTTTTTCACATATGGTTTTCAATAGCCAAATGTTTTAACGAGGCAAATCCCATTAACTCAGGATTCTGAAGTATCAACCCCTTGTGATACTCATATAACGCTTAGAATCCTGAAGTATTCACGAGTATAGTACACACTTATGGCTGGATAAAGGGAAGTGTTATAAATAGATAAAGCGGTGTGAGTGGATAAGATTGTATCTATTTGAGAGATTGTATCTCATCCATTTATGAACTCTCTCATCCCCTATAAATAAAGGCCCGGGGTCTCACCCAAAGGATACACTTCATAACATTAATTTATTATTTACTAATCATATTAAGCTTATCATTATTCAATTTCTGAACACTTATTTTTCGTTTGTTCCCTTTATATAAGGTACCTATAAAGCTTGCATTTGAGTTTTGATACCTTATTTTTAGGGTTCATTAAAATTCTATTCAATAGGAACACGGATCCATTTCTGTTTGGATTTCCTGGAGTTTACATACGTATAGTGTTTAGAATGATGAACATTTTCCATAAAATTATTAATGTATGTATTCTTGATTTTATTTGTTCCATTCTTATGTATCCAAATAGAAATCTCATGATTTTTACTATGATTCAATACCTTAGGTTTATTGAATTGATTCTTATTATTCTTGGTTTAGGTATATTTTTATACAATAATGAATGATTGTTTTTAACTCTTTTATGGTTGTGGTTATGTACTTTTTTTAATGTCCATTGTTGTACCTTAAACCAAATTTATTTTTGAATACTTTTTGATATGATAAAAGATTATTTAAGTTCTTTTTGCATATATTGAAATTATCTATAATTTTATAAAGTTCATGATATTTTAGCTTAATTGTAGATATGCTATTATCCAATTCACTTAACCTAATATTTATGTTATTAAATTCACTTCTTAGTAAGTTTTTTTCATCTTTTAACTTATGGTTCTCCTCTACTAATTTCTAATTAATTAGTGAGATATCTTCTATTTTAGAATAATTTTTATGCAAAGTTTCATGATCATTCTTAACGATTTGTGAAACTTTAACAATTTTCTATGTGAAGCATGCAGTTCAATGAAAACTAAAAGTAAATCATCTTCATTTTCAGAGTCGGAACTGACTTCTTGGTCAGTTTATGCCATCAAAATATATATTTGCCATTTCTTCTTTGATCCCCTTGTCTTCTTCGGATGAGGAGTTTGAATCATCTCACGTCGCTACAAGAGCCTTCTTCTTGAATCTTCTTGGCATTTTCTTATTGGTGACTTTGTTGTTAGATAGTGGACAGTCCTTTTTGAAATGCCCTGACTTATTGCATTTAAAGCATAGAGGAGTTTCATTAGTTAATCTAACCTTATTAGACTTCTACATATCTTTCTTTAGGAATTTTCTGAACTTTCTTGTCATTAGTGCAATTTCTTCATTGTCACTATCTGAATCTTCCCTTCTTGAAGTGTGCTTAAATGCTAGTGCTTTCTTCTTTGGTGCCTCTTCATGCTTCCTTTCTTCAAGATGTAGTTTATATGCCATTAGGTTGACTATAAGATCCACCATGGTAAGTTTGGATAAGCCGTGTGTTCTTCTGTCCCAGTTGTCTTTTCCTCCCATTCGGGTGTAAGTGATCGAAGAGTCTTTCGAAGAGGCTCTGCTTATGTGTATGTCTTGCCGAGCCCAGTAAGGTAATTGGTGATGT
Source organism: Scilla litardierei (assembly GCA_030789695.1). Lineage (NCBI taxonomy): Eukaryota > Viridiplantae > Streptophyta > Magnoliopsida > Asparagales > Asparagaceae > Scilla > Scilla litardierei. The sequence continues at coordinate 750,210,483 of CM061142.1, read as the reverse complement.
TTGTAAGCCGTGTATACATATTCGTGATGGATTCTCCTTCCTTCGTCTTGAATATTTCCAACTTGTATGCAAACAAAGAAATTTTTGATTCTTTAACATGGTTATTTTTTTATAAGTTACCTCTAAAATATGTCAGATTTGATGCATCGTGGTCACTGTTGAGACACGGTTGAATTCATTGATGTCTAATGTGTAAAACAACACATTCATCAAATTTGCATTCAGAGTGGCTTTGGCTTTCTCTACATCGATCCATGTGGATTTGGTGTTGTTGGTTTTGTGTATGGGGTCTCAACAATGGTCCATAAGTTGAAGCTTATTGATTGGAGATAGATCATCATACAGGTCATCCAATCCCCATAGTTGGAGCTGGTGAAAATTGGTGGATGATTAACTTTCAGGAAATTGCAATTTGGTTGTTAATGACATCCTTTAAAGCCTTGCTTTGATACCAAATATAGATTTGGTATCATGTTTGGTTTGAGGTTCCTTAGCTCTGATACCAAATGTAGAGTCTACGTGATAACACTGATACTACGTGAAGGATCGTGTAGATGACATGTAAAAACACTAGAGTGGGGAAAACAATGTTTAAAAAAATTCTACCCAAGAAATTTAAGAGAGTTACCTATGTTAGATTCTTAATCAAAAAAAATTCACGTGTAAAGCTAAAAATATGCAGCGAAAAATAACTATAAATTGCAAGAAATGAAACCAACCACAAAATCACAACATAAACACAATTAGTTTATACTAGTTCGGTCTACCTGACCCATGTCTAGTCACTAAGCAAAACCCACTTGAAAGTTCCAATATTCACTAGCTAAACTATAAGAATAGTACAAATCCTTAACACCACCACCCAATGTTAAGAAACAACCCTATCAGACAAATCACGAGAGTAGAACCTTACTTTTCTCTCAAACGACCCTTTAGAGAACACTTACACCTTTTGCATTGAAAGCACAAGATCGGATAGCCTTGAAGTTAAAACACTTGTGAGTGATTTGGCAATGGGATGGATGCATTTCTATTCAAAGGATTTAGAAATCAGGGGAATAGAAATAAAAGTTTTGGCTCAATGAATGAGATGGTTGGGGGTATTTTGGTCAATTTGGAAAATTGCTTTTACGCAAAAATAATGAAAACTTGTTTTCTCTTGAAAAAGCTTGTTATGAAAATCTCTGAGATAATCAGTATTTATAGACATGAAAAACTATTAAAGGGAGCACCAAAAAAGCCCTTAATAACAGATATAAAACGGCTAGTTACGCTAAGTCAAATTACCCAACGGTAAAGTCGCTAGTCGACCAGTCTTCAACCATTAGTCGTCTAATAGCATACCATTAGTCAACTAAAGAAACAACTCTAGTTGAATAACTTGATATGTAAAATCTCGGTCTGTTTTCAGCCTTCTATTGGTCGACTAGGGGAATAGCACTGGTCGACTAATGCAAATAAAAAATACAGAGGTTTTAATGAAAACCTAGGGGAATTGATATAAATTGAAACTAGATAAGTTCTAAGTTTGTTCTAGGGTTTCCTAAGTGTATATGCATCTTCAAGGCTTTAATAAGATATTTATGACAAGAATAATAAAATATATCAAATATACATTTTGCTTTGATTATTTTTGATGTAGTCTTTAAGCTTCAAGTTCTTGCCATTTGATTCTTCACTCGCTTCACTTATTTACCTTGAACACCATCACTAAATCTTGTTATTCTTCTAATTTGTATATTCATAGAGTTAGTTCAACATATATATTTGCTAATCATCAAAACTTATATTATGGATGACCCAATATCCAACAGAAAGGAAAGATGCAGAATTGGACTGGGCAAATCACAACTAAGGACACTCATGAACAATGATCCTCTACGGGCCAAAGTAATTTGGGATGATATCATCATGGGCTGGAGTTTTTAAGGCTTGCATAAAACAATGTGTAACAATTTTAGTTCATGATATTAAATACGCTCTCGGTGAGACCAACAACTATTCGAATTAATGCTACATGTTCTTTTTTTATACATTGGAAAAGAATTTTTAAAGCGTGCACACTGGGCCTCGAACTCTCGCCTCCCAGGAAGGAGGAGGAGAGGATGCCAACCGATCAAATGCTCGTTGGCACTACATGTTCTTTTTCGAATATCCATTTGGTTACTCATATAATTTTTCAAGGAGAAAATAGGTAAGCGGGTTCTTTTATAATTTTTAATCAAATTTAATAAAGACTTCAAAGACAATCATCTTGAAAATTTTATGATACTAAAATGAGTACACAAAAAATGCATGTTGTATTTCGGACGAACTCAATATGCTACTTTTACATAGAATATATTGTTTTTCTTACCAGATATGTTGGTCTGTATTTCCGTCCAAAGAAGCTGCTAAAAGTGCATTATTTTCTTTTTTTAATTACTTCAACCAATATTCAGCAAGAATAATGTCTTCACAAGAGCATTCATCTTCTAAAAGCACCCTTACCTTTTTCTGATACATCGAAAAGCAGGAATCGAACCCTCAACCTCTCACAAGAAAGGAACCCTCACCTTTTCAAAGCAAAGCAGAGGGGAAGGACACGGCCAAAAGCTCCCTTTCTCTTTTAATAACTTAGATCCAAGAAGTAGTGGTGTCAAACGGGCTTTTCGGCCCGCTTGACTATAAGGTCTCTGGCTATGAGGAAAACACTAGAAGGGGGATTGAATAGCGTTATAAAATTTAAAAAGATAGTTACACCAAATTAAATTCCTAACCAACAATTAAGTGCGGAATGAAAGTTAACCCTAAAAATGAAACAATGCAAACGCAGAGATATTTCAAGGGTCCGGATTACCCAAGTCAACTCCCAACTTGTTCATGGTAATCCTTCGTCCCTTCCACCCGGATACCATCGGATACTCAAGTTAGAACCCTAACTTGAGGTTTCCTTAAAACCCCACGTATAGCAACCCTACAAGGGAAATCGAAGTACACTCGATTGTCCTTGACTCCCACAACTTGGGAGCAAGCAAACCACTCTCACAACCCGAGAGTAAATCAAATAATGAAAGTTATGAAATATGAAATACAACACTTACAATCACCTATACCTTGAAGTATAACTTGAAGGAGAGTGTGTTGTGTGTTGATTGACTCTCTTGAAAGAGAGGAAATCCCTTTCTCTTGACTGCAACAAATTCCTAGAAGATTTCTCTTTGGTTCTAGGTTGGAGAGCAAGAGATTAAAAGATAGGAATTCTAGGGCTTTTGGATTTTGAGAGCTTTGATCTTGGAAGATTAAAGGCTTGAATGTTTGAGCAAATGAATCTCAAGTGAGTAAACTCTCAATGGAATAGTAGAGGATGGCTTTATAGGTTTCTCAAAACCCTCAAACAGAATTCCCAAAATCCCCTTTGAAATCCGTGGAGAAAAGCTCAACTGATAGAATTTGCACACGCGACAGTCGACTGTTGAACAAAACATAGTCGACTGCTGCAATGTGTCAGAGGGTAGGTGAGAATTCAAACGGTAACTTACCACATGGACAGTCGATGATGAAGAGAAGACAGTCGACTGTTAAACCAATAGGCGACTGTAATTCCTTCTACAGGCGACTGGCCGCAATCAGGGTAAGTTAAGAAAGTCTTGGAAAATACTGGGAAGTCAGGACAGGCGACTGATGAATAGAAGACAATTGGATGTTAAACCAATAGGCGACTATCACAAACCCTGACCTTTTCCAGAGAGTTGAGTCTGTAGATAAGCTCAAGGACAGACGACTGTTGAAGCATCGACAGTCGACTATGCCATTGGACAGTCGACTGTAATACCACATCAGTCGACTGGCACTAGAATAAGAAATATTCCAGAGAGCAAGTCCTGCAGAAGAATCATGGACAGGCGACTGTTGAAGCATTTACAGTCGACTAATCCTTGAACAGGGGACTGTAAATACAACTTCAGTCGATTGGCCAGATCAAATTGAGAATGATCTTGGGCTGAAGATAGACATGGGATTGATTAACAAATCACAGTCGATTGTCTCTTGGCCAGGCGCCTGTGAAATGTACAACAGTCGCCTGATAGAGTTAAAGCTTAGAGAGCCCAAAAATCAACAGATAAAGTATGTGCATAATAGGTGACTGTAGAATAAAAACAGTCGACTGTTTTTAGACAGGCGACTGTAAATCGTTCAGCAGTCGACTGTTGAACTCTCAACATGCACATTCTTGATAGAAATGAATTGGAGTCTAAGAAAGGTTGATCAAATGAATTCTTAAGGCTGAAATGAAGATGTGTGTATGCTCCAACAAAGTTCTACTTCTAAGCTACATACTAGAAGAGAAAAATAAGATTACATTTGTAGAACTCCCTCTTCTAACCAACGTATGAGCTTGAAGTCTTCTAGGAGCTTCAATCACCATCTTTGATCATCCAATCCACTTCTCTTGCATTCATTGATCTTTGAGTGTCATCCATTGCTAATTGATCTTCCAGATATGCTTAGGCAATGGATTAACTACAAATAGGAATTAGTCACAAGTATTTAAGTTTGCTCATCATTAACACCAAGTAGGGAGAAGTCCAATACTCAACATTCTCCCCCCTTTTTGATGATGACAAACAAACATAAACAAAAAGATAAATAATTGTGCTTAAAGAAAATTACTCCCCTACATAGTGCCAATGAAGTTAGTCAATAAAAATATATGCATATATAGATCAATTGAAGCACATAAGTAAGATATGCATGAATGAAATGACTTTCGTGAAATCATGAAATCTAGGATTTTATATTCCAAGTTCATTATATCTTACTCCCCCTGAATCTAAGGCAACTTCAATCTTAGATTCAAGTTATGGATTAGAATTCACTTAGCACATAATTATGATATATTTATTTCTCTCCCCCTATGGAATTATCCAAAAGGTGGGAGTAGAATAACAATAACAAAAGTACTAAATAAGTACTAAAACAATCATAAGAGTCTTAAGATAAGATGTATATCAATAGTGATGCCACAAGTAATCAGAGAACAAAGGGGCATCTCATTGATATACAAATCAAAAACCCATAAAACACAAGAAATCTTAATTGACTAAAGGAATTGAGAGTCCAGTGTCAACATTACAAGCTAAATGATCAAATCATCTCAAAATACATCATATATATGAGATAGCATACATTGAGACAATTTCACAAAATTTCACAAAAATAAGATAAACAATGAGACAATGTGTGAAAGAGAATATGAAGTAAACAACATTTTCATATATAAATCATCCATAGATACATGAGTACAAAATGAGGTTATAACTCCATGTATAGCATAAAAATGTGATCAACACATAGACATCATCCATACATAACTCAAAACAACATCAAAAAGATACATACAAACACTCAAAAACTCAACCCTAACAAAAAACATCTAAGTCTAAGGGTGAGTGTTTGGAGCAGCATCAGTCGATGTGGATGACTGATGGGTCAGAGGGGCGACCAGACTGACGGAACATCAGTCTGGTGGAGCGACGGGTCGGGTAAGCACGGGCCTTCCTCTTTGATGACGACGCACAAGTTATGGGAGATGCCACGGGTGTAATGACTCTAGTGCCTATATACCTAGGGTATGCCTATTGATGTATGTGTGCATGGTAGTAGTACTCGTATACTGGTATATACTGAGATGTGTCTATAGTAATTGATGTAGCGTATATAGTAAGATAGTGATGGATGCTTATTTGATTGGCCATAGTTGATTTATGAGTGATGGTATGTTTATATGAATGCTTATTGAATGTGTATATGAGTTATACGTACATGGTTGAAGTTGGTGTGTGCATTTAGTAATTTTGTTATATGCATAGTAATTCCCTACGTAGATGGCTATATGGTTGAATATGATATGATTTGGATGTATAAGTGATTGGTATAGTTGTTGTTATTATTAATGCTATTATTAGCATGAGTATTAATCTTATTGTTGTTGTTGATTATTATTTTTGTTGTTGTTAGTACAAGTATTATTTGGTTAATTATGTTTAGTGGCATTGTGGTTGTTATTATTATTAGTATAAGTTTTATTATTGTTGTTATTATTAATTGGGCCTCTAGTTGATTTTAGTAGCTAGAGTTGGTTGGTTGGGCTTGATTATTGTGCTTGGATTATTAGAAAGGAGAAGAGAGAAGAGAGAGTTCTTATTAAGGGTGGCAAACTAGTAATTACACTACCAAGTTGAAGGGTAAGTGATAGGGGTGTTAGTGCCATGACTCATTGGTAATTAAGTATGAGTGGGTGTGCATAGAAAGATGAGAAGATTGTAGAGAATGGCAAGCTTGTAAATATGTGGGATTCTAGAAGAGAGATTTTTATTGTTTAAAACCTCCATCTTTCTACACCCTTCTACAGGTTTCTTTTCTCTTCTCTTCTTTTCATTTTGATGTCATCCTCCCACCTCCCCCCCCCCCCCCCCCTCCTATGGGCCGAAATTTTCTCCAAGCAAAAAAGAGAGAGAGAGAAGGAAGAAAGAATGAAAGAATGAAAGGAAGAATAAATAGAAAGAGAAAGGAGAATCAAAGGAAAACCAAGGAGAAAGAGGAGGAGATTCCATCCTCCTAAGATTGAGGTAGGAATCCAATTTCCCGTAGTATGCTATTTGGTTGTCACTTGTAGAAGTAAAAATCTCATCTTGGTTGAATGATTGCATCTTTTGATTAAAGTTAGCATTTTTATCACTTTGAAATGTTAAAGAAATTAACTCCTTGTTGTATTGTTATGGATTACTTGTCAAGATGCTCTCTTTGTAGGAATCCATCTCCCTGTAGCTTGTTATTTAATTTCATGTTTAACACCATGAATGGTCTTCATAGTTGTTGCTGGAAAATCTGTGTTGTTTAACTGAAACTTTAGTGATGACCTGCTCTTAATTTACTACATGAAATTGCTTGGAAAAAATTTATGTTGTGCATTTTAATGTCCTTAACAACTTTCGTGTTCACAACTTTTCCTAATTCCAACTGAAAGTTGGGTTAAAAATTCAAGCTACACAACATGTCTGAATGTCTTCCAAACTGGACACAGTTAAGGAAAATGGAGCTCAGTATCTGCACACACAATGGAATTTTGTGTTCTTAGTCTCGTTGTAAAGTTAACAAGTTTTTCTACAACTTCATCTGAAATCTTATTTATCGAAAATTCTGACTGCAATAGGCCCAAAATCAGCAATCAAGACAGATCCTGGAATCTGTCTGAAAAACAGATCTGACAGGCTTCACAAAATAATTCACCATAAATCATATAATTCATATTTGTGCATGAAATTTTGTCTGTGAATTCAAAACTATCATACCTACAACTTTCATTTACATTGCATTGTTATGTTCCATACAAAAATATGGTGTAAAATGCCATTCAACCTGACTGTTGTGCAATTTCTGTAGATGTGTTGGCCTGAAATGGCCTACTACCCGACACGGCCCAACAAGTTAGTTGGAATACGTAATAAATGTAATACATAATAAATTGAATACGTAATAAATGTGATACGTATAATTGCTATAATAATGTTGCGAGATTTATTACGTGAATTATTACATGATTTATTACGCGTTTTATTACGAGATTTATTACGATTTTTATTACGGGTTTTATTGCGGGATTTATACGCAATATTATGGGAGCGGTTATAGGGTGGAGGGATGGCGGTGGCTCCTATAAATAGAGAAGAGTTCTCTTCTTCTTGCAGCACAACAATCAGCCATCTCTGGAATCCCCCGTAAACTAAATTCTCTTCTTCCCCTCTGAAAATCTACATTGGTATCAGAGCCCTCCGATTCGCACATCAGTTTTTCCCATCGCAGCTACCAAGGCGCATAGCTGTGGTCGGCTCATCCTCCTCGCGTCACTGCATCAGCTCACATCCCGGCGTCCTCCTCGCGTTGCGTCGTTCCTCTTCCCGAAGCGCACAACAGAGTGACCTGAGATTTTTTTCTCTTCCTGTTCAGCGCTCCTAACTTCGCCACCGATCCACGCATCAACCCAAAAAACCTTCGACCAGATTTTTAGGAGCCAAAGGATCATCATTTTTCTTTTCTCGATTTATTTTTTTAGCATCACTTCGTTTTTGTTCAAGCAGATCTGAAACCCACCGACCAGAGAAGTCCACTTTTTCCTTTCATCCAAGATTTTTCCATCAAATTTTCAAGCCATAGCACCAGCAATTTTTTCAAGGCAATCAAACCAAGATTTTTCCCCCATCTCCCAACGCCAATAACAAGGATCTATTTTTGTTTCTTTTGCTTTATAGCACATTTGTTTTATCATCACTTCTTTTTGTTTCCTGCAAAATCAAAGGAAGATTTTTTGTGAGCAACGAGAGGCTGCGTATGCCGTTTCCGAAGATGTTTTTGGGGACTCATCAAGATCCGACAGCATTTATTGACATCCATCAAGTTGCACAATATCAGCGGCGAGCCACTTCTTGAATCAGGTTCTTCAGTTTTTTTATTGTTGTAATTTATTAGATTTACACAGTTTGCTCCCCTCAACTTGAACCTAATAAAATTTGTCCAAATCTCATTATCATAAAATTTGATATTGTTGATTTTAATTTACAGTAGTAGTTTTTAATTGATAATGAATTCTTATATGAGTTGTTCATAACTTTAGATTAGAGTTTCAAATTATGTATTATTTTTAATTGTAGTTTTAATTATAAATTCAGTTTATTTTTTTAAAAAAGAAAATATTTTCTGAAATTGTAGATTTATCTTTTATATTCACTTTGTAATTTTAAATTACAAAATTAAATTTGTGATATTGTAAATTATAAATTTACTTTTTCAAATTACAAAATTACTTTCAGCTTTAAATTTTTTTAAAAAATTCGATTTACCATTAAACAAATATTTTTAAATTACAGATTTAATTTTTTTCAATAATTCATCGTATTTACAAATTGTTATTTATCTCATTAATCAGTGAAAATGGCAAGTAAGTTAATTGTGTCTGAACTGGCTAAGATAGAACACCTGCACGGTTCCAACTATGACATGTGGCATCGGAAAATCAAATACGGCTTATCCATGAACATTTAGATAGTGTCATTGAGTGCGCTACCCATACTCTCCCTGAAAATCCCACCGATGCTCAGAAGAGAGAGCTAGATCAGTGGACAATAAATGACAAAAAAGCTAGAAGTCTCATGCTCATGTTCATGGACGATAGCCTAATAAAAGTGTTCGAAAACTGTAGTACTGCCAAGGATATGTGGCAGTCTATTAAGGAGCAGTATAACATCACATCTGACGTGAACATACAACTCCTGCTGCATAGGTATAATTCGTGTCATATGCAGGAAGGTGACAATGTCACCGAACACGTGAACAAAATGATTGTCATGGCTAAGGACCTAGCTACCGAAGGAACTGAAATTCCTGAGAAGCTTCAGGTGGCAACTATTCTGAATAGTCTACCACCATCGCTAGATATGGCGGCCACTACTCTTAGATTAAATGGAACCGTTAAGCGTGTAACTGACTTGGCAGCTCAGCTAGCAATGGAACAAGACCTTCTGGCTAGGAGGAAGGGCTCGGACGTCAATCTTGTGCAGGAGGAAGAGGCGAATGCTGCTCAATACCAGAAGGCACAAGGGAACCAATGTCTTGGACCTGTGAAGCCCTCCTTCAAGGGATTTGGCCAGCAATCAGCTCGCGGAAAGAAATGACCTTCTAGATCTTGCTACATCTGCAGGAAGTATGGTCACTTCAAGGCCAACTGTCCTCAGGAAAGGAATAAGGGCAACTCAAAGCGCCCAAAACAAGGAGGATCTGAAAAGCCGGAGTTCATTGGTGTCACTGAATGTAACGCTGCAACAACAGATGCTGAAGGCTGGTGGATCGACTCGGGTGCTACCCGACACATAGCAAAGACGAAGGAAGGAATTGTCGACTTCCAGGAACTAAAGAAGGGAGACCAATGGATATACATGGGGAACAATACCTATCTGGATCTAGAAGGTATTGGTTCATACAGATTGGATCTTGGGTACAGCATTATGGTCCCCAAAGATGTGTTTTATGCACATGCATAAGACAAAATCTGGTCTCTGTTCTGGCTTTGCTGAAGAAGGGTCTTGAAGTTAGATTTTATAAAAATAGGGTCTCTATTGGGAAAGACAAGAAGGTGTTTGCTATGGGCAAGTGATCGAGCCCGGATATACACCCGGAGAACGGTTGTAGTTTTACTGCAAGTGCACGGTATAGCAGCGAGCGGGTTATCGAACACAGGGAGGACGAATGACCGTGCTTGTTCCAATCAACCTGGCTGTTTAAGAAGAGAGAAATTTGCCTTTGGCGATCCTGTCACAATCGTCAGACAAAGTACGGAAATATCAAATCAAATAAAGAACGTCTAGGGAATGGGGAATTCCCGCTACTCACCGTATTTCGTAAATGTGGTTCATCGGTATCAAAATTGCTAGAATAAGATTTTGGATGAACTAGTTGCAACTGAATGTAGAACCAAGCTCACGCTCTCGCGCTGTTGCCGGTCTATAGCTATCCTAGGTTTGGGTCCAATCTCTTGCAAACCCTAGCCTAGGGAAGCTAGCATTAGGATCAACATCATCGTTCAATCATGTACCGAGCCCAATCTCTTGCAAACTCGGCCCACGACCTAGGTTGGGATAGTTCCTACCCGTCCAATCTCTTGCAAACGGGTATCGGCACGGAATTGCAATCGAGAACCCTAGTATCGGTCCAATCTCTTGCAAACCGATACTTCGGAAATTCGATTCCAACCCAATTCGGATTTCTAGGGTTTCCTATCGAATTGGGATCCAATCTCTTGCAAATCCCAATCGGTATGAACTCCTAGCTATCTGTAGTAAATCGATCCCAAACTAATCCCTAACAACGATTCTAGCAAAATTTCCACCAATTCATCACAAATATGAAATTGGGCTTGTAGGGTTCATCCCCACGCCCCAAGACGTGGAGACTACTCACAATTCATAGCACAAACACAAGAATAATCAATGAAATAATCAATAGAATTCATCACAATATTGAGATAAGCAATAAAAATAGAATTTTTGGAGAAGAGAGAGGCAAACCAATGGAGTTCTTCAATTAATCCAACAAAAATCAACTTTTGTCCTCTCTACAATCACAAGAATAAAGCTAAAAAGTTAATCTAAAAAGCTGCAAAAATCTAAGAGAAAAGCTCTCCAAAACTAGGGTAAAAACAGGGGTTAAATACCCCCCAAAATCGTCCAAAAACTGTGACCAAAATACCCCTGCGCAGCCTGAAATCCGCAATTTTCGCTACAGGCAGCGCGTCGCACTCGGCCGAGTGACAAAAGTCGCTCGGCCGAGTGAGAAACCCTGTAATTTTCCAGTAAGTCTTGATCTTCAAGGGTCTTCACTTCGGGGGCGGCTCGGCCGAGTGAGTTATCGTCACTCGGCCGATGGCTTCTTGGTACTCGGGCGGTCGGGATTATCCACTCGGCCGAGTGGGTCTTCTGAAGCTCAGGCAGCCGAAAAACAGTAAGTTGGTGATTTTTGAACAGCTTCGTCTGGGCGCCACTCGGGCGGACGGGATCACGTCACTCGGCCGATGTGGTCTCCGTCGCTCGGCCGAGTGCACATATGAATCGTGTCTGATCTGGTCGGCCGAGCGGTGTCTCGCTGGTCGGCCGAGTGAATCCTTCACTCGGCCGAGTGGGACACTAAAAATGCCCAAACAGCTTGTTTTGGCCTCCTCGTCGCTCCTGCGACGTCCGTTCTTCTTCCGCTCCTCTCCAACAGCAAAATACCCCTTGGGGAGGTCGTCGGTGACCCTCCGGAGTAAGCGCATCTCGAGATCACTCCAAATCGCTCCAAATCACCTGAAATGCGACAAAAACAACAAATCGTGAAAAGCATCGCAATATCGTCGATATATCGTGAAAAACATGATTTGGGCGATCTAAACGACATGCAAACATGCGGGAAAAAGGTGTAAAATAAGGAGTGATCAAAATCCCCCAAGCTTACCTCTTACTCGTCCTCGAGGAAGATAAGTAAAAGGCGAACCCGGTGGATTCGGAAAATGAAAACGGCGAAAAAATGAAAAAAAATGAAAAGCGGAGAAGAATGGAAAACGAAATAAAAATGAAGAAGAAAGAAAGAAGCGAAGAGGTAAGCTGCTAGATCATTTTCTCAGGACGTGGGTTCCGCTTACTCATATAGCATGCACTGAATGAAAAATACATGTCAAAGAGTTTTATTTTGATATCATAGTATAGTAGTGCAAATAGAAATAGAAAACCCACGAACAACGATATAATCATGAAAAACGGAATAATTTTAGAATTAACATCGTCTGAATCATTTAAAGCGGTATACAAATCGCAGATCACACACTTTTCAATTGAATGCTTTCTATGAGGAGTATAAGAGTATCACACAATAGAATAGAGAGAATAGAAAAGTATGGATTTCATGAAATGAGTGCTAGGCTTAGATTTCTGGATTTCGTAAAGCTAGAAATAATCTCACCGAGTATAGAATATTACTTAGCCTAGGTTGTCGTGCAACGTCAAGTAGTCACTCTCTCACACATCAATGGATTCCCTCCCCCAAGCTTATCTATAAGCATGGTGGCATAAAAAATATTCACATCCCCATTTTTGTAAAGCTCCAAAAGCAATGAAAATGAACACGAAAAGAGAGAAGAAAGAAAGAAAGTGAGATGGGATCTTTTATTGAGGATTTTTCCTCTTTTTTTTGAGAAGCATATATACACAACGATCCCAACTCAAAGAGAGATAATGATATACAAGAATATTTTCTCTTTTTTTTGAATAAGAAATTTGGAGCTAGGAATTAATAGCGGGGGAAATGCCATATAATAGAATCGCTAAGGGGAGATTCACCAATGATTTTAAAAGTAGAGAAATGATGTTCAAGATTTGTGGAGAAAGAAATAAATATATCTCTCGGTTCACTCTATAAGACATGCACGACAACTTCAGCAGGGTAATCTAATCTACTCAGTTTCGATCACAAAAAAGCTAACTAATCCAGATTTATCATAGCTAACATCATTCAATCATCCTGAAGTGAAATGTACAATTCATGCATATAGAAGTGATATAGGAAAAGAAATCGGTTCTCCAGATATAGGCATTCAATGCGTGAATCTTGGTGTGTTTTCTGTGATAGCATACATATGAATATTCAGACTCAGCTAATAATAAAATTTCATCCATTTTCATGTGGAAAAAGTGTGGGTTAATATCTCTAGATGCAAGGCAAGTCATAGCATATGATATCAGAAATAAAGTCTAAGACATGACAAATATAGCATGCAAATAGAGTAAGCTAACTCCACGTCGTCATCATCACAGAAAAGTCATCTCTAGCATGAGATGAAAAAGAAAGAAATAAAGATAAAGGGAAAATAGAACTAATTACAATGCGGCACACAGAAAAATAAGAAAAACGTGATGCATGGTAAAATAAAGAGAGAGAAAATGAAAATAAGTGCAAAAGCGGAAAATGGTGTGAAAAACTAAAAATAAAGGTGGCAAATCAAAAAAGAACGTGAGAACTCACTCCCCCAAGCTAAATGGAACAGTGTCCTCAATGTGCAAAGTGGGGCACACAGAGAGACAAGTAATGTGAGGGGTTAGTGAGGATGCATGCATGATGGAAAAAAGAAAATAAAAATAAAGAAATGGAAAATATGATGCGGACATGATGCATGCAAATATAGGAGTGATACAGATATAGAGATGTGGCACCAAAAACTCTCCCTCTCTCCCAAAAAAGATATATAAAGATACGATCAAAATGAGAATCTCAAAAATAAGTGAGGGGAGGGGGGTGGACAAAAATGCATCAGGACCCAGCAGAAACGGTTAGCACAACGGCAAAAATAATCGATGGCATCGAGGGTGCCTAAGAAGGTGGTGCTGCGTCGTCTCCTTCCTGAGGCGGAAGTGGTGGTGGTGGCTGGACAGGCTGCTGAGCAGGTGTGGGTGTGGAAGTGGAGGCAGGCTGAGTGTGTGTGGAAGTGTGGGTGGGAACCTGCTGGGTGGGTACGGGTACGCGGGGGAGACGCTCCAGGACCTGTGTAAGACAGTAGTGAATCTGCGGGAGCAGGTCAAAGCGGCCAGCCATCGCGAAGACGGTGGAGGACAGGGTCTTAAGGTCGTCTCTGAGGCCACTCACCGCCCCTCGAGAGCACGAATGCTCTGAAGTACAGTGTCAGGGGGAGGTGGTGCAGAGGGACGCACCGGTCGGGGCTGTGCAGGTCGGGGCTGGCGTACTCTGGTGGCGTAGGTGACGGGCTCGGCGGGTAAGGGAACAAAAGGGGCTGCACTCGCGAGTGGGGGCCTGGCCTCAGTGCGAGGCTGGGCAGGACGGTGAGAAGTGGAGGCAGCAGCAACGAAAGAAGAATACAAAAGTGGCAGCGAGGCGGCCGGAGAGGTCGGTGGCACAGAAGTGTGGACAGACGCCACGACACTCTCGGAAAATACAGCAGCAGTGGAGACAGAGGGCTCTCCGCACTCAACTACGGACGGCGGTCGCTCGGGTGGGGCAGAAGAAACGGGCTCGGCAGACAGAGGGCCAGTGGTGGTGGTGACAGGCGTGGAAGCAGCGGAAGTGGGCTCAGCTAAGGTACTCCCGACACCGACGGAGGTGTGGACAGAGGTGTCAGGAGCATCGGAAACATCGGGGATAGGCTGAGGGGCCATGGGGTCAACAGGGGCAGCAGGCTCGGCAAGGTGTGCAACAGGGTCTGCGGGGGCAGCCTGGGCAGCGTGGGCCTGCTCGGCCTCCTCGGCCTCGAGCACGTAAGCAGCTGGGATGAGAACATCCATCGCAGGGAGCCAGTCCACATGGGCTGGTGCAATCTGAGTCCGAGCTGGGCTCGGAAGAATCATATAATCGGCACCGTAAGGGCCGTGCAACCAGACCCAGTGTCGCTCACCGTGCGGACGAAGCATCTTCATCTGGGCCATAACATCAATCGACAGAGAAGTGGGGCCCGGTGCTCGTCGCAGGTCGTCAGGGAAGTCCTCGCCGGTCATAAGGGCAAGCAAGGTGATCAGGCCGCTGATCGCTCCGGGATGTGACCCAAAGAACGGTTGTAGTTTTACCGCAAGTGCACGGTGTAGCAGCGAGCGGGATATCGAACACAGGGAGGACGAATGACCGTACTTGTTCCAATCAACCTGGCTATTTAAGAGAGAAATTTGCCTTTGGCGATCCTGTCACAATCGTCAGACAAAAATGCAGAAATATCAAATCAAATAAAGAACGTCTAGGGAATGGGGAATCCCCGCTACTCACCGTATTTCATAAATGCGGTTTATTGGTATCAAAATTGCTTGAATGAGAATTTGGATGAACTAGTTGCAACTGAATGTAGAACCAAGCTCACGCTCTCGCGCTGTTGCCGGTCTATAGCTATCCTAGGTTTGGGTCCAATCTCTTGCAAACCCTAGCCTAGGGGAGCTAGCATTAGGATCAACATCATCGTCCAATCGCGCACCGAGCCCAATCTCTTGCAAACTCGGTCCACGATCTAGATTAGGATAGTTCCTACCCGTCCAATCTCTTACAAACGAGTATCGGCATGGAATTGTAACCGGGAATCCTAGTATCGGTCCAATCTCTTGCAAACCGATACTTCGAAAATCCGACTCCAACCCAATTCGGATTTCTAGGGTTTCCTATCAAATTGGGATCCAATCTCTTGCAAATCCCAATTGATATGAATACCTAGCCATCCGTAGTAAATTGATCCCAATCTAATCCCTAATAACAATTCTAGCACAATTTCTACCAATTCATCACAAATATGAAAGCGGGCTTGTAGGGTTCATCCCCACGCCCCAAGACGTGGAGACTACTCACAAATCATAGCGAGATCACAAAAATAATCGTTGAAATAAGCAATAGAATTCATCACAACAATGATATAAACAATAAAAATAGAATTTTTAAGGAAAAGAGATGCAAACCAATGGAGTTCCAACAAAATTCCAATCTTTTTCTCCTTCTCCAATCACAAGAATAAAGCTAAAAACTAATCTAAAAAGCTGCAAAAAATCTAAGAGAGAGCCCCCTAAACTAGGGTAAAAACAGGGCTTAAATAGCCCTCAAAATCGTCCAAATATCGTGACCAAAATACCCCTGCACAGCCTGTTTTCCGCAGTTTTCGCTACAGGCAGCGCATCGCACTCGGCCGAGTGACAAAAGTCGCTCGGCCGAGTGAAAACCCTGTAATTTTCCAGTAAGTCGGGGATTTCAGGGGTCTTCACTTCGAGGGCGGCTCGGCCGAGTGAGTTGTCGTCACTCGGCCGATGACTTCATTGTACTCGGGCGGACGGGATTAACCACTCGGCCGAGTGGGTCTTCTGAAGTTCAGGCAGCCGAAAAACAGTAACTTGGATGTTTTGGAAGGGCTTCGTCTGGGCACCACTCGGGCGGACGTGATATCGTCACTCGGCCGATGTGGTCTTCGGTGCTCGGCCGAGTGCACACATAAATCGTGTCTGATCTGGTCGGCCGAGCAGTGTCTCGCTGGTCGGCCGAGTGGCTCCTCCACTCGGCCGAGTGGGACACAAAAAATGCCCAATCTGCTTGTTTTGGCCTCCTCCTCGCTCCTGTGACGTCCGTTCTTCTTCCGCTCCTCTCCAACAGTACAATACCCCTCGGGGAGGTCGTTGGTGACCGTCTAGAGTAAGCGCATCTCGAGATCACTCCAAATCGCGCCAAATCACCTGAAATGCGACAAAAACAACAAATCGTGAAAAGCATCGCAATATCGTCGATATATCATGAAAAACATGATTTGGGCGATCTAAATGGCATGCAAACATGCGGAAAAAAGGTGTAAAATAAGGAGTGATCAAAATCCCCCAAGCTTGCCTCTTACTCGTCCTCGAGGAAGATAAGTAAAAGGCGAACCCGGTGGATTCGGAAAACGAAAACGGCAAAAATGAAAAATGAAAAACGGAGAAGAATGAAATCGAAATAAAATAAAGAAGAAAGAAAGAAGCGAAGAGGTAGGATGCTAGATCGTTTTCTCAGGGCGGGGGTTTCACTTACTCATATAGCATGCACCGAATGAAAAACTCATGTCAAAGGATTTTATTTTGATATCATAGTATAATAGTGCAAATAGAAACAGAAAACCCACGAACAACGATATAATCATGAAAAACGGAATAATTCTAAAATTAACATCGTCTGAATCATTTAAAGCGGTATACGAATCACAGATCACACACTTTTCAATTGAACGCTTTCTATCTGGAGTATAAGAGTATCACACTATAGAATAGAGAGAATAGAAAAGTATGGATTTCATGAAATGAACGCTAGGCTTAGATTTCTGGATTTCGTAAAGCTAAAAATAATCTCACCGAGTATAGAATATTACTTAGCCTAGGTTGTCGTGCAATGTCAAGTAGTCACTCTCTCACACATCAATGGATCCCCTCCCCCAAGCTTATCTATAAGCGTGGTGGCATAAAAAATATTCACATCCCCATTTTTATAGAGCTCCAAATGTAATAAGAAGAAAGAAGAAAGGAAGAAAGTGAGATGGGATCTTTTATTGAGGATTTTTCCTCTTTTCTTTTTTTTCTTCTTCTCTCTTTTTTTTTCTCTTGTTTTTTTATAGCATTTATACACAACGATCCTAACTCAAAGAGAGATAATGATATACAAGAATGCTCTTCTCTCTTTTATTCTCTTTTTTTGAGAATAAGAGATTTGGAGCTAGGAATTAATAGCGGGGGAAATGCCATATAATAGAATCACTAAGGGGAGATTCACCAATGATTTTTAAAAGTAGAGAAATGATGTTCAAGATTTGTGGAGAAAGAAATAAATGTAACTCTCGGTTCACTCTATAAGACATGCACGACAACTTCAGCAGGGTAATCTAATCTACTCAGTTTTGATCACAAAAAAGCTAACTAATCTAGATTTATCATAGCTAACATCATTCAATCATCCTGAAGTGAAGTGTACAATTCATGCATATAGAAGTGATATAGGAAAAAGAAATCAGTACTCCAGATATAGGCATTCAATGCGTGAATCTTGGTGTGTTTTCCGTGATAGCATACATATGAATGCTCAGACTCAGCTAATAATAAAATTTCATCTATTTTCATGCGGGAAAAAAAAGTGTGGGTTACTATCTCTAAATGCAAGGCAAGTCATAGCATATGATATCAGAAATAAAGACTAGGACATGACAAATATAGCATGCATATAGAGTAAGCTAAATCCAACGTCATCATCATCACAGAAAAGTCATCTCTAGCATGAGATGAAAAAGAAAAGAAATAAAGATAAAGGGAAAATAGAACTATTTACAATGCGGCACACAGAAAAATAAGAAAAACGTGATGCATGGTAAAATAAAAGAAAAATAATGAAAATGATTGCAAAAGTGAAAAGCGGTGTGAAAAACTAAAAATAAAGGTGGCAAATTGAAAAAGAGCGTGAGAACTCACTCCCCCAAGCTAAATGGCACAGTGTCCTCAATGTGCAAAGTGTGGCACATCGAGAGACAAGAAATGTGAGGGGATGGTGAGGATGCATGCATGAAAAAAATGAAAATAAAAATAATAAGAAAAATAAAGGAAAGAAAATATGATGCGGACATGATGCATGCACAGATAGGAGTGATACAGATATATAAGTGGCACCAAAAACTCTCCCTCTCTCCCAAAAAGGATATATAAAGATATGAACAAAAAGAGAATCCCAAAATAAGTGAGGGGAGGGGGTGGACAAAAGTGCATCAGGACCCAGCAGAAACGGGCAGCACAACGGCAAAAGGAATCGATGGCATCAAGGGTGCCTAGGAAGGTGGTGCTGCGCCGTCTCCGTCCTGAGGCGGAGGTCGTGTGGGTGGTGCTGACTGGACAGGCTGCTGAGCGGGGGTGGGTGTGGGAGTGGCAGCAGGTCGTGTGTGTGTGGAAGTGTGGGCGGGAACCTGCTGGGTGGGTGGGGGTACGCGCGGGAGACGCTCCAGAACCTGGGTGAGGCAGTAATGGATCTGGGGGAGCAGCTCGAAGCGGCCAGCCATCGCAGAGACGGTGGAGGACAGAGTCCTAAGGTCGCCTCGGAGGCCACTCACCGCCCCCTCTAGAGCACGAATGCTCTGAAGTACAGTGTCAGGGGGAGGTGGTGCCGAGGGACGCACCGGGCGTGGCTGTACAGGGCGTGGCTGGCGAACTCGGGTCGCGTATGTAACTGGCTCAGCGGGGAAAGGAACAAAAGGTGATGCGCCTGCGAATGTGGGCCTGGCCTCAGTGTGAGGCCGGGGCGGGCGGTGAGAAGTGGAGGCAGCGGCAGCGAAAGAAGAGTGCAAAAGGGGCTGCGAGGCGCCTAGAGAGGTCAGTGGCACAGAAGTGTGGACAGACGCCACGACGCTCTCAGAAAAAGCAGCAGGGGTGGAGACAGAGGTAACTACCGCTGGGGCGGAAGTGTGTGGACCAAAAGGCGCAACCCCAGCGGAGATCATGCTAGCCATGGTCTCCACGACCGCGGCAAACGAGGGCTCTCCACTCTCAACAAAGGTCGACGGGCGCTCGGGGAGTGCAGAGCAAAGAGGCTCAGCGGACAGAGGGCCAGTGGTGGTGGTGGGAGTGGGGGTGACAGCCTCAGAAGTGGTGGAGGTGGTGGAAGTGGGCTCAGCTAAGGTACTCCCGACACTGACAGTGGTGTCAGGAGCAGCGGAAACGTCAGGTATGGGCTGAGGGGCCACAGGGTCAACAGGGTCGGCGGCAGGCTCAGCAGGGTGTGCAACAAGGTCGACAGGGGGAGCGTGGGCCTGCTCGGCCTCCTCGGCCTCGAGCACGTAAGCGGTAGGGATGAGAACATCCATCGCAGGGAGCCAGTCAACGTGGGCCGGTGCAATCAGAGTCCGAGCAGGGCTAGGGAGAATCATGTAATCGGCACCAAAAGGGCCGTGCAACCAGACCCAGTGACGCTCACCGTGCGGGCGAAGCATCTTCATCCGGGCCATAACATCTATCGACAGAGAAGTGGGGCCCGGGACGCGTCGCAAGTCATCGGGGAAGTCCTCGCCGGTCATAAGAGCAAGCAAGGTGATCAGGCCGCCGCAGCATATCGGTGAGCGAGCGCCCACCGATACGATGATGCGGTCCAAAAACCAAGCCGCGATATCGATCACGACGGCGGGGACCATCTCATCGCCATCCCTAGATAGAGCTCTGGGACGTGTCATCGCGTAGATCATGTAGAGCTCTGGCGTAGACATCGTACCCGGCTCATATCTGGCCAAGAAGGTCGTCGCTATAAGGCGCTGGGCAATGCGGAGGCAGGGATGGACAATGGCCGAGGCCTTGGCCCTACTAGGGTCAAAGGCAGCGTGGAGACCCGTAATCTGGGCCCAGAAGGCACCGGCGTCGAAGGAAGGTGGGGGGATGTGGGTGGGGCCGTAACCGCGGTCGGCACCGGGGACAGCGGGCCACGAGAAGAACGCTCTCATCATATCGAGAGTGACCTGGCACTCTCGATCCATGAACCGATACGAGCATCCCTCGTCGGTCCGGGCGATAGAACTCAGAACCTCAAGTGTCGGGCGGGTAAAAGTATCCGCCGACACCTGGAAGAAATCTCGCCAGCCCACGTTGTCGTACAACGTGAGCATCCCCTCTAGTACCCCCAGGCGTCCTAGGTCAGCGAGGTGTGCAAACCTGGAGGGTACGATCGAGCGCTGGGAGATACGGTCGAAGACGGCGCGGTGTGCGTCATCTCGGAACGTAATCCCGAGCGGCCCGACCAGTGGAGCCGGTGGTGGTGGCTGTGGAACGGCAGGGAGAGGCTGTGCGGGCTGTGGGTGCACTGCAGGCTGTGCGGGGTGTGCGGGGCCTGCAGGCTGTGCTGGGTGTGCGGGGTGTGTGGTAGAAGGAGGAGGAGAGCCTTCCTCCTCGTGGGAGGGGCCGGCATCCTCCGACCGCTTCCGCTTGGCGGAAGGTCTCCTCGACCGCGGCCGTGTCCGGGGCGGCATATCGGCCCCGAGCGCGCGCCGAAAAACGTGAAAAGTGTGGCGTGTGCAAAAATAATGGAAAGAGAGTACCCCGACACGCCGCGAGTGCTAAGCAGTGGAAGCGTGCGAAGTCAGCGCCTCTGCAAAGTCCGAATCAGCCCGTAGAAGCTCCCCTGAGCTCCCCTAAGCTCCAATAAGCAACCTGCGCATGAAAAGGCGATATCAGTGAGTAATAATCAAAATGTATAGAGGATTAGGGGTATCATAGATAGATATGGAAATTGATTCGGGGTAGGGGTTCGTTTAACACATGGATCCTCAAAAATACACAAAAAGAGGCGAAAATAGGCGAAATAGGGGGTACCGGAGGTGACCGGAGACACGGCCGTCGGCGGCGACTCGGGCGAGGCGACGGGGGTGCTCGGCCGGCGGTGGCGGGCCGGGCGGCGGCGTGGCAGCGGCGGTCGGGCGAGTGAGGTGCGAGCGAGGGCTATCGGGCGAGGGAAACGAAGGGTCGCGGGTGTTTGGGGATTTTTGCGATTTCGAAAAATGCGCCCCCCCGCCCTTATATAATAAAAGTTACGACTCGGCCGAGTGACTAGGCCACTCGGCCGAGCGGGATCAATGAAAATTTCTCCTCGCTTACGCTTCGGCCGAGTGGCTTTGTCAGCCTCGGCCGAGTGGAGTAAGTCCATTCGGCCGAGTGACTCAAGCTACTCGGCATGACTCGCCCTAGGAGGGTATCCGTTTTACTCGGCCGAGTGAAAATATATACTCGGCCGAGTAGCAGTTATATTGAAATCAGGAAAATAAACAGAGAGTTGGGTACAGCAGACTTCCCTCGTTCGTGAGTGGCTCGGCCGGACGAACTTGTGTACTCGGCCGAGTGACTAGTATGCTCGGCCGAGTGAGCCTTGTGTTCTGCTGTTTGTCTTCGTTTGGGCTCTAAACTCCGTCTTTCTTCCTCCAGTTGATTCCATCTTCCTCCTAAGCGTCGAGCGCCTTCTTGGGGCGCTCCTCGTCGTCCCGTTAATCCTCCTCATGATGGATCTACCTATCTCCTCTTCTGTCAAGAAAAATAGGACCTGTTATCACAAAATTTTCTTTTTGGGCGAACGACTCAAAACACTAAAAATTTCTAAAACGAAAATAAAGGAAAAGTGGAAATAAAGCAAAAACCGTCGGGTTGCCTCCCGACAAGCGCTCGTTTAAGGTCGTGAGCTCGACCCCCTAAAATTTTCAATCAATGCGGGATGTTTGGTGCATATGAGATGCACCCATCAAACTTTCCGGGGAGAACGCTTGGATTTGGACGTGGCGGCGTCGTGTTCTCCCTCGGCGGTCTCCCATCTCGAATAGTGTTGGGGGGAGGCTCCCCCAAGCTAGCATTTGCTCCGGTCAACGGCTTTACCGGAGATGCCGATTTCCGTACCGGAGGGGCTTTCTTCGGAGACTCCAATTTCGAGAGATTGCAGAGCTCTCGAATCCTTGCGACATCAGCGTCGCCTTCATTATCTTCAGCGGAGAGGTCGGGGGAATCATCTTTCTTCTCATCTTGGCCTAAATCTGGGCCTTCCTCGAAATCTTCATCAAAAAGAGCGCCAATTGAGTGGGGGATCGCCTCCTCTATCACCTCATCAAGGAGGTCCGAGAGATCATCCGACCGCTCCTTAAGCAAATATACTCTATTGGTCTCGCCCGTTGGGACTCCCTCGGAATAGCGCTTGAGCCTTTGACCATTTACTTTGAACGTAGAACCGTCCTTGCTCTCCAACTCGAAAGCTCCTCCCGGTTGTATATGCTTGATGGTGAAAGGTCCGGAACAACGTGACCTCAACTTACCGGGAAATAGTCGGAGCCGGGAATTATAGAGCAAGACCTTGTCTCCTACTTTGAAGTCCGTGACGGTTATGCGGGCATCGTGGAGAATCTTGGTCCTTTCCTTGTAAATTCTCGAGCTCTCATAGGCGTCTCTCCTTATTTCATCAAGCTCGTTGATGTCCAAGAGTCGCCTCACCACCGCACTCTTGTAGTCGTAGTTAAAGGTCTTGATGGCCCAATATGCGCGGTGCTCCAACTCTACCGGCAAGTGGCAAGCTTTCCCATAAACTAGTCGGAACGGTGTGGTACCGATGGGAGTGCGAAAGGCCGTGCGATATGCCCATAGAGCGTCGTTTAGCTTCACCGACCAATCCTTTCTAGATCGATCCACGGTTTTCTCGAGAATCTGCTTGATCTCTCTATTTGAGACTTCCACTTGGCCGCTTGTCTGGGGGTGTAGGCCATGCCAACTCTATGGTTTACTCCGTACTTCTTTAGCATGGCTTCAAACTTGTTCTCTATGAAGTGGCTTCCCCCGTCGCTTATCAAGGTACGCGGCACTCCAAAGCGCGGGAAGATATTTTGCTTAAAGAACTTAGAGACGACTCTTGCATCGTTGGTAGGGGTGGCAATTGCTTCCACCCATTTGGAGACATAGTCAACGGCCAATAGGATGTACTTGTTACCATTGCTCGACGGAAATGGCCCTATGAAGTCTACTCCCCAACAATCAAAAAGCTCAATTTCTTGGATGGGTCTCATCGGCATCTCATTGCGCTTGGAGATATTCCCGGTCCGTTGGCATCTATCGCAACCCTTCACAAAAGTGTGGGTGTCTTTAAACATTGTCGGCCAAAAGAATCCGCTCTGCAAAATCTTAGCGGTGGTTTTAGAGGCGGCATGATGTCCTCCGCATGGTAGACCATGGCAATGCAAAATGATGGATGTCGCCTCCTCTTTAGAAACACACCTACGAATGACACTATCTTTGCATATCTTGAAAAGGTAGGGATCTTCCCAAAAATAGCTATGGACCTCATGCAGAAATCTCCTCCTTTGTTGCGTAGACATCCCATACGGTTTGATTCCACAAGCCAAGTAGTTGACGAAGTCCGCGTACCAAGGTACTTCACCGGTCCTTACGGCATATAGCCTCTCATCCACGAATGTGTCGTCGATAGGCAAACTCTCGTCCTCCTTGTCGCGAATGAGCCTAGATAAATTATCCGCCACGACATTGTCCGTACCCTTCTTATCTCTGATCTCTAAGTCGAATTCTTGCAACAAGAGTATCCACCTAATCAACCGAGGTTTGGCCTCCTTCTTGTTTAAAAGATACTTCAACGCCGCATGGTCGGTGTGGACAATAACCTTGGACCCAAGGAGGTAGGAGCGAAACTTCTCTATGGAATAGACGACCGCTAGAAGCTCTTTCTCGGTAGTTGTGTAGTTTTTCTGCGCGTCATCCAATGTCTTGCTCGCATAGTATATCGCATGAAGCTTCTTATCTTTTCTTTGTCCCAATACCGCTCCAATGGCTTGGTCGCTAGCATCGCACATTAGCTCAAAAGGGAGACTCCAATCTGGCGGTTGTATGATGGGCGCGGAGACTAGTGCTTCTTTCAAGGCGTTGAAGGCTTGTAAGCATTCACCTGAAAAAACAAAAGGAATATCTTTAGCGAGCAAGGAAGTAAGTGGTCGGGCAATCGAGGCGAAATCCTTTATGAAGCGGTGGTAAAACCCCGCGTGACCAAGGAAGCCTCTAATGCCCTTGACATTAATAGGAGGAGGGAGTTTCTCGATTACCTCAATCTTCGCTTTATCTACCTCAATTCCTCTCGAAGAGACAAGATGTCCGAGAACTATACCTTCCGTAACCATGAAGTGACACTTCTCCCAATTGAGAGTGAGATTGTTTTGTTGGCACCGTTTTAGGACTTTAGTAAGATTTTCCAAACAAGAGTCAAACTCACTTCCGTAAACCGAGAAGTCGTCCATAAAAACCTCCATAATATTTTCAATGTAATCGGAGAATATGGACGTCATACACCTCTGAAAGGTAGCGGGAGCATTACAAAGGCCAAACGGCATCCTGCGGTAGGCATAGGTGCCATAGGGACAAGTGAAAGTTGTCTTCTCTTGGTCGTCTTCATGCAAAGGGATTTGGAAGAATCCCGAATACCCATCTAGATAGCAAAAGTATTTATGTTTTGCGAGGCGTTCAAGCATTTGATCAATAAATGGCAATGGGTAATGGTCCTTTCGGGTGGCTTTATTGAGTTTCCTATAGTCAATGCACATTCGCCATCCCGTGACAGTGCGCGTAGATATTGGCTCACCTTTCTCATTTTTTATGACAGTCATCCCCCCTTTCTTGGGGACGACGTGAACGGGGCTAACCCATCTACTGTCTGAAATAGGGTAGATTATACCGGCTTCTAGCAATTTTAGGATTTCCTTCTTAACCACCTCCTTCATGTTCGGGTTTAACCGCCTTTGAGGCTCTATGGAGGTGGCTTCGGTATCCTCTAAATGGATCCTATGCGTGCAAAGCCTAGGGCTTATCCCTTTTAGATCGGAGATAGTGTATCCCAAGACATCTTTGTGGCTCCTAAGAACGTCTAGGAGTTTTTCAAGTTGGTCTGGCGTGAGGTGGGAGTTTACTATCACCGGGAAAGTTAATTTGCTACCCAAAAAGGCGTACCTTAGATTCGGAGGTAATTGTTTAAGTTCTACCTGAAGAGGCGCCTCTCCTTCTACTTCATCGGCTCGCATGAGTTCCGCTCCTTCCTTGCCATCCGGGTCTAGCTTGTGCTCAGGTGGCGCGCTCTCTTGTGGAGAGTCAGATTCACTACTTAGCAAGGACAATGCATCAAAATAGGCATGCTCCGATTCTGTGCTAGCATCGTCAGAGTTTTCATATGGCTCCGGTTCGTTCCTGGAATCAAGAAACACATCAGACGATTCATAGAAGCAAGAGTAGGTGTCATTGGGTGTAACTCCCTGAACGTTGGCTTGCTCTGAAGATCCTTCCGAAGTATAGTGATCCTCGACACTTGTTCCACCTTCTTCGAAATATAATTTGTCGTCGATCACGTCAACTCTGACATTGCCCCCGATAGTCCCCTCCGGGGAGATCTGGTCCATCACGAAACTAGCAAATAGCTGTTCGTTGGGGTCCTTGACATCGATAGCAAAGGCTCCGGTAGCGTGGACCTCGTCGACAAGCTCCTTAAGGAGGTCTGTGAAGGAGTCATAATCTTCCTGACTGAGTCCTATTGTTGGCATCGCATCCTCCATTTTTCCTGCAAAGGCCTTATGCAAAATACAAGGAGAATGTGCGAATAGAAGAAAGTATAGAAAGAGAGAAGGAAGAAGTAACCGGGTGGTCGATGGCGAACACCGTCGAAATGCCCTCCCTGGCAACGGCGCCAAAAACTTGATCGCTCCGGGATATGACCCAAAGAACGGTTGTAGTTTTACCGCAAGTGCACGGTGTAGCAGCGAGCGGGATATCGAACACAGGGAGGACGAATGACCGTGCTTGTTCCAATCAACTTGGCTATTTAAGAGAGAAATTTGCCTTTGGCGATCCTGTCACAATCGTCAGACAAAAATGCAGAAATATCAAATCAAATAAAGAACGTCTAGGGAATGGGGAATCCCCGCTACTCACCGTATTTCATAAATGCGGTTTATTGGTATCAAAATTGCTTGAATGAGAATTTGGATGAACTAGTTGCAACTGAATGTAGAACCAAGCTCACGCTCTCGCGCTGTTGCCGGTCTATAGCTATCCTAGGTTTGGGTCCAATCTCTTGCAAACCCTAGCCTAGGGGAGCTAGCATTAGGATCAACATCATCGTCCAATCGCGCACCGAGCCCAATCTCTTGCAAACTCGGTCCACGATCTAGATTAGGATAGTTCCTACCCGTCCAATCTCTTGCAAACGAGTATCGGCATGGAATTGTAACCGGGAATCCTAGTATCGGTCCAATCTCTTGCAAACCGATACTTCGAAAATCCGACTCCAACCCAATTCAGATTTCTAGGGTTTCCTATTAAATTGGGATCCAATCTCTTGCAAATCCCAATTGATATGAATACCTAGCCATCCGTAGTAAATTGATCCCAATCTAATCCCTAATAACAATTCTAGCACAATTTCTACCAATTCATCACAAATATGAAAGCGGGCTTGTAGGGTTCATCCCCACGCCCCAAGACGTGGAGACTACTCACAAATCATAGCGAGATCACAAAAATAATCGTTGAAATAAGCAATAGAATTCATCACAACAATGATATAAACAATAAAAATAGAATTTTTAAGGAAAAGAGATGCAAACCAATGGAGTTCCAACAAAATTCCAATCTTTTTCTCCTTCTCCAATCACAAGAATAAAGCTAAAAACTAATCTAAAAAGCTGCAAAAAATCTAAGAGAGAGCCCCCTAAACTAGGGTAAAAACAGGGCTTAAATAGCCCTCAAAATCGTCCAAAAATCGTGACCAAAATACCCCTGCACAGCCTGTTTTCCGCAGTTTTCGCTACAGGCAGCGCATCGCACTCGGCCGAGTGACAAAAATCGCTCGGCCGAGTGAAAACCCTGTAATTTTCCAGTAAGTCGGGGCTTTCAGGGGTCTTCACTTCGGGGGCGGCTTGGCCGAGTGAGTTGTCGTCACTCGGCCGATGACTTCATTGTACTCGGGCGGACGGGATTAACCACTCGGCCGAGTGGGTCTTCTGAAGTTCAGGCAGCCGAAAAACAGTAACTTGGATGTTTTGGAAGGGCTTCGTCTGGGCGCCACTCGGGCGGACGTGATATCGTCACTCGGCCGATGTGGTCTTCGGTGCTCGGCCGAGTGCACACATAAATCGTGTCTGATCTGGTCGGCCGAGCAGTGTCTCGCTGGTCGGCCGAGTGGCTCCTCCACTCGGCCGAGTGGGACACAAAAAATGCCCAATCTGCTTGTTTTGGCCTCCTCCTCGCTTCTGTGACGTCCGTTCTTCTTCCGCTCCTCTCCAACAGCACAATACCCCTCAGGGAGGTCGTTGGTGACCGTCTAGAGTAAGCGCATCTCGAGATCACTCCAAATCGCACCAAATCACCTGAAATGCGACAAAAACAACAAATCGTGAAAAGCATCGCAATATCGTCGATATATCGTGAAAAACATGATTTGGGCGATCTAAATGGCATGCAAACATGCGGAAAAAAGGTGTAAAATAAGGAGTGATCAGCCGCCGCAGCATATCGGTGAGCGAGCGTCCACCGATACAATGATGCGGTCCAAAAACCAAGCCGCGACATCAATCACGACGGCGGGGACCAGCTCATCGCCATCCCTAGAGAGAGCTCTGGGCCGTGTCATCGCGTAGAGCATGTAGAGCTCTGGCGTGGACATCGGGCCCGGCTCATATCTGGCCAAAAAGGTCGTCGCCATAAGGCGCTGAGCTATACGTAGGCAGGGATGGAAAATGGCCGAGGCCTTGGCCCTACTAGGGTCAAAGGCAGCGTGAAGACCCGTAATCCGGGCCCAGAAGGCACCGGCGTCGAAGGAAGGTGGGGGGATATGGGTGGGGGCGTAACCTCGATCGGCCCCGGGGACATCGGGCCACGAGAAAAATGCTCTCATCATACCGAGAGTGACCTGGCACTCCCGGTTCATGAACCGAAACGAGCATCCCTCGTCGGTCCGGGCGATCGAACTAAGTACCTCAAGTGTCGGACGGACAAACGTGTCCGCCGACACCTGAAAGAAATCTCTCCAGCCCACGTTGTCGTACAACGTGAGCATCCCCTCTAGTACCCACAGGCGTCCTAGGTCGGCAAGGTGTGCAAACCTGGAGGGTACGATCGAGCGCTAGGAAATACGCTCGAAAGCGACGCGGTGTGCGTCGTTCCGGAACGTGATCCCCAGCGGCCCGATAAGTGGAGCCGGAGGTGGTGGCTGTGGAGCGGCAGGGAGCGGCTGTGCGGGGTGTGCGGGCTGTGCGGGCTCTGCAGGCTGTGTGGGGTGTGCGGGGCCTGCAGGCTGTGCTGGGTGGACAGGGTGTGTGGGAGAAGGCAGAGGAGAGTCCTCCAACTCGTGGGAGGGGCCGGCATCATCCGACCGCTTCCGCTTGGAGGAAGCTCTCTTCGACCGCGGCCGTGTCCGAGGCGGCATATGGGCCCCGAGCGCGCGTCGAAAAGTGTGAAAAGTGCGGCGTGTGCAAAATAAAGGAAAGAGTATACCCCGACATGCCGCGAGTGCTAAGCAATGGAAGCGTGCGAAGACAGCGCCTCCGCGAAGCCCAAATCAGTCCCGAGAAGCTCCCCTGGGCACCCCTAAGCTCCCAAAAACAACCTGCGCATGAAATGGAGATATCAGCGGGTAATATTCAAAACGTAAGAAGCATTAGGGGTATAATAGATAGATATAGAAATCAATTTGGGTTTGGGGTTCGTTTAACGCATGGATCCTCGAAAAATACACAAAAAGAGGAGAAAAAGGCGAAATAGGCGATACCGGAGGTGGCCGGAGTGGTGGCCGCCGACGACGACTCGGGCGAGGCACGGCGGAGCTCGGCCGACGGTGGCTGGCCGAGCGGCGACGCGAGGGTCGACGGCCGGGCGAGTGGGGGGGCACGAGTGAGGGGAACGGGCGAGGGAGCTGAAGAGTCGGGGGCGATTGGGATTTTTCCGTTTCGAAAAACGTGCCCCCCTCGGCCCTTTATATAGTAAAAGTTACGACTCGGCCGAGTGACTAGGTCACTCGACCGAGTGAGATTAATGGAAAATTCCTCCCCGCTTACGCTTCGGCCGAGTGGCCTTGCCAGCCTCGGCCGAGTGGAGTAAGTCCATTCGGCCGAGTGGCTCAAGCTACTCTGCAAGACTCGCCCTAGGAGCGTATCCGTTTTACTCAGCCGAGTGAAAATATATACTCGGCGGAGTAGCAGTTATACTGAAATCAGGAAATTAAACAGAGAGTTGGGTACAGCAGACTTCCCTCGTTCGTGAGCGGCTCGGCCGGAGAACTTGTGTACTCAGCCGAGTGACTAGTATACTCGGCCGAGTAAGCCTTGTGTTCTGCTGTTTGTTTTCGTTTGGGCTCTAAACTCCGTCTTTCTTCCTCCAGTCGATTTCATCTTCCTCCTAAGCATCGAGCGCCTTCCTGGGGCGCTCCTCGTCGTCTCGTTCATCCTCCTCATGATGGATTTACCTATCTCCTCTCCTGTCAAGAATAATAGGACCCGTTATCATAAAATTTTTGGGCGAACGACTCAAAACACTAAAAATTTCTAAAACAAAAAATAAAGAAAAAGTAAAAATAAAGCAATAACCGTAGGGTTGCCTCCCGACAAGCGCTTGTTTAAGGTCGTGAGCTCGACCCCCTATGATTTTCAATTAATGCGGGATGTTTGGTGCATATGAGATGCACCCATCAAACTTTCCGGGGAGAACGCTTGGATTCGGAAGTTGCGGCGGTGTGTTCTCCCTCGGTGGTCTCCCGTCTCGAATAGTGTTGGGGGGAGGCTCCCCCAAGCTAGCATTTACTCCGGTCAGCGGCTTCACCGGTGACGCCGATTTCCGTATCGGCGGAGCTTTCTTCGGAGACTTCAATTTCGAGAGCTTGCAGAGCTCTCGAATCCTTGCGACATCAGCGTCGCCTTCATCATTTTCAGCGGAGAGGTCAGGGGAATCATCTATCTTCTCATCGTGGCCTAAATCCGGGCCTTCCTCGAAATCCTTATCGAAAAGAGCGCCAATTGAGTGGGGGATCGCCTCCTCTATTTCCTCATCAAGGAGGTCCATGTAGTCAAGCTCCTCGTGGTAAGGCATGTGTTTCATAGCCTTAGGAATGTGAAGCTCCACCTCGATGTTGTCGACGTTCAAAGTTAGGGTACCTTCTCGCATGTCGACAATCACACCGGCGGTGGCGAGGAACGGGCGTCCAAGTATCAATGACGTATCTCCCTCCTCCTTAATGTCCATGATCACGAAGTCACATGGCAAGCATATTCCCCCCGGGACTTGTAGCGGGATGTCTTCGGTGATCCCTACCGGCCTTGTTATTCGCCCGTCGGCCAATTGTATCCGCATGTCGGTAGGTTTCAACTTTGTCCCGGTGTTTAGCCTTAAGAACATGGAGAGAGGCATGAGGCTCACACTAGCCCCTAAATCTACCAATGCCTTTTGAAGGGGGACACCGCCCAAGGTGCAAGGAATCCGAAAACTCCCCGTGTCTTTAAATTTGGCCGGCTCCTTCTCTCTCTTGGTGAACCAAGAGCCCTCCTCGGCTAGCATGATCTTCTCCTTCCTCTTTCTCCCCGAAATCAAGTCCTTTAAGAATTTAGCATATGTGGGGATCTCCACGATGGCGTCGAGGAAGGGAATGTTGAGACTAACTCCTCTCAGATACTCGAGAAACTTTGCTAGCCTTTTCTTCATTTTCGCTCTAGCAAGCCTTTGGGGGAATGGGACCGGTGGTATGAAGCGCCTTTCCTCAATCAATTACTCCGCTCTAGATTTCTCCTTTTCTTGTGGCTCCTTCTCCTTCTCAACTTCAACTACCGGCTCAATTGGCTCCAAACTTCCTCCACGGGCTCCTCGGTAGGAATCATGGCGGGGGTGGTATCCTTACCGCCTCTAGTAGTAACGGCAACTAAGGCATTGATGTGGCCGGTGTTGCCCCGTGGGTTTTGCTCGGGTTGCGCCAGCAATTGTTGAGTATTCCGATTGAGCAACGCCAATTGCTCCGAGATTTGAGCTACAACGGTTGTAAGGGAGTCTTGCCCCGCCTTCAAGGTAGCATTGACCTTCTTTTGCTCGGCCATAAACGCCTCCACTCTAGCTTCGAAGTCGGATTGTTGTTGAGCTTGTGGAGGGTTTTGATTTTGATTCCTCCACCCTTGATTGTATCCGGGCGGCCTATATGGTGGAACTTGTTGCTTCGGTTGAAAATTTTGTTGTGGAAGCCCCCTCGACGGATAGTGTTGTTGTTGGGGTGGGGGTGGTGGTCGAGCTTGTTGAGATGGTTGTTGTGGCGGGTTCAAAGCTCCTTCATTGTTGGTGTAAGAGAAGCCGGGATGATTTCTTGTGGCCGGATTGGCCCAATACCCTTGGTTCCCCGCGACATATTGTACTTGCTCCAAGGATCCTTCTCCTTGCTCTCCTCCCACATACATGGCTTGAGATTGGTCTTGCCAATCACACATTTAGTTCGTTGGTGCGGAGGTGGAAGGGTTTCCTTGGGGCTCCGTGATAAACTTCTCCAGTCTCTCCACTACCTTGTGGAGAGAATCAAACTTGCTTGTAAGCTCCGCTACGGCCTTCGTCTCATAGATACTAGTTGGCTTCAAGGAGGACGTAGGGTGTCCTCGCTCATCGCCCCATTGTTGATTGTTTGAGGCCATCTCCTCAATTAGGGCCGTAGCTTCTTCGGGAGTCTTTGATAAGATAGCACCATTCGCCGCGGCATCAATAATTTGTTTGGTCCCCGGTTGGAGACCGTTGTAGAAGCTATGAACTAGCTCCCAATCTTCAATGCTATGGTGCGGGCATTGATGCTGCAGATCCTTAAAACGCTCCCAAGCCTCATAGAGCGTCTCTTGGGGTCCTTGCTTGAAGGACATGAGAGCGCTCCGGATCTTCACCGTCTTGGAGGGCGGATAGAACTTGTCAATGAATGCACTCGCCAACTCGTCCCAAGTGGTGAAGACCCCCTCAGCCTGCGTCCTCAACCAATAAAGTGCCTTATCTTTTAGCGTGAAGGGGAAGAGACGCAGTCTGATGGCATCGATGGAGACCCCCGGCATCTGGAATGTGGCGCACTTCGACAAGAATAATTGGATGTGGTAGTGAGGATTTTCATGGGCATTCCCATGAAATGGATCCTGCTGCATCAGAACCACTAGTCCAGTCTTCAGCTCAAAGTTCTTGTCAGCTGCCAACTCCGGCATGGCAATGGATGAGGTCGTAGAAGAGGTCTTAGGCCGAAGCCTATCTCGAATAGAAATTATCATCGCCATCCTTGCTGCTAATTGGTCCGCAGTTTCCGGGTTGGTCATAAACCTCCCTTCCGGATTTTGTCTCCTTTCCGCTCTAAGTCTCCGCACGGTAAGTTCGATCTCGGGATCAAATAATATAGCTTCAGTGTCCGCCGTAGATCTCGTGTACATGCACAGGGAAAACAGAGTTTCAAAGAAATGATTAGTACTGTGGAAGGGTTAGGTAGAAATAAAGAAATTAAAATAATAATAATAATAATAAGGAAATAGCTAGGGTGGTAAGATCAAACGCAATCGCCTCCCCGGCAACGGCGCCAAAAACTTGATCGAGCCCGGATATACACCCGGAGAACGGTTGTAGTTTTACCGCAAGTGCACGGTATAGCAGCGAGCGGGTTATCGAACACAGGGAGGACGAATGAACGTGCTTATTCCAATCAACCTGGCTGTTTAAGAAGAGAGAAATTTGCCTTTGGCGATCCTGTCACAATCGTCAGACAAAGTACGGAAATATCAAATCAAATAAAGAACGTCTAGGGAATGTGGAATTCCCGCTACTCACCGTATTTCGTAAATGTGGTTCATCGGTATCAAAATTGCTAGAATAAGATTTTGGATGAACTAGTTGCAACTGAATGTAGAACCAAGCTCACGCTCTCGCGCTGTTGCCGGTCTATAGCTATCCTAGGTTTGGGTCCAATCTCTTGCAAACCCTAGCCTAGGGAAGCTAGCATTAGGATCAACATCATCGTTCAATCGCGTACCGAGCCCAATCTCTTGCAAACTCGGCCCACGACCTAGGTTGGGATAGTTCCTACCCGTCCAATCTCTTGCAAACAGGTATCGGCACGGAATTGCAACCGAGAACCCTAGTATCGGTCCAATCTCTTGCAAACCGATACTTCGGAAATTCGATTCCAACCCAATTCGGATTTCTAGGGTTTCCTATCGAATTGGGATCCAATCTATTGCAAATCCCAATCGGTATGAACTCCTAGCTATCCGTAGTAAATCGATCCCAAACTAATCCCTAACAACGATTCTAGCAAAATTTCCACCAATTCATCACAAATATGAAATTGGGCTTGTAGGGTTCATCCACACGCCCCAAGACATGGAGACTACTCACAATTCATAGCACAAACACAAGAATAATCAATGAAATAAGCAATAGAATTCATCACAATATTGAGATAAGCAATAAAAATAGAATTTTTGGAGAAGAGAGAGGCAAACCAATGGAGTTCTTCAATTAATCCAACAAAAATCAACTTTTGTTCTCTCTCCAATCACAAGAATAAAGCTAAAAATTTAATCTAAAAAGCTGCAAAAATCTAAGAGAAAAGCTCTCCAAAACTAGGGTAAAAACAGGGGTTAAATACCCCCCAAAATCGTCCAAAAACTGTGACCAAAATACCCCTGCGCAGCCTGAAATCTGCAATTTTCGCTAAAGGCAGCGCGTCGCACTCGGCCGAGTGACAAAAGTCGCTCGGCCGAGTGAGAAACCCTGTAATTTTCCAGTAAGTCTTGATCTTCAGGGGTCTTCACTTCGGGGGTGGCTCGGCCGAGTGAGTTATCTTCACTCGGCCGATGGCTTCTTGGTACTCGGGCGGTCGGGATTATCCACTCGGCCGAGTGGGTCTTCTGAAGCTCAGGCAGCCGAAAAACAGTAAGTTGGCGATTTTTGAACAGCTTTGTCTGGGCGCCACTTGGGCGGACGGGATCACGTCACTCGGCCGATGTGGTCTCCGTCGCTCGGCCGAGTGCACATATGAATCGTGTCTGATCTGGTCGGCCGAGCGGTGTCTCGCTGGTCGGCCGAGTGAATCCTTCACTCGGCCGAGTGGGACACTAAAAATGCCCAAACAGCTTGTTTTGGCCTCCTCGTCACTCCTGCGACGTCCGTTCTTCTTCCGCTCCTCTCCAACAGCAAAATACCCCTTGGGGAGGTCGTCGGTGACCCTCCGGAGTAAGCGCATCTCGAGATCACTCCAAATCGCTCCAAATCACCTGAAATGCGACAAAAACAACAAATCGTGAAAAGCATCGCAATATCGTCGATATATCGTGAAAAACATGATTTGGGCGATCTAAACGGCATGCAAACATGCGGGAAAAAGGTGTAAAATAAGGAGTGATCAGCAAGTTTGTGCCCGGTCATGATTTACTATGTCTTTCTGTTGTAAAATCTGATATTGGTAATAAAGATGGTGATTTGAATTATTCCTCGTGTCTTTTGTCCGATTATGATCTTTGTCATATGAGATTAGGTCATCCTGGTAACAATAAGATGTACCAGTTAATCAAAATGGATTTATTACCGGAAATGACAGGTGTAAGGACATTACCCTGTGAACATTGTTTAACTGGGAAGATGACCAGGAAATCATTCTCGGAAGCTCAAAGGGCAAATGAATTGTTGGAATTAGTTCATTCTGACATTTGTGGACCCTTGAGCATAAAAATACGAGGGAATAAGGAATATTTCATAACATTTATAGATGATTATTCCAAGTATACTTTCGTGTATCTTTTAAGCAGAAAGTCGGAAGCCTTTGAAAGCTTTAAAAGATACAAGGCAGAAGTTGAAAGAAAACTTGGAAAGAACATAAAGGTGTTAAGACCTGATAGAGGTGTGGAATTCAACTCAAAGGAATTTGAGGAATACTGTTTCAGTACGGTATAAAGAAGCATACTACTATGCCTTATATACCACAACAAAATGGTGTGGCTGAAAGGAAGAATAGAACATTAATGAATACAGTGAGATGTATGCTATCGCATTCTAGTCTCTCCAAAGATTTTTTGGGGAGAAGCCATATTGACTACAAATTATGTTCTGAACAGAATTCCCACAAAATCAGTCGAGACAACACCGTATGAGATATGGAATGGACACAAACCCAATTTAAGTCATTTGAGAAAATGGGGTTATGTGGCACATGTTCTCATTCCATATCAGGTAAGAGATAAGCTGGATCTCAAAACCTTAAGATGTGTATTCATAGGATATTCTGAAAAGTCTAAAAGATATAGGTTCTTCTATGAAAATAAAGGAGTCATTGAAAGTAGAGATGCTACTTTTCTAGAGAATCTAGAGGAAAAGGAACAAGTCCAAGAAAATGTGCCACCCTTACTGGACTTAGATGAGGTTCCGAATGATGACTTGTATATAGTGGATGACGTATATCATCCAGATATGGAAGATGAACCTGTGAATGAGAATATACCTATGGAAAATCAACCAGATGAACCTGTCCAGCCTGAAACCCTTAGTGGCAACAAAAGACCCAGAACAACACCTGCATGGATGGATGATTATTATCTATATTCATGTGAACCATCTTATTTCTCTGTGGATATTGATATAGATGAACAAGCTGATCCCTTGAATTATACAGATGCAATGAAATCATCTGAGTCAGATCAATGGCTCGAGGCCATGAAAAGGGAGCTTGAATCAATTGAGAAAAACAACGTATGGGAGCTATGTGACTTACCAGAAGAGAGGAAGTCCATAGGATGCAAGTGGGTGTTGAAGAAGAAATATCGGGTTGATGGGTCTATTGATATATTCAAGGCCCGGTTAGTTGCAAAGAGATTTACTCAGATAGCAGGGATTGATTATCAGGAGACTTATTCTCTGGTGGCTAAGTTTGCATCCATACGGATAATCTTAGCGATTGTTGCGCATCTTGACTTGGA
Source organism: Scilla litardierei (assembly GCA_030789695.1). Taxonomy (NCBI): domain Eukaryota; kingdom Viridiplantae; phylum Streptophyta; class Magnoliopsida; order Asparagales; family Asparagaceae; genus Scilla; species Scilla litardierei. The sequence goes on along the minus strand of CM061142.1, from coordinate 750,173,945 downwards.
ACTCAACTAAATGGATGTCAAGACTGCATTCCTCAACGGAGAGTTGAAGGAAGTTATATATATGGATCAACCTAAGGGATTTTAGGTTGAGGGACAGGAAGACAAAGTTTATAAGTTGAAGAAATCTTTGTATGGTTTAAAACAATCATCTAGACAGTGGTATCTCAAATTTCACAACACTATTATCCGACTTGGTTTCGTTGCAAACAAATTGGATAACTGTGTGTATGTCTTGAAAAGTGGGAGCAGTTTTACGATATTATCCCTGTATGTGGATGATATTTTGCCCGCTAGAAATGACATTAAAGTGTTGAAAAGGATTAAATCAGCACTTTGTAGTGAATTTGAGATGAAGGACATTGGTGATGCATCCTATGTTCTGGAATACAGATCCTAAGAGATCGAAAGTCAAGAATGTTAAGTTTAAACCAAGAAAAGTATGTGCATACAATATTGAGGAGGTTTGGAATGTACAATTCCAATCCGGCCCCTACACCATTGGTTATGGGGAAGCCGTTAAGTAAAGAATAATGTCCTGGAGAGGGACAAAAACGGCTAGATGTTCCATATGCTCAGACTATTGGAAGTTTGATGTATGCAATACTGTGTACTAGACCAGACTTGGTGTACCCAGTTAGTCTGGTTAGTAGATATCAAAGTAATCCTGGTCAAGCTCATTGGGAAGCTGTTAAGAGGATTATGATATATATAAAGGGTACGGTGCACCACAAGTTAGTTTATCAAGCAGATTTTCTTGAGGTTCTTGTTTACTCCGATGTAGATTTCGAAGGGGACAAAGATGACAGGAAGTCAACTGCAGGACATGTGTTCATCTTTGGTGGTGCAGCTGTTTCTTGGGGTAGCAAGAAACATGGTTGTGTAGCGAGATATACACAAGAAGCTGAGTATATAGCCTGTAGAATGGCGGCTACTCATGCGGTTTGGATCAGACGGTTCCTATTGGACTTAGATCTCAATTTGATGGATGGACCAATTGAGATATATTATGATAATCAAGCAGCCATCAGCTTGATCCACAGTGATGCAAACAATTCCAAAGGAAGGCATATTGAGATACAATATCATTACATACATGATATGGTGGAAAGGAAAGAAGTCAATGTGACTTATATTCCAACAAGTAATATGGTTACTGATGTAGGGATCGACTTACCCTTGCAATACTAACAACACACACTAGAGGTGGGGTGAATAGTGTAATGGCAATAAAATTGTCCAATTAAAATTAAACTTGCAAATACGGAATTATAAATGCAAGAGGAATTAAAAGGCACAATCAATCCAAACGCGAACACAAAGTTTTACCCTGGTTCCCCAAACTTGGGTACATCCAGCAACACCAATATTCACTATATTCCCACACAGAGAAGTGAATACAAATCTCACAAGAAGATACCCCACAAAGAGGATTTATGCCCTACACAAGGACCCAACCAATCCTACACGAGGATCAAGACTCCCACACAGAGAATCACTAACTCCCACTCAGAGAATTAGGGTTAGCCATATACTAGGACACAAGAACTCCCACAAAGAGAGTTAATTCCTACAAAGAGAATTCCCTAGTCCCACAAAGAGACAACCTCCCACAAAGAGAGAAACTCCCACAAAGAGAGTATCCTAATCCCAAAAAGAGAAATAGGAAAACAAATTACACCAAGTAAAGTAAATACTATTACCTATGCCTTGAGATGCTTACTCATGAATGGATGCAAGGCATGGAAGAGGATCTCCAAGTGTTGGGATATGCTTGAGAGCACTTGGAAGATTTCCTTTGAGCTGGACTTCAATGCATGAAGAAAGATGAATGCTCAATACAGGGAAATGAGGGAGCTTGAGAGTAGCTTATTGATCTCTTGAGAATTTCTATAAAGTCAAGAGTTATCAAGTGTTGTCAAGAGTTCTCAAGTGATGGCAGCACACTCCAATATATAGGAACCCTATATCAAGCCCCAAAACCCAAATAAACAGCCAAAGAAAGAATTCTACAAAGGCTAGAAACTGGGTGAAAACGACATGAACAGTCTACTGATGATCAAAAGACAGTCGACTGATCAACGGCTAGAAAATATCCAACGGCTATAATCTGAGCCAGGACAGTCGACTGATGAAGTCAATACAGTCGACTGACAAACAGGACAGGCGCATGTTAATCCTTCAGCAGGCGACTGCTGCAGGGGATGGATCGAAACAAAGAGATGCACTCTTTTTCCAATTCTTCGCACAGGCGACTGATGTTAATACTACAGTCGACTGTCAAATAGTCAGGTGACTATACATTCTTCATCAGTCGTCTACAGTATAAAATGGAGAAACAACAGAGAGATGCAGAGAATGCACTTAAGCTATACAGGCGATTGATGACCAATCTCCAGGCGACTATACAAATACAGGCGACTGTAAACTGATCGACAGACGACTGTGCGTAAAGCTCAAGTTTGAGTCAAATGAAATGTTGACTTGAGCTGTGCATGTCAGACGACTGTAAAAGGATCTACATGCGACTGGAAATCGCCCAGTCGACTGTGTTCCCTTCAGCAGGCGACTGATGAAAAGCCAGAGACTCCAAATGAGTCTTTGGACAGAGTGAACCTAATTGGTTGGATTCTATGATAATCCTAAGGTTCACTAAGATGGTTAATGGCATATGCATGATAAGTAAACCATCTAGCAAGGCATTACAATAACCTAGACTCAAAAAAGAGAGAAAGCAATAAAGTAAATTACATGGATTACAATGCTTTCTTTAGAGTCTAAGTCTTCAATCTTGATGCCTTGATTGCTCTCCATCTTCTCCAAGCTTTGGCACTCCTTGAGTCCAAGCTTTGGCTCTTCTCCACTTGATGTCCATCCTTGCACCAAGTGATTAGTCTCCAAGAAAGATATTCTTGAGATAAAACTGAGAGACTAAAACTTGAGAGTCATTAGCAACAAAATAATGTTGTGATCATCATCAAAATAAGATTGGTATGAAACACCAATACTCAACAATCTCCCCCTTTTTGATGATGATACACATTATGTAAATCATAAAGAATTAAAGCACATGCTAATGATCTCCCCCTACTTATATGCACCAATTACATAATGAGCTACACAATGGTAAATACTCATAATACCACTAAAAACATGGTGGCATATAATAGGCATGGATTACATAAACCAATTGCAAACCAAATATAAGATACAATATCATGCAAACATGCCATATATCTCTCCCTATAGAGATATCTCTCCCCATATGCATATGTATATATCTCTCCCCCTATAGATATGATTACATAATGCATATATCTCTCCCCCTTGACATCGTCAAAAAGGTGGGCATCAAATATATCCCCCTTTGTCATCTTAACCAAGATGAGACAATATGCAAGAAAAGAAAAATATGTATGATACCAAATTTAAAAATTTAGTGGGTATCAATTCACTATCTCATGCTCCCCCTAGATCATAGAAATGGTCAACTTTTGACTTCTTGGATCTAATACCAATTATAATAAATGGAGCCATGGGCCTAAAGTGTATCAAAGAAATAGATATGGAAAAATCAAGCTTCAAAGATACACAAAGAATATTGCCAAAAACAAATATATCATGAAACATGTTGGCAATAAACAAGAGGTTTGGTTTGAGATCAAAAACAACCAAATGTGAATAAAGATCTCAAATAACCTCCGAAATGAGAGTTAAAATATGTCTTAAAATACTTTAAACATATAATATATTAACTCCCACATTGACATACACATGGATAAAAAATGCATGTATGTCAATAAACCCCCAAGGTCTCCATTTTCATGACAAATAAGTTTGAAAATATTTTCAAAATCATGAAACACACACAAACAATGGGTATGCTAAAAATAAACATTCAAGCACAATACCCATGCAATATGCATATGTGTGAGGAACCTAAACATTAGGCAACCAAACCCAAGATGCGTTTGATTTCCTAATGTAATCACATGAGGTGATTACATCCCTAACTAGAGAGTTGATGTAGCTATTCCTCTCTTGCACACTAACCTTATGGGAATCCATAATCTCAAGGATTTCATAGGTAAGGGTTTTGCCTTTGCAAGAGGGGGAGGATGTGGCATGCTTAAGTGTAGAAATGAATTTCTTGGCATGCAAAGAATGAGGATTTTGCTTCTTAGCAAAATATGAAGATCTTTCATTCTTCCTCATTACCTCGTAATCTACATGCTTCTTGTTGATGTTATTGTTGTACAAGAAAGCATGGTGATTCTTCTTAGGTGCTTTAGCAATATTTCTTGTATTAGGACCATAAGAAGAATTAGATGTGGGTTTGAAAACCACATTTTGAATATAACCCAAACCTCCTCTATGATTTGCCGGATGTTGTTTTTCCAACAAATCGTGGAGTGAATCCCTAGAATACACAAAGCTTATGAGCTTACGGGATTCCTCTTCATATTTCAACATAAGTTGTTGAATGTGAGCATCTAAGCTAAGGTTGTGAGCATTTAAGCTAAGGTTGTGAGCAACAAGTTTTTCATTTGTAAGGCTCAATTCCTTAACTTGAGAGAGAAGTGTGTCTCTCTCACTAGTGTCGCAAACATGAATTTCATCATGAATATTTACACTAGAAGATTCTAAATCATGTACCCTACTCATATCATTATCAAGTTTAGCCTTCATTTTATCATAAGAGTCGATGCACTTACTTGCCAAATTGGAGGCCACATATAGGCGGTATTCAAGCTCCTCATAGGATGGCTTTTCCTCCTCAGCATCCTCATCACTTTCTTCTCTGACTTCCTCATCGCTTTCCTCCTCGCTTGAGCTTGGCGAAGACTTTTCCCCATTAGCCATGAAGCAACTTTCTTCTTTGGAGTTGAGCCATGTCCCTATCTCTTCATCACTAGAGTTAGATGAAGTTGATGAAGAATCATCAAAGGCAACGAGACACCTGTGATCTTGCTCCCTGTCATCCTCTTCTTCATCATTAGATGTGTCCCCATCGGAATCATCAAATGTGTCGATAAGTCCTTTCTTTTGGTTCTTGACTTCGGACTTAGCTTTCCAATGTATCTTCCCTTTACCCTTATAGGTATCTATGGTGGGTTTGGAAGGGCATTCGGTGGCCACATGACCTTTTCCACTACAGTTGAAACACACCAACGTGTTAGACTGTGAGACAAACTTTGACGAGGACATATCTTGATTGTCCTTGAGGAATGCCTTGAAATTCTTGAATTGCTTGGCAAGCTCGATGTAGTCATCGTTGCTAAGATCTTCTTCATCTTCACTTCGAGCTTCTTGTTGGAACTTCTTTTTCCACTTGAAAGACTCCTTCTCACCATGAAGAGCAACGCTCTTTTTATTCACGGGCTTGGTTGACTGAATCTCTTCCTTATGTTGAAGTAACACTTCATGAGAGATTTCTAAAGTATGCCAAATACTATTGGCCGATTTGCACGTGGAGATGCGATCGAACTCATCCGGAGTGAGGGCACAATGGAGAACACACATAGCCCTAGCATTGACTTTGATCAAGTCCTTCTCCGCTTTAGTTCTCACGACCGCGGGTGAAGTAGGCTCCTCGAAAGGTGACTCCGTTATGTCCTAAAGGTCGTGACTCTTCAAGTAGACCATCATCCTGATCTTCCAATTCGGTTAGTTGGTTCCGTTGAAGAGCGGGGGTCAGACAGTTGAAAGACCTTCTTCATGAGGCGCAAATGTAGCGTTAAATACCATCGTTGCAGTATGCTTTAACCTCGCTCTGATACCAATTGTAGGGATCGACTTACCCTTGCAATACTAACAACACACACTAGGGGGGTGAATAGTGTAATGGCAATAAAATTGTCCAATTAAAATTAAACTTGCAAATGCGGAATTATAAATGCAAGAGGAATTAAAAGGCACAATCAATCCAAATGCAAACACAAAGTTTTACCCTAGTTTCCTAAACTTGGTACATCCAGCCACACCAATATTCACTATATTCCCACACAGAGAAGTGAATAAAAATCTCACAAGGAGATACCCCACAAAGAGGTTTTATGCCCTACATAAGGACCCAACCAATCCTACACGAGGATCAAGACTCCCACACAGAGAATCACTAACTCCCACTCAGAGAATTAGGGTTAGCCCTACACTAGGACACAAGAACTCCCACAAAGAGAGTTAATTCCCACAAAGAGAATTCCCTAGTCCCACAAAGAGACAACCTCCCACAAAGAGAGTATCCTAATCCCACAAAGAGAAATAGGAAAACAAATTACACCAAGTAAAGTAAATACTCTTACTTATGCCTTGAGATGCTTACTCATGAATGGATGCAAGGCATGGAAGAGGATCTCCAAGTGTTGGGATATGCTTGAGAGCACTTGGAAGATTTCCCTTGAGCTGGACTTCAATGCATGAAGAAAGATGAATGCTCAATAGAGGGAAATGAGGGAGCTTGAGAGTAGCTTATTGATCTCTTGAGTTTTCTATAGAGTCAAGAGTTATCAAGAGTTGTCAAGAGTTCTCAAGTGATGGCAGCACACTCCAATATATAGGAACCCTATATCAAGCCCCAAAACACAAAGAAACATCCAAAGAAAGAATTCTGCAAAGGCTAGAAACTGGGTGAAAACGACAGGAACAGTCGACTGATGACCAAAAGACAGTTGACTGATCAACGGCTAGAAAATATCCAACGGCTATAATCTGAGCCAGGACAGTCGACTGATGAAGTCAATACAGTCGACTGACAAACAGGACAGGCGCCTGTTAATCCTTCAGCAAGCGACTGCTGCAGGGGATGGATCGAAATAGAGAGCTGCACTCTTTCTCCAATTCTTCGCACAGGCGACTGATGTTAATACTACAGTCGACTGTCAAATAGTCAGGCGACTATACATTCTTCATCAGTCATCTACAGTTTAAAATGGAGAAACAACAGAGAGATGCAGAGAATGCATTTATGCTATACAGGCGATTGATGACCAATCTCCAGGCGACTATACAAATACAGGCGACTGTAAACTGATCGACAGATGACTGTGCGTAATGCTCAAGTTTGAGTCAATTGAAATGTTGACTTGAGATGTGCATGTCAGACGACTGTAAAAGGATCTATAGGTGACTGGAAATCGCCCAGTCGACTGTGTTCCCTTCAGCAGGCGACTGACGGAAAGCCAGAGACTCCAAATGAGTCTTTGGACAGAGTGAACCTATTGGGTTGGATTCTATGATAATCCTAACGTTCACTAAGATGGTTAAATGCATGTGCATGATAAGTAAACCACCTAGCAAGGCAATACAATAACCTAGACTCAAAAAAGAGAGAAAGCAATAAAGTAAATTACATAGATTACAATGCTTTCTTTAGAGTCTAAGTCTTCAATCTTGATGCCTTGATTGCTCTCCATCATTTCCAAGCTTTGGCACTCCTTGAGTCTAAGCTTTGGCTCTTCTCCACTTGAAATCCATCCTTGCACCAAGTGATTAGTCTCCAAGAAAGATATTCTTGAGATAAAACTGAGAGACTAAAACAAGAGAGTTATTAGCAACAACATAATGTTGTGATCATCATCAAAATAAGATTAGTATGAAACACCAATAGTCAACAGCTGATCCCTTGAAGAAGGGTATTTCAGCAGGTACATTCATCAAACATGTTGGTTTGATGGGACTTAGAAATATCTAAGTCAAGACAACTTTCATGAATAATGAAAGGAGATAATCATGAATAATGATTGTGCTCGGTGAATAAATTATGCATATCTTACGAATAGTGGGAGTATGTGAAATTACATCATGTGTTATATCTCACGGGTAGTGGGAGTATAACCGGAATGCACTTGGCCATTTAAGGCCAAGTGGGAGATGTAGATGTGTTGGCCTAAAATGGCCTACTACCTGACCCGGCCCAACAAGTTAGTTGGAATACGTAATAAATGTGATACGTAATAAATCGGATAAGTAATAAATGTGATACGTAATAATTGCTGTAATAATCTTGCGAGATTTATTACGTGAAGTATTACATGATTTATTACGCGTTTCATTACGAGATTTATTACGAGTTTTATTACGGGTTTTATTGCGGGATTAATACACGATATTGTGGGAGCGGTTATGGGGTGGAGGATGGTGGTGGCTCCTATAAATAGATAAGAGTTCTCTTCTTCTTGCAGCACAATAATCAGCCATCTCCGGAATCCCCGTAAACTAAATTCTCTTCTTCCTCTCTGAAATTCTACAATTTCCAGCAAGCTGAATCATTGGATGTTGATCTTACTGTTTATTTGTGGTTATTTTCCATGGCTTTGTTGGTGGTTTGATGTTGTTTGGTTGGTATATGGAAGATGAGAAGGTGGAAGTGCAGTACTTGTCTTTCTTTTATGAATCATGAATTTTAGCCTTTATGTTTTGTAACATGCTTTTGGTCATGGTTACTTACACATGGTGGGAAGGATGTGGTGGACATGACATGCGTGGTAATGAGGTTGGGTTTGTGGTGGTATGGTGGGAATGTAACGATGTGCATGACACCTCGATATGATGTTGGAAATGTAAATTATCTTTTACATGAAGGCATTATGTCCTTATGTTTCTTTATGTTCTTCTTTACATATTGTAAATTCATGAAAATGACTAAGTCCTATTAAAGGAGGGTGACACGGGGATTGGGGGACACTAAGTTGTGGGAAAAACATGAGGGGCTGGACAGTTGTCGTGGTTGGTGGCCCTCATGTTCTTGCCCGAGTGACGGGAAGTGGCAGAAATGAGAAGAATGGGAGAAAATGTGAAGGGAAAATAAGGAGAAAACATGGCTCCTTTAGTAAAAGCGTGTCTCGGGGAGTTTGCCTATTCCACCCCAACTTGGGATGAGGTCCAGTCCCAAGAGGGTCTACCCATTACTTAGGGTCCAAATCACTACTAGACAACTTTCATTACTTTTGTAGCATTATAAAATGTAGCTTACTAGTACGTTCTTTACTTGTAGCCCTTCTATGTTGTATACCCTTATTATATACATCGCCTATTGTAGTTATTGTCGCTTGCGTTTATTTTACTTATGTTGTCTCACTCTCTTGCTATTGTACCTTTGTTTATGTTATGCATTCATTGCTTTATGTCATACACGTGTTCCCTTTAGCTCATTCCATACTTCATTTGCACCTTGCTATGAATGCATGTAAAATAATTGCATTTTCATAATAGCATACTAGAGGGAGTTGGCATTCCCACTGGGTTATGCGTTGACGTGCCCCCGTTGAATTTTTCAGGTGTGGTTCCTGGGGATGGTAGGTTGAGCTGGAGGTTGAGGTTGGAGGGCTGTTGTTGGGAGTTGGAGCTTAGATTGGGTGGTGAGGGGTGAGGGGAGAGCTATGTGTACCTTGGGTTTTCTTTTGGGGTGAGAGATGCTTGTACTATATGAATTGATGCAATGGGATGTTTGAGATGTATATGAAATTGTTCAGTGTTTGGCTTTCAGTATTTCTCTGTGACTTTGTGTCGTTCTGTGTTTGTTGGTTGGCTGTTTATTGAATAATACAAGTACTATTCCAAGCAGCGCGTAGTGACCTGCAGATACGTTTTAGTTCTTGTCATGTACCTTGTCTTTCTAGATATCCCAGGGATGGGGACGTGACAATGGGAACAGGCACAGAGGGCTATACAGCAGTAGACAAAGGCGTAAAGCCTGGAGGAGGAGGGATAGCCGAATGGGAAGTATCCTCGGAGGGAGGAAACATGGCCTGGAGGGCGGCCAGAATGGGGATGCCGTGAAAAAGAAACGACTTGTACTGAAGCTCAAGAAGAAGTGAGAGCTTATGATCCAAGTCAGAAACTCGTGTTTCGATCATGAATACTCGGTTACACAGCTTACCGAGAAGGAAATCTTCGAGAGGAACAGACGGTGAAGAAGAGGGTGGCTAGTCAGCTGGAGGAGGAGTGGGTTCAGCGACGGTTGCTAAGGGAATGGGGTCAGTAACATAGATACCCAAATACTCACCTGAGGACGGAGGACTAACCGGTTCCATGAGTATCAAATGAAGGAGACTAGTGCACAAACGAACGAAAACGACGAAGATACCTAATCAGGAAGAACGGAGAAGAGGAAGACGATCGACCAAAGCAATCTAACAATCGGAGAAGAGATCGGAGAGTGAAGCTTCAAATCAGAGAGAGAATCGACAGCTACAGTAGATTTTAAAACGAAGAAGACGAGGGAGTTTCGACGGATGAGAGAGAAACAAACTGAAATTATCGACGGCCCTCGACGTTATAAGAAGGGTTCCAAAGAATCTGGGTCGTTGGATCGAAAAATCAACGGCTCAGATCAAATGAGCGAACCGCCATACCAGTTGACAGTCGACTGATGAACATTTGTCAGTCGACTGGTCGATAAGATAGAAATAAGCTTGAGTTGAAAGACAGTCGACTGTTAAGGAATGCACAGTCGCCTGTCGGAGAGACAGTCGACTGTACCAAACACATCGGTCGACTGACAGAGAATCAATAATCTGAAGATAAATAACAGTGTAGATTTGGATAGTCGCCTGATGACCAAAATGCAGTCGCCTGTCAAACAGACAGTCGACTGTAAAATCGTCATCCGTCGCCTGTGCGAAAATACAGTCTGATGTATGATAAAATAGGGTTGGGCAGTCGACTGTCGAAGGAAGGACAATGGTCTGTCCTAGTCCAGAATTGCACAGTGAGGTTAAAATCCAGAGGATAGAGACATCTCACCCTATGACCTATACTCTAACACAAATCTAATCATGAAATCAATATCAAAATGTTATCAATTAACATACAAAACTCTTAAATCAATCCAAAACTATCGAAATCATCAAAATCTCAAATACACCTCTTAAAACAAATATATGTGAAACATATAATTTCTCAAATTAAGAGAAGTACATATGATGACATGAGTTCAAACATGATATAGCATGAAAGTATGAACTCTTACAGTTCAGATTCACCCGTAATCCCTAATTCTCCATGCAACCTCACAAATAAATCTTCTTTAAGAGGTTTAGTGAAGATGTCGGCAATTTGTTTTTAGGTTTCAATGTACTCTAAGATGATGTCGTTCTTAGCTACTTGATCATTAATAAAATGGTGTCTCACATCTATGTGTTTGGTACGGGAGTGATGTACCAGATTCTTGGAGAGACAAATTGCACTTTGGTTATCAACCATGATAGGGCAAGTATCACAATTAACACCATAGTCCTTAAGAGTGTGTCTCGTCCAAAGAACTTGTGCACATGCAAGACTCGCGACAATATATTCCGCTTCAGTCGTGGACAATGATACCTAGTTCTGTTTCTTGAAAAACCAAGAAACTAGGAAATTTCCTAGAAAATGGCAAGTGCCACTAGTACTCTTCCTATCTGATTTGCATCCATCAAAGTCGGCATCACTATATGAGATTAACTCATATGTGCTAGGCTTAGGATAAAATAACCTATGGTCTAGAGAATGATTGAGGTAACGAAATATTCATTTAACCGCAATCAAGTGTGACTCTTTAGGTCTAACTTGATATCTAGCACACAAGTATATGAAAAACATGATATCGGGCCTACTAGCAGTTAAGTAAAGCAAGCTACCATCATACCTTGATATAGACGAACGTCTACATATTTTCCGTTTTATCCTTACGTAGATGGGTTGTCGTACTCATGGGTGTCCTTTTGCTTGAAGACGATTCCATCCTGAATCACTTACTGAGCTCCCTGGTGTACTTGGTTTGATGTATGAAAGTCACATCTTTCATTTGCTGAATTTGAAGTCCAAGGAAGTAGTTAAGCTCACCCATGTGACTCATTTCGAATTCATCGTTCATAGACTTAGAAAATTCTTGGTAAAGGTTAAAGTTAGTAGAACCAAATATGATATCATCTACATAAACTTGAATTAATAGGATGTCATTTTCATAATCCTTAATAAAAATTGTTGAATCAACCTCACCCATTTTAAAACCAAAATCCAAAAGAAATGTTTTGAGTTGATTATACCAAGCTCTAGGAGCTTGTCTCAACATATAATGCTTTCTTAAGTTTGAAAATATGGTTTGAAAATTTTTCATGTATAAAACCGGGTGGTTGAGAAACATAAACTTCTTCATTAACAATTCCATTCAAAAATACACATTCAACATCTATTTGAAATAATTTAAAATTCTTATGAGATGCAAAAGATAAAAGCAATCTAATAGCTTCTAATCTAGCTACGGAGGCAAAAGATCCTTCCAAATCGATACCTTCTTCTTGCCGATAGCCTTGAGCTCTAACCTTGCTTTGTTCCTTGTGATGACCTCGTTCTCGTCGGTCTTGTTCTTGAAGATCCACATGGTCCCAATCACTTGTGACCACTTGGAAGAGAAACGAGCTCCCATACTTCATTTCTCTCAAATTACATGAGCTCTTCATCCATTACGATTATCCAAGAGCTATCTTCACATGCTTCTTGGATGTTCTTTGGCTCAATGGTAGAGACAAATGTGCAGTGAAAGAATTCTTCAATTATTGACCTCGTTCAAACACACACACCAATATCTCCAATAATTTGGTCATGGGGATGATTACGAACGGTAGGGTAAGCTTTGGGAATTTCTGCATCACTTGGAACATCTTCAACAACATCATTAGTATTGTTAGTTTCAATAATAGAATCATTGATTTTAACATTACTAATAGATTCACACAAAACATCTACACTATCATCAACCACATTAGGAAAATCAAAATCTTCATAAAATGATACGTGTAGTGATTCCTCAATCGTTGAAAGGTTTTGTTGTATATCCTGTAGGCTTTGCTACACGTGGAATATCCAACAAAAATTCCTTCATCGGATCTTGACTCAAATTTATCTAAGTTACCAAAGGTGTTCTTGATAAAACATTTTGAGCCAAAAACACGAAAATATTTAAATTGTGATTTTTTGTCATAAAATAACTCAAAAAAAGTTTTGCTCGTTCGGGGGTCTCACTAGGATCCTATTGAGCACATAACATGCTATGTGCACCGCCTCTGCCCAAAATTGTAGTCCAAGATGACTATCATTGAGCATGGTGTAATGGCCCTAGTGCCATATACGTAGGGCATGCCTATTCTTGTATACATGTGGGTATCTATGGGTGTTACTTGTCCATATGGTGTGTATTTGGATGCCTAGTATACTTGGATGCTTTAAGTGAGTGTGTTTGAATTCTATTTGTGTGTGTGTACTATATATCTGAAGTGAAGTCTATAGCTATAGATATATGTAGTTCCTATATATGTGTTGTGGTGGGTGTGTGTATGTTTAGTAAAGGGGAAGTGTGCAAGGTAATGGTCTCTTTGTAATTAGCGAAGGGGTGTGTGTATTAGAAACGTGGTAGTGTGAGGAGGGGTCCTGGTGTGAAAGGGGTTTGGATTAGTGGCATCTTTGTAATTAGTGGGGAGTGTGTGTTAGTGATGGCATATTTGTAATTAAGTGGAGGTGTGTGCACTAAGGAATGATAAACTTTAAATTGGGGGATTTCTAGAAGAAGACACCGCATTCTTCTACACCCTTCTCCACTTTTCTTTTCCCTTCTCTTTTCATTGTTTTTTTCTCCTTTTTATTGTTTTTTCCTTTTCTCTTATGGAGGTTGAATTCCATCAGGGATTAACAAAACAAAAAAAGAAAAAAGAAAAAAAAAAGAGGAAGAAAGAAAGAGAGAAAGAAATGGAAGAAAGGAAGAGAAAGAGAGAGAAAGGGAAAGATCAAAGGAAACTAAGGAAAGGAGAGGAAGAGGAAGAAGAAGGAGAAGGAGGAGAGAAGATCGTATCATCTTGAGAGAGGTAGGAGTCTCAACTCCACTTATTAGGGTCATTACATGCATGATTATTAGCGTAATCCATGTTTTAACATTATGACAGGTCTTTATAGTTGTTGCTGGAAATATATATTGAATAGCTGAAACGTTAGTGATTCTCTGCTCTAAATTCGCTACATGAAATTGCTTGGAATATATATATGTTGTGTATATTGATGTCCTTAATAACTTTCATGTTTACAACTTTTTCCAATTCAAACTGGAAGTTAGGTTACAAATTCGATTTTTGCAACATGTCTGGAATTCTGTCACACTGGACACAGTTTTCAAAAATGGAGCTTATTACCTGCACACTCTATGACATTTGATGTTCTTAGTCTTGTTGTAAATTTAAGAAGTTTTTCTACAAATTCATCTCAGTGCATATTTTTCGAAATTCTGGCTGCAACATGCTCAAATTTGGATTTTAATACAGACCCTGAATTCTGTCTGAAAAAGAGATCTGACAAGATTCACAAATAATTCACCATAAATCATATAATTCATAAATTTGCATGAAAGTTTATCTGAGTCCAAAACTACCATACCTACAACTTTCATTTACATTGCATTGTTATGTTACATACAAAAATATGGAGTAAAAAGCCATACAACCTGACTGTCATGCAATTTCCTGCAAGCTGAAATGTTAAGAGATGCTATAACTATGACTTCATGCTAAATTTTCTCCTATTATGCATGTGCATTAGTGTTACTTGAAGTAGGGATTCATTGTAGTATTTGCTTTTAGATTTACTCGTGTTATAATGGCCGTGTTAATGACTCCGTCTTGTGTTCGATGAAATGCCTACTTGTAGTTAAGCATGTAAAAAGAGTAATATTTTGCATAATTTGGCTATGAGACCTATGGTTGTAAAAAATTATATGTGTTGGAATTATATGTGTTGAAAATGAGAACTATGGGGCACATGTTGTGGTTGGAAAAGTTATATATGTTGGAATGAGGGGAGGTGAAAATGGCGGTTGTTACATGATTTCTTTTGTTACACATTAGGATACTGCTTTTGCTGCAAAGAAACTTTCTTTAATTGTAATGCTAAGAAATGAATAAGTCCTCTTAAAGGAGGGTGACACGTGGATTGGGGGATTGGTGGACACTAAGTTGTGGGAAAAACATGAGGGGCTGGACAGTTTGTTGTGGTTGGTGGCCCTCCTGTTCTTGCCTGAGTGGTGGGGAATGGCGGACATGAGGTGGATTGAAGAAATGGAAGGGGAAATAAGGGGAAAACAGGGCTCCTTTAGTAAGAGCGTGTCTCGGGGAGTTTGCCTATTCCACCCCAACTGGGGGTGAGGTCCAGTCCCAAGATGGTCTACCCACTACTTAGGGTCCAAATCACTACTTGATAACCCTCATTGTTTTTGTAGCAGTGGTAAATATTGTTCACTTGTGTATTTTAATTCTTAGTAACACCATGTGTATTTCTCCCTCGGCCTATGCGTTGTCGTTATTCGCCTTTGATTCTTTTACTTTATATATATGTTTCATAGTAATGACTCTCTTTTGCAGCAACACACCAGTGCAGTCGGTACGTTCTCCTACTATTGCTTTATTATTATGTAACTACGTCTTCCCTTGCATGCTATGGTACTGTATGTCATATTCCATGCTTAGTAGCTCATGCATGTAAATGATACACTACGTGGAGTTGGGATATCCTATTGGGACACGCGTTGACATGCCCCCGTTGACTTTTCAGGTGTTGGCTCTTGGAGTTGGTAGCAGGTGGAGCAGGAGAGTTTAGTGGCAGAGTTGAGAGTGTGGGGTTGGGGAGAGGTGAGGAGATAGAGAATTGTTGTACTTGGGGTTTACTTGTGGGATAGAACTAAGATGGTGTATCAGTTATTGCAGTATGTACATATGGATGATGTACTTTTAGTGTTGTGCTCTGGTTGGTGTTATTATTCTGTGTTGTTCATTCGTTACTTGTTCTATGTGTTTGGTTGTGGGAATACTACATGTACTACCTCAGTAGTGCGCAGTGGCCTGTCGTTTTCTTTGCGGTTTTTAATACAGATCCAGAATTATATGTCGTAATTCTGGCTCCAACATGCCTAAAATTGGCTTTTAATACAGATCCAGAAATCTGTCTGAAGAATAAATTTGACACCCTTTACTGAATAATTCACTATAAATCATGTACTTCATATTTCTGCATGAAATTTTATGGGTGAACCCAGGAATATTATATCTCCAACTTTCATTCTTTGATTTTTGTCAAATTCTCAAGAGAAATGGGTAAAAAAATGCTGTCTTTCTAGTTGTTCTTGTAATTTCATCATGTTGAATGGTGTTGGGTGAAGTTGGAATTGTGTGATATTGCTAATTTTTCACTCCAGAAATACACGAATGATGTTGATGCATGTATGTAAGATTATTTATGCTATTTGTTACAAAAATTGATGATATAATCCCCTTCATTCATGTGATGCTCATTATATGTTTGTTAAAATGCCTGAATGAACTTGAGATTGAAGGAACTTGAAAAATGGCATCAATAACTTGTGTGCTATGTATGACACATGAGAAATTGTGTATGTTCAATGAGGATTATGATACATGACATGTCAACTGGGGTGACTCGATCTGATCTAAAGCAGGTGAGCATCCTGGTATGGGGATGTGGAAAGTGTGGGTACAACTTAAATATAAGGGGCTGGACTGAGAAGTTGGGGAAAGTGATATGTGATACGTGATATTATTTTACCCACTCACCTTTACCAAAAGTGGAGGGGACATACAGAGGTTGTGTTATTATGTGGAGAGCCTCACTCCTGCCAGGGACGGGGGAGCTGAGAGGCCTGGCGTACAGTGCCCATGTCCACTGCGTCGTGTGCTATGTTCACCCCAAATTTGGGGTGAAGTCCAGGCCCTTATCTTTAGGTGATACCCAGGCTTCCAAAAATCACTAACAATAACTAACTAATGAACCATATATGTATTGTTGTTGTGGCACACTTGTATGTTGTACTTTTTACCTTGGTTGATTGTACTCCTATTGTCTTTACACTCATAACCCTAAATTATTTTTCCCACCCTAGTTAGTTTCCTACTGGACACGTTTGACGTGCTCATTGTACTTTTCAGGTCTTGAGCAGGTGACACCAGAGCATGATCTCCCTCAGGAGATTCCTTAGACGTGAGTTGACTTGGGAGACCACTCTTTTTGGGCTGCGTTGTGTAGTGTGAGTTGAGTCGAGTGGTGAGGGAGTTGCCTTTTGTAGCCATTATATGCCTTGGTTCCTTGTAGCACTTCTCATATATGTACTTGAGTCAGTTCACTTTGTACTTGATGCTGGTGTGTAGTATCTTCTTTGATTATGTAGTTCTGTAGTTATGAACTCTCTGTGATGGTTGATTGTGATATTCTCTTTATATATGTGTGTGATGTATAATTCCAGCATTTGCAGTGGCCTGCTTATTGTGTGTTTTCTCTACACGCTTGGTGTAATACCGCGGTTTGTCATGCTCCATCCTCCCTTTCTCCCATGGTATAGAGTGACATATCAGGTATTTGTGAGAATGGGGCGTGGCACCCGTCATGTGTTTGGAGCAACCACTGTCGAGTATCCATCCTTTCCTTTTAGAGCCAATATGACGTTTATTGCTCCTTTTCTTTTTCTTGGGTACCTACATGATATACCATAAGCTTATGGTGCCCAATTTTTGTTGGGTCCAAAGGGATTAACACTTTGGAAGCCAAGTCCAAGTGGACTTCCGCTTCCCAACATAATTACCACTTTTAATAACATCATGATAATAGGAATCAACATAGGTATTCCTATCATTTAAGCTTGTGTTCTTAAGACCCTAAATTGTGTATGTTTTGGGCGTCCTTTTCCTAGTTGCATGCACAATTGATTGATTTCTATGTGGTGTATGCATCCTAGGAACATGCTTTCTAGCATATGACAATGGAGGCGGATAGGCATTGCACATATAAGGGTTGTATGCAACCTTAGGTACATGCATGTTATATGGAGCATAAGGTGCATGCATGACATGATGTGGATGTGCATACATGGAAGAATGATGCATATTGTCACGCTCCGGCGTCCAAAACAGGATGGGGGTGACGGCCGTGGTACAGGGGTACCAAGCGTTAAGGTGCTGCAAGAAAATTAGCAGGCCACTGCAACTGTTAGAAAAACACAGGCAATTAAAAACAGGTGCACAATTAATGCACGAACAGTAAAGCTCCTGCACAACACAAAGGTACAGCGAGGCGACGGCAAACAACAAGCGGGAGCGTACTAATGTGCAACACAAATCATCTACGATCAACACACCACAACATCATGTACTGTACATAAGCCACCACCAGTGTCACGGGGTACAAAAGCTGAAGGGGAAAAACAAAAGTAACCGCTCATAAAAGAAACTACCCCCAACCCACTACACCCGCCCTATCGAACTACTCTGAGCTCCTGGCCTGGAAGAATCGCCCTCAGGGCGCCGGTAGTCCGGTAGGGGTGCTATCGTCCCGGAACCTGTACCTGGGGAGTGGGAAAGGGGCACGTCACAGCGTGTCTAGTAGGAAACTCAACCACACAAGCCATAATCACAATACAGCACATGTGTCACTAGTACTAAGTTTGGTAAATTAATGTTTGTTGTTTGGAACCTAAACATTAAGTGGGACACAAGGGAGCTGGACCTCACCCGTAAGACGGGTGGAAAGAATCGCCGACTCTCTAGCATGCTAGCTCGTCAGGAGCCTTTGTATCTCAACCACTCTCCACGACCAAAGGGCCACGACCGCGAAGGTCAAAAGTACCACACACCCCCCAAAGGGGCAAGACCACTCCACGTGGTAGGAGGGCCAAAGAAAACAACCTCGAAAGTCCAGTCCCCCCCTATGTCCACCTAATGCTTTGGTTCCCCCACCCCATTCCCTAAGATGCTCACCCACCCTAAAGTGGAAAGAGACATCACGGGCTTTCTTTATTTGCAACTTAAAGATGTAAAGTAACAAATCAACTAACATTTGCATAAATAAATAAACATTGCTATGGCTCTCTATAATTATCTTCCTTACCACTTTCAAGGCATAAGTAAAATTCACCATACAACATCCGCTGAATTAAAAACACAAGAGAATGAACCATAATTACAAGTAACATCCAAGGGAAAACGTGAACTCAAGCATCCAACTACTACTAAATAGAACTTGCCATGAAAACAACTTCAAGTGTGGTTATTAATTGACGAACAACTAAGGTATAATGAAACAATGCATTGATTTAGTTACGACTTTGTACAATTTAGAAGGGGGTTAAGTTAAGATTCAAAAATAGAGGGAAGGTCTTAAACGTAATTTATAAAATCGCATAAGGGAACTACTTAATGATAATTATAAGTGCCCAACCCTAACTTTTTACTTAGTGTAATGGTTATAAGAAACTAAAATTGCTATCAAATTGAGTGTTCACAGCTTCTTAACTAAGTTCATGGAAATGCACACTTTCATGTTGAAATGAGACTAAATTGACATGGAACCCAAAGTTCGCATAAAGGGGCTTGTAGGACCTTATAAATAATGGTATTTAGGGTTCCTACACTCTCTAAAATCCTTTAGAGCTTCTAACTTGGGTGTTGGCAAAAACCCTCCTACTAAAGTTTCCTTTATACAAATTTTTCAATTGGGTTGTCTTTTATACATGGAATTTGAAGGGAATTAGCAAGTGGTATTGTGTGTAACGTTCATAACTTAAGTTTATAGGCCTTAGGATGTTATAGGTATGCTTACAAATTGTTCACGAAAATTTCGGCAGAGTCTCTCTTGTATTTATCAAAGTTTCCTAATTACAATATAAGTTTAATTAAAAGATACACGAGCTACAAACACCAAAATAGAATCTTGCTCATAGATCCATAGGAGGAATGAGGATCAACATCCAAAACATGAAATCCAACAAATTTAAGCTTGACCCTCTTCTCAATTTAATTTCATTAACAAGTTGTACCAAAGATTGAAGAACAAACATGAAATTCTACACTTAACCTAAAATTGGAAGCATGGTGAGATTCCTACCTTGTTCTTGCTTGTGAGAGGTTGTAAGGGAGCCCAAAAATTTCCCTAATGTGTAGTATCAAGGCCTCTTCTCTTTCCCTTTCAAGTTCCTTCTCCTTCCCTTTTTCTTTCTCCTTTTCTCCTTCTTCTCCTTTGTTTTTCTCTTCTTCTTTTTTCTTTTTCCCAAGCTCCAGCAAGTTTCGGCTTTCCCTTTTTTTGGGGTTGCAGGTGTTAACAAAGTGGGGGAAAGAAATATAAAAATAATAAATGAAAGGGAGTGGGAGCTTGTAGAAGTTAGGAGAAAATGGGGGTTTAATTTATTTACCATCTTGCCATGCCCCTCTTCTTTGTTTTGTTGTTTTTTTTGTGTCTTTTTTTTGTGTTCTAAGTTTCGGCCACCACTTGCCTGTGCGTGGGTTTTGCATTCTTTTTTTTTGTTTTTTTTTTGTTTTACAAGTTGCTTTTATATCCTAATCAAAAAGCCCTCTCACTTTGGTCTTATGTTACTTCGCATGCCATAGCCTATGCCTCTCCTAAAAAGCCACTCCACTTAGTGGGTTAATTACGAGTTTGCCTTTGTCGTTCATTTTCATTCATTCTTTATGTCATTTTTTTGGCAAGTTCCTACAACATTCTCTTTAATAGATTGGGTGTAATTGCAACTAGTTGGGCATGTAAGTAATCGTGGTCCAAGTTAGTGGTCAAAGTATGACTTTTCCACATACTTGAAGGAGGAATACTGGTATTATCACTTCGGAGCATTACACCCTACCCTCCTTAAGGAAATTCGGTCCTCGGAATTCAAAACAAGAGGGAGGGTCTTATATCTACATGACAACCATACGAAGGATCTTTAAACAAACAGCTGAGGATATTTCTCTCTCATTTCATCCTCTTGCTCCCAAGTTGATTCTCCGGGAGATTCTTGTTGCCACATGACCCTGACTAAATTAATGGCCTTCTTCCTCAACATCTTCTGTCGTCGATCAAGGATTGCCACTGGCTGTTGTTCATACGTCAGGTCTGGACGTAATTCAATCTCTGAGTAGTCCACCACATGTTTAGGGTCTCCAATATATCCTCTTAATTACGATACATGAAACACATTATGTACGCCTTCAAGGTGGGACGGCAGCACTAACCGATAAGCCACTTCACCTATCCGGGCTGCAACTTCAAACGGGCCTATATACCTAGGACTCAACTTCCCATGCTTACCAAACCGGATCGTCCCACAAACTGGCGATATCTTCAAGAATACATAATCGCACGGTTGAAATTCAAGTGGACGCCGCTTCGCGTCCGCCCAGTGCTTATAACGGTCTTGGGCTACACGAAGATTCTCTCTGACCGTCCGCACTACATCAACTGTAGCAGTTACTAGGTATGGGCCCAAATTTTCACCATTTCCTACATCATCCCAGCTCAGAGGCGATCGACAATTTCTACCATACAGAGCCGCATAGGGAGCCATACCAATACTTGCCTGATAACTGTTATTATAAGCAAATTTCACTAGATGGAGATGGTCTTCCCAGGACCCCTTGAAATCCAACATGCAAGCCCTAAGCATATCCTCCAATATTTGAATGATGCGTTCTGACTGTCCATCTGTCTGTGGGTGATATGCGGTACTGAACTTCAAATCGGTCCCCAAACTGGCCCGCAAGCTCCTCCAGAAGTGAGATGTAAATCTAGTATCACGATCCGACACAATGCTCATAGGAACTCCATGCAACCTTACAATCTCTTCCATATACTTTCGAGCTAAGGCTTCAGTAGACTGACCAAGTCGAAATGGAATAAAGTGCACTGACTTAGTCAATCGGTCGATAATCACCCATATAGCATCATTTCCCTTCGGAGTACGCGGTAGACCAGTCACAAAATCCATGGTCACATGTTCCCACTTCCATTCCGGTATCGGAAGGGGTTGCAATAAGCCTGCGGGTCTCTGGTGTTCTACTTTCACTTGCTGGCAAACCAGACACACATCCACGCTCTTAGCCACACTTCGTTTCATCCCATGCCACCAGTAGTATCGTCGCAGATCCTTATACATTTTGGTCCCTCCAGGGTGAATAGAATAAGGAGAATTGTGTGCCTCCTTCAGAAGCTTTTCTCGAATATTTCCCACTGGCACACACACCCTGTTCCCAAATCTTAAGGAACCATCCTCGTGAATACAAAAGTCTTTCCGAAGCCCTGCTTCGACTTGTTCTCAAATCTGCTTCAATCTCACATCGTTCAACTGATCAGCTTTAATTCTATCCATCAGGTTAGATTGAATCTACAAACCCAACATATCTATCCTTTCGCCTGGAAGGATCACTTCAACATCCATCCTTCTTAGATCTCCACGAAGCCGAGTTTGCATAGTCAACCTCATCACATCCGGTAGTCGACTAAGAGCATCAGGCACCACATTCACCTTCCCTGGATGGTACTGCAAATCAAGGTCATACTCAGCCATTAATTCAAGCCAACGACGTTGCCTCATGTTTAACTCCTTCTGAGTGAAGACATATTTCAAACTTTTTTGGTCAGTGTAGATCTTTACATGTTCGCCCAGTAAGAAATGTCTCCACAACTTTAGGGCATATATGACAGCAGCCAGCTCTAGGTCATGAGTAGGATAATTCTGCTCATGCACCTTCAATAATCTGGAGGCATAAGCTACTACTCGTCCATGCTGATGAAGGACACAACCAAGTCCCTTTCCTGAAGCATCACAGTAAATTTCAAAGCCGCCTGATCGGTCAGGGATTGTCAACACTGGAGCAGTGGTTAATCGACGCTTCAGTTCCTCAAATGCGCACTGACACTTGTCTGACCACACATAAGGTACGTCCTTCTTAGTCAGATGAGTTAGAGGTGAAGCAATCTTGGAGAAGTACTTGATAAACTTCCGATAGTATCCGGCCAAGCCCAAGAAACTCCTGATCTCAGTGACAGTTCGAGGGATGGACCATTTCTCTACTGCAGCGACCTTCTCTGGGTCGACTGACACTCCTTCTCATGTAATAATGTGTCCCAGGAGTGCGACCTTTGTCATCCAGAATTGACATTTACTGAACTTCGTGTATAGTCGATGCTCTCTGAGAGTATTCAATACCATCCGCAAATGCTCAGCATGTTCATCCTTAGTCTTCGAATACACTAGAATATCATCAATAAATACTACCATAAACTTATCCAAATAATCAAAGAAGACCTGATTCATCAGCCTCATAAAGGTTGCCGGGGCATTAGTTACTCCGAATGGCATCACTAAAAATTCATAATGCCCATACCGAGTTCTAAACGCCGTCTTCGGAACATCCGATCCACGCACCTTCACTTGATGATAACCACTTCGTAAATCCAGCTTCGAGTATACTCGTGAACCACTGAGCTGATCAAAGATGTCATCAATCCGAGGGAGGGGGTACTTGTCTTTCACTGTCACTTTGTTCAGATCCCTGTAATCAATGCACATCCTCCGAGTTCCATCCTTTTTATTTACTAACGACACTGGTGCTCCCCATGGAGATACACTCGGACGTATCAGTCCTCTATCAGACAAATCAGTCAACTGGTCACGAAGCTCAATTAATTCAGGTGGAGACATACGATAAGGAGCCTTTGCTATCGGCTGTGCGCCCGGTACTAGGTCAATAGTGAATTCTAAAGACCTATCCGGAGGTAGTCCAACAATATCATCGGGAAATACATCTGGAAATTCCTGAACCACCTTAGGCAAAACTATTTCGTCTTCCATCTTCATCTCCAAGCATGTCGCCTTAAACTTCAAAGGTTCCAGAGCCCGAGTACCACTACAAAAGTCAAACTCTAGGTGGCCAGGGATTCGAAAGACTACCCTCCTTAATTTACAGTCTATGGTCGCATAAAACATCCCTAACCAATCCATCCCAAATACTGCCTCATAATCTGGTAGTTCAATTACGAGGAAATCTGCATGTAGTTCTCGACCTCCTATCTCCACGAAACAATTCAGTAATCCTGACACACTACAGATCACACCATTACCCGTGTGCACATTCCACTTAGCAGCAAAAGAATCAACAACTATAGAATGCTTTGCCACAAATTCCTTGGATAAAAAACAATGTGACGCTCCAGAATCGAACAAGGACCAGGCCAGATATGAAGCTACTCTAACCAGTCCTATAATAGCACAGCACAACAACTAATCATCTAGCAATAGCCAAACATAGAATCATGGAATACAAGGACTAGGGTTAGAGTCATACCAGCGATCACCTGTCCTGGGCGCTCGGCCTCGACTGCTATCATCTGAAACTGCGACGGCCTCTGCAGAGCAGGAGCCTGCCTCTGGAAGTCGCGTCGTGGAGGCCTCCCTGGAGGTCCCCTCGGAGCAGTCGATCGTGGCCCCGGCGGTGGTGGAAGAGCCAACCGCGCGGTGCCGGCGGAAGAGCCCTCGGCTGAGGCGGTGCAGCTGCTACTGGCACTGGTGCCATAGGCTGTCTCAGTCGGGGGCAATCCCTGCTGAAGTGCCCCATCTCGCCACAGGTGTCGCACTGTCTGCCCATAACCCTACAATCCTTGGTTGCATGCCCATGCTTCCCACACCTCGAACAAGCAGGCCCCCTCTGAGGTACCGGCGGATATCCTGATCGCTTGAAGGTCACCTGGTGAGTCGGGCAAGGAACAGCTCTCTGCGGTGCTACAGGTCGTCTGTCGACGACTGGAAGCTTTCACAGGCTCCTCATGTGTAGCTCGTACCGTCGAGCCGTGCTAAGCACTGCCTCGTATGTCAACAGCTCCTGTGTAGCCATAGCCCCTCTAACCTCTGGGTCTAGGCCCATGTGGAAGCGTCTAGCTCGAGTAGCATCCGTCGCCACTAACTCTGGGGCGTATCTGCTCAAAAAGGAGAACACTGCATCATATTCGTCTACTGTCCTGCGGTCCTGGGTCAGGTGATCGAACCACTGCCTCAACTCATCCCTCGCATCCCCTGGAAGGTAATGGGCCTCAAACCTCTCCCTGAAGATTTTCCACTCCACTACCCCAGTCAAATGCCTCTCCTGGGCATCCCACCAATCTCGGCCCTGATGAGTCAACTGCCTCTTGACCAGCTCTACCCATGCCTCTGGGGGTATGCCAGCCAAAGTCAAATCATCCTCTGTGTGATACAGCCACTCATCGGCCTCTAGGCCGGTCTCTCTGCCAGAAAAGTACACAGGTCTCAAAGATTGGAACTGCTTGTAACTCGGGGCCTTCGGTGCAGGCGCCTCGTGCCCAGCTGCCATGTCCTCCATCCGCTACAAATGGTCCAAAATTCCCATCAGGACCTTCGCCATCAGGGCTGACTCTGAGGTCCGGTCTCCCGAACTACCCGTAACTCCGGTCCCTTCGGACCCTCCAGGTGTCCCGTCGCCGCCAGACATCCCGTTCCCTGCCTCCATACTGCGGAGGAGAAACAGAAAAAATTTAAATCAGTACCGCATATGCATCTTGAAGTGTCGGAGCATTACCTGTGTCATCCTTACACAATCGCAGTGTGCCGTGACCTGCATGGGCCACCACAAAACCTGTCACGCTCCGGCGTCCAAAACGGGACGGGGGTGACAGCCGTGGTACAGGGGTACCAAGCGTTAAGGTGCTGCAAGAAAATTAGCAGGCCACTGCAACTGCTAGAAAAACACAGGCAATTAAAAACAGGTGCACAAGTAATGGACGAACAGTAAAGCTCCTGCCCAACATAAAGGTACAGCGAGGCGGCGGCAAACAACAAGCGGGAGCGTACAAATGTGCAACACAAATCATCTACGATCAACACACCACAACATCATGTAATGTACATAAGCCACCACCAGTGTCACGGGGTACAAAAGCTGAAGGGGAAAAACAAAAGTAACCGCTCATAAAAGAAACTACCCCCAACCCACTATACCCGCCCTATCGAACTACTCTGAGATCCTGGCCTGGAAGAATCGCCCTCAGGGCGCCAGTAGTCCGGTAGGGGTGCTATCGTCCCGGAACCTGTACCTGGGGGGTGGGAAAGGGGCACGTCACAGCGTGTCTAGTAGGAAACTCAACCATACAAGCCATAATCACAATACAGCACATGTGTCACTAGTACTAAGTTTGGTAAATTAATGTTCGTTGTTTGGAACCTAAACATTAAGTGGGACACAAGGGAGCTGGACCTCATCCGTAAGGCGGGTGGAAAGAATCTCCGACTCTCTGGCGTGCTAGCTCGTCAGGAGCCTTTGTAACTCAACCACTCTCCACAACCAAAGGGCCACGACCGTGAAGGTCAAAAGTACCACACACCCCCCAAAGGGGCACGACCACTCCCCGCGGTAGGAGGGCCAAAGAAAACAACCTCGAAAGTCAAGTCCCCCCTATGTCCACCTAATGCTTTGGTTCCCCCACCCCATTCCCTAAGATGCTCACCCACCCTAAAGTGGAAAGAGACATCACGGGCTTTCTTTATTTGCAACTTAATAATGTAAAGTAACAAATCAACTAACATTCGCATAAATAAATAAACATTGCCATGGCTCTCTATAATTATCTTCCTTACCACTTTCAAGGCATAAGTAAAATTCACCATACAACATCCGCTGAATTAAAAACACAAGAGAATGAACCATAATTACAAGTAACATCCAAGGGAAAACGTGAACTCAAGCATCCAAGTACTACTAGATAGAACTTGCCATGAAAACAACTTCAAGTGTGGTTATTAATTGAAGAACAACTAAGGTAGAATGAAACAATGCATTGGTTTAGTTACGACTTTGTACAATTTAGAAGGGGGTTAAGTTAAGATTCAAAAATA
Organism: Scilla litardierei; assembly: GCA_030789695.1. Classification (NCBI taxonomy): domain Eukaryota; kingdom Viridiplantae; phylum Streptophyta; class Magnoliopsida; order Asparagales; family Asparagaceae; genus Scilla; species Scilla litardierei. The sequence continues at coordinate 750,147,253 of CM061142.1, read as the reverse complement.
GAGAGAAGGTCGTAAGCGTAATTTATAAAATCGCATAAGGGAACTACTTAATGATAATTATAAGTGCCCAACCCTAACTTTTTACATAGTGTAATGGTTATAAGAAACTAAAATTGCTATCAAATTGAGTGTTCACGGCTTCTTAACTAAGTGCATGGAAATGCGCACTTTCATGTTGAAATGAGACTAAATTGACATGGAACCCAAAGTTCGCATAAAGGGGCTTGTAGGACCTTATAAATAATGGTATTTAGGGTTCCTACACTCTCTAAAATCCTTTAGAGCTTCTAACTTGGGAGTTGGCAAAAACCCTCCTACTAAAGTTTCCTTTATACAAATTTTCAATTGGGTTGTCTTTTATACATGGAATTTGAAGGGAATTAGCAAGTGGTATTGTGTGTAACGTTCCTAACTTAATTTTATAGGCCTTAGGATGTTATAGGGATGCTTACAAATTGTTCACGAAAATTTCGGCAGAGTCTCTCTTGTATTTATCAAAGTTTCCCCATTACAATATAAGTTTAATTAAAAGATACACAAGCTACAAACACCAAAATAGAATAGATCCATAGGAGGAATGAGGATCAACATCCAAAACATGAAATCCAACAAATTTAAGCGTGACCCTCTTCTCAATTTAATTTCATTAACAAGTTGTACCAAAGATTGAAGAACAAACATGAAATTCTACACTTAACCTCAAATTGGAAGCATGGTGAGATTCCTTCCTTGTTCTTGCTTGTGAGAGGTTGTAAGGGAGCCCAAAAATTTCCCTACTGTGTAGTAGCAAGGCCTCTTCTCTTCCCCTTCCAAGTTCCTTCTCCTTCCCTTTTTCTTTCTCCTTTTCTCCTTCTTCTCCTTTGTTTTTCTCTTCTTTTTTTTCTTTTTCCCAAGCTCCAGCAAGTTTCGGCTTTCCCTTTTTTTGGGGGTTGCAGGTGTTAACAAAGTGGGGGAAAGAAATATAAAAATAATAAATGAAAGGGAGTGGGAGCTTGTAGAAGTTAGGAGAAAATGGGGGTTTAATTTATTTACCATCTTGCCATGCCCCTCTTCTTTGTTTTGTTGTTTTTTTTGTGTCTTTTTTTGTGTGCTAAGTTTCGGCCACCACTTGCCTGTGCGTGGGTTTTGCATTCTTTTTTTTTGTTTTTTTTGTTTTACAAGTTGCTTTTATATCCTAATCAAAAAGCCCTCTCACTTTGGTCTTATGTTACTTCGCATGCCATAGCCTATGCCTCTCCTTAAAAGCCACCCCACTTAGTGGGTTAATTACGAATTTGCCTTTGTCGTTCATTTTCATTCATTCTTTATGTTATTTGTTTGGCAAGTTCCTACAACATTCTCTTTAATAGATTGGGTGTAATTGCAACTAGTTGGGCATGTAAGCAATCGTGGTCCAAGGTAGTGGTCAAAGTATGACTTTTCCACATACTTGAAGGAGGAATACTGGTATTATCACTTCGGAGCATTGCACATATGAGCATATGAGCGTGTAGGAGCACGTACATGAGTATTTCTCATGTGTAGGTTTGCACGTTTCTGTGGGTGTGGGGCATAGAAAGTGTCATGAATGTCCACTTATGAAGTAGGAGATTTCCTACGTGGATGAATGTTGGTGTACATGTAAGCATGACATCTCTTTTGGTTTCTACCCTTTGCAGGTTTCTTACCAAAAGGAAGAGATTGTGAAGTGGTGGCTTTCTTGGTAGGTTTGCTACCAATAGTGTTTTTGACACCATTTGCGGATGCACTGGAGGATGGCCTCACAAAGTCTATAGTGACACCACTATAGGAGGTGCAAGCATTGGATGCACTTGCTTCCACAAAACCAAGACCAACACGATGTGTGGCTGAAAATTGGTTTGCTAGCAAATCGTCCAATTGTCATTTTCCTTTATTAAATCTCATAATACGGGAGGAAATGAGCTTATATTTCTCCTTAAGAAAAGAAATATTTGTATCCAAGGTGGACACCCGTGCTTTGAGCTCGTGTACTTGGGTTTTAAGAGAAACATTCTCTAAACCCAATTATGTGTTTCGTGAAGCTAGATCACTATTATCCTTAGGATATGTTTGATCTTGAGATTTGAGGGCATTCACCTCATTTCTTATTATGTCATTTTGAGAAGCCAATGAGGTTTTCTCAAGTGTTAGTATACAACAATGGTTTCATTGTTGATAATGCATGGAATGGATGGTTTGCTAACATTCAATTTCTTTAAGCTAGTATATCTAAGCATTAAAGGTTGATACTTAGCAAATAGTTCTTCATTAGCACTATGCAATTCATCCATTGTTACCTCGGGTTCATCGATGTCGGAATCACTCTTATCGGAGAGTGGATCTTCCCGGATCATGAAGCACATGTGGTCACTTTTGCCCTTCTCATCCTTGGATTCACTTGACGAATCTTCACTTGAGTCATCAAACGTACCGACAAGTCCTTTGTTCTTATCTTTCTTTTACTTCTTGGACTTGTGGTACTTCGAAGCTTTTCACTTCTCTTTGTTTCATAGCATTGGGCAATCCTTCTTGATGTGCACTGGCTTATCACACTTAAAACAAAGAAATTGATTGTTATTAGTAGAATCAAATTTATTCTTGTAGGGAAATTTCCTTGGCGAAAGAAGCATTGGAACTTCATCGCCATTTGAGCCATCTCCTCCAAGTCCATCTCATTTTCTGATTCTTCACTATAGTAGGATGAAGAATTAGCTTTAAATGCTAATGCTTTCTTCTTGGCCTCCAAAGGGTTCTGTAAGGACCCTGTCTATGGGGAAAACACTAGAAGGGGGGTTGAATAGTGTTTATGCAAATTTAAAAGGAATTTACGCCAAATAAAATGCAATCCAACAAATAGTGCGGAATAGAAAAACAACCAAAGAGAAACACACGCAAACGCAGCTATGTTTCAAGGGTTCGGATTACCCAAGTCAACTCCCGACTTGTTCCCGGTAATCCTACGTCCCTACCACCCGGATACCACCGGATACTCAAGTTAGAACCCTAACTTGAGGTTTCCTTAAAACCCACTTGTAGCAACTCTACAAGTGCAATCGAATACAATCGATGTCCTTGACTCCCACAACCAGGGAGCAAGCAAAAAACCACTCTCACAACCGAGAGCACAATTCAAATAATGAAGTTATGAAATCTGAAAGCAACACTTACAATCACATATGCCTTGAAGTAGAACTTGAAGGAGAAGTGTGATGTGTGTTGAAGAACTCTCTTGGAAGAGAGAAGAAAAGCCCTTTCTCTTGACTGCACCAAATGCCTAGAAGATCAATCTTTGTTTCTAGGTTGGAGAGCAAGAGAACAAGATTTGAAAATACTTAAGGCTTTGGATTTGAAAGCTTTGATCTTTGGAAATGAAAGCTTGAAAGATTTTGCAATGAATGAGTAACCTTCCAATGAAACAGTAGAAGCTCTATTTATAGCTTTCTCAAATCCACAAAACAGTTTTGGCAAAAACCCAATCGAAATCCGTGAGAAAAATCTCAACGGATATAATCTGAACTCGCGACAGTCGACTGTTGAACAATCCACAGTCGACTGTTGCACAGTCAGCAAGGGTAGGTGAGAATTCATAACGGTAACTTACCACGTGGACAGTCGACTGATGAAGCCAAGACAGTCGTCTATAAAACCAACAGGCGACTGTACATTTTCGACAGGCGACTGGCCGAGAGAAGAGTAAGTTAGATGAAATACTGGAAATCTCACAAGATACAGGACAGACAACTGATTCAATTAATACAGTCGACTGTTAGTAGACCAAACGACTGTAAATCCTTAAACAGACGACTGTCACAGACAGGAGAAATTTCCAGAGAGCTGAGTCAAAGAATAGACTTACAGACTGGCGACTGTTGCAGCATAGACAGTCGACTGATCTAATAGACAGTCGACTGTATATACAGCATAAGTCGACTGGCCGTAGAAATCGGATCAAACAGAGTTTGGGCAAGAAGAGACAGGCGACTGATGAACCATTCATAGTCGACTGTCGCTAAGACAGGCACCTGATAAACGTTCAACAGTAGCCTGTGCGAGATAATCAGATAGGACCCAAAAACTGTATTGTAATAGTCTGTGCATAACAGGCGACTGTAGAACAAAACACAGTCGACTGTTTTTGAGACAGGCAACTGTAAACTGTTAAGCAGTCGACTGTTATAAACAATCCTAGCACAAACAAAAGAGAATTGAATTGAGATCAAAGGACAAAGGTCTAGAGATGTCCTATGATCGAAAGTAGATGTGTGTGAGTGCTCCATCAAAGTTCTACTTCTAAGCTACATACTAGAAGAGATAAAAGAAAAATTACATTGACGAATAATCTCTTCTTTCCATCGTATGAGCTTGAAGTCTTTACAGAGCTTCAATCATCAATCTACGATCATCCAATTCATAGCATTTGCCTTCAATCGCGTTTGTGAGTCATCCATTGCTAGTTGATCTTCATAGTAAGCTTAGGCAATGGATTAACTGCAAAATAGGGGATTAGTCACAAGTATTTATGTTTGCTCATCATTAACACCAAGTAGGGAGAAGTCCAATACTCAACATTCTCCCCCTTTTTGATGATGACAAACAAACATAAACAAAAAGATAAATAGTTGTGCGTAATGAAAACTTACTCCCCCTACATAGATGCCAATCAAGTTAGCCAACAAATATTAGAGCATCTGTATAGCAATTGAAGCAAATGAGTGAGATATGAATGAATTTAATTCAAGAAATCTAGGAAGTAAAATCCCTATTCATTGTAATCTTACTCCCCCTGAATCTAAGGCAACGAAAATCTTAGATTCAAGTGTTAAAACATACTTAGCACATCCATTATGAATCTTGTATGTATATTTCTCTCCCCATATGGCATTATCCAAAAAGGTGGGAGCAAATAACAACAACAATAATAGTGCTAAAATACGAACTAACAACAATCAAGGAGTATAAAGATATATCGAATCAAAACTCATAAAGTCTCATCATATACACATGTGAGTAATGGAATTGAAATCCAATATCAACATTTTAGATATTCGAAAAGAAAATAATTTTCACAAATTCATCACTTCAAGGAAAGAGCATGAATTAACCAATATCAAATTCTTGTATTGTCTAAAAAACACATCAAAAAGAGTGAAGCATGCATAGAGACAATATATTATACATCACACAGAAATTAAGCAATATAGCATAGTGTGACACAAACGAGAGATGCAACATCATATATATAAAGAAGCTGAGTACATCATCGGGTGGTTATCAACATGTCCACCCCAAAAAGATACATCATGAGCAACAAAAAATAACTACATCATGACGACATCATAGAGTATAGCAATATACATATATAAAGAGTGTCGCATACAGCATCATCCATCATACAACGACAAAACATATATCATCATCACTCAACCTAAGCAGAAGCAGACCCCACAAAATAAAAACAAGGTCTTCAGGTGAGTGAACAGAACAGCATCAGCATCAGCCTCAGTCGATCTGAATTACTGAGGGGTCCGACGGACGGCCGGAAGATCGAAACAAAAGCCGAGCAGAGCGGCGAGTAGGAAAAGCTGGAGACTTCCTCTTGGAAGACGAAACACGAGCAGCAGATGAACCAACAGGAACATGAGGTGGAGTCTGGACAACAGAGGTCGGAGACACAAGGGGTTTTGGCGCGAAGCCAGGAGGAGGAGAAACACAAGCAGGAGAAGTGTTCTCAGAGGTAGTAAACAGGTCACGAAGCTCGGGAGGAACAGGACAAGCAAGATGCTTACACGAGATAAGCTGAAGCTTAAGCAAAAGCGAAAGCTTCTCATCAAGGGAAACAGACAGTATTTCAAGAGCACAGATACGAGCGTCCAACTGACAAAGTAGGAACTCCATGGACCGAGAAGGATGCTCAGCAGCCCGAGATGAGGGTTCAGCAGCATGCACGGATGGGATATGGTCACTGACAGAGATATGAAGAGGCTCGCCCGAAGATTAGGCGAAGAGGGAGCCGGATCAGGTTTTGGTGAAGGAACAGGCTCATTGAGGAAATCGAGTGAGACATTAGGGAAGAAATGATCGAAAAGAGCCATGGCTGAGCACGGAGCTAGGGCAAGAAACAGAATGATCAAACCCTAAGAAGACACGAGGTAGATGGAAGGGACCTAACCTCATTGAGTGACAGAATAAAAGGCAACGACTCCTCGAGATTTACGCACGAACGGGAGCCAGATTGACGGCGAATGAGCATCAATCGAGCGGGAAGAACGCACAGACGAAACGGAGGAGAGAGAATCATCGAGGGGAAATGATCGCTTCGATTGAATATAAACTAGGGAAAATCAATCTGAGCCGTTGGATCAAAGAATCGATGGTTCGGATCAAATCAAATGAACCGACACAGTAGGAGACAGTCGACTGGAGAACAAAAGTCAGTCGACTGTATGAAGTGATAAAATTAAATCTCAGAGAGATGGGCAGTCGACTAGCAAGTATAATGCAGTTGCCTGTCCGCTGGACAGTCGACTGACATATACACACCAGTCGGCTGGCCGAGAATTAATACAAATCACAAGAAAAACAGAGAATACTGTGAAAAAAAATTCGACAGAGAGTACAGTCGCCTGATGACTAAATTGCAGTCTCCTGTTAAATTAACAGTCGACTATAAAACAGTCAACAGTCGGCTGTGCGAAAGATATCAATTTCATATGGTGGATATAGAGTAGGGCAGTCGACTGTCAACAGAAACACAGTCGTCTGTCCTGGTCCAAAAATGCACAGTGAGATAGAATTCTAGAGAATAAGAACACTCACCCTAGGACCTATACTCTAATCACAAATACATCTTAAAATCATTATGAAAAAACAATAAATCTATTGAAAAAAAAATATTCCAATCAACTTCGAAAACTCATGAAATCAAATAAGTCACAATTGTCTTTCTTAATCTCATAAAACAATAAAGCACATGAAGAAAGACAATCACAAATATATGAGCTCAAATAAAGAGTTATAGCATGAAAATTGAGCTTCTAGATTTCAGATTCACCCATAATTCCCAATTCTCCACGCAACCTCACAAATGAATCTTCTTTAAGAGGTTTAGTGAAGATATCGGCAATTTGTTTTTGGGTTTCAATGTACTCTAAGATGATGTCCGTAGCTACATGATCATTTATAAAATGATGTCTCACGTCTATGTGTTTGGTACGGGAGTGGTGTACCGGATTCTTGGAAAGACAAATAGCACTTTGATTATCAACCATGATAGGGCAAGTATCACAATTGACACCATAGTCACTAAGAGTGTCATCCAAAGAACTTGTGCACATGCAAGACCCGCGGCAATATATTCCGCTTCAGTCGTGGACAATGACACCGAATTCTGTTTCTTAGAGAACCAAGAAACTAAGAAATTTCCTAAGAAATGGCATGTGTCACTAGTACTTTTCCTGTCGGACTTGCATCCGGCAAAGTCGGCATCACTATATGAGATTAACTCATACGTGCTAGACTTAGGGTAAAGTAACCCATAATCTAGGGATTGATTGAGATAACGAAATATTCGTTTAACCGCAATCAAGTGTGACTCCTTAGGTCTTGCTTGATATCTAACACATATACATACGGAAAACATGATATCGGGCCTACTAGCGGTTAAGTAAAGTAAGCTACCGATCATACCTCGATATAGACGAACGTCTACATCTTTTCCGCTTTCATTCTTGTGAAGATGAGTAGTAGTACTCATGGGAGTCCTTTTGCTTGAAGACGATTCCATCCTGAATCGCTTAATAAGCTCCCCTGTGTACTTTGTCTGATGTATGAAAGTGACATTCTCCATTTGTCGAATTTGCAATCCAAGGAAGTAGGTGAGCTCTCATATATGGCTCATCTCAAACTCATCCTTCATAGACTTGGAAAATTCTTGACAAAGATTAAAGTTAGTATAACCGAAAATAATATCATCTACATAAACTTGAATCAAAAGAATGTCATTTTCATAATCTTTAATGAAGAGTGTAGAATCAACTTCTCCTATTTTAAAACCTAAATTCAAAAGAAAGGTCTTAAGGTGATCATACCAAGCTCTAGGAGCTTGTCTCAATTCATACAACGCTTTCTTAAGTTTGAAAACATGGTTTGGAAATTTCTCATGAATAAAATCGGGAGGTTGAGAAACATAGACTTCTTCATTTACAAAACCATTTAAAAATGCACTTTTAACATCCATTTGAAATAATTTAAAATTCTTATGGGATGCAAAAGATAAAAGCAATCTAATAGCTCCTAATCTAGCTACGGGGGCAAAGGATTCTTCGAAATCGATACCTTCCTCTTGCCGATAGCCTTGAGCTACTAACCTTGCTTTGTTCCGTGTGATTACCTTGTTTTCATCCGTCTTGTTCTTGAAGATCCATTTGGTCCCAATAGCTTGGTGACCACTTGGAAGAGGTACAAGTTCCCAAACTTCATTTCTCTCGAATTGCGCTAGTTCTTCTTCCATTGCCACTATCCAAGAGCTATCCTCACAAGCTTCTTGAATGTTCTTTGGCTCAATGGTAGAAACGAATGCGCAATTGGAGAATTCTTCAATTCTTGATCTCATTCGAATACCCACACCAATATCTCCAATGATTTGGTTATGGGGATGGTTGCGAACGGTTGGATAAGCTTTGGGTAAACCTGGATCACTAGGAACAACTTCAACAACTTCGTTAGAAGTGTTAGTCTCAACAATATTATCATTAATCTTAACATTATTAAGAGAATCACAAAGAATATCTACATTATCATCATCAACATGAGGAAAATCAAAATCTTCATAAAAAGATACGTGAAGTGATTCCTCAATCGTTGAAGAAGTTTTGTTGTATATCCGGTAGGCTTTGCTACGTGTGGAATATCCAACAAAAATTCCTTCATCAGATCTTGGCTCAAATTTGTCTAAATTACCAAAGGTGTTCTTTATAAAACATTTTGAACCAAAGACACGAAAATATTTCACTTGAGGCTTTTTATCGTAAAACAACTCAAAACAAGTTTTGTTTGTTCGGGGTCTCACTAGGATTCTATTGAGCACATAGCATGCCGTGTGTACCGCTTCTGCCCAAAATTGTAGTCCTAAATGACTATCATGGAGCATAGTGCGAGCACACTCAATAAGATTCATATTCTTTCTTTCTACAACACCATTTTGTGGTGGTGCACGAGGAAAGGAAAAGTTATGAGTTATCCCGGAGTCATCACAAAACTTAGTAAAAGACTCATTCTCAAATTCTCCTCCATGATCACTATGAATAGTGATAATGGTGGATCCTAAAAGATTCTGAATCTTCTTTGCAAATTTGGTAAACTCTTCATGAGCTTCATTCTTATTAGTTTAGAATGAAACCCAAGTAAATCTAGAAAAGTCGTCAACGACAACTAGTCCATAATGAGCATTACCTAAAGAAGCGGTTCTAGTTGGCCCAAACAAATCTAGATGTAGAAGTTCTAGGGACCTCTTAGAAGTAATCCCTTCTTTAAGCTTAAATGATGATTTACTTAGTTTACCTCTTTGACATGAATCACAAAAAATTTTCTTATTAAAAACAATCTTAGGAAAACCTTTGACTAGATCATGCTTAGCTAACTTATATAAGTGCTTGAAGTGAACATGACCAAAACGGGATGCCATAATAGTTGTTCACTTGTGTTAGCAACTAAGCAATGTTCTACGGTTTTAGGCAAGCTTAAATAATAAATATTTTTACGCCTAATACCGAAAAATAAAATATTTGAATCACAATCAACAATAGTACACAATCCTTCTCCGAAGTTAACCTTGTAACCTTTGTCACAAAGTTGACTTATGAAAATGAGGTTGTGACATAAACCACTAACAAGATAAACATTAGTAATTAGGGGTTTGGAAGGATTACCAACGATACCTACTCCAATGATGGTTCCCTTTTGATTACCTCCAAAAGTGACCGTTGCACCATCTTTGATGCTAATCACTTCGGAGAGCAATGAGGGATCTCCTGTCATGTGTTTGGAGCAACCGCTATCAAGAATCCATCCTTTCCCTTTAGAGCTAATAAGGCATTTATTGCTCTTCTTCTTTCTCTTGGGTACCTATATAATATACCATAAGCTTATGGTACCCAATGTTTGTTGGGTCCAAGGGGATTAGCCCTTTGGAAGCCAAGTCCAAGTGGACTTCCGCTTCCCAACATAGTTACTATTTCTTATTACATCATGAAAGTAGGAATCAACATAAGCATTCCTATCATTTGGACTAGTGTTCTTAGGACCCCAAATAGTGTACATCTTGGGAGTCATATTCCTAGTTGCATGCATATGAGTTGGATTTCTATGTGGTGCATGCTTCTTAAGAACATGATTTCTAGCATATATATGAGGTGGAGGATATACATTGTACATTCTTGAATGATATGTATTCTTGGGAACATGCATATTATATGTAGGATATTGATCATGCATGACATGTGGAGAATTAGCATACATGAAAGAATGATGCGTATGAGCATATGGGTGTGTGAGAGCACGTACATGAGTATTTCTAATGTGTGGTTGTGTACGTGTCCGTGGGTGCGAAGCATAAAATGTGTCATGATTATCCACTTGTGAAGTAGGATGTTTCCTACGTGGATGAGTATTAGTGTACATATAAGCATGGCCTTGCTTTTGGTTTCCACCCTTAGTGGGTTTCTTGCCAAAAGGAAGAGAAAGTGATGTGGTGACATTCTTGGTAGGATTGCTACCTATAGTGTCTTTGACACCACTTGTGGATGCACCAGAGGAAGGCCTCACAAAATCTATAGTAACACCACTATAGGATGTGCGATCATTAGATGCATTCGCTTTAACAAATCCAAGGCCAACATGATGTGTAGCCGGAAATTGATTTGCAAGCAAATCATCCAATTGTCCTTGTCCCTAATTGAATCTCACAATACGGGAGGACATGAGCTCATATTTCTCCTTTAAAGAAGAAATGTTGGTATCCAAGGTGGACACCCGTGCTTTGAGCTCGTGCACTTGGGTTTTAAGAGAATTATTCTCTAATCCCAATTGTGTGTGGCGTGTAACTAGATCACTATTATCCATGGGATGTGTTTGATCTAGTTGAGATTTGAGGGAATTCACCTCATTTCTCAATGTGACATTTTGAGAAGCTAAGTTTGCTTTCTCAAGGGTTAAGGTATCAAAAATGGTGTCATTGTTGATAATGCATGGAATGGATGACTTGCTAACTTTTGATTTCTTTAAGCTAGAGTATCTAAGCATTAAAGATTGGTATTTAGCAAATAGTTCTTCATTAGCTATGCAAAGTTCATCCATTGTTACCTCGGTGTTATCCGTATCGGAATCACTCTCATCCGAGAGTGGGTCTTCAAGTGCCATGAAGCACATGTGGGCGCTCTCACCCTTCTCATCATCGGAATCGCTTGATGAGTCATCACTTGAGTCATCAAAGGTACCGACGAGTCCTTTCTTGTTGTCTTTCTTGTTCTTGTTGGACTTGTGGTACTTTGGTGCCTTCCACTTTTCTTTGTTGTTTAGCATCGGGCAATCCCTCTTGATGTGCCCTGGCTTATTACACTTATAACAAAAAGAGGAAGTAGCATTAGTAGATTCAAAACATTTGTTGGAGGGAATTTTACTTTTGCGGAAGAAGCGTTGGAACTTCTTCGCCATTTGGGCCATTTCACCCAAATCCATCTCGTTCTCGGATTCATCACTTTCGGAGGATGACGAATTGGCGTTGAACGCCAAAGCTTTCTTCTTGGCCTCCGAGGGATTCATCATGGCTCGAATTTTCAATCGGTTATCCCGTCTTACTTCGTAAGACATAAGAGTCCCGATGAGATTCACCACGGTGTAGTTCTTCAAGTCATTGACCTCTTCAATGGCGATTGCTCGTCTTTCCCATTTGGAGGTCATCCCCATGATAATCTTCCTTATCTTTTCAGGTTCGGTGTAGATTTGGCCAAGGGCTTCCAATTCGTTTGTGATGTCGGTAAAGCGTCCGTACATCGACGTAATGCTCTCATTTTCCTGCATGTGAAACAAGTCGAAGTTTTGCACGTCAACATATAACTTTGAAAGCTTTACCTTATTCGTTCCCTCGTAGGTAACGATGAGATGGTTCCAAATTTGATATGCACTCTTACATGTGCATATCTTGTTGAACTCATTCGGGTCCAACGCACAATGAAGAGCGTTCATTGCTTTAGCGTTGTTGACTTCGGCGGACTTTTCGGAAGTCGTCCATTTCTCAAAATCATCTTCGGAGGGCTCGACGTACTTCTTGTGGAGAGTTCTCTAAAGAGAAGCACTCCTAAGGAATGTCTCCATCCTACACTTCCAATAACCAAAGTTAGTACCATTGAAACGTGGAGGACGTACCGTAGATTGACCTTCAAAAAGTGTGGACGCTCCATCACGGTCGTGATTGTTGTACGTAGTCGACGGAGGAACGTTGTTGTCGTTGGATGCCATAAATAAAACCTTGCGCTCCGATACCAATTGTAAGGACCCTGTCTATGGGGAAAACACTAGAAGGGGGGTTGAATAGTGTTTATGCAAATTTAAAAGGAATTTACGCCAAATAAAATGCAATCCAACAAATAGTGCGGAATAGAAAAACAACCCAAAGAGAAACACACGCAAACGCAGCTATGTTTCAAGGGTTCGGATTACCCAAGTCAACTCCCGACTTGTTCCCGGTAATCCTACGTCCCTACCACCCGGATACCACCGGATACTCAAGTTAGAACCCTAACTTGAGGTTTCCTTAAAACCCACTTGTAGCAACCCTACAAGTGCAATCGAATACAATCGATGTCCTTGACTCCCAAAACCAGGGAGCAAGCAAAAACCACTCTTACAACCGAGAGCACAATTCAACTAATGAAGTTATGAAATCTGAAAGCAACACTTACAATCACCTATGCCTTGAAGTAGAACTTGAAGGAGAAGTGTGATGTGTGTTGAAGAACTCTCTTGGAAGAGAGAAGAAAAGCCCTTTCTCTTGACTGCACCAAATGCCTAGAAGATCAATCTTTGGTTCTAGGTTGGAGAGCAAGAGAACAAGATTTGGAAATACTTAGGGCTTTGGATTTGAAAGATTTGATCTTTGGAAATGAAAGCTTGAAGGATTTAGCAATGAATGAGTAACCTTCCAATGAAACAGTAGAAGCTCTATTTATAGCTTTCTCAAATCCACAAAACAGTTTTGGCAAAAACCCAATCGAAATCCGTGAGAAAAATCTCAACGGATATAATCTGAACTCGCGACAGTCGACTGTTGAACAATCCACAGTCGACTGTTGCACAGTCAGCAAGGGTAGGTGAGAATTCGTAACGGTAACTTACCACGTTGACAGTCGACTGATGAAGCCAAGGCAGTCGTCTGTAAAACCAACAGGCGACTGTACATTCTTCGACAGGAGACTGGCCGAGAGAAGAGTAAGTTAGATGAAATACTGAAAATCTCACAAGATACAGGACAGACGACTGATTCAATTAATAAGTCGACTGTTAGTAGAACAGGCGACTGTAAATCCTTAAACAGACGACTGTCACAGACAGGAGAAATTTCCAGAGAGCTGAGTCAAAGAATAGACTTGCAGACAGGCGACTGTTGCAACATAGACAGTCGACTGATCTAATAGACAGTCAACTGTATATACAGCATAAGTCGACTGGCCGTAGAAATCAGATCAAACAGAGTTTGGGCAAGGAGAGACAGGCGACTGATGAACCATTCACAGTCGACTGTCGCTAAGACAGGCACCTGATAAACGTTCAACAGTAGCCTGTGCGAGATAATCAGAGAGGACCCAAAAACTGTATTGTAATAGTCTGTGCATAACAGGCGACTGTAGAACAAAACACAGTCGACTGTTTTTGAGACAGGCGACTGTAAACTGTTAATCAGTCGGCTGTTATAAACAATCCTAGCACAAACAAAAGAGAATTGAATTGAGATCAAAGGACAAAGGTCTAGAGATGTCCTATGCCCGAAGGTAGATGTGTGTGAGTGCTCCATCAAAGTTCTACTTCTAAGCTACATACTAGAAGAGATAAAAGAAAAATTACATTGACGAATAATCTCTTCTTTCCATCGTATGAGCTTGAAGTCTTTACGGAGCTTCAATCATCAATCTACGATCATCCAATTCATAGCATTTGCCTTCAATCACGTTTGTGAGTCATCCATTGCTAGTTGATCTTCATAGTAAGCTTAGGCAATGGATTAACTGCAAAATAGGGGATTAGTCACAAGTATTTATGTTTGCTCATCATTAACACCAAGTAGGGAGAAGTCCAATACTCAACAGGTTCATCATAGCTCAAATCTTCAATCGGTTCTCCCGCCTTACTTCGTAAGACATAAGAGTTCCGATGATATTTACGACTGTATAATTTTTCATGTCGTTGACCCCATCAATGGCGATAGCTCTTCGTCCCAATTTGGAGGTCATTCTCATAATGATCTTTCTCACCTTCTCTGGTTGGGTGTAAGTTTGCCCAAGCGCTTCCAGTTCATTGGTGATGTTGGTAAAACGTCCGTAGATCGTTGCTATGCTCTCATTATCCTGTATGTGAAACATATCAAAATTTTGCTCAGCAACATATAGTTTGGAAAGTTTTATCTTATTCGTTCCCTCATGGGTAACAACTAGATGGTCCCAAATTTGATATGCACTCTTACATGTGCATATCTTGTTGAACTCATCTGGATCCAACGCACAATGATGAGCGTTCATTGTCTTGGCATTGTTGGCTTCAGCGAACTTCTCGGAAGGCGTCCATTTGTCATAATCCTCTTCAGAGGGTTCGACATATTCATTGTGGAGGGTTCTTCAAAGAGAAGCACTCCTTAGGAACGTCTCCATCCGGCATTTCCAATAGCTGAAATTCGTGTCATTGAAACGCAGAGGACGAACCGTCGATTGTCCTTCGAAGACGGTGGACACTCAATCATGGTCGTGATTATTGTACGAAGTCGGTGGAGGAATGTTGTTGTTGTTGGATGCCATAGCTATATACCAGTGCTCTGATACCAATTTTAAAGTCCTTGGCTATGAGGAAAACACTAGAAGGGGGTTGAATAATGTTTATAGAATTTAAAAAGATAGTTACACCAAATTAAATTTATAACCAACAATTAAGTGCGGAATGAAAGTTTACCCTAAAAATGAAACAATGCAAATGCAGAGAAGTTTCAAGGGTTCGGATTACCCACGTCAACTCCCGACTTGTTCCCGGTAATCATACGTCCCTTCCATCCAGATACCACCAGATAATCAAGTTAGAACCGTAACTTGAGGTTTCCTTAAAGTTATTACCCAAGTCAATCATCGAATACTCAAGTTAGAACCCACTTGTAGCACCCCTACAAGTGAAATCGAAGTACACTCGATTGTCATTGACTCCCACAACTTGGGAGTAAGCAAACCACTCTCACAACCCGAGAGTAAATCAAATAACGAAAGTTATGAAATATGAAATACAACACTTACAATCACATATACCTTGAAGTAGAACTTGAAGGAGAGTGTGTTGTGTGTTGAAAAACTCTCTTGAAAGAGAGGAAAGCTCTTTCTCTTGACTACACCAAATGCCTAGAAGATTTCTCTTTGGTTCTAGATTGGAGAGCAAGAGATTGAAAGATAGGAATTCTAGGGCTATTGGATTTTGAGAGCTTTGATCTTGGAAGATTGAAGGCTTGAATGTTTGAACAAATCAATCTCAAGTGAGTAACCTCTCAATGGAACAGTAGAGGCTGGCTTTATAGGTTTCTCAAAACCCTTAAACAGAATTCCCCAAAGCCCCTTTGAAATCTGTGGAGAAAAACTCAACGGATAGTATTTGCACACGCGACAGTCGACTGTTGAACAAAACACAGCCGACTGCTGCACTGTGTCAGATGGTAGGTGAGAAGTCAAATGGTAACTTACCACGTGGACAGTCGACTGATGAAGAGAAGATAGTTGACTGTTAAACCAACATGCGACTGTAATTCCTTCTACAAGCGACTGGCCGCAATCAGGGTAAGTTGAGAAAGTCTTGAAAAATACTGGGAAGTCAGGACAGGTGACTGATGAAGAGAAGACAGTCGACTGTTAAACCAACAGGCGACTGTAATTCCTTCTACAGGCGACTGTCACAAACTTTGGCATTTTCCAGAGAGTTGAGTTTGCAGAGAAGCTCAAAGATAGACGACTGTTGAAGCATCGACAGTCGACTGTGCCATTGGATAGTCGACTGTAAATACCACATCAGTCGACTAGTACTAGAATAAGAAACATTCCAGAGAGCAAGTCCAGCAGAAGAAATATGGACAGGCGACTGTTGAAGCATTTACAGTCGATTAGTCCTTAGACAGGCGACTGTAAATACAACATCAGTCGACTGGCCAGATCAAACTGAGAATGATCTTAGGCTGAAGATAGACTGGCCACTGATTAATAAATCACGGTCGACTGTCTCTTGGACATGAGCCTGTGCAATGTACATCAGTCGCCTGATAGAGTTAAAGTTTAGAGAGCCCAAAAATCCACAGATAAAGTATGTGCATAACAGGCGACTGTAGAACAAAACACAATCGACTGTTTTTAGACAGGAGACTGTAAATCGTTCAGTAGTCGACTGTTGAACTCTCAACATGCACATTCATGATAGAAATGAATTGGAGTCTAAGAAAGGTTGATCAAATGAATTTCTAAAACTGAAATAAAGATGTGTATGTGCTCCAATAAAGTTCTACTTCTAAGTTACATACTAGAAGAGAAAAAGAAGATTACATTTGTAGAGCACTCTCTTCTAACCAACGTAAGAGCTTGAAGTCTTCTAAGAGCTTCAATCACTATTTTTGATCATCCAATCCACTTCTCTTGCATTCATTGATCTTTGAGTGTCATCTATTGCTAATTGATCTTCAAGATATGCTTAGGCAATGGATTAACTGTAAATATGGGATTAGTCACAAGTATTTATGTTTGCCATCATTAACACCAAGTAGAGAGAAGTCCAATACTCAACATTGACATGACCCATACCTAACCCAGATCTCCGGGTTTGGGTGCGGGTCAACCTGGTTTGGGGCGTATTAGGATCTACATATCTGACCCAGATAAAATCCAAGTACTGCTAGTCACATTACATTTATGTACAAGTTTGCCATTGTCTTTTACCAGCTTACCAAAGGAGAAGGCAAACTTGTAAATGAATGTAACGTGACTAGCAAAATGTTTAATATGACTAGCAACACTCTAAAATCCGGATTGGTACGGTACCTGATCTGAATTGACCTTGATGCAACATGCGACAAAAGTGTGTTTGGGAGTGTGTGAGGCAGTGAGGGACACTTTGGGGGTCAGCAGACGATTAGGGCCTGTTCTTTTCCCCTTAAGTGAGTGGGATTCCACTCAGGTGGTGGGCCCCCGTGCACTGTGCGCTGCTTTTTCGATTCGTTTTCCCTTCGTTTTCATCTCGGGTGTTCGTTTTCGAAAATGGGAATCCCAGCGACTTGATTTCTCGCTGCGACGAAATCCCCTCTGTCGGAGCAACTCGATTTTGTGGTTTCTTGGGGGGATTCTCCGACGGTGGGGCCACTTGAGCATGTGCTCACCTCCTCCTTCTTCTCCACACCTCTGAAAGCTACGAGCAAACCCTAAAAATTTCTCTCTCCTCCCTCTGTCGGGTTGATCTGAGGTCATCCATGGCTGCCGACTGAGATCTAGGTGTTTGATCTACTCGGGGGTGCCATTGATGACCTTCTAGTGGTGTTCGCCATCGTTACAGCTCGGGGTTGTCACCTCCATGGCTGCCGATTGAAGATCTAGGGCTTGGACTTTGGGGGTTTGTTTGCAAAAGGTTGAGGCTTCTTTCTTCTTCTTCCGTGATCCTCTCTCCGTGCTATTAGCTGAGGTATAAATTCTGCAACACTAAATCCTTTTGCAATTTGCTGAGATTTATGAAGGTTGGTTGCGATTTGTTGGCTGGCGATGATGATCTAAGCTGAGCTATATAAGTATATGATGAATGTGGGTTTGAAGTTGGGATTTAAGGCTTGAAAATCAGGATTTATATGCTGATCTATATAGATATGATGATTTGGTTATTTATGTTGTCAAAAATATACACATTCAATGTGTTTGCAACTTCAAACTGCCCATAAGCATTTCAGACATCAGTGTGCAGCAAGGATACTGTGATCAACATCACAATGAAGCAAAAAAATACATTTTCAATGTGTTTGCTTTCATACATCCATGTTGCATCAGCCCTATGCACACCAAGCAAGCTGAGCCCTACTATTTAGTCAGACCCAGGTGAATAAATGCTCCAAGATGAATCAAAAGGAAATAATTGTAGCGGAATCATGCATGGCTTGTGATGGCATTGCTGGATGTTGCAACATGGTGTATTATTTGAAGTGAAAAGTTGTTATATGCGAGCCCAATGATGACACAAAATCAATGCGGGACGGATGATAAATTGAGATATTATTACTACTGATTCCGGCTGGCTTGAAGGCACCTTCATTACAATTAAATGATATCGGAAGTTGGTTTGGGTATAATGTGAAGGAGCAACTACCAGGCCGTGAAAATGATGAACATACATAGTCTGAGGGCCATGAAAAATCCACAATGAAATTGTATGGATTTTTCTTCATTGTTTTATTTCCTACAGTTATCCTAGCTGAACAATGATGTCTGAAATGTTTCGGGGCAGGTTGAAGTGCAAACAAATTGAAAATGTAATTTTTTTTTGCTTCATTGTGTTGTTGATCACATTATCCTACTTGCACACTGATGGCTGAAAATGAATATGGGCAGTTTGAAGTGGAATCACATTGAAACTGTATTTTTTTTCTGTATTGTGTTTGTGATCCCAGTATCCTAGCTGCACACTTTATGTCTGAAATGCTTCGGGGCAGTTTGAATTGCAAACACATTGAAAATGTATTTATTTTGGCATTTCTACTTTCATGTTGCATATGCCCTATGCAGACCAAGCAAGCTGAGCCCTACTATTTATTGAGCCCCGTGTGAATAATTGCTACATGATCCTAGCAATAGTAAATAAAGGTAGCGGAATCATGCATGGCTTGGCGTGGCATTGATGGTAGTTGCAACATGGTGTATGAAATGAAGTGAAAAGTTTTTCCCGGTCTTAAAGGAGCTTTGATTTTTCAAGAAATAATAAACGATTTGTTTTATGCGAGCCCAATGATGACACAAAATGAATGCGGGACGGATGAGTAATTGAGATATTATAAATATCAATGTACGGCTGGCTTGATGGCACCTTCATTACCTAAAACAGTTTTAAACCGGATGTATATTCAAAGGGATTTAGGGGAAAATTTGCGTACTCAGGTTTTATGGTGGTTGATTATTTGAATCATGCATGTTGTACTTGAATATATTGGAGTCCGCATGGGTTATTTGATTATATGGGTATAATGTGATGGAGCAACTGCCAGGCCGTCATGAGGGAATATGAAAAATAAACATAGTCTGAGGGCCATGAAAACTCCTTATGAATTTTTTTTATGAATGAACATGTATATTATCTTAGGGGTGTGGCAACATATGCATGAATTTATGGTTGATTAATGTATGATATAGATGGATGAAAATGGAGACATGTCGGGGCATCAAATATGTTGCGCGGCTGCGGCTACTGTAGTTTTTACCGTCATACAATTTCTTTTACTATACGATGATGCTGAGTCTACACGTATACCTAGAGAGCCTTCTGTTATGCGTGATTTGCATAGGAAATCCCACATGCGTAGAATCCTCCATGGGAGTGAGACGAGTTGTTTACACTACTTAAGAATGCGGACCCCTGCATTCATGAACCTGGCTAGTTTAATGAGAACTGGGAATATACTCAAAGACACGGTCAATGTGTCCATTGAGGAGCAGTTGGCAATGTTTCTACATATCGTCGGTCACAAGTCAAAGAACAGAGTGATGCAAGTTGATTTTATACGATCCGGATCCACTGTTAGTCGTTACTTTAACCAAGTACTACAAGCAGTGTGTGCCTTGCGGGATACGTATAGGAAGCAAGCTCCAAATGAGACTCCGCCTGAGATTCTGAATAATCCAAGGTGGTTTCCATATTTCAAGGTACGTGATGTTTCTTGAATATATGGCTGCAGTATCTATTGAACGAAGATGAGTTAAACATTTTTGTTGGTTGACTGTGATGTAGGATTGCATTGGTCTGATTGATGGGACCCATATCGATGCCATGCTCCCCGCCAATCTCGTCCCCCGATTTAGAGGCCGTAAGGGGGTGACACAAAATGTGCTGGCGGCTGCAACACCAAATAAACGATTCACTTACGTCATGGCAGGGTGGGAAGGATCAGCAAATGATTTTACTGTCCTTAAAGATGCGTTGTCATTACCCCCTCCCAACGGTCTTCGAGTATATGAAGGTAATAGGCGTACTATAATCTCCATGAAATATACACATATTTATGAAGTCGTGTGATTATAAGGTGGTTGTACGATACTGATTGCAGGGAAATATTACCTGTGCGATGCTGGGTATACTACCATGCCTGGGTTCATATCTCCATACAGGGGCGTTAGATACCATCTGAAGGACCATACTGATCGAGTTCCTCGCAATCGCAAAGAGCTATTCAATCTGCGTCATTCGTCGTTAAGAACAAAGATCGAGTCAACTTTTGGCATCCTTAAGAACAAGTTTAAGATATTGTCGGCCAATCAGCATTATCCCTTCCCAATTCAGGTCGATACCGTGTTGGCGTGCACGGTTTTGCATAATTATATCCAAGTAGCAGATCCACATGACCCACTTTTACTAGAGGATGTTGATGTGCTTGAGGAGGAGGGTGATGGTATCGATGATCAAGATGATTCGATTATGGATATGTCACAACAGGTGAACAGACGTGACCAAACCCAACAACGGGACCAATAGAAACTTCGGAGGGATCAACTAGCTTGGGATATGTGGGTGGACTATTGTACCATTAACAATCACGGGAACACAATTGAATATGGCATGTGAGATGTGTGTTAGTTTTCATGCATGTGTGTGCTTGAGTACATTGATATGTTTGTTATATATATGTGCCTTAGGACATGAATGATGCATGTGGTGCAACAAAATTTTATTACTTGAATGAAGCATGGGTGTTTTATGAAAGTTTTTGCTCTATTAACTCCTTTTTGTTGTAGGCATGGAAGGATCATCGGACCATGGTCATTGGAGTGAAAGTATGAGTCAAAGGGGGGAAGATGAAAGGCAAAATGAGAATACTCCGTTGCGTCCTACGGCGCATAGGATGGGAGACTATCAATATCCTATGCAAGGCTTCCAAGGTGTTGTGCCTAGCATGTCGTATCAACCGGGCTATATACCAATGCCAATGCAAATGCCCGCCTCTCCCGGTTATATGCAAATGCTACATGGAGGGATGATGGGGCAAGGTGTGGGGAGCTTCCACGGAGTGGGAATGGGTGAAGGTGGCCATATGCAAAGGCACAATCCGCCGGGGGATATGCAAATGCTACATGGGGGGATGATGGCCCTATGGGTGGGTAGCTACCAAGGGGGTGGAATGGGAGACTGTGGGAGATGGGGAGGGAATTCTTCGGGGGCCGGGAATGACACGAGGATGGGGATCGACTCTTCTAGGAAGTCGAGTCGTCGGGATGAATCCGAGGATGCTTCGGTGTCAAGCCCAAGCAAAAAGGCGAAGACGCAACCACAACCCAAAGGGGCTACGAACAAATATTGGACGTGGGAGGAGGATATGGTCCTTATCCCTTTCCTTGCGGACCAAATAAAGGAAGGGCATAAATCCGATAAGTCGTTCAAAGCTTGCGCCTTCAATGCCGCTGCGGCTCACATAAATGTGAAATTTAACAGGAACTACACCGGCGCCAATGTGAAGAACCACCTTAAAGTCCTTCGGACTCGCCTCAAAGATGTGAAAGCTTGCATCGCAATTAGTGACGCCGGGTGGTGTGATGAAGAGCAAATGGTGATAATGGAGCCGGAAGTTTATGAAACCTTTGCAGCGGTATGTCCTTTGTAGGAATATGATGCCCTCAAGGCCATTTATTCCTGTGTGAATAGCACAAACATCTTGTTCGAAATAACAGTAAGCTGTTTGGTAATAATTTAGCTAAGTTATATTGAAATGTAGTTAACATTAGATACCAACTTAGGTAAAGTCCTGAGACTTTATGCAAGGTCAAACGGGTATCGAGATGAGTATCTCGATCATGGAGAAACGTTTGACCGTCTGTAGCATAAGTCTGAAATGGTTCGTGGTCGTAGATGTTTCGAGACAAGGATATCGAAACATCGGATAGACCATTGTGTCTTAGTCTTCACCGTTTAGCGGTGGCGATGATCTCATGATCGTTTTGACTTGGCGAAGTCGAAGACGAGACACAGGTGCTCATTAGAATGAGTTCACTGAACGATCCACTAAGAGTTATCATATGGTTATATTGACCAATCTGTCAGTGATAACTCTGAGTGATGATAGGATAGTTGGTCTTTTGACTTGAGGTCATTTTGACGGACCTGTGCGTGAACGGTGCCACTTAGATCAACTGACCTAGCTTCGAGGCAAGGCCTGTCGAAAGGTCTTTTGATTGGGTGTCACTTGAAACGTACGAGGCGAGTAATGACCAAGAGAGGATTCGTCTCTCCCGGTCAATGGGGGTTAGTGTCGTAGAGTTAGTTCGGTCTTTAGTAAAAACTCTGCGCAGAGTATGTTGGAAGAAGTCCAACATTAGTTGACTAAAGATCGATAGAAACTAACCGGAGTCAAGTTATTGGGGTTGACAGTTTGACCGTACCCCAGACTTGATCTACAGGACACAGTTAAGACGAAAAGACTATAACTACGGAATTCATCACGGAAACAGTCAGGTGGTCCCGACAATACTCATGTCAATGAGTCAACCACATAATGATGATTCCTGAAGCAGGGACGGCAACCACTGCTCGTGGTCACTGCCGTATAGGGCTTCGAGCCCAACCTGTTGTAAGGGTCAGGCTGTAGGGTCTCACACAGAGTGCAACGCTTCGTCTAGTAATAGGTAGAAATAAGTTAGGGAGAATATTTGCATTTGATGCAAAAGAAGAGATAATTGCATTTGATGCAATGTGATAATTTAAGCTTAGATAGGGACTATTTTGCATTTGATGCAAAAGCGATTAAATGTGTATTAAATTGTTTAATACAATATTTAATAAAATAAACGCAAGGAAAAGTTCACGGGTAAGACGGGAATGTCGCGGTCTAGACCCAGGTTCGAACGGCGTCCAAATCGGACGCCGGATGATCAAGAAAAAGCCAAAACAGCCCAAAATATCAGACCAGGCAAGACCCAGGCAGAACAGGCTGCCTGGGCTAGCCCAGGCGCTGCCTGGGCTAAGCCCAGGCTCGGCCTGGGCTAAGCCCAGGCGCGCCTGGGCTCTGCCCAGGCGCGGGCCTGGGCAAGCCCAGGCCCGCCTGGGCTCTGCCCAGCGCCTGGGCAGAGCCCAGGCGCGGGCCTGGGCTCGCCCAGGCCGCCTGGGCGAGCCCAGGCGCGGACCTGGGCGAGCCCAGGCGGCTGGGCGAGCCCAGGCGCGACCTTGGGTCTGCCCAGGCGCGACTCGGGCATTTTTGGCATGCGTGGGGCCCACCCATGGGCCCCACCTCTAGGGTTTTGAACCCTAAGTATGTTGAATCAAATGACGGCTGATTTTAGTCGAAAATCTAGCCTAGGGCTGATCTTTGGACACTCAATTGGAGGGTCAAACGAACTCCGATTGACGAACGGTTTTTTCCTATGCGTTCACCGTTGAACGCTTGTCGTATTGATAGGTTGTATCAATCCTGAAGCTCAACGGTGAGTGAGTTAAAATTCACGGAAGTTTGCACTTTGTGAAGTGCAAACTAACTTGATTTTAAATTAACTCTATTTTTAGTCCCATATCGGATTTTGAGAAAAGGGGAGAGTCCGCCGCCTATATAAATAGGGGTCTCCCCCCTTCCTCAAAACTCGTCCCAAGCTCTAGATCTGAGCGGCTCTCGTAAATGTTGGAGCACGCTCGGATCTAAGCTTAAATTAATATTTCTCTATCTCCCTAAATTTCTACCTTACTCCTGCGGGCTCTAGCAAAGCCACAAAGGAGTTCGGATTCTGGATCCGAAATCTTGGCGGAGGTTTCACTCGCGTGAAACTTTCTTCGGCGGTTGGTTGGCTCGGCGGCACGGGGATTGATCGCCTCGGGATGCGGAGCGGTTCGAGGAGCGGTTCGGGGAGCGGTTCAAGGAGCGGCTCGGCGTGGGACGGGAGCAGCTCGGAAGACGGCGCGGAACATCTCGCCTGCTCCAGGGCTGAGATTCCGGGTATGTGGTTAAAGTAGTTTATTAGCATTAGTTTAGTTTAATCGCAGTAGGCTAGATCCTTCTTGGGATGGTCAGACCCATCCCAAGTCGGCATAGATCTTGGCATAGGGTCTTGGACCTTAGGGCTAAGTTAGAAATTGTTTTTAACTGCATGTTAATCAGTTAACATAGTTTTCTTCCGCTGCTATTATTTTCTGTCTATGTTCCGTCCGACTTAGGACGGGACTAGAATTTTTGTGCCCTAAGGGACCGCCCAATCCCCTACAGTGGTATCAGAGCGAGGTTTGCGTAGTCGATCTAGCCTGCGATTAATTTTAAACTTAAGAATGCTTTTAAAATGCTTTTTAAAATGTTTTTAAAGTTATGAGATAAATTTTAAAAATGTTTTATATGTTAAAATTTATTTGATAAATTTTTTAAGCATGAAAATTTTTTAAAATGATGTTTTAATTTATGAGATATTTTAAAACTGTTTTTTAAAAATTAAAAATTTTTATGCGATAAATTTTTTTAACGTAGCATGCAAATTAGTGATTTTAAAATTAAGTTTTTTTTTTGAGATAAAATAAAATAATTTTAAAATCATATTTTAAATTTAAATGTTAAATTTATGTATGCATGCTAAAAATTGTTTATGCGATAAACTTAGTATATTTAAATGTTAAATAGCTGTGCACTATCTTTATGCGATAAATTAGTGTAGTTTTTTTTAATGGCATGTTATATCTTGTCCCTTATTTGATAACACAAGACAACCTTTTAGGTTAGCCATTAAAAATGATTAAAATTTATTACTTAAATTTTAATGACATGCTATGTTTTAATAAATCATTAACAACAATATTAAGACCTAATTCCTGATTAGGGTAGTCCTTTAAATGATTTTTAAATTCTAATTGTTATAATTAATTTTCATTAAAGGACTTCGATTCTAGCGTTGTTAATAAAATTTATTAAAATCCTAATAACGATTAGGGTAGCACGTGAACCTTATAGTTGATAAGGACCTTAATAAAAGTTATTAAACAAATCCTAAAAATTTTGAATTTAAGGATTCAACTAGTTGATAGGATTAATTAGTTGTTAATAAAAGCTGTTTAGTCTATGGCATACATACAAAAATGACAAGCTTCATTCAATGGACCATGATCCAGTCAATGTGCTTGGCTAAGAGTTCTGGGTCAACCCTTGCTAGTCCAAGGGGTAGTGATCCTGGCTTAGTCAATTCCCTGGCTGAGTTCCGCTGGACCGCAATGTCGCGAATCATGATTGTATGACACCCTGGACTATATCTAAGTCAAATACGTTAATGGTCTTTTTCAAGATTAGCCGTAGCCCTCCTTGTTTTAGGGGTTAGCAACTATAGGGCCCGTGTTATAGTTGTTGAGATACACTCAAGCTGTGACATGGCACCCTGTAGAAACCAACTCCTTAAATACATAAGATGAAATCTTGACTAACCCTAACCGTCGTCTCGTACCCCGAGCGCCGGCGTAAGTTAAGTCAACGATGTAGTCTGACTTGATGTAAGTCTAAGACCTGACCCAAACCGACGTGTCGTGCATACACCGAGCTGAGGGGCAAGTCAGGCTAGACATGAAAACAAGGGTCCGACTAGACTAGACATTGTGATTTGGATGAGCACACTCATGATCACGAATGGCTAGGGGCAAAAACCAATTAAGAGAGTCATATCTGATATGATCGATGAAGAGTCATCTTCCGATCGCAGAGTCAATCAACTTGTTGAGCTACACTCAAGGTTGTTTAGACTCAAGGTGATCGGAACTCTTACCCATTAATTTTAATTCGATTAAATCGTTCGTTATTAAGCTTTAAAACGTTCGTAAAATTAGTGGGAGGATATAGATAGATAAAAGCCAATCTACCTATATTTAATATTGAACATATGCTAAAACTAGGGCAAGACTATGTTTACCGAAAGAATCAATTGATAATATTGGAATTAGTTAACTGGTCAATAAGTTGATTAATTGAATATCAAGTTAAATTCTAATTGATGTAATTAAACTATATTCTCATTGACATTAAATATGATTTCATTAAGTTCTGGGTTCAACAAATAAATTAAAGCTACATGTCACTCGCCTCTATATGAGGCAGCTTGAACATATAGGACATTCAAAGTATGTTTCTCCCTACAACTTTTCGAGCTACCCTCAAGGTTGTATGGACGAACACTTTTAATCCGCAAAGTTCGAGAATTCGATCAAACTGTTTTGAGTCGAATACGAGTGCATGAGCGATGCAAGACTATGTATCCCAACCGGATCTTGAGACAAGCAACTTCTTGAGCTACACTCAAGATTGCAAAGCTCAAGCGTTTGGATACATAAGTTGCTTGCATAGCTATTTATTTATGTTGATATCTAAATGTGATTTAGAAAAGGAAGAAGGCACTTCGGAAAGTCAATTGAGAAAGTTAGTTTAATTTATCATTAGTAGAGGCATAAGTAGGAGGAAATGAAAACGTGACATATTTTAAATGTCACATTTCAGAATAAATTGTTATACAAAAGACGTTTAACACATTTTGATGAATGTCGTCACATTGCTTCTGAAGTAATGTTTTGTGTTAAGTAATTTGTAAATAACTATTTATATATTAAATGTTAATACACAAGATAGTAGCAAACTTATATGGTAAAATTAGACTAGGTCGTATCAAGAGATTAAGCTTCACAAGTCACATAAAGAGGGGTCTGACCTCTCGTATTATGAAGTCTACGGACACTTGTGAGTCTTAGCCTCTTAGATACAATGGCCGAAACCCATCTGTAAGACAGTGGGAGAATGAGTTGTCGAACTCAGTCTCGTACATACTGATGTACCCGAGTCTATTTTTAACAAAATAAGTTATTCGTATATTTTACTAAGACACGTGTTCTTGATGAAACGCAAGTCTGATAAAATAAAGAACGAAATGACGAAAGTATTTAAACTGATTCGATTAGATCGAATGGTCAAATACTTAGCTACATAAAATCTTGTGTAATTAAAAAGAAAATGTGATTTTCTCTCAGGTCAAGTCTGTTAACACATCAGAGTGTTAAAAGGTATGAATCACACTTAGTTAGACTTGGTGTGATCCATAAATAAGTGACTCTGAGTTAACTCCTCCCTCTGGGTTAAGTCACAGATAGTAATGCCTAGGTTTTAATAATGTTCTATGAGGACATTATCAATAATATATTCAATAAATCAATCGTAAGGAAGTTGTAAAAATACTCGAATCTCGTGAGACGAATTGTCGAGTTAGACATCATAACTGATGATGACTTAGTCAACTTCTAGGATGAAATTCGGAGTAGTAACTCCGATTTAAAACTTGATGAAGGTCCGTGTGCGTAAATAAATTTGAGAATTTAGTTTACGTGCCCAAGGAAAATGTTTCCTCACTTTCTGCAAGTAAATCTTTAAAGTTGAAAGATGGGTGCAGAAAAGAAAATAGTGAAGTACAATAATATTGGACGGGAACGGTTTTCATCCTAATTTCTTTAAAATGGATTATGATGAAACCGGTTTCGCCAACAGATGTGTACAGATCTACTCGGACCAAAGCCGATGTAAAACGCTTAAATTGACCACGAAAATTGGAGCGTTCACTTATAAGTTCGTTTTTCTAAATATGATTTAGACGAACCAACTTATATGAATTAGCCAGATAGTTTTCAAGGTCAGTGGGAGCGTGTAAATTACATGCGAGACATCAAAGAGATGGAACATATATTTTGATTAAGTAATCAAAGAGTTTGATACTTTATCAGAAATGGATATGAACCATTTGAAATGACCAATAACTAATTTGAAATTATTATCGTAAGATACGATGAACTGGATAAGATCCAGGGAAATAAAGTATTATAGATTCCGACAGACCAAATGAATTATTTGAATGAGATTCAAAAGGTTGGTCTAACATAAACATAGAAACCCCTTAAGTCTATAGTGTAGACGGTTTTAGCAGATCCACTCACGAAGGCTCTACCACATGAAGTCGGGAAAACTTATGTGTAAAAACGGTATTAGATATCGAGATAAATGGGCCTGAGTGCAAGTGGGAGATGTAAGAATATGATGCCCTCAAGGCCATTTATTCCTGTGTGAATAGCACAAACATCTTGTTCGAAATAACAGTAAGCTGTTTGGTAATAATTTAGCTAAGTTATATTGAAATGTAGTTAACATTAGATACCAACTTAGGTAAAGTCCTGAGACTTTATGCAAGGTCAAACGGGTATCGAGATGAGTATCTCGATCATGGAGAAACGTTTGACCGTCTGTAGCATAAGTCTGAAATGGTTCGTGGTCGTAGATGTTTCGAGACAAGGATATCGAAACATCGGATAGACCATTGTGTCTTAGTCTTCACCGTTTAGCGGTGGCGATGATCTCATGATCGTTTTGACTTGGCGAAGTCGAAGACGAGACACAGGTGCTCATTAGAATGAGTTCACTGAACGATCCACTAAGAGTTATCATATGGTTATATTGACCAATCTGTCAGTGATAACTCTGAGTGATGATAGGATAGTTGGTCTTTTGACTTGAGGTCATTTTGACGGACCTGTGCGTGAACGGTGCCACTTAGATCAACTGACCTAGCTTCGAGGCAAGACCTGTCGAAAGGTCTTTTGATTGGGTGTCACTTGAAACGTACAAGGCGAGTAATGACCAAGAGAGGATTCGTCTCTCCCGGTCAATGGGGGTTAGTGTCGTAGAGTTAGTTCGGTCTTTAGTAAAAACTCTGCGCAGAGTATGTTGGAAGAAGTCCAACATTAGTTGACTAAAGATCGATAGAAACTAACCGGAGTCAAGTTATTGGGGTTGACAGTTTGACCGTACCCCAGACTTGATCTACACGACACAGTTAAGACGAAAAGACTATAACTACGGAATTCATCACGGAAACAGTCAGGTGGTCCCGACAATACTCATGTCAATGAGTCAACCACATAATGATGATTCCTGAAGCAGGGACGGCAACCACTGCTCGTGGTCACTGCCGTATAGGGCTTCGAGCCCAACCTGTTGTAAGGGTCAGGCTGTAGGGTCTCACACAGAGTGCAACGCTTCGTCTAGTAATAGGTAGAAATAAGTTAGGGAGAATATTTGCATTTGATGCAAAAGAAGAGATAATTGCATTTGATGCAATGTGATAATTTAAGCTTAGATAGTGACTATTTTGCATTTGATGCAAAAGCGATTAAATGTGTATTAAATTGTTTAATACAATATTTAATAAAATAAACGCAAGGAAAAGTTCACGGGTAAGACGGAAATGTCCCGGTCTAGACCCAGGTTCGAACGGCGTCCAAATCGGACGCCGGATGATCAAGAAAAAGCCAAAACAGCCCAAAATATCAGACCAGGCCAGACCCAGGCAGAACAGGCTGCCTGGGCTAAGCCCAGGCTCGGCCTGGGCTAAGCCCAGGCCCGCCTGGACTCTGCCCAGGCGCGGGCCTGGGCAAGCCCAGGCCCGCCTGGGCTCTGCCCAGCGCCTGGGCAGAGCCCAGGCGCGGGCCTGGGCTCGCCCAGGCCGCCTGGGCGAGCCCAGGCGCGGGCCTGGGCTCGCCCAGGCGGCCTGGGCGAGCCCAGGCGCGACCTGGGGTCTGCCCAGGCGCGACTCGGGCATTTTTGGCATGCGTGGGGCCCACCCATGGGCCCCACCTCTAGGGTTTTGAACCCTAAGTATGTTGAATCAAATGACGGCTGATTTTAGTCGAAAATCTAGCCTAGGGCTGATCTTTGGACACTCAATTGGAGGGTCAAACGAACTCCGATTGACGAACGGTTTTTTCCTATGCGTTCACCGTTGAACGCTTGTCGTATTGATAGGTTGTATCAATCCTGAAGCTCAACGGTGAGTGAGTTAAAATTCACGGAAGTTTGCACTTTGTGAAGTGCAAACTAACTTGATTTTAAATTAACTCTATTTTTAGTCCCACATCGGATTTTGAGAAAAGGGGAGAGTCCGCCGCCTATATAAATAGGGGTCTCCCCCCTTCCTCAAAACTCGTCCCAAGCTCTAGATCTGAGCGGCTCTCGTAAATGTTGGAGCACGCTCGGATCTAAGCTTAAATTAATATTTCTCTATCTCCCTAAATTTCTACCTTACTCCTGCGGGCTCTAGCAAAGCCACAAAGGAGTTCGGATTCTGGATCCGAAATCTTGGCGGAGGTTTCACTCGCGTGAAACTTTCTTCGGCGGTTGGTTGGCTCGGCGGCACGGGGATTGATCGCCTCGGGATGCGGAGCGGTTCGAGGAGCGGTTCGGGGAGCGGTTCAAGGAGCGGCTCGGCGTGGGACGGGAGCAGCTCGGAAGACGGCGCGGAACATCTCGCCTGCTCCAGGGCTGAGATTCCGGGTATGTGGTTAAAGTAGTTTATTAGCATTAGTTTAGTTTAATCGCAGTAGGCTAGATCCTTCTTGGGATGGTCAGACCCATCCCAAGTCGGCATAGATCTTGGCATAGGGTCTTGGACCTTAGGGCTAAGTTAGAAATTGTTTTTAACTGCATGTTAATCAGTTAACATAGTTTTCTTCCGCTGCTATTATTTTCTGTCTATGTTCCGTCCGACTTAGGACGGGACTAGAATTTTTTGTGCCCTAAGGGACCGCCCAATCCCCTACATCCTTAACAGTTTTATAGTTGCCGTCATCCTCTACTTGAAATTTTAAATGCAAGACGTATAATCATATGTCGTTTTCGTGTAGGCAAACCCAAGATGCAAAGACTATGTCAATAAGCCCCTCCCGTGGTTTGCTAATCTCCAATCGATCGTCGGAGACGACGAGGCGATGGGGAATTATAGGAGGGTTGTGTACGAACCATTTGGAGCCCACACCTCGGATGGCGAAGGCGAGCATCATGCGAATGAGCCTTCGGAAGATGCATCAATAGATAACGAGGTATCTCCTACAATCCCCCCGGCTACACCTACGTGTCATACTCCCCATGCTAGCCCCCCATCAGTGGGGAAAAAGAAATCCCGCAAACAACGTATATCGGACGTGCCATCCATAATGATGAAGATGGTAAATTCTGTTGACAATGTTGTCGATGCGATAGGTCGTTCTCTAGGACATTGGCACAAGGAATTGGGCGAATCAGTTTTTTCCCATCAAGAGTATCCGCTCGATATGTTGTCTAAGGTGTATGAACATTTGGCCGATCGCGAGCATGCCGGACGGAAGTTTCTAGGGATGCCTAGGATAGCTAGAGATATGAAGATAAAGATGATCATTGAGGAGCTTACGACGGCACGCGGTGAAGGTAATGATGATGATGATGCTACCGATTCCATTGGGTAGTAAGTGAGTAGTGGTGCCGGAAGAAAAGGTTGGGGTTTTTTGTAATATGTCTTGATACACTCTAATTATGTATGTTTTGGATGTGTGATGAATGGGCGGTATGTGCGAGGGGCAGATTCATGTTGGTGTCTGTCATATTATGATGATGGAAGGAGGGGGCATGAACAATTTAGTAAAATGTATTATAATGTGTGGGTTAGGGTAGTAAGGACAATTTCAGTTTGAAGGGGTTATGGGCAGTTTGAAGAGCATGTGATAATGAGTATGTAGTATTTTGGGTTGGATTACATGCTCACTGAAGGGGTTATGGGGTTATGGTAAGTATGAAGGGCAGCTTGAAGGGGTTCTGGGGTTAGTAACATGTATTTTATTTGGCTGGACACTTTCCTACTTTCTCAATGATGGATGCAATGCTTATGGCTTCTGTTTTGTTGCTGATCACATTATCCCACTTGCACACTGCAGACTGAAATGCTTATGAAATTTTTTTTAGGCTTCAATGTGTTGATGATCACAGTATCATAGCTGACAACTTGAAAATGTTTTTTTTGCTTCGCTGAGATGATGTTCACATTATCCTATAGCTGACACTGAAATCTGAATTGCTTAGTTGAAGCATGTTGGGTGTATGATGTTGTGTGCATTGATGTTGTGTGCAGCTTCATTGTGTTGTTAATCACATTTTCCCACTTGCACATTGATGTTGTGTGCAGCTTCATTGTGTTGTTGATCACATTTTCCTAGCTGCACAGTGAAGTCTGAAATGCTTAGGGGAAGTATGAATTGCACACATATTGAAAAAAAAAATTTTCCTTCATTGTGATGGATATCACATTATCCTCCTTGCACACTGATGGCTGAAATGCTTAGGGCCAGTTTGAAGTGCAGTCACATTGAAAATGTTTGTTTTTTTGCTACATTGTGTTTTGATCACATTATCATCCATGCACACTGAAGTTTTCCATGCTTGTGGGCAGTTTGAATAACAATCACATTGAAAATGTATTTTTTTTTCCTGCACTGTGTTGGTCATCCCAGTATCCTAGCTACACACTTTATGTATGAAATGCTTGTGGGCAGATTGAATTGCAAACATATTGAAACTGTATTTTTTTTGCTACATTGTGCTGGATATCACAGTCTCCTACTTGCACACAAATGGCTGAAATGCTAAGGGGAAGTTTGAAGTGCAATCTCATTGAAAATGTATGTTTTTGCTACATTGTGTTTTGATCAGATTAGCATACATGCACACTGAAGTTTTGCCATGCTTGTGGGCAGTTTGAATAACAATCACATTGAAAATGTATTTTTTTTGCATGCACTGTGTTGGTCATCCCAGTATCCTAGCTACACACTTTATGTATGAAATGCTTGTGGGCAGATTGAATTGCAAACATATTGAAACTGTATTTTTTTTGCTACATTGTGCTGGATATCACAGTCTCCTACTTGCACACAGATGGCTGAAATGCTAAGGGGAAGTTTGAAGTGCAATCTCATTGAAAATGTATGTTTTTTGCTACATTGTGTTTTGATCAGATTAGCATACATGCACACTGAAGTTTTGCCATGCTTGTGGGCAGTTTGAATAACAATCACATTGAAAATGTTTTTTTTTGCCTGCACTGTGTTGGTCATCCCAGTATCCTAGCTACACACTTTATCTATGAAATGCTTGTGGGCAGATTGAAGTGAAAATATTTGAAACTGTATTTTTTTCCTACATTGTGATGGATATCACAGTCTCCTACTTGCACACTGATGGCTGAAATGCTAAGGGGAAGTTTGAAGTGCAATCTCATTGAAAATGTATGTTTTTTGCTACATTGTGTTTTGATCAGATTAGCATACATGCACACTGAAGTTTTGCCATGCTTGTTGGCAGTTTGAATAACAATCACATTGAAAATGTATTTTTTTTGCCTGCACTGTGTTGGTCATCCCAGTATCCTAGCTACACACTTTATGTATGAAATGCTTGTGGGCAGCTTGAAGTGCAATTATATTTGACAATGTATTTTTTTTGCTTCATTGTGATGGATATCACATTATCCTACTTGCACACAGATGGCCGAAATGCTTAGAGACAGTTTGAAGTGCAGTCACATTGAAAATGTATGGTTTTTTGCTACATTGTGTTTTGATCACATTATCATACATGCACACTGAAGTTTTTCCATGCTTGTGGGCAGTTTGAATAACAATCACATTGAAAATGTATTTTTTTTTGCCTGCACTGTGTTGGTCATCCCAGTATCCTAGCTACACACTTTATGTATGAAATGCTTGTGGGCAGTTTGAAGTGAAAATATATGAAACTGTATTTTTTTTTTGCTACATTGTGATGGATATCCCATTATCCTACTTGCACAATGATGGGTGAAATGTTTAGGGCCAGTTTGAAGTGCAGTCACATTGAAAATGTATGGTTTTTTGCTACATTGTGTTTTGATCACATTATCATCCATGCACACTTAAGTTTTCCATGCTTGTGGGCAGTTTGAATAACATGCACCCTGAAATGCTTAGGGGAAGTATGAATTGCACACATATTGACAATGTATTTTCTTTGCTTCATTGTGATGGAAATCACATTATCCTACTTGCACACAGATGGCTGTAATGCTTAAGGCCAGTTTGAAGTGCAGTCACATTGAAAATGTATGGTTTGTTGCTTCATTGTGTTTTTGAACACATTATCAAACATGCACACTGTAGTCTGAATTGGTGGTGGGCAGTTTGAAATGCAATCAAAGTGAAAATGTTTTTTGGGCTGCATTGGTTTATTGATCACAGTATCCTAGCTGCACACTGTTGGCTGAAATGCGTAGGTCCAGTTTGAAGTGAAAACAACATGGAATTTTTTTTTGCTTCAATTTGTTGTTGATCACATTATCCTAGCTGCCACTGAAGTAATATAATGCTTAGGGGAAGTTTGAATTGCAAACATATTGAAACTGTATCTTTTTTGCTACATTGTGCTGGATATCACAGTCTCCTACTTGCACACTGATGGCTGAAATGCTAAGGGGAAGTTTGAAGTGAAATCTCATTGAAACTGTATGTTTTTTGCTACATTGTGTTTTGATCAGATTATCATACATGCACACTGAAGTTTTGCCATGCTTGTTGGCAGTTTGAATAACAATCACATTGAAAATGTATTTTTTTTTGCATGCACTGTGTTGGTCATCCCAGTATCCTAGCTACACACTTTATGTATGAAATGCTTGTGGGCTGATTGAATTGCACTTATATATGACAATGTATTTATTTTGCTTCTTTGTGATGGATATCACATTATCCTACTTGCACACAGATGGCTGAAATGCTTAGGGACAGTTTGAAGTGCAGTCACATTGAAAATGTATTTGTTTTGCTTCATTATTTTTGTGATCCCAGTATCCTTGCTGCACACTTATGTCTGAAATGCTTATGGGCATTTTGAATTGCAATCATGTTTTTGGAATTTACTGTCTCTTTTATTATTTTTGCTATTTCTTTTACAATGCTGATTTGTGCATGCTGTCGGCACCAATGACACCGTCATCCTATATAATCGATCTTTGGTATGCCCTCCTCACATACTTCTCTTTACATTTCTCTGTATCCCAACTACTTACATTATACGTATTAATTGTTTGTATCTCTTTGCTTTCCTAGATTAAGATGAGTGCAGGCTCAAGCGCATCATTTCGCTCCCGCCATCAGGCTTCACATGATGCTGATGAATTTATGGACATTTCCAAGGTGTGCCACTGTGGCCTGAGTTCGCCATTGATGACATCTAGGACCCCTACCAACCCCGGCAGGCGATTTTGGGGTTGTCCTGCTCGCGGCAAAAAATGTGATTTCTTCGTCTGGAAAGACCCACAGCCGGTCAATGCTGCGACAGCTAGAGGTGCCGGGGCACGAGGAGATATTTCTGCAGTTCCTTTGTCTGATAGGTACTTGTTAGAGATAGATGGGAGGTTGGATCAGGTAGTAGGAGTACTTGGGAGAATAACGTTTTTATTGTGTTTTCTGGTAGTTCTAATGGTTTTAGGGTTAGTGTTGATGTATTTAAAGCTCGACTGATTGGCATGTATGATACGCTATGCGCAGTATGTAACTCAACATTGTCTGTTACGCTTTTTGTGTATTGCGGTCGACAACAGTATTGTCAGTATATGCTTTGTGTTTTTATTGGTTTATGTATTCATTTTTTAAGCAGATACAGTGTGTTTTTATTGAGGCTGTCACTGTTTTGCTAAATAAGAATGTAATTTTCAGAAATCATTGTGGTTGTGCTCACTCTCCTCTTGCTGCACACTAATTTCGTATCTGAATCTGTTCAATTTGGGTTGCATCCCGGATGAATCATTATTTTTTTGCTTCATGGGAGGGGGGTGAACTTAACCTATACTCACCCCCTCCCTACCATACTCTACTTTCCCACTTTCCCTCATCAACTTTCCCAACCCAAAAGAACACAAGAAAGTTGGTTGGGACCCACCATCCACTACCATATCCACTTTCCCAACTAACTTTCCTATCAAAAGAACACAAAACCATCTTTTTCTCTCTCCAAGATTCCTCCATCCCTCAACTTTCCCAATTCCCCCTTCCACCCAAAAGAACAGGCCCTAAGTATTGGATTAAGTATTGGATGGCCACCATTTCAACTGGGCCGGGTACGGTTTCGTTCACGATCCGGATGAAATGAGGATCCTAAAAAGTTCACCTACGAGAAGATACAGAATTTTATTGGATGATAGAATAGAATTGAGATTAAAGGTGACGACAAGAAGACAAGGGGATGCCCACAAGAAGGGCTGATGGTGTGCTCTTAATCATGTTAATTTAATTATACCTAGGCTTATCAGCATACATTAAGATTTGCTAATTGGGCTCCTCAACAGTTAATATTTTCTCAATGAGGCTGATGATAGCTATTCCAGTATTCTTCCACTACGAGTACAGGGCAGGGGAAATTATTAGGGTTTTTTTAATACATCGGAAATCATTAATAGCGTTTTTTTTAATCTACGGTTTTTCAATATAAAAAATCATTCTTTTGTCACGCATGCACGTGTGACAATTTGGTTTATAAAACAGGGATTTATATAGAGCATGTGACACCTGATCTAATAGATCGGGTGCAAGACACAAAAAGGTGGGCTCCAACGAGTACAAGCCCATGTGAAACTTGTATTTTCCACCTTTTTTGTGTTTTGGTATCTGATCTATTAGATCAGGTGCCACCTTTTCTATATTAAATCCCATAAAATATTGCAATATTCACGATGGTGCTCTTATTATTAATGCTGGTAACTCATCAGGTTTACTTGGTCAACTATAATGTCATGGCAATGGACATTACAAAAGAAAATGATATTTTTTTAATGAATATCTACATTCATTTTTTACATTAAAAGAAGAAGTAAAGATTTAATAATTTTGTTATGAATAGGACCCATTGGGCCTATTGGGTATCCACCCACATGAGTACCCATTATGAATACTATATAAAGGAGGCTAGGGGTTTCATAGCCTCAACCCTTCTCCAAATCTGTTTCTCGTTCACAACACGTTATCAGCACGATCACGCTCGTTGGAGGAGACGGCGGCTCGCGGGGAAGGAGATCCATCAATCGCTCAGATTCAAGAAGATCGTAATCTTCTCAGCGGGGAGCGAAAAGGGCATCCTTCACCAACCGTCGACTAGATTCCCTTGTCGAATCTAGAGGTAAAAATCAAAACTTTTTAGATCTAAACTTGCTTTTCACGTTAGATCTACATGTTTTAGGATCAAAAAGTTTAAAAACACGGTAAAAATCACATTTTTTAGATCCGCATGCCTAAAAACAATAAAAATCTGTTTTTAGCGATCTAAATCCTTGAAAAATCCGGTTTTTAC
The DNA here is from genome assembly GCA_030789695.1 of Scilla litardierei. Lineage (NCBI taxonomy): Eukaryota > Viridiplantae > Streptophyta > Magnoliopsida > Asparagales > Asparagaceae > Scilla > Scilla litardierei. Next base: position 750,109,581 of record CM061142.1, on the reverse strand, counting down.
CCCCTTGAAAAATCCGCGTTCTGCGCGGCCAGCCGTCGCGGCGACACGCGCACGGGCCCCCCTAGGGTTTTCCGAAACCCTAACCCTAAACGGGCCAATTTTTCAGGGGATGCCCAATTAACCCTAATGGGTTGTTTTCATGGCCCAAAAGGCCAGAAAATTAGCCCAGTTACATAAATAATTTTTCTTCTTATATTTTTGGCCCTAAAAACCCAAAATAATTAAAAGAAAATTTAAAGGATTTTAAAGCGGTAAACAAAACATTAAAACATGGATCAAAGGTAAAAGTTTTTTCAAAATAAATTTTTAGCACGTCACACACAATTTAGATTATTTAATTTAATCTTTACATGCCTGTGATATGATTATCTGCGTGATTGTATGTTTTCAATATATTATCTGCGTGGATGTGCAAATTAGGCTATGTTTTTAGGGGTCAGCCAGGTTCCGACGCCTTTAATTTCCCGCAATTTTTTCCTCCTTTTTTGAGAGAAATTTGTAAGTGAGGATATAAATGTAAAAAGAAGACCGGCGGACACCAAAAAGGAGCTGAAGGCGTATGCACAAAGATGAAAGGGGCTTCTCTCTGAAGTTCCCGAGTTGTACTTATTCTTTCATGCAACTTTTTTATGTAATTTTCAGACTGTCTTTCTCTTTTCGGTGTTGGCTGGCTGATCCCCATAGTCCTAAGTTATTCTTTCATTGCTTATACATTAAATGCGTGGATGTTAACTATTTTCATGCTATGTTAATGTTATAATGAAACTGTTAAAAAGCATGCTAAAATCACTTTGATATAGTTCAACGCCTATTGCTAGACTATATACCTGCGATAAGATTATTTAAATGCCTGCAGCATATAAATAGCATGTGTACATCATACTTGTTTCAATTCAATTGAACATAATCTTTAGTTTACAAGCTTTACATTATATGTATGATGGGCTCATGATATGACGATATTTATGACAATAAGACAATCATGATTTCAAAAAGTTTAATATCATATCCACTTTGACAAAATGAACCTGAAGTTCAAAATCAAATCAAAAGTCAACACCCTCTCTCCCTAATAAAATAAATATCAACAAATATGATGGTTTATGCGAAAATTATAATTGCTATCTTTATAAAAGATGCACACTTTGCGGTAAACAGATATATAAGATCTATGATCTATATAATCCAATATGGACACCAGAAGTTTTCCATAATACCGCTAAACTCTTTAAAAGAGTACTCTCCTTTATTTTTACAAGGAAAGATTTTTTTCTAGCCTTGAATATAAGCATACGCCTGAAGTCGTGGATTAATAAATAAGTGAGAAATATATTACGCACCCACGTATTTGTTCCCCTCTGAGCATGATAAACTATCCACATAAAATTTGAACGACTCAAGAAAATGGCCTGAAGCTATACTCGAGCATTCAAATAGACTTTTAAAAAGTCTCTAATTAATTAGAAAAGTGGAAGTATAAATAATTTGCCCAAACCCCTGCTTATGTCTCCTTAGCAAGACTACTTTTCATTGTCCTTTATAAATAAAGAATATTGAAATCAGGGGAAGTTCAGGATCAAACATGACCTGAAATAAAAATAAGGAAAACTCAAAAACAGGGGAAGTCTTGGATTAAATGGGAAAGGGAAAGATACGATATACCTCGACATGGAGTAGGCAATGGCAAGCCAAAATCAGATCGGAAGTTCTGATAAGAGCCATAATGTTTTTACAAACATGAATGTGCATTAACTTATGCCATATAAAAATACATACATATCTAGTCAAAACGACGAAAGTCCAATTGACCTTATGTATATTTAGCTACTCCCCGAGGACAAATAAACTTTGAAATCAAATATAATCTGTTGTCATAACATAAGTCTTAAATGAGCATAATTATTGTTGTATGTTTTCAAGAGCACACATCACACTATGTCACTTGTTGACTTAACAAAATCATCAGTATTATTCTCTTGTAGTTTTAATACATTTTATTTTAATGCGAATGATTTGCTATCTTGAATACCCCTAAAAATAAAATAAGGACGCCATATACTCTCTGAAACTTATACAGTTTCAAAAGGATATTCGTCAAAACGAAATCCATAATGACTCAAGAAATAAATGAAGCCTGAAGCTTTGTCCCAAAATGATCCGCATAATAGTCAAAGTGAAGATGTAATCCTTCACAGTTTGAACACAGTTCAACTATTACCGGACAAAATTAACTTGAGCATTTTAATGGACTTTTCAAAAGTCCCACATAAATTCAAAAAGATGAATTATTTTGGAACACCAGAAGTGTCCAGAATCGACCAACTTTGGATCGATATCACCCTGGATTAATGATGCAAGACATCATCAACCAGACGAACCCGAAGACTCTTCAAAAAGGGTGAAACTTTCATTGTCCTATTCAAAAAGGAAAAATGATAATGAGATCATCTCCATTCACATGGACATTGACTCTCCCCACTTCCTCAAAGGAATTTAAGATGATATACTATCATCATTAAAGATAATGAAGACCTTTAGGTTTCCTGAGAGTATTTAAGGGATATAAATAGGCTTCGTCCACTCCCTTAATAGGACTGATGATGTACTCTTGGTGTACTCATCAATATATCCTCTAAATAAATGGTCATTATCCAACCACATTCTTTTATAAAATGGTTACTTAAATAGTTGAAGCAATCCTTACTTAAATAGAAACCTTTTCTCTCTCTCTCTCTGCTAATAGTTGAAGCAATCCTTACTTAATTGTAATACTCAACTATTTAAAAATAAGTTGATTGTATTCGATCATGGAAGAAGTTGGCTTGCTTTGTCCTAGCATTCAACCTACGTAACAATCTCTTGATGGCAACCATTTCTTGAAATCTAATTTATATATCACTAATATTCACAGAAAACTGACAGGGTCGCTGTATTAACTAGAATTTAATGGGTTAATTTAAATAAACCCCCTGAGTTTTGATCTCTTTTTTCATGAAACCATCTTAAACTTTTTCTGATTTACAATTATTTTTAAAATTATTTTTAATTTTTAACCTGTTTTGAAAATTTGTCTTCTTGAGGGTGCTAATTGCAATAAAACCCTTTTATTTTTATTTTGTAATGTTTTTTTCTAGGGGTGGCAAAATAGACCCGACCTGTACCCGGCCTTTTGGGTCGGGTATGGGTAGGGGCCAATCCGGGTCGGGTCGAATTCGGGTCAACCCGACCGACCCGGATAAAAATCCGGGTCGGGTACGGGTTTGACCCCTCGACCCTGTTGACCCGAATTCGACCCATATTTCACTCTTTTCACCCCAAACCCGACCTGGACCCAACCCGAATCCGACTTATTTTGCAAAATAATCACTCTTTCACACCAAACCCGACCCGGACCCGACCCGTAAGACAAATGGGGTCGGGTACGGGTCACCCGGGTTACGGCCGGGTCGGGTACGGGTATCCGAACCGTGATCCGAATTTAATTCGGGTCGGATTTGGTTTTATCCTTATTCGGATCGGGTCTGACCCGATCCGACCCCGACCCGATCTGGTAAAAAACACCCCTAATTTTCCCTTATTTTTTGGATTGAAAATTAAATGAGCAGAATAAGATAACACCGGACATTTCTTCAACCGGCGGTCCAGGAACGCGTGGCCAACAACCACGCCGGTCCGTCCCGAATCGCAAAGCAAAAAAGGCAACGGCCCACATCGCCCCTCGGGTCATCTCCTTCGTCTTCCTCTGTTTGTTTTGGTATTTGTTAAAAATTGGTATTTTTGTTGGGTATGTAAACCTCGGAGCTTGCTCAATTCATTTCATTTCCTCTCAATTTCTCAAAGCTCTATCCTCGCTTGCGTATTCACTACGCCAAAGGTTATCCCTTTACTTGGGCTTTTTCCCCATCAATTTTTTGATCGAAAAATTCGGTCTTTTCTTGAAAAAGGCCTCGCCTTTTAGCTGACAGGTGTTTTAATTTTGGTGGGTTTAGTAAAGAGATTTCTGTGCCATGGCTTGTCGGTCTGTTTTTAACTTTCCATTTATCTCCGGGTTTTGAGAGAAATTTGACATTTGGGTGTGAGAATTAGCTCGAGAGTGGTCTAAATTTGGGAGCTTTGCATTTTGACAGGATTAATATTTATGGGTTCCTTTTTGCTTTTGCGTCTTTGATTCCCCCTTTTCATTTCTCCTCCTCTTTTTCCCCCTTCGGGGCTGGTTGGATATGGGTATGATTCTGATCAGGTCTTGAGTTTATTTGTAATTCTATTTGATTAATTATTGCTGGAGATTACATCATGTGGGCTCTGATGAAACGCTCCGAGCTTGCCTGAAGATTTTTTACTTATGAAATTTTTTTCATTATTGTATGTCATTCCATAGAAAAGCTGGAATGTTGAATTTATCTTGTTTCATGGGCTTAGATGGAATTTTTCTGTACCTCTATCTGCTTTTGGGTTTTTGTTTGTTTGTTTGTTTTGGGATTTAGGATGCACTTTTAGTAACAAATTGATATTGGTGTTTTGTTCAATTACCATGCAGTTTTTGGGTTTTGTTTGTCAGCTAGAACAATTAGAGCATGTTCCAATTGAGATGCTTGCTGCTATCAATTATGCTAGAGATACGAGATATGATATTGGTCTTTTGCTTCTGATGATTATTCTTCAAGTGTTTTTTGATAGCACTTGGGTATGGTTTGGACTCAATTACCTTTTAGAAACATGGGATTCATTATTGGTTTGAATTGTATATATAATTTCATCGTATGGTATCTCAATGCTATGTAATTATAAGGTTTCAGGACGAGTGTATCAATTTTCAAGTTTGATCGCCATGGATGAAAATGGAAATTTAGGCTTTTGTGATTTCCCCCCTTAATAACATCTATCTTAATTATTCGCTGTTCAACCTGTAATAAGGCTTCACCTATAATATGTTTGTTTGATATGTCAGTTCGTAGGAGAGGAGAAAGATTGAGTAAGAATTTCTGTCTAGAAAGAGCTTGATCTTGTACAAATTTCCTAGGTTATTTGGTATGTTTTGGATTACCAGCTAAGCTTCAAGCCTGATACCTGGTTTGTTCTCAAGTTTGTCTCGTTAAAGGTTGTTTCTTTTTTATGTATTTATATCATGATTGGTATCATGAACTGATATGGATTCCCATAGTGGTAAAGTTTCATGCGTTGGTATTCAAAGTGCGTGGAGATAAAGTTTGGAAATTAATACAAGCACCTGATGACTAGTTGGTTGGATGATCTTATTTGGTAAATAGTTAGATCAAGTTATAGTTTTTTATTGTGTTAGAAGCTAGGAATCATGTATACTTCATTTATCAGCTGCAGGAGGACCATTTTGATGTTTAGACATATCTGCATTATGTTGGATGCGGGAGCTTAAATGGGATAGCGATCTTACGTGTAATTTCCCTACATTTTTGAGATTAAGATCATGCCTTCTGATTTTCACATTAAAAGGAGACTTATATGACAACTAGTCAAGTCTTTGCTTTCTCTCTCTCTTCTATGGAAAACAATAAATTTCCTACTTTTGGATATCCAGACACTTGCAAAATGTAGTCAATGTACACTTGCTGGCCTGAAGGTGGGAATTCGAATTCCAGGTACACTTGCTGGCCTGGCACTGATATGGGGTGATTATCTGATCTTCCTTTGTCGGGGTGTGTAGGGACATTTGATTTAGCTGCATCTGTGTTTGTGAATGCACACACACCCTTGTGTGTGTGATATGGGGGAATTTAGTTCGTGTGGGGAGGCTAGTGAGTGTGTGCATGGATTTGGTGTCTGTTTATATACTTGCACTTGCGACATGACAGGGCAATATAACAAATGAGATGTAAATATGAACGTTCGCCGTTTGTGAATCAAGTATTGTCGCTAACAAATGAGATGTTCTTAACTGGTCCTGTAGGACCAACACCTCATTTACTTACCATCTTTTAGCGTATTAAATTCATGCTAGTGTTAGTTGATTCTGAACGATGTTACTGTGTTTGAATAAACCATGTCTCATCTCAGAGTAACCTTAATCGACCATGATCAATGTTAACTAATGGTTGTGATGTAAGGATGGTTGACAATTTTATTTGTAATAAATATATGTTCTTAATTTGGTGTCTTAAATGATCGTGACAAATGGTAACTAATAGTTATGTTGGGTGTACATTTTTACGCCTTTGCTTGAGAAAGTGTTTTCCTTGGTCTGAGTTTTTCTGTGTGTGAAGGCAAGACTGTTCCTGTGTTCCAACTTGATGGCAGGAGTGTACTTGTCCTCAAAAGGATTCTGTTATGACTTAACTGACTAATTGTAAATAATTCAGTGACTTCATTAATTTGGAAAGCCTATGTGAACATCACTTTATAATTACACCTTTGCAATGCAACTTCGCTTACAATTATACTAGAAGCTCGGGAAATTTATTTCTCAAGTCTGATGGATAATTAAATTTGCTGTCTAATTGCATGTTTCATAGGCCATTAATCTTGAATGTCTTGTCTTAGGTAAATATTCTTTTGTACTTCTGAAGTTTTTTATCTTGTAGATAAGCCGTCCTACTTTTTTTTACTTGAACTTGAAGGGATACATGTACACAGGTACTTGCAGGAGTAAAAACAACTTCGTGTTACTTAACTATTTTTTCTTCCTCTTTAAGTAATGTAGAATTTTTACATGATTTTTTAATATATCTGTAGCGTAAATTATGTTATAGTGATTCGACTAAGAGTGGAAAAATGTTAACATGTACTGTTTGGGCGGTAGAGAAGGAGATAGATCTATGCCTGGCCAAAATGCTTCCTATTTTATCTTTAATTGATATCTAAGGAACTTTTTGAAACGCCCCTTTTGTTTTCTTTTTAGAGGAAAAGCAACTGTTAGGAACTAATGCTGGGATCTTTGGGATTTTCCTTATGTTTCAAAGCTATGTTTCTCGTATGGTATTTTTGTTATTGTCTTTATGCATTGTATTTTGTTCATTTGATGCAAACCTTCCCCTCTGCGATTAAAAGATGTTTCACACCTTGGAATTGTTATTACTGCAGATCCTGCATCAGAGTCTTGAATTTAAATCCTTTTTGAACACGGCTTGCTTTACATATGGATGAATATAGTCGCAAACGATCTGCTGGTGGTTTTGGCTTCTCTAGAAGAGGTTCCAACCTTTCTTTTAGGGAATCCAACCATGAGGACAGAAGTATTCAGTACTGCAATAGGTTAGGATGTAGCACCAGACTAAACTCAATGAAGGGCACAGAACTTGGTGCCCCAGAGAAACAAAAGTACCCAAGGACTTCCTTCCGCTCTACGAGCAGCAAGTCCGTCGGTGGCGCTGATTTCAGAAAGTATCACCAGCAACGACCAAACCGGGCATCTCCACGAGATACTGCAGAAGCCAGCAGCATCGGGCATTGTGTGGCAGAAGAAAATGAGCCAAGTAGTCAGCTTGTGGAGACAGAAGATCCAGAACCTAATCCTATAACTTCTGAAGTTCAGGCACTTTTGCCTGATTCAGAGGATATTCAATCACCAAATGCACAAAGGCTGTCCATGCTTTCAACTGAATCATCTGGTTCTAGACCACGCAAGCACATTAGTCGACAGATGTGGTTTAACACTCAGGATAATCCAAGTTCCTCTTCATCTGCTCAGCGTCCTGTCATGACCAAAAACAAAGGCCATGTTACTAAATCTTATTCAAAATATGTGGGCTCTGGGCAACCAAGATATGGTCTCAAGAATCTCAGTTGCTCAACTATCTTTGATGTTTTCCCATCTGGGTGTTCTTCTTCTGATCTAGGACCAAATAGAAAAGTTGCCTTAGTAAGGAAGATGACTTCGGATGGCGAGAGCTCATCATCTGGAAGCTCATCATCTGCAGGCAGGAGTTCAGGTGGGTCCTCAAGTAGTAGTCTTTCTGTGACTAATGGGTCTTCAATGCCCCATCAAGGTCCTAGACGAGCCAGAAATCGGCCTTCAGGTAAAGATGGCCCCGTCTCGGTCAGAACCCGACGAGCTTCTGGTGGGGAGACAAGAATGAGATTGCCCGAGCAACAAGGTGAAGATAATGTTTCATTATCAGAGCCTAGTCTATGCCCCCAATTTCCTCGTCCCCAACTGACCATCCGCGAAGTTGTTCCTGGGATTCCATTGAGATCATTTCCCATGGAGCGACCTACCGTCTTCCCACAGACATTTGGTGGCCAACAAAGCTCTACTGGGTGGAGCACCCGAAATAGATTGGTTTCATCTCATTCTGAAGATAGTAGCATACGTAGACCCTTGGGAGACAGAGATGGATACCGGCGCTTCAACATGGAAGGGATTGCAGAGGTTGGTCTGGATTCATTTGCTACACTTGTCTCTTGCAGTTTATTTCAAACTTAGTTTTAGTATCGGAGGGCGTCTTTGTTTCTTCACAGGTGTTGTTGGCATTGGAGAGGATTGAGCAGGACGACGAGTTGACATATGAGGTGTACACATTGTACTCTAGTGATACCATTTTCGTTCTTTATGTTGTTAATACAGAGAACTGAGAGTTTTTTGTTTTCACAGCAATTGTTGGTGCTAGAGACAAACTTGTTCTTGGGAGGTTTCGGCTTCCATGATCAACACAGAGACATGAGACTGGACATAGACAATATGACCTATGAGGTAAGACCGTGTACCTGTAGCATGATTATTTCTTGGTAGAAAACCCATTAAGGCTGTGTTTGGTTTGGGATAAAATAAAAAAAGGAAAGAGATATTGAAAAGAAATGAAAAGTAAAAGAAAAGCAATTTTGATGTCCGACTATTGAAAAAGTCAAATAGCAAAATGCAAATCAGAACTATTGAGACTTTTGAGATATGTGTGCTAACAAAATGTATCCTGATGTTAATAGGAACTCTTAGCCTTGGAGGAGAAAATTGGTACCGTGAGCACAGCCCTCTCTGAAGATGCACTGGGAAAATGTCTAAAGAGAAGCAGCTTCATGCCCGCCCGCCAATTTACTGGGATCACTGCTCATGGAGAAGATGATGTTAAATGTAGCATATGTCAGGTATGGTCTTTCGATTGAACCAATGCCCGAAAAATGTGACGAGTTGATACTTTTTACATTAGTCAATTTAGATCGATAACTTTCATTTCAATAACTTCCACTTGATTCGGCGTTATCATTTCAGGAAGAGTATGTTATCGGAGATGAAGTTGGGAACTTGGCATGCGGCCACAGTTACCATGTGGAATGCATCAACCAATGGCTCAGGCAGAAGAACTGGTGCCCCATCTGCAAGAGTTCAGCTGCACCTCATGCTGAAGAACCAAAAGGTTGAGGAACTCATCGAATAGTTTGTGCGTCGGCCTTTCTCCCCTCTCCTTTTCTTATTTTCCCACTCTGTACATAAAAATCCTTCATCTTTCTCTCATGAAATAAACCTGGGATAGCATGACCAAATGTGTACGAATAACAAAACATTTTTTGAAACCTTTCAATGGAAATGTTCAGATCATGAAAGCCATGTTCTGTTGGTTCAGTTTTGATTTAGTTGCTGGCTATGTTTCCAATAAAGGGGGAAACCTAATATAAAAAAGAAGCATGATAAATATGTTTATGATGGAGAATAATGTGCATCATATGATATATGAGTGATATCTCTTACGTATGATGATGATGGACAAATAGATTCATGTGATGATCACGGCCACATGCCATAAGATATTAACATCATCTTCCCTGGCCTTCATGTCGATGCACTCGACTTTCATCTTCTTATGGCCTCCATTTCCATTAACCCTTGAAAAGACTTTGCTTCACCCAATAACTTCCACCTTATCAATCTTCTTAATGAAAGTATACAAAATCATTATTTGATCATCACAGAGCTTATCAACACATCTCCGTCATCTTTCATCAGCATGCGATCCATACTTGATAGTGTGCCTACCGCATAGGATCTTATCTTGGCTTGTCATAGTTAGTACCAGCCTACCATCTTCCTTAAAATTAACTTACAAAAGTCATTTGAATGGTTATTTATGTTAGATATTGTGTCGCACCATATAGTTTTGATGATTAGCAAACAAGTTAACATTTAAGTTCAGAAATTCAAAGCATATCATAGAAGCAGTCAAGGGGACTGGTGAGCTAAACCAATGCCAAAGAACCAAAGAAGCTAAGCAAAGAACTTGAAGCATGATTTTACATCAAGAGACTTATTTGTATTTATTTATACTTGATGTATTTTTATTTTCCTTGTCTTAGAATGATAAGCCCTTGCTAGAGGCTCACACGCGCTTTGGATCACTTTAATAATGTTTTAAAATCCTTTTAAAAATGTTTTCCTAGGTTTTCACAGTAGCTCTCACATATATCAGCTGGTAATCGACTACCCAATGTACTGTTGTCGACTACCAGATAGGGAAAACACACTCTGTATCCTTAAGTAGTCGACTCCGGTACTTTGGGTAGTCAGCTACAGCTATAAGGATAGTTAACTACCCTTAGTATGTGAGTCGACTACCGACAGCTCTAACAGCTAGAAAACGCAGTTCCATAATTTCCACAAAGCTGTTTTTTTCCATCCATTGGAGGGGTGTTTTTGGAAATATTTTCAACGGGTTTTCACACCTTTATTAGTTGTTTTTTGCTGAGGATTTGGTAGAACATTTTTTGCCAAAATCTTTAAGAGAAAGAATTTCCACTCCAAAGCTTTTAAGCATTAAACCCTCATCAATTGGCCAAGTTTTTCAAATCCTTTAATCTTCATTTGGCCAGTCTTCTTGATCTCTCTAAAGCTTTATTTATGCTCTTTGGAGATTAAGATTCCTTGCCTATAACATCACTTCAACACAAGTGCTTCATTCAAGGCTATAGATATTTGTAAACACTTCAATATCATTGTAAGTATTTCTCACTTGGGTTTGTAAGTGTAAATCCTTGTTGGAGGCAAGGTGTTTTGTAAAAGCCCTCTTGTAGGGAGACACATGAAATTCCTCGTTGTAGGTGAGGTGTTGTAACTATTTGTTTAAGTCGTGGATTCAAAGCCCAACAGAGATTCGGGGACTGGACGTAGCCCTGTAGGTGTGAACCAGGATAAAATTGATGTGTTTGTGTATTGTGCCATTGTCTCTCTTTTACTTGCATTTCATTTCTGCTGCGTATCTTTATCATTGCAAGTATTATTGTTTGATTAAGATAAAATTAGGTAACACTAATTTTGATCTTAGGGAGAAATTTCTAGAGTAGTTTTAATATTTCATAAACACTATTCAACCTCATCTAGTGTTCTCCTTGCCATCTTAGGATCCCAACACGTGGTATCAAAGCCCCCAGTACATGATGTCAGCAACCGACAGCAAGTTCCCCGATGATGCATCCACCACTCGTTTATCATTTCTCACCAGATCCAACACAGAAGTTAGAAGAATCGAAGGAAGGTGTACTTTCTTTCAAATTCCTATGCTTTTTGGAAGATGGTACAGAAACCCTACGTAGAGACCACCTTAGAGGAAGAGAAATGGACATCAAAGGAGACGGACCTGATTGCAATCAACGCTAAATCTAGGTCAACGCTTTATTATGCACTCGACACAATGGAATACAACCGAGTCTCCATAACTACCTTCACACATCAAATATGGAAAATGCTTGAGGTAACCCATAAAGGTAACAAAAATGTAAAAACTTCCAAAACTTCTATTTACTCTGGCAGGTATGAACAATTTTCAATGGAGACAGAAGAATCCATCACGAACATGTACGCACGATTCACGGAGATTGTCAACATGCTTGTGGGCCTAGGAAAGAACATCTACACACAAGAAGACCATGTGTGCAAGGTCATCCGATCCCTCACACCCAAATGGCAAAGGCATCGGCTATTGAGGAGGGCAACAACCTTTCCAAGCTTTCATTGGAAAGCGCATAAGTAGCCTTATGGCATACAAGCTCCAAATTCAAGAAAGAAAAAACAAGGAGAAAAGCCAAAAAGAAGAATCTTACATTCAAAGCGGCTCCAACGACTGAAGCATTTGAGGATGAAGTTAAGGACCAACTTGCGCTCATAACAAACAGCTTTAGAAAAATGATCAAGTCAGGTAAACTCAAACTCCACAATCCAAAATTATCTGACAAAACTGGTGTGTTATGAATTTCACAAGCCAGGTCATATAAAGAAGGATTGCCCATTAAGAAAGAACAAAGGCAAAGGCAAAATGAAACCATACAAAGGTGTTAAGCCAAAAGGGAAACTTTTGCGTCTTGGGATAGGAGGCTTGGGATAGGAGGTATGATGAAAGCTCATCCTCCTCCGAAGAATATGAAGAAATGAATGAGAGGGCCTACATGTGCTTCATGGCTAGAAGCAAACTGTCACGCCCCGCTTTCCATTATACTTGGGAGTGAGAAAGTGAACGGGTCTGTGATGTGCTTAAAATAAAGAGTGTTACATTTTTTCCTTCTTCATCCTTGGTTTAAACACACTAAGCGTCTATGATATAAAACCGCAGGTTCTTGCATAATTAATTAAGAAAATAGCCTGAATAACATTATTACAAATCAAAACGTCCAAAAATAAAATACAACCATAGGCCTAGTATGGCCCAAAACAACAAATACTCAATAAAACTCAATAGCACTGAGACGAAATAGTAATCTCCCCTAGTCTCAAGTAGGTTGAAGCTCAACATAATTCTCGAGCACTGGATTGATCTCTGCAACATGGTCCTTAGTAAACTCGCCCACAAAACCAGACATGCATTTCATAGACAATACAAAATTAAATGACCGTTAGCGAGAGTCGCTCGGCAAGTATTTCCCCATAATAGGAAGGAAAAGCATATAAATAAAAGAGACATAAGGAAAAGCATGATATGAGCATAATAAGAGCATGACAAGTATGATATGTAATGGCTGAAAACGAAACTAGCTAGCAGTTAGAACATTTAGTATCATTTGCAACATGTGATGAAAATGTAAGGACCGTCTACCTTGCAATACTAATCAGCAACAAACTCTAGAGGGGGTGAGTGAATAGGGTAATGGCAAAAAATTGTGCAATTAAAATTTAACTTGCAAATGCAGAATAATAAGTGCAAGAGGTATTAATCAACACAATCAATCCAAACGCAAATACAAGATTTTACACTGGTTCCCCAAACTTGGCTACGTCCAACCACATCCAATATTCACTATAATCCTATACAAGGTAGTGAATACAATCCATACACAAGGGATGCCCTACACAAGGGATTTGCCCTTCACAAGGACTCAACCTACTCTACATAAGGGTCTAACTCCCACACATAGAGAAACTAATTCTCACACAGAGAATTAGGGTTATCCTACACAAGGACACAATCACCCTTACAAGAGTTAAACTCCCATAAAGAGAGTGATCAACTACCACAAAGAGAGTATCTAATTCCCACAAAGAGAATTAGCGTTTCAAGAAAACGAATGAAACAAAAGACTCTTACATATGCCTTAAAAGAGATGAACTTGCTCATTTTGAATGCAAGGCATGGAAGAGGATCTCCAAGTGTGAGATTGAGCTTGATTGCACTTGGATGGTTCCATTGAACTTGACTTCAATGCATGAAGGAGATTTAGAGCTCTAAGAGGGAAATGAGAGAGTTTGATAGTGGCTTAATGATTCTTAAATGATCTTCAATAGTTCCAAGAAGTTCTAATAAACTCAGCCCTCTCCTATATATAGGAAGCCCAAAGGAACCCTCAAACCCAAGCAAAAAGTCCAAACCAGAAAATCTGCAACGGCTCTATTTTGGCAATTTACGGCACAGACAATCGACTAATGAATAACTGACATTCGACTGGACAATGGCTATAAAAAATCCCAACAGCTATAATCTGAGCCAGGACAGGAGACTGTAAAAGACTACACAGGCGCCTGTACACGGTGCAGGCGCCTGAATATCCTTCAGCAGGCAACTGTCACATGGGATGGAAAGGAGCTAAGAAAACACAACTTTCGCACTAGCGCCTTCAGACGATAGATGAACAATTCTCAGGTGCCAGTAATTTGACAGGAGCCTTAAAACATCTCATCAGTCGACTGACTTGCAAAGTGGATAAACCCAAGAAAATACAAGTTACGCACTTTGGCACACAGACAACTGGAGAACAAATCCCAGGCGCCAGATGGAAGACATGCGCCTGAAAAATGAACGTCAGTCGTCTGTCTCCAATAGCTTAAGTAAGAGTCAATAAAAGTTAACTTAAGCTAGTGCACAACAACCGACTGTAGAAGGTTGGCCAGGCACCTGAAATCATCCAGTCGCATGTCCTTATTTCATCAGTCGCTTGTTTGAGAGCCAAAAACTCCAGTTTGAGTTTGAGGCAAGGTGAACCTATTGGGATGGTTTCTATGATAATCATAATGCTCACTAAGGATGAAAAATGCATATGTATGAATGAGTTAGTCCATATATCAAGGCATTACATTAAATCCTAGACTCAAAAAGAGAAAAGTAATTAAATGAAATTACATGAATTACATTGCCTCCCTTAGAGTCTATGGCTTCAATCCTTGATGCCTTGATGCTCCACATCATCTCCACGCTTTGGCACCCCTTGAGTCCAAGCTTTGGCATTGCTCCTCTTGATGTCCATCCTTGCACCAAATATTTAGTCTCCAAAAATGATATCCTTGAAATGTTAACTATGAGACTAAAACATGAGAGTCATTAGCAATAACATAATGTTGTGATCATCATCAAAATAATATTGATATGAAACACCGATATCTAACAATCTCCCCCTTTTTGATGATGACACACATTATGTAAACATAAAGAAAATAAAGCACAATGCTAATGAGCTCCCCCTACTTATATGCACCAATTGTAAAATGGGATAAACCAACTGAAATAATAAGAAATAATGGTGACATAATTCTATATGTTTATCTCTCTCCCCATAGAAGATATTATCTCTCTCCCCAAAGAAGATATGATTTACATAATCATCTCTCCCCCTTGTCATTATCAAAAAGGTGGACATCAAACATACAACTAATGATATCCTGTCATTGATACCAATCATAAAAAATGACAAATAGAGTTGTATGATACCAAATTGTAAAAATTTAGTGGGTATTAATCACTATCTCATGCTCCCCCTAGATCATAGAAATGGTCAAATTGTTGACTTCTAAGATCTAATACCAATTGTAAAGAAAAAATAAAAAACTTTAACAATTGAGATAATACCAATTGTTAGATAATCCTCTTTACCAATTGTAATTTATAGTACTTGGAGCCATGGGCCTAAAGTGTATCAAAGCATAGAAATGGAAAAATCAATCACATTGACACACATGACATTGCCAAAAGAATATATAGCATGAAAAATGATGGCAATCCAAGGGTTGAATTTGAAACCATAATAACCAATTGTAAATAAACACCAATTGTGAAACAATGATCTCAAGCATAACACAAAATGAGAGTTATAATATGTTTTAAAAATACTTTTAAACATACAACATATTAACTCCTACATTGTCATACACATGGTTCAATAAGTGCATGCATGACAATGATATCCCCAAGGTCCTCATTTTCATGAAAAATAAATTTGAAAACAATTTCAAAATCATGATACATCACACACACAATGGGTATGCTAAAAATAAATATTTAAGCACAATACACATACAATATGCATATGTGTGTGAGACCTAAACATTAGGGAACCAAACCCAAGAGGAGTTTGATTCCCTAATGTAATCACATGAGGTGATCACATCACTAACTAGAGAGTTGATGTAAATATCCCTCTCTTGCATACTAACCTTAGTAGGAATCCAAAGACTTAAGGATTTCCTAGGTAAGTGTTTAGCCTTTGCAAGAGGGGTGAATGTGGCATGCTTAGGTGTAGAAAAGAATTTCTTGGCATGCATAACATGAGGATTTTGCTTCTTAGCAAAAAATGAAGGATTTTCATTATTCCTTGCCACCTTGTGATTTACATGCTTCTTGTTGGTGTTATTGTTATACAAGAAGACATGCTGATTCTTCTTAGGTGCTTTAACAAAATTTCTTGAATTTGCACCATAAAAAGAATTAGAGGTGGGTTTGGTAACCACCTTTGGAGTGTATCCCAAACCTCCTCTATGGTTTGTCGGATGTTGTTTTTCAAGCAAACTGTGGAGTGAATCCCTAGCATGTACAAAGTTTATAAGCTTTTGGGATTTCTCTTCGCATTTCAGCGTAAGTTGTTGAATGCGAGTTTCTGAGCTAAGGTTTTGAGCTACTAATTTATCATAGGTTATGCTCAATTCCTTAACTTGAGAGAGAAGTGTGTCTCTCTCACTAGTGTCACAAATATGCAAAACATCATTATTATTTACACTAGTAGACTCAAGTTCATGCACCCTACTCATAGCATTTTTAAATTAAGCTTTCAATTTAGCATATGAGTCGATGCACTTACTTGCTCCATTGGAGACCACGTTGTAGCAGTATTCGAACTCCTCGTATATTAGCTTTGGCTCCTCCTCTACTTCCTCATCGCTTTCCTTCTCACTAGAGCTTGACGAAAAATCTTCCCCTTTTGCTATGAAGCACATTTCCTCTTTGGGGTTGAGCCACGCCTCTACCTCTTCATCGCTTGAACTGGAGGAGATTGATGAAGAATCATCAAAAGCCGCGAAGCACATGTGAGCTCTCTCCTTGTCATCCTCTTCTTCATCACTTGATATGTCCACATCGGAGTCATCAAATGTGCCGACAAGTCCTTTCTTTTGGTTCTTGAACTTGGACTTGCCTTTCCAATGCTTCTTCCATTTACCCTTGTAAGTCTCTTTGGTGGGTTTGGAAGGGCATTCGGTGGAGAGATGACCTTTTCCTCTGCAATTGAAACAAATCAGATTGTTAGATTTGGAGGCAAATTTTGAAGAAGATTTACCTTGCTTGCTTTTGAGGAATGCTCTTAGTTGCTTGGCAAGCTCCATGATTTCATCTCTGACCGGGTGCCCGCAATAGTCGCGGCGGCGCGGTGTCGTTTACCGCAAGTTTCACGGTTAGTGTAGGGTGTGGGAATATCGAACTCAGGGAGGCGAGGTTGTGCTTGGGTCAGGTAGGACCTAAATCACCCCGAGGGGCGAGCTAGCCCGAATCGGTGGTTGGTTGTCACGAAAGGAAATGAATGGGTATGAACAACAAGAAAGAAAACCCGGGACTTCGGTTTCCGACCCGACGAGAGACTCTCACCGATACGGCCTACGGGTATGGATAGTGATCGGGATTAGGGTCTAATGGTGAGACGTTGCCTCTGAAAGTGGTACTGGCGTCCCATGGACCCGATATTCCGGTCGGTGCCCAGGATGATACACCGGACTTCCCGGATTCGATCAGTGGGAACTCCCGTGTCCATTAACACTGATCGATCCCGGGAGCACTAAGCCCGCAACGATAACTCCCAACATCTCATCCTGCCGCTCCCGCGTGCTAGGATTCGACGTCTACGCTAAGGGTGTGAGCTATGGCTAGGGAGTCAACCGCCAAGTTTATTCCCCCTTGGCCCGACGGTCAAAGGCGGTCTTTTTCCCGCCGATGACAATGAAACACCCCGCGTAACCGTTAGATTCCTACTCCCTATCGATTTCCTAACCCTACGGATGCATCGGGGAGAGCCCCCGAAGGGGTTTCCACCAAAATCCCAGATTTGGGAACTACTCACAAAAATTCATGAAAAAGCAATCTAAATGAAATTTAACCGTTGGAATCATAATCGGACAATTGCAATGTGGAAGTAATAGAGTAATAAAGACAATACTAAAATTTTAGAAAGATCTGAAAACTTACAAAAGAGTAACAATTATAGCCGTCACAAGGAAATAAAACAGTAGAAAAAACAACAGCTCCCGTTTCTGGAACCCTAGGGGTTCTATATATAGGCCGTCGCATCAACCGATCGGTTGACAAGTCAACCGATCGGTTGATCCGTTACAAATAAATATCAGAAAACGGCGAGTTTTCACCCGATCACATGAACCGGTCGGGTGAGTTCTTGAGTGACCGGTTGGATCTTGAAGCAGTCGGGTGAATCGATCGGTTGAACGTCCGTGTCTTCAGCTCATCCTCTTCAGCTACAGATGAACCGATCGGGTGAGAGTCACCCGATCGGTTGGCGCTTTGCTTCGAGAAAACAGAGAATAGCCCCCGCTGAACCGGTCTGCGAACCGGTCGGGTGACTTCTTTGTGAGCTGCGGCAGAGACCGGTTGGTGCACGCGTGCATCACCCGATCGGTTGGAGAAGACCAACCGATCGGGTGAGGGGCTGAAAGATGAATTCTTTGGCGTTTGACCCCCCGGATCACGTGTGACTTCTCCCGTTGCTCCGGGGACTTGGGATATCATCGTTAAACGTCCCCTACGTGGTCAATCCCCTGCAATCATGGATAAACAAAGAAAAGTGAAAGAAAACGGGAAAATACACGAAAACGAACAAGAGACGGCGGAAAAACACGGAGAAACACAAAAGAAAACGTGCGTGAATATATGAAATATAAACGCACGTCAAAATCCCCCAAGCTGAACTCTTCCTCGTCCTCGAGGAAGACGAGTGAGAGTAGGAGCTCGGAAGGGAAAAATAGAGAGGAAGAAAGAAAAAGAAAACTCTAAGCCCTAGATCGTCCATCAGAGCCATCAAAATCAAAAAGGACACACCAAGCAAGCAAACGCCAAATCACACCACTAAACCTAGGAAAGCGAGTCCAAATAAGTGTCGTGGGTCCACGCAGTGAAGCGCGAGTGAGCGTGGTCGTGTGCTAGCAAATGGTGAAGCTTTCTACGATGTGCAATGAGGCTCGATATACACAAATCCAAGAAATGACCCAAAATATTGATCTGAATTGAATTAAGCGGCGGATATAAGCTCAAGCATGCATGAGAAGAGTGGGAATAGAAGCATATCATGCATCGGGGACTCCACAACTAGGGTTAAGGAAATCACGCCATTATAGCTTAGATACTAGCTAAATAGTTCCTAAGCCAAGTGTTTTCGATAACGGCGGGGGTTGAGATGATGTGGAGAAGAACACTCGGTGCAAATTCTCGCCTTCCCTTTATTCTCGGCAAGTAGGAAAATATTCACACGGGAATTTTTTTGGGTTTTGGGTATTTGCATATTTTTTTGGCTTTTTGGCTATACAATCTTTTTCTTTTCTTTTCTTTTTGGGTTTTTCATTTCTTTTCTCCCTTTTTTTTTTGGATTTTTGGGTTTTTGGCTATACACTTGTGTACTCTCCCAAGTGGGAGAACGGTACACGACGAGGGGATTTGCACCAAGTAAAACAAAAAAGAAGTCGAAATCTAAACACTCGGGCAAAGGAGACTATTCTTGCTAAATAGAGCTTAGGCTAGATGGGTTATCCTAGTCCTTAGTTGTGGAATCCCGACGCATGCGAATTGAAGTATACGATATAAATATAGCATGCATAAAGTGGAAACAAATACCGCATATTCAAATCGGAGCATGATAATCTAGGGGTCATTCCTGGACAGGTATATAAAGTAAAATCACAAAGCAGAAGCACACCAAATGCTAGTCACGACACACGACTCACAAAAAGCTAAGTGGACCCACGATGCGTGAAATGCAAGAGGACTCGAAATCCTAGGATTAGTGAGTGCGATTGTCGGTGCAGTGCTAGGTGTGTGTGTGACTTTGTGGCGATTCATCAAAGGATTCATCTCTAGGAGAAAGAGCTAGAAAAGAAGAAAAGAGAAAAAAGAAAAACACGGAGAAAAACGACTCAAATAAACGAAAAGAAAGACTCAAATGACGCACACAGTGCGACTCCCCCAACCTGAAGTTTGCATTGCCCTCAATGCAATATGAGTGAGTACGGGAGGGCAATGAAAATGGGGGGGGGGAATACGCACAGACACGAAAAGAAATGAAAACGAGGAAAACACATAGATGAATCTGAAAAAGAAAGAAAGATCAAAATCAAAATCAAACAATACGAAAATAAAAATAAAATAAAATCACACGACACGACACTCAAAAAGTGAAAAGCAAGCACACACACAAAAATGAGAAAAACAAACAAAACACGACAGCACACCAAAACAGACGTCCCCCAAGCTAGACCAGAAAGTGCTAGCGAAATGATGTGATCGATGAAATCCAGATATGAGAAAGGGGGAGTCAAAAACAAAAGAGGGGAAATCAGAAAGCAGCAGAAGGTGAGTCCTCGTTCTCCTCGGAAGAGGGAGGGGATGGTTGGTCGGGGGAGGCAGGGGGTGTGCTGAGAAGTGGGGAATGAGGTGAAGGTATAGGGGCAGTGGTGGTGTGAACAATGGGAGGAGTGTCGGTGGTGGTGGGTGGTGGTGGTAGGAAGGCGATCAAGGCGGTGGTGAGAGGAATAGGAATGGAGGAAGTAGATGTGGTGGTGACGGTAGTGCGAGGTGGTGGGAGGGATCTAGAGCGCACCGGCAATTTCCTCCGGCGCACGTATGGAGTGACGGAGGAGGATGGAGGTAGCGTGAGTACGGTGGAAGTGGTCGGGAGGGGTGAAGTGGATGCCGGGATGGGATGTGAAGATGGAGGAGAAGAATGTGGTGAGGGTGGTGATGGATGTGGGGAAGTGTGGGTGGGTGGTGGAGAAGATCGCCGGGGTGGTGAAGGTGGAGGTGGTGAAGGTGGAGGTGGTCCGTGGATATGAGTAAGAAGGCGGAGAATGGCGGCCACGTTCCTCTCAAGTGCGAGGAAACGCGGGTGAGTAAGAAAGGAGGATGGCGATGGGTCCGAGGAAACAGAGGACATGGCGAGCTCACGAAGGGCAGCGACCTCCCTCTCAAGCCCCAGACGGGCAGATACCTGACGGCGACCAAAAGATGTGGACTGACGCGAGGCAGAGGTGGTGCCGCCAGGTAAGGTCGAAGAGGTGCCGGCGACAGTGGTCATGCCGGCACAGGAGACAAGGCCAGAAATGGCCGCAAAGAGGTGCTCAGACGTAATCGGTCCCGGAGCAGAAACAGGACGACTCGGGCCAGCCCCTAAATCTCCCACAGACGCGGGGATATCCTGCTCGCCTAAGTGGGCGGCAGGGGACGGTGATCTGCGGGCGCCTGCGGGAAGGAAGGGAAGATTCAACCCAGCTAAGAAGTCGGGATCAGGAGGAAAAGTCCAATCTCCCACGAGAGCAAGGGTCATGCGAACGGGGTTGGGCAGGATGGTGTAAGGGGCTGGGGGTGGCCATAATGAAATATGAAGCGGCCATCCGAGCGGGGTTTGATCATGTGGATGTGCCGCAGGACATCAATATCGAGATGTGAGGGTCCTGCGGCAGCAGGAAGATTATTGGGGATGGTGATATTGAATTGGGCGTGAGAGCATATGATCGTGATGATGCCCCCACAACAAAACTTCCCCTTACCGGCCCGGCTGATCTCGAGTAGCTTGTAAACAAGCCAATCGCTGCCATGGATGGGGACGGTAGGGGCCCTGAAGCTGACTCCATCATCATCCCGGACATAAGGAAAAGTCATGGCCCAAAGGATAAAAAGGTCAGGGATAGTCACAGTACCAGACTCGTCCCTAGGAAAGAATGCAGATGAAATGATCCTGTGGGCTAAACGAAAGACGGGATGAATGATGGAGGAGGCCTTGGCCCTTCCTCGGGGGTAATCACGGATCAAAGTGAGGCGGAACCAGAATTGATCGACATCAAACTCGGGCGTGTACCCGTAGTGTCGGATGGAATCGTCCTCGAGATTGGGGAAACCAAATATATCGTTGATCGTGTTCAGATTCGTGGTGACACTACGGTTACGCACCCTGAATTTAATGATCGACCCGGACTCCCAAGTAAGTGTGGAGAGGAATTCGAGTGTGAGTGCCGGGTAGGATACTGCATGAGCATTAAGAAAGGCCAACCATCCTAAGTTAGCGAAAAGAGATTCGACCTCGGTGAAGACACCGAGATCGACAAGTGTACATGCGTGCGGGAACTTAGTGGATAGGTGCCCTCGAGCATCAAGCCTACGGTAAAAATCTTTGTGCTCATGGTTCCGAAAAATATACCCGTGCGGGCCCAACATTGGGTCCACAGGGGGGACAACAGGCGGAGGAGGGCCAAGTGTAAGTTCTCGTGTACGGGAAGGGGGGCGTGTTTGTTTTCGTCTTTTTCGAGACGGCTCCTCTTCCCGCATGATACCCTTCCCCTTATCCTTATCTTTAGCCATGTGTGTGTGTGAGAGCAAGAATTAGTGCAAAAATCGTGGATGCACACTAACACAAGCAAACGAGCAAGCTCAACAAATAGGGCAAATATATAAATATAAGCTTGGGAGCGAGTTTACCCAAGCGGAATGGTGGAGCTTGCTCGTTGATGTCCCCACACTGTTCAGCGAGAGAAGCTTGGAGCCACGGCGAACTCCTTCGGCAATAATTTTTGAAATGGTGGTGGTTTGGGGGAAAACTAGGTCAAAAATTCGTAATGGGAGGAGAGAGAGGGTGTAGATGATGAAGGGGTTGATGAAGGAGGTGGAGAGTGGGAGTAATGGAGGAGTAGAGGGCGTGGGGGAGTGGGGATCGGTTGTTGGAGAAGAGGGGAAGACGAAACGACGGCGAGAATTGCGATCGGGCGAGGGCGGAAACGAGCGGGTGTCGGGGGGTATTTATAGGGTTTTAAGTCGAACCGATCGGGTGAGTTGTCACCCGAACGGTTGACGGTTAGGTCGAAACTTTTGCCGAAGAAATGCTACAGGCGAACCGATCGGTTGACTTTTCAACCGATCGGTTGGCCGCTCCATACATTTTCCCGAGAACTTAGGGCTGCTCACCCGGTCGTGTCAACCGATCGTGCATGAACTCAACCGATCGGTTGATATTCCCCAAAAATTTCCGAAAGTTCTCCCCAGCTCACCCGGTCTGCCACCCGGTCTCTTCATTACTCAACCGATCGGGTCATTCGGGGACAGATCTCGGCATGTATCTGATACATCCCAACCGATCGGGTGGGTTATCACCCGATCGGTTGGGGCTTGTTTCCTGCAAAAAAACCAAGAAATTTGCTTAAGTCCCCGAACGGATGTTCTCGCGGCTGATTTTATTTATAAAAATAGATAAAATAAAGTAAAAAATAACGCTAAAAAGTGGGAAAAAGTTTAGAACATGGGTTGCCTCCCATGAAGCGCACTTGTTTAACGTCGTTGGCTCGACGCCCGCAAGAGATGCTCATGGTGGCTGATACGGGTGATGCCCAAATTTCGGCATCTCTTTCTCGTTGGAGCTGGAGGGACTTGGAGTAGTCAGCGGCTGGAAAAATACTTGCTCGACTACCCTCCCTTTGTTCTTGAGATCCGGGGGCTTTTCCTTGGTGTTGGCGCTTCCCGCCATCTTCTTCAGGATCCGGACCTCGTCTTTAGTGAGGTCCGTGTGCTCTTTCCCTGTTCTCCTCACAGGAGGAGCCTTGGGGAACCCGGGAGGGGTCGTTCTCGTTGCAATCGGTCTTCCAGCAGCTTCTTTGTTCTCGGGGCCGTCCCCATCTTCTGAATTCCCCAAGTCATCGGGGGGGTTTCTCAGGAGAATCTCCCAGGAGCTCTCCTCTACAGCTTTTTCTTCTTCTATCTCAAGCAAATTGCACCGGAGGTCATCAGGAGGATCGGGGTGCTTCATGGATAGTCCCAGGTCAAACTCAACTTTCTCTCCGCTGACGTTCAAGGAGAGTTTTCCGTTCTTCACATCTATTAGAACGCCAGCAGTGGCCATGAAAGGCCGTCCCAGGATAATGGGGGTGTGTGCGTCTTCGGGCATGTCCATGACTACAAAGTCCACAGGCACATGCACCCCTCTCACATTCACGGGGAGATCATCCACAATTCCCACCGGGTATTTGACCGACCGGTCAGCTAGTTGTAGGGTCATACCAGTGGGCTCCAAATCACCCATTCCTATTCTCCTGTACATCGACAAGGGCATCAGGCTAACACTCGCTCCTAGATCGACGAGTGCACGATTAATCTTCACAGCCCCGATTGTGCAAGGAATAGAGAAGCTCCCCGGGTCCTTGAGTTTCGGCGGGTTTGCCCTCTGAATAAGAGCGCTACATTCCGCCGTCAGCACCACTTTCTCTTTTCTTGACCCCTTGGTCACCAAATCTTTTAAGAATTTTGCATAGGAGGGGATTGTTTCGATTGCCTCCAAGAAGGGGATTTGCAGGCTTAGGTCCTTGACCATGGCGAAGAACTTCCCATATTTCTCATCAATTTTTGCCTGAGCCAACCGTTGTGGAAATGGCACAACGGGTTTATACACTCTCGGGCTCTCTTCCTCCTTCTTCTTCTTTTCTTCAGACACTCCCTCCGGAGTCGTGGGATTTGATGACGAAGCACTGGTGTCAATTGATTTTTCAGTCGGTCTCTCAACGACCAATGGTGCTTCCGGGTTGCTAGGGGGCACTCTAGTAGGAATTTTTGTCCCGCTTCTCAGAACGATAGCGGACACATTCGCGTGCTCGTGCACGAGTGCCGATGTTTGTGTTGCTCCCCTCGGGTTCACCTCCGGTTGTGGCGGCAATTGGTTTTGTGACCTTGCAAGGTTCGTCACATGTAACCCCAGCTGGGTTACTTGGTCCGTGAGGGTCCGCTGACCCATTTCCAGCTTTTGGTTGATCCTCTCCTGGTTGGTAATATATTGAGTCAAGAGAGACTCAACCGGAGAGACGGCCCTCTGTTGGCCATACTGCTGCTGCTGGAACGGCTGCTGATTCCTGGGGGCGTAAGTTTGTTGCTGAGGTTGCTGCTGAAACGGTTGCTGCTGAACCTGATTCTGCTGTGGTCTAGCCGGCTGATAAATTTGTTGCTGCGGCTGCTGAGGCGGCGAGGGCTGAAATGGTGCCCGGTAACTGAAATTCGGGTGGTTCCGGTTGTTGGGAGAGTAGGACGGGTTGGAATTTGTCCTTGGCGGATATGGCGCATTCCCTGTGGGGTTGTAAAATAGTGCGCTCGCCTGATCCAACGGTGGTGAGATGTCACCACCGTCGAATTCCCCAAGGAATTCGGACTCTACCGCAGAAACTTGCTGTGTACCGGCCCCACCGGCTCCTACCATCAGTGCGGAGATCTGGGTCGAAAGCAAGTCAAACTTGCTTGAAAGTTTGTCGACGTCCTCGACTCTGTGTATACCCCCAGTTCTTGGTGTGGCTCTCTCGTCACACCACCGCTTATTGTTGGATGCCATATTTTCCAGAATATTCCCGGCATCTTCCTCGCTTCTAGACATGAAGGAACCCCCAGCCGCGGCGTCCATAGAAGATTTAAGGTCATCCCTCAACCCATTATAGAACAGATTGATAATTTGCCACTTCGGAAGCTCATGGTGAGGGCATCTTCTTTGCATCTCTTTATATCTCGTCCAAGCCTCATGCAAGGACTCGTGGCTGGCCTGGGAGAAGGAGGAGATCTCACTCCTCAACTTCATGGTCTTCCCGGAGGAAAGAACTTCGTCAGAAAAGCATTGGAGAGCTTCTCCCAGGTGTTGAAAGTGTTGGGGTCCTTCCCCCTTAACCATTGCTTGGCTTTGTCCCGCAAAGAGAAGGGGAACAGCTTCAGACGGATAGCCTCTGTAGTGACACCATTAATTCGGAAGGTGTCACACTTCTCCAAGAAGGAGTCCAGGTGCTCGATCGGGCTCTCCATGGGCGCACCCGCAAACTGGTCTTGCTGGATCCACGTCACTAGAGACGGCTTCAGCTCAAAGCTTTGGGCCACAATAGCTGGAGATCGGATGGCGGAAGTTGACTCGATGGAGGGCATCGAGTACTCCAGCAGAGACTTGTGAGGTGGGGTGTTCTCCTCCATGGATTCAGGATCTTCTCTTCTTCGCTTCTCGGCGGCCAAACGCCTAAGGGTGGCGTTAATCTCTGGATCGAGGGGAATCAAGTCGTCAAGACTCCTTGAACTCCTGCGCATGAAAAACAACAAACACCCGTGAAGCGACAAGTGGGAAAGAAACAGATAAAATAAGAAATAAAAATAAGAAAAACAAAAAAAAGAAAAAGAAAAAGGAGAATGCGAAAATTATCGCAAGGTAGGGATGTGAGCTAGACACGAGGGTTCATGAGATCCTAAAATATCAAGCACGTTGCCTCCCCGGCAACGGCGCCATAAACTTGACCGGGCGCCCGCAATAGTCGCGGCGGCGCGGTGTCGTTTACCGCAAGTTTCACGGTTAGTGTAGGGTGCGGGAATATCGAACTCAGGGAGGCGAGGTTGTGCTTGGGTCAGGTAGGACCTAAATCACCCCGAGGGGCGAGCTAGCCCGAATCGGTGGTTGGTTGTCACGAAAGGAAATGAATGGGTATGAACAACAAGAAAGAAAACCCGGGACTTCGGTTTCCGACCCGACGAGAGACTCTCACCGATACGGCCTACGGGTATGGATAGCGATCGGGATTAGGGTCTAATGGTGAGACGTTGCCTCTGAAAGTGGTACCGGCGTCCCATGGACCCGATATTCCGGTCGGTGCCCAGGATGATACACCGGACTTCCCGGATTCGATCAGTGGGCACTCCCGTGTCCATTAACACTGATCAATCCCGGGAGCACTAAGCCCGCAACGATAACTCCCAACGTCTCATCCTGCCGCTCCCGCGTGCTAGGATTCGACGTCTACGCTAAGGGTCTGAGCTATGGCTAGGGAGTCAACCGCCAAGTTTATTCCCCCTTGGCCCGACGGTCAAAGGCGGTCTTTTTCCCGCCGATGACAATGAAACACCCCGCGTAACCATTAGATTCCTACTCCCTATCGATTTCCTAACCCTACGAATGCATCGGGGAGAGCCCCCGAAGGGGTTTCCACCAAAATCCCCGATTTGGGAACTACTCACAAAAATTCATGAAAAAGCAATCTAAATGAAATTTAACCGTTGGAATCATAATCGGACAATTGTAATGTGGAAGTAATAGAGTAATAAAGACAATACTAAAATTTTAGAAAGATCTGAAAACTTACAAAAGAGTAACAATTACAGCCGTCACAAGGAAATAAAACAGTAGAAAAAACAACAGCTCCCGTTTCTGGAACCCTAGGGGTTCTATATATAGGCCGTCGCATCAACCGATCGGTTGACAAGTCAACCGATCGGTTGATCCGTTACAAATAAATATCAGAAAACGGCGAGTTTTCACCCGATCACATGAACCGGTCGGGTGAGTTCTTGAGTGACCGGTTGGATCTTGAAGCAGTCGGGTGAATCGATCGGTTGAACGTCCGTGTCTTCAGCTCATCCTCTTCAACTACAGATGAACCGATCGGGTGAGAGTCACCCGATCGGTTGGCGCTTTGCTTCGAGAAAACAGAGAATAGCCCCCGCTGAACCGGTCTGCGAACCGGTCGGGTGACTTCTTTGTGAGCTGCGGCAGAGACCGGTTGGTGCACGCGTGCATCACCCGATCGGTTGGAGAAGACCAACCGATCGGGTGAGGGGCTGAAAGATGAATTCTTTGGCGTTTGACCCCCCGGATCACGCGTGACTTCTCCCGTTGCTCCGGGGACTTGGGATATCATCGTTAAACGTCCCCTACGTGGTCAATCCCCTGCAATCATGGATAAACAAAGAAAAGTGAAAGAAAACGGGAAAATACACGAAAACGAACAAGAGACGGCAGAAAAACACGGAGAAACACAAAAGAAAACGTGCGTGAATATATGAAATATAAACGCACGTCAATCTCCACTAGCCTCATCTTCTTCATCTTTTTCACTAGAAGCTTCTCGATCAAATTTCTTACTCCATCTGATTGGCTCCTCCTTGTCATGGAATGAAATCCCCCTTTGCTTCTCCGTCTTCTCCGGCTTGGTTGGTTGAATCTCATTCTTATGTTGAAGCTTCACTTTTTCAACGCACTCCTCAACATTATATGTGGACATGTCGTTAGACTCCAAAATCACGTTGGACTTTGACTCCCATTTGGGTGTAAGAGAGTCAAGGATCTTCTTCACTCGATCCTCTTGAGAAATCACCTTCCCAAGTCCTTCCAAAGCGTTCACGATGTTTGTGAACCTTGTGATTCGGGGTGAATATTGCATAATTAACCCCTTATCTAGCACTATTTTATTTGTATATGATGCTTAATTGGTCTCTAATATATTAGTATTTTGTACATCATCATTTATGAGAGCAAACCATTGATTTGTGTACAAAATATAAATTTTATTGAGTATTTCTGCCCTTTTATATTTTTCATGGCTAGATCTCGATCTCACGATTCCAACGACTATTTATTTGTATTTTCCTGAGATCTGTGCTAATTACTATGAATTTTTGAATGCAGAATACAATTTAAATGGAGAAATACGACCGTAAATACGTAAATATGGCCGAAATACGTTATTTATACGCCGACGCTTCATACAAGAGGACACGTGGCAATGATCTGGCATTTCCCGCCTTCATCCTACGGCCACAGCGGAGCGACGACGCGGTCAGATCTTGACCGTCGGATCGAGATCGAACGGTTCAAATCGCGCTGATTTGAATTTGAATACGGGGGGACGCGGCACGTTACTGACCGTTGGATTGTGATCCAACGGCTCCTATCATCCCCAAACATAGCGGAGAGCGGGCGAGAGAACATGCAACGTAGCGTACGAACGTCCGTTCGATTGAGATCCGACGGTCGTGCGTCAGCCCGAAGCGAACGATTAGCAGGCGCAATCTTGGGTAGACGTGGCTCCATCTGGGACGTCCGTCACGAATCCAACGGCCGAGAGTCAACCCGAATCGAACTCGGATCATCCTCTGCTGGGACACGTGTCGCGGTGTGGGAAGATCCCGCCTATGATCAATGGCTGAGGATGCGAGCGGCTGCGGGTTCGGGTTTGTGTGCTATTTGGTGCAGGTTTTTGAACCCGATAAACCCCCAAAACCCGCAATGCTATTATATAAGAGTATTCTAGGGGTTTTGGGGGTATTCTGGAGTATTTGGGGATTTTTGAGGCGGCTACTGTGCGTATTTCTCTAGAGAAAGTTGCTGATAAATTCCAGAGGCTATTTTTCTTATTTCCAGGGAGTTTGGGTGATTATCTTGGAGATTGGTGATAAATTCTTGAACGTTTACCCCGTATTTAGTGCTTTTTCATTGTATTTCGATACTTGAACGATGTATTCATCTATGAAATGTGATTTTTCTTGCACCATGAATAGCTAATCTTCTTGGGCTATGGTTGTGATGTACTTAGGAGTATGTAATTGTAGAATTTCATGTCTTTAGCCTTAAAATCATGTTAACATTGCTCGTAACGTTGATTTCTATGTCGTATTTCGTGGGTATTATTCATTGTCGATATTATTGATGTCCCTTATGGCTAGGCCCTGCTAAGGCTAGTTAGTTTATGTTCTCTAATCAGGACATATAATTGTGCTTATCGTTTAATGAAATCAACGTTGCTAGTAATGCGTATACGGCTATTTTAACTAGTTTTTATCGATTCATCTTCCGACGTCTTCACGCCTTGACAGGGTGAAGCGTTATGTGATACTAAAAGACATGATATTTCAGCGGTTATAAACTCCTAATGAAGTCACAACCGTAGCATATTCATCTCATTGATAACCAAACTTTCACAACATCGTACTACTTTTTAGGAGTTACTCTTTTGATACAGATCGTTAAATCATTTTTTCACCTTCACAAAGGTAGTTGCTTTCTCATCTATATATTTTCTTTGATAGTTGAATTTGTGTTATTTCAGGTCGACTTGTCCTGTAGATTCGATTTTGGTCTCTCCAGGTACTACTTGCACGATCTCTTACGCTTGGGAGTATTAGCTCACACTATTTTGAGACAGGCAAGTTTTTTGGCGCCGTTGCCGGGGACAACGGTATCTTTGATCCACATTTTCAGCTTTTCAAAGGAGTACTTGGTGAGATCCTTCCACTTTATAGCTTAGTTTTATTATTGAAAAAACACTCTCTTTGCTAATGTATGTGGCATAGGACCTCCACTTCACACTGTCACGACCCGCTTCCCTAAAATGGAGGCGAGGCGTGAGAAGGTCCGCACGAGAGCGGAGCTGTGAAGCCCCAAACCCGATAAGCGTCAAAAATACATAAGCAGGTCCCTGTAACCACAACGGAATAACAATAATAACACAAGGAGAGACTGAAATAAAATCTCACATCTCAAATATTGTCCAACATGAAAATAAGTTCAACATCCAGAAAAGCCACCAGGCTAAAAGAAAAGAGTCTAAAGGCCCAGAACAAGGCCAACAAAAGCAACGACATAACAAAGTATAGGTGCTACGCACCGATAACAAAACAACTGTCTACAAAATTAAAACACAACGAAGACACTAGGACTGGTCCCCAGTGTCCACGTACTCCCCGTCAAACACAGGCTCGGGCTCGGCGTCAGCAAACATCTCGTCCTCAACAAGGTACTCGGGCTCAGGATCTAACATGTGTCACCCAAAAGAGTAAAGGGGCACATGTCAGCAAGTCTAAAAGACTTGGGCAAGGAAACTGAAAGTAAGGCAACTAGCAACCTAGCAGTTATAGTATGCATGACATGTCAGTTATAACATGAGTGCACAATTAAAACATGGCAAGACAATTTGTACAATAGAACAATCATCGGGACAAGACAAGACAAGAGTAGCCACGCTACTATCAATCTCAATCAATTCACTATTTACGTTGTTTGTAGATGTTTACGCCTTACAGCTGAATGGTTTCACATTCGCTGATTGGCCGCTTAACATCTACCCCAAAACCCAGAGTTTACGCCTTACCACTGCAGTTGCTGATCGGGCAGACTCCCAGTTGATTGGTCGCTTAACTCTTACCCCCAATACCCACACGTAATGGAGCCAAGGTCCCCGCACAATGAGCTCAGCTAGTGAGCCTGGGGTTGCCCCGCACAATGAGCTCACATTCTTAAACATTTGGCGTAGGGGTGCACCTAGCCGGAAACACGCAATTCGGGCATTGGCTATCAACCAACACATGGCCCGCTTCTGGAACACGAGCCAGGAACACAAGCATTCGTAGCAAAGCTACGCAATCAAAGAAACACTTAAAGAATGCGATGACATGACAATTAATTTGCGTACCGTTAATGGAAAGTAAACATGACATGGTAATTGTGCAACATGCTAAATGTCGGAACTGGCTTCGTTGTCAAGCTAGTTCCCCAATTTGCGCCTAGGCGAGTATCATTTCGTCGCCTAGCCTCTTTTACGCCTATAACAAGAAAATGGCCTAAAACATGGCCTAAACCCTAAGTGGCAAGTTTCACTTGCCTAGCACCGGGGATGACGACCACTTCGTCTCACGGATGCTAATCTACGGGGAAATCGCTGTTATGGGGGAAACAAACACCAAACAACATGAAATTTATTAGGGTTTCACAAAATTATAAATAGGTTATGAAAACAACGGTAGATCGATTTCTTACCGAGAGGAGGCGGAAGAAACACTCCGGGGAACCCTAGGATCAGATCTGGAAGCAAATGGAGAAGTTTGGGGAAACTAGGGTTTTGGGGGATTTGGGGATTTTGATGGTTTTGGTGAGATTTTGGGGAAGATGAGAGGTAGATAGAGTGGATGGATGGTTTGGATGATGGATTTAGGGCTTGGAATGAAGAAATGAAGCTTGGAGGAAGATGGGGGCTCAATGGGGATGATTTTAGGGTTTTGGGTCGTGTTGAGGAAGAAGAAAACGTTTGGGATGGGTTTAAATAGGATGGGCTGGCGGCTGCCCAGAAATTAGGGTTTCAACACAGGTTAGTCGGTCAAAGAGCAACCACTGACCGACTAGTTTGGCAACTAGTCGGTCGGTCGACCAACGCAGACCGACTAAGTGTAAACAGTAACTCCTGAACGAAAATAGGATTTAGAATTAGTCGGTCCATGAACAAATACTGACCGACTAGTTTAGCATCTAGTCGGTCGATGAACGTTCTTAGACCGACTAAGAGTGAACAGTAACTCAACTAAAATTAAGATGATGTGTTAGTCGGTTAAAGAAGCATTGCCGACCGACTAGTTTGCAACCTAGTCGGTCAACCAACGTTCTTAGACCGACTAACGATAAACAGTAACTCCTGAGAAATTTAGAAAGCCAACTAGTCGGTCCAAGAAGGATTGCCGACCGACTGGATCGTCATCTAGTCGGTCGGTGCCCCTTCTTATACCGGCTAATGAGCACAAAAAGTTCCGATACGGAGCGCGGGGCCCCGGGATCGATTCCTAAGACTCCTAGGCTTGATCTAATAGTAAGATACGACCGTTATGAAGTCCGTCACGAATGACATACTTCGAAATCGACGATCCTAAGGAAGAAAGGAGAAAATACGACGAATCGATCGAAAATGAAAACTACGGAGACGAAAACCACACATGAGGAGAAAATCCACCAAAACATATATTATATTATAATAAACCCAAATACATGAAAAGCAGTCGTCACATCCTCCCCAACTTAAGAAAAATTCCGTCCTCAGAATTTCCAAAAAAACTCACGAGTCCGGAAACAAACGTGGGAAACGCTCTCGCATCTCATCCTCATTCTCCCAAGTAGACTCTCCGGGTGAGCCGTGACGCCACATTACCCTCACAAGATTGACAATCTTGTTCCGAAGTGATTTCTGACGCCTGTCCAGAATCTGCACTGGATGCTGGTCATACGTCATATCAGGGCGAACGGTAATCTCCGAAAAATCCACCGCATGAGACGGATCGCTAATGTATCGACGAAGCTGCGACACATGGAAAACATTGTGAACTCCTTCCAAAGATGGCGGCAAGGCCAAGCGATAAGCTACCTCGCCAACCCTCTCCAAAATGTCAGACGGTCCAATGTATCGCGGGCTCAACTTCCCACGCTTCCCGAAACGAATCACACCACGATTCGGGGAAATCTTCAAGAACACATGGTCGCCCGGCTGAAACTCCAAAGGACGACGTTTAGCATCCGCCCAATGCTTAAAACAGTCCTGAGCAATCCTCAACCTCTCCCGAATATTCCTGACGATCTCCACGGCCTCCACGATCATCTCAGGTCCCAACAACTCCCGATCACCAACGTCATCCCAGCTCAATGGCGATCGACATTTCCTCCCATAAAGAGCGGCGAAAGGCGCCATGCCAATACTCGCCTGGAAGCTGTTGTTGTAAGAGAACTCCACCAAATGCAGATGGTCCTCCCACGAACCCTTGAAATCCAACATGCACGCCCTCAGCATGTCTTCCAAAATCTGAATCGTCCTCTCGGACTGGCCATCCGTCTGCGGGTGGTACGCCGTGCTGAAACTCAGACGCGTACCCAAGCTCTTCTGCAAACTCTGCCAGAACTGAGATGTGAACCTCGTGTCTCTGTCAGACACGATACTCACGGGGACCCCATGAAGTCGCACAACCTCCTGCACGATTCACGTTACATCACTATCCAAACTAGGAAAAGGAAATAAAACGGAGAGCAAAGAATTTTACCTCCATATATCTCCTCGCTAGCGCCTCAGTGGACTGTCCCACTCGGAACGGAATAAAGTGCGCAGATTTGGTCAATCGATCTACGATCACCCAAATCGCGTCATTCTGCTTCGGACTCCGAGGTAGTCCAGTCACGAAATCCATAGTGATGTGTTGCCATTTCCACTCCGGAATCGGAAGCGGTTGTAGCAACCCGGCCGAACGCTGATGCTCCGCCTTCACTTACTGGCAAACCAAGCACTTGGCTACACTCCGAGCCACGCTTCTCTTCATACCATGCCACCAATAATTTAGACGAAGATCCTGGTACATCTTGGTGCCACCAGGATGCACAGAATACGGCGAACTGTGTGCCTCCACCATCAACTCCTCTCTGATATCCCCACCTGGCACACACAACCTGGCTCCAAACCTCAGCGAGCCATCCTCATGAATCAAAAAGTCAGTCCGCAGACCGGCCTCCACCTGCTCCCGAATCCTCACCAGCTTCGGATCCTCAGCCTGGCCAGCCTTAATCTGATCCACGATCGTCGACTGTACCTGCATGTACATCAACGACGAAGCCTCCCCAGGAAGAACAACCTCCACGCTAGACTCGCAAAAATCCTACTGCAATCTCCACTGCGAGGTCAAAATCATCACCGCTGGAAGCCTACTCAAAGCATCTGGAACCACATTCACCTTGCCAGGGTGAAACTGCAAATCAATCTCATAATCTGCCATAAGCTCCAACCATCGACGCTGTCGCATGTTGAGCTCCTTCTGAGTGAAAATATACTTCAAGCTTTTGTGATCGGTGAAAATCTTCACTTTCTCACTCAGCAAGAAGTGCCTCCAAATCTTAAGAGCAAACACCACGGCAGCCAACTCCAAATCATGCGTCGGGTAATTCTTCTCATGAACCTTAAGCTGACGAGACGTATACGCCACAACGTGCCCATGCTGATGCAACACACAACCGAGACCCTTGCCAGAAGCATCGCAAAAGATCTCAAATCCACCGCTACGATCAGGCACAACAAGAATAGGGGCACTCGTCAACCTCTCCTTCAGAATACCAAAAGCACTCTCACAATCACCCGACCAAACAAAAGCAACATCCTTCCGTGTCAACCTGGTCATCGGCTCAGCAATACGAGAAAAGTCTCTAATGAATCGCCGATAGTAACCAGCAAGTCCAAGGAAACTCCGAATCTCAGACGCTGACGACGGAACAGGCCACTCCCTGATGGCCCGAATCTTCTCGGGATCCACTGAAATACCATTTCCAGTCACCACATGCCCGAGAAAAGCAACTCTATCCAGCCAAAACTCGCACTTCGAAAACTTGGCATACAACCGATGCTTCCTCAAAATTTCCAACACCGTCCTTAAGTGCGAGGCATGCTCTTCCTCTGACTTCGAATAAATCAGAATGTCGTCAATAAAGATAACGACAAACTTATCCAAAAAGTCGTAGAAAATCAGGTTCATCAGATTCATGAAAACTGCGGGCGCGTTAGTTACGCCGAAAGGCATAACCACGAACTCATAGTGTCCATACTTCGTCCTGAACGCTGTCTTCGGAACATCACCCTTCTTCACCTTCAACTGATGGTAACCACTTCTCAGATCCAACTTAGAAAACACCCTTGAACCTCCAAGCTGATCAAAAATATCATCGATGCGAGGCAACGGGTATTTATTCTTGATGGTCACCGCATTCAACTCCCGATAGTCCACGCACATGCGACGCGAACCATCCTTCTTCTTAACCAGCAACACCGGTGCTCCCCACGGAGACACACTAGGATTAATATAACCCTTCTGCAAAAGCTCATCCAACTGCTTCCGCAACTCTTCCAATTCTGCAGGTGCCATACGATACGACGCCTTCGAAATCGGCTGCGCACCTGGAACAAGATCAATAGAAAATTCTAGAGCTCGATCAGGTGGCAAACCAGACATCTCCTCGGGGAAGACGTCGCCAAAATCTCGCACCACAGCTGGCCACTCCAGCTCCATCTGCATAGCCACAGCCTCCACCGGCCTGGCCCGAAATCTGACAGGACCAAGCGAACTGCTACCACGACTGAACTCAAATACTGGATGTCTGGGAATCTCGAACACCACCTTCTTCCTCCTGCAGTCAATTGTAGCATAGAAGCTCGCAAGCCAGTCCATCCCAAGAACTGCATCATAGTTGATGATGTCGTGGACAATGAAATCAGCGAAAAGCTCATGTCCACAGACCACCAACGAGCAAGAATTGCAACCACGATGCACCGAGACCACACCATTCCCCGTGACGATATTCCAACTCTTGGGAAGAGGGGACGTCGACAAGGAATGCCTCTCCACGAAGCTCCGAGAAATAATGCACATCGATGCACCAGAGTCAAAGAGGACTCGTGCAGGAAATGTGCAAACCAAAATCACACCTAATCAATCAATTAACAATCAAACCCTAGTCTAGCAAACAAGCAAGTTCAAGCAAACAACATAATCTAGCAATCAAGACCAAATAGGAAAGTAATAGCTAGAATGAGGATTACCTGCGATAACCTCATCCACAGCCTCGCTCTCCGCAGCGGTCATCAGAAAAGCCTGCCTCCTCGGCGGAACAGCCTGCCGAAAAGCCTGTCCCTGTGGAACAAGAGCTGCTCCACGACCAGCGGGAACAGACGCTCGCTGCTGCAACGGCTGAGCTGCAACAGGAGCCCTCCGCAGCTGATTCGCATGCCGACAATCCTTCGCGACATGAGAAGCATCACCGCAAACCAGACACTGGCCCAAAAACTTCCGACACTGATCCTTGACGTGGCCAGGCCTGCCGCAGAAATGGCAAAACTTCAGAATAGGCCCTCCTGGCCTCTTAAACTGAGCGGACTGATTAGGCCTGAATCCAGGTCTAACCACAGCTCTCGCCTGTTCCACAGGCCTCTTCCCAGCACCAACAACAGACCCCCTCCTCTGGTTCACGAGCAGCTCCTGCCTCTTTGCTGCTACCAGAACCTTCTGATAAGATTCCCGGTCAGAAGAGGTCACAAAACTCTGGAGCTCCGAAGCAAGCCCCTGCAGGAACCTCTGAGCTCTCTCCTCAGCGTCCTGCACCATCTTTGGTGCAAACCGACTCAGCCTCATGAACTCTTGGTGATACATGTCCACCGACGAGCTCCCTTGCTTCAAATCGATAAAACGCTGCAGTATCTCCTCCCTGGCAGCTTTCGGGAAGAACTCACCCTCAAATCTGGCCTTGAAGGTAGCCCAAGCTATCGACTCCACCAACATCTTCTCTTCCTCATCCCACCAATTCCGAGCATTATCCTTGAGTTGCCTCTTCGCCAAATCAACCCATCCAGCCGGGGTGATCTTGGCCATCTTCAGATTGTCCTCAATGTTCCGAATCCACTCATCGACAGCCAGAGGACCCTCAGAACCATCAAAATATGCGGGACCCAGCTCCCGAAATTGCTTTGCTCCTGGCTCAGAGCGAGGGGCATCCGGAAGAGCCCGGGCAGCTCGAGCAAGTGGAGCATTCTGGACTTGCAGAAGCACGCCCTGCTGCACTTGCATCATCTGGAGCATCATCCGCATCATCTCACCGCTGGTGGGTTCCCGCTCAGGCTCCTCATCATGAGGGAGCGCACCACTGCCCCCACCACGGGTGAAACGCCTACCTGCCATCTAATGACACAGAGAACGAATCCAATTAGACTCATAGCTTATGACATCGGACGTCGAACTTAGTTTATTGGACATTCTAATATTATTATCGCTATTCCAAAAATCGCAGTTACAGAAGGACCTGCGTGGGCCACCACTAAAACCTGTCACGACCCGCTTCCCTAAAATGGAGGCGAGGCGTGAGAAGGTCCGCACGAGAGTGGAGCTGTGAAGCCCCAAACCCGATAAGCGTCAAAAATACATAAGCAGGTCCCTGTAACCACAACGGAATAACAATAATAACACAAGGAGAGACTGAAATAAAATCTCACATCTCAAATATTGTCCAACATGAAAATAAGTTCAACATCCAGAAAAGCCACCAGGCTAAAAGAAAAGAGTCTAAAGGCCCAGAACAAGGCCAACAAAAGCAACGACATAACAAAGTATAGGTGCTACGCACCGATAACAAAACAACTGTCTACAAAAGTAAAACACAACGAAGACACTAGGACTGGTCCCCAGTGTCCACGTACTCCCCGTCAAACACAGGCTCGGGCTCGGCGTCAGCAAACATCTCGTCCTCAACAAGGTACTCGGGCTCAGGATCTAACATGTGTCACCCAAAAGAGTAAAGGGGCACATGTCAGCAAGTCTAAAAGACTTGGGCAAGGAAACTGAAAGTAAGGCAACTAGCAACCTAGCAGTTATAGTATGCATGACATGGCAGTTATAACTTGAGTGCACAATTAAAACATGGCAAGACAATTTGTACAAGAGAACAATCATCGGGACAAGACAAGACAAGAGTAGCCACGCTACTATCAATCTCAATCAATTCACTATTTACGTTGTTTGTAGATGTTTACGCCTTACAGCTGAATGGTTTCACATTCGCTGATTGGCCGCTTAACATCTACCCCAAAACCTAGAGTTTACGCCTTACCACTGCAGTTGCTGATCGGGCAGACTCCCAGTTGATTGGTCGCTTAACTCTTACCCCCAATACCCACACGTAATGGAGCCAAGGTCCCCGCACAATGAGCTCAGCTAGTGAGCCTGGGGTTGCCCCGCACAATGAGCTCGCATTCTTAAACATTTGGCGTAGGGGTGCACCTAGCCGGAAACACGCAATTCGGGCATTGGCTATCAACCAACACATGGCCCGCTTCTGGAACACGAGCCAGGAACACAAGCATTCGTAGCAAAGCTACGCAATCAAAGAAACACTTAAAGAATGCGATGACATGACAATTAATTTGCGTACCGTTAATGGAAAGTAAACATGACATGGTAATTGTGCAACATGCTAAATGTCGGAACTGGCTTCGTTGTCAAGCTAGTTCCCCAATTTGCGCCTAGGCGAGTATCATTTCGTCGCCTAGCCTCTTTTACGCCTATAACAAGAAAATGGCCTAAAACATGGCCTAAACCCTAAGTGGCAAGTTTCACTTGCCTAGCACCGGGGATGACGACCACTTCGTCTCACGGATGCTAATCTACGGGGAAATCGCTGTTATGGGGGAAACAAACACCAAACAACATGAAATTTATTAGGGTTTCACAAAATTATAAATAGGTTATGAAAACAACGGTAGATCGATTTCTTACCGAGAGGAGGCGGAAGAAACACTCCGGAGAACCCTAGGATCAGATCTGGAAGCAAATGGAGAAGTTTGGGGAAACTAGGGTTTTGGGGGATTTGGGGATTTTGATGGTTTTGGTGAGATTTTGGGGAAGATGAGAGGTAGATAGAGTGGATGGATGGTTTGGATGATGGATTTAGGGCTTGGAATGAAGAAATGAAGCTTGGAGGAAGATGGGGGCTCAATGGGGATGATTTTAGGGTTTTGGGTCGTGTTGAGGAAGAAGAAAACGTTTGGGATGGGTTTAAATAGGATGGGCTGGCGGCTGCCCAGAAATTAGGGTTTCAACACAGGTTAGTCGGTCAAAGAGCAACCACTGACCGACTAGTTTGGCAACTAGTCGGTCGGTCGACCAACGCAGACCGACTAAGTGTAAACAGTAACTCCTGAACGAAAATAGGATTTAGAATTAGTCGGTCCATGAACAAATACTGACCGACTAGTTTAGCATCTAGTCGGTCGATGAACGTTCTTAGACCGACTAAGAGTGAACAGTAACTCAACAAAAATTAAGATGATGTGTTAGTCGGTTAAAGAAGCATTGCCGACCGACTAGTTTGCAACCTAGTCGGTCAACCAACGTTCTTAGACCGACTAACGATAAACAGTAACTCCCGAGAAATTTAGAAAGCCAACTAGTCTGTCCAAGAAGGATTGCCGACCAACTGGATCGTCATCTAGTCGGTCGGTGCCCCTTCTTATACCGGCTAATGAGCACAAAAAGTTTCGATACGGAGCGCGGGGCCCCGGGATCGATTCCTAAGACTCCTAGGCTTGATCTAATAGTAAGATACGACCGTTATGAAGTCCGTCACGAATGACATACTTCGAAATCGACGATCCTAAGGAAGAAACGAGAAAATACGACGAATCGATCGAAAATGAAAATTACGGAGACGAAAACCACACATGAGGAGAAAATCCACCAAAAAATATATTATATTATAATAAACCCAAATACATGAAAAGCAGTCGTCACACACACAGATTGATAAGAATCGAAAACATGACTGATAATAATGAACGAAACCTTGCAAACACTCCACAAGAATTACCATTGAGTGCTATATATATACCCACTAGAGTTGCTTATGAATCATGTATTGTGTTGCCTGATGGTGCTCATTCTTTTTCGCTTAAAGCAGGGGTAATCCAAATCATCCCATCTTACCATGGAGAGGATATGGAAAATCCTTATTTGCATATTAAAACATTTGAAGAAGCATGCTCTACACAATTAGATGGAAAAGTTAGTAATGATGTTGTCTATCTTAAACTTTTTCCATTCTCGTTAAAAGATAAGGCAAAAAACTGGTTCAATGCATTACCTCCTAGATCTATTACTTCTTGGCTAACAATGCAAACTGAGTTTCTAAAAAAATTCTTTCTTTACACAGGACTCAGGCTTTAAAGAGGCACATCATGTCTTTTTTGTAGAAGGAAACTGAAGCATATGATCAAGCTTTGGAAAGGTTCAAGGAACTACTGTTAGCATGCTCACATCATGGTTTTGACAAGGGACGTACTATTGGGTTCTTTTACGATGGTTTGTAACCTAATACGAAGCAATATGTAGAAATGATGTGCAATGGCGGCTTCTTTGAGAAGACTCCAACGTAGGCTTGGATATATTTGGAAAACATTGCAGAAAATGCGAGAAGATGGGAGCCGAATTCAGAATTTGACAGGACTCTCTCTGCGCAACAAACAAGAGGATGCTTGCAGACTTTAAAACTTAAGATGCATTGATGGCACAAGTGGAGGCATTGGTTATGCAAAAGCTACAAAACATTGATTTAAGAGTAGCAAAAGCAGTCACATCAGAGCCATACTGTGTCATATATGAGAAGCCAGTTCATGACACTACCGTGTGCCCATTGATTCCAGCAATAAAGGAATTAGGTAGAAATCCAGAAGCAGAGGTGAATTGGGTGGCCAATCAAGGGTACAATGCCAATAGGAAAAATCAATCAAATCAAGGAGATACTTCATATCAGCAGAAGCAGCAGACGTCTACTCCATATTACCATCCCAACTACAGCAACTACCAAGGGAAAAGAGAGCAAAGCAATGAAATTCAGAGTCTCACTGCTGCAGTCCAACAGATGGCACAGATGCAACAACAACTCACTGAGAATTTTGCGAGATTTATAGCATCATAGGACAAAGGTAAATTACCAGCTCAACCTGTTACAAATCCTAATACAAATCCTTCTTCTTCTTTTTCAGGAAACAATGTCAAACCATGTCAGGCAGTGACTACATTGCGTAGCGGACGTGAAATTGAAAGGCCAGAAACGCCTAGACATGAACAACCATCTGAGGAAAGCAAGGAAGTACAAGCACCTGAAAAGTTGCAAGCTGAGGAAGAGGTCGCAGACAAAGAGCCAGAACCATATATACCTCCAGCTCCATTCCCACATAGACTTGCTCCACCATCAAAAGATAAGTATCAGGCAGAGATAAAAGATATCTTCAAGCAGATAAAAATTAATATCCCATTACTTGATGCAATCAACCAAGTGCCTGCATATGCTAAATTTTTGAAGGAGTTATGCACTGTGAAACGGAGTCTTAATGTGAAAAAGAAAGCATTCCTAACACAACATGTAAGTGCAATGGTACAACATGACACTCCTCCCAAATATAAGGATCCAGGTTCTCCTACTATCCCATGTATTGTAGGAACCAAGAAATTTGGAGATGCTTTACTTGACTTGGGTTCTAGTGTTAACATTTTGCCTTGATCTGTTTACATGCAGTTAGGATTGGGGGAGCTGAAAACAACACATGTGGTTCTACAGTTGGCAGACAGGTCGGTGAAAATCCCTCAAGGATGCGTGGAAGATGTGTTGGTCCAAGTGGACAAATTCTATTACACAGTGGATTTTATCGTCCTTGACATACATGGGACATAATCAGGTAACTGCACTCATATTATATTGGGACGTCCATTCTTAGCAACTTGCAACGCTATGATAAATTGTAGGGATGGACAATTGAAGATAAGTTTTGGTAACATGAAACTTGAGCTGAATATTTTTAAATTATGTAAGTTACCAGCAAGTGTTGATGGAGTGAAAGAGGTATGTTTTATTGAGAATTTGATTGAAGATTATTTTGAGAGGTATGTTTTATTGAGAATTTGATTGAAGATTATTTTGAAGCTAAGTATGAATGTTTGCCTAATTTTATTGATTATAATCCAGACGATATTGATGAGCCTTATTTTGTGCAGGGCAAAAATGAAAGACCAAGGGTTGCATGGGTGCCAAAGTTTGAAACATTGCCAGTTAAATTGCCACCACCACAAGCTTCAGAGATTGAGCATCCAAAGTTGGAGTTGAAGCCCTTGCCAAACTATCTGAAATACGCTTTCCTTGGAAAGGAGGAAACCTTCCCGGTGGTAATATCCTCTAAACTCACGCTTGAACAAGAACATGCTTTGCTTGATGTGCTTAGAGAACACAAAGGGGCCATTGGATGGTCTATTGCGGACATTACAGGTATAAATCCTTTAATTTGAACTCATCATATTTATCTTGAGGATGATGCGAAACCAACATGTGAAATGCAACGTCGATTAAATCCAACATTAAAAGATGTTGTTAAGGAAGAGGTTCTTAAGCTACTTGCTGCAGGTATAATATATCCTATTTCTGATAGCAGATGGGTTAGTCCCATACAGGTGGTTCCAAAGAAATCCAGCTTAACAGTGGTAAAAAAATGAGAATAATGAGCTTATACCTATGCGAACCACCACAGGTTGGAGGATGTGTGTTGACTACAGAAAGTTAAATTCTAAAACACGAAAAGACCACTTTACATTATCTTTCATAGATCAAATTTTGAAAGAGTGGCAGGTAATGAATATTACTGTTTTCTAGATGGTTATTCTGGCTATTATCAGATAGAGATTACTCCAGAGGATCAAAAGAATACTACCTTTACTTGTCCCTTTGGAACTTTCGCTTTTAGAAGGATGCCTTTTGGATTATGCAATGCGCATGCTACTTTTCAGCGTTGCATGTTGAGCATATTTAGCGATATGGTTGAAAGGATAATGGCAGTGTTTATGGATGATTTTTTTGTATATGGCACTTCTTTTGAAGATTGTTTGTCTAACTTAGCTCTTGTCTTGAACAGGTGCCAGGAAAAAAATTTGCTTCTAAACTGGGAAAAATGTCATTTCATGACAACTGAAGGTTTGGTTCTTGGTCACCTAGTCTCCAAAGCAGGTATTCAGGTAGTCATGGCGAAAGTTGAGGTGATTGAGAAGCTGCCTACACCAAAATGCGTCAAGGACATACGATTTTTTCTAGGCCATGCAGGATTCTATAGAAGATTCATAAAGGATTTCAGCGCTATCTCTCGCCCCCTCTGCCACTTATTAACTTTAAACACTGAATTCATATGGACACAAGAGTGTCAAGATTCATTTGATAGACTAAAGAATTCACTTGTTTCATCCCCTATTTTGCAGGCTCCAGACTGGACTATTCCATTTGAAATCATGTGCGATGAAAGTGACTATGCGATGGGGGCAGTGCTTGGGCAAAAGAAAGGAAAAGTTCCTTGTGTTATCTACCATGCCAGTAAGACGTTGAATGAAGCACAAAGGAACTATACTACTACGGAGAAAGAGTTTCTTGCGGTGGTGTTTGCGTTGGAGAAATTCAGGAGCTATATATTGGGATCACATATTCTCATCTTTACAGATCATTCTGCACTTAAATATCTTTTATCTAAAAAGGATGCGAAACCCAGACTTATACGATGGATTCTTCTTTTGCAGGAGTTCAACATTCAGATCAAGGATAAGAAATGAGTTGAAAACAATGTTGCAGATCACCTTTCTAGATTGACAGTGGGAATATAGTCACCTAATATTCCATTGCGAGATTCCTTCCCAGATGAGCAGCTTTTCCCCATCTCTACCCTACTATGGTATGCAGATATAGCTAATTATTTGGTGACAGGTAGAACCCCTCCACATTGGTCTTCTCTTGATACTAAACGTTTCAAGCATGAGGTAAAATCTTTCTACTTTGATGACACTTACCTTTTTAAATATGGTGGAGACCAAATTGTAAGGAGATGTGTACCCGACCATGAGTTTGATAGCGTTTTACATTTTTGCCATGATGGGGTATGTGGGGGGCATTTTTCAGCACATAAAACTGTCGTAAAAATTTGGCAAAGTGGTTTTTATTGGCCTACTATGTTTAAAGATGCATATGCTTATTGTAAATCATGTGTGCATTGTCAATAGTTGGGGGGGAATAACAAAAAGAAATATGATGCCATTGAATCACATGCTAGAAATAGAATTATTTGATTGTTGGGGTATTGATTTCATGGGGCCTTTTCCACCATCGTTTGATTATATATTTGTATTGGTTGCCATTGATTATGTTTCTAAGTGGCTGGAAGCTATTCCTTGCAGGTGCAATGACGCTTCCATTGTGCTGAAATTTTTGAAAGAGAATATTTTTTCGCGTTTTGGATTGCCAAGGCCATTATCAGTGATGGAGGTTCCCACTTCTGCAACAGGCTCTTTGCAAATCTCATGAAGAAATTTGGGGTGACACATAAAGTTTCAACACCTTACTATCCCCAGACGAATGGACAAGCGGAATTGGCGAATAAGGAGATAAAGAACATTCTTCAGAAAACAATGAACCCAACGCGCAAAGATTGGAGTCTTCGCTTGCCTGAAGCTTTATGGGCCTACAGGACAGCATACAAGACTATCTTAGGGATGTCACCTTTTCGTTTGGTTTATGGAAAAAATTGCCATCTTCCTGTTGAATTAGAACATAAATCTTTTTGGGCAATAAAAACATTTAATTTGCTTAATGACTTACCAAATGTTTCTCGTAAATTGCAGATCATGGAGCTTGATGAAATATGATGAGAGGCATATGAAAATGCGAAGCTAGCA
The DNA here is from genome assembly GCA_030789695.1 of Scilla litardierei. NCBI lineage: Eukaryota > Viridiplantae > Streptophyta > Magnoliopsida > Asparagales > Asparagaceae > Scilla > Scilla litardierei. The sequence continues at coordinate 750,064,882 of CM061142.1, read as the reverse complement.
AAAGAAAGGATGAAAACTGTGCATGACAAGATGATCCTATGAAAAGAATTCAAAATCGGGGATAAGATTCTATTGTACAATTCAAGATTACATGTATTTTCAGGAAAGCTGCGCTCTAAATGAACGGGACCGTACTTCGTCAAAGAAGTTTTTTCACATGGAGTGGTGGTTTTGGTGAATGAGAAGGACGGCCATGAATTCAAAGTCAATGGACAACGTCTAAAACATTTTCAAGAGCTTTGGGCCAGAGAGGATACTGAAATTATCTCACAGATCCACCTTCGGGTGGTAACTAATCAAGTGTGTCCTTTCCATGCTTCCCTCTCCCTAACATTGAGGACAATGCTTATTTTAAGTTGGGGGGAGTGTATAAAATTTTAGGATTTTTCTTTTTACTTTTAGGATTTTTCTTTTTTTAGTTAGTTCCCTTTTTGCATTGAAAAAAATAAAAAAAGAGAAATAAATGAGTCAAGTTCTATCACCAATATTTAATTCACCTAGAGATGAACCTTATGTGATGAAAATTCATGAAATCTATTCACCACTGTACACATGTGATTCATTTTTTTCCACCACTATTGTTAAATATTTCAGTCTCATTTGACATGTATGTTACTACTCTTGGTAAATTTCTGTTGATATATCTCAAGAGTGGGATTGATTGATAACTTAATGAATCTTGAAGTTATGAATTAGCAAATTATATACTTTCAATGGAACACACCAAGGTTCATGCATCATTAGTTCACAAAATAACTGGAGCACTGTTTTCTATCTCTTATTCATTGCTATTTGCATGCTTTGTGTGATTCTGGGTAAATAGATTACACTGTCTTTTGAAATGATTAGGATAACCCATTCTTGTGAAAGAATTAAGAAGAGGAAGCTATCTTGCTAAGATATTTATGCACACAAAAAAGGGAGAGAAAAAGAGAAACACAAAAGCAAAAACAAAATGTAAAAATAAAGAAACAACAAAAAAATTGAATAAGTATGTCACTAAATAAATAACTTGGTTGGCTCGAGTAGTACAGTCCGAGGGGTCCTATTTGGCCTAATGCCCTATTATCATCTGATTTGGGAGCCATTGACCGGAAACTCACTTATTTGATGGAGCGATCCAAGTTATATCTTTTTTCGCAAATGTTGCTTTATGCGCGTTACGCGGAACTAATAGAGAGAGAGAGAGAGAGAGAGAGAGAGAGAGAGAGAGAATAAGTGTGCATAATTAGCAAGGCAAGAGAATCTCCAAAGCTTAAAGAAAGCACAAGATATGGTGTGATTTCATATGAATGAAGATTGACGTGTGTATGCCTTGATACCATTCTATTATTTATGCTTGCTTTGCATGATACATCAACGCTCCAAGTTAGAATTTCTGATTGAAAAGTGTGAGCCATTGATTTTGCATATTATGCACTATGAAGTAATGGATAGTGAAGTTAAGTCGATTTCATGACCATTTGAGAGATACTTGTTCTTCATCTTTAAATCCATGAGTAGCATTATTTTATGAGCTTAAAATCTTGACATAGTGTGTAGTCATTTTCTTTTGTCGTTGTAGTATTGTGGTGAGTGATTTGAGAGCTGATAAGGTGATCTAGGTGTATATTTGCTTTCATAATTTTGCTACTTTGCTAGAGACTAGCAAAACGCTAGTTGGGGGTGTGGTTCGGGGTGAATATTGCATAATTAACCCCTTATCTAGCACTATTTTATGTGTATATGATGCTTAATTGGTCTCTAATACGTTAGTATTTTGTACATCATCATTTATTAGAGCAAACCATTGATTTGTGCACAAAATATAAATTTTATTGAGTATTTCTGTCTTTTTATACTTTTCATGGCTAGATCTCGATCTCACGATTCCAACGACTATTTATTTGTATTTTTCTGAGATCTGTGCTAATTACTATGAATTTTTGAACGCAGAATACCATTTAAATGGAGAAATACGGCCGTAAATACGAAAATACTGCCGAAATACGTTATCTATACGTCGGCGCTTCATACAAGAGGACACGTGGCAATGATTTGGCGTTTCCCGCCTTCATCCTACGGCCACAGCGGAGCGGTGACGCGGTCAGATCTTGACCGTCGGATCGAGATCGAACGATTCAAATCGCGCTGATTCGAATTCGAATACGGGGCGACGCGGCGCGTTACTGACCGTTGGATCGCGATCCAACGGCTCCTATCATCCCCAAACGCAGCAGAGAGCGGGCGAAAGAACGAGCGACGTGTAGGATCCTGCCAAAACAGAGTTAGGATCGATAATTAAAGTTGAGACTTACGCTTGCGTATGCGGCACGGTAGTCTCGGAACTTTGCCTTCGGATTCGCCACGACGGATCGAGTCTTCTCACGAACGGAGTAAGGCTACTAAATCCACAATCTAAATCTCTACTTTAGATTAAGAACTTGGATAGAGGGAGAGGAAGTATTTCGGCAGAGCTTCGCTAGGATGAAGATGCATGCATGAATGCCATGCAAAAGTGTAAGAAATGGCTTACCCTTGGGTCTTATTTATAGCCCCCAAGGTAGTTATTTTAGGGTAAATTGTTCCTTTGGAACAATTTAATTAAGGTGTACCATGATACATGGCACATTATAAGCTTAAGTTGTACCATATGCATGGTACAACATAAGCTTAAGATATTCCCCCTTTATTAGCCATATGTCGCATGCATTTATGCATATATAATGCGACTTTCCTACTCATCCAGAGATCCTCTCCGCAAGGGAACAGATTCCCTTCGCACACGACTTCGTGCACGCGACGTTCGAGGTCCGTATTCCCTCGTACATCCCCCACAAGGGTGTACAAACGTCTTCCATATCCAACATCTCCCACTCACACTTGAGGGGATTGTAAGAGAACGTCTTTCTCTTAGTTCTTTCATCTATCATACCGAGAAATAGACCGTGCGACCGTCATGCGCGTAGAGTCTGTTGTTGTGCACTTGTTAGAGATACACAACGACCTCGAAGGTGCAAAGTTGAGTAGTTCAACGCATGCTTTACCCTAGATTATTTCTTCACATTTCTTATACTTTATATTCAACAATTGAATCCCATCTGGATTACAATTGGTTGGCCAGCTTTGAATCATAAAAGTCCAAATGCGAATACGAAATCAATCTTCCTCTTCTTGCGAACCTTCTGATCTTGACTTGATTCGCTTTTCTAACGTGCCCCGCCGAGCCAAATTATCATAGCACATTAGCAACACGCTAAGATAGCGATCATCTCGTCAAATCTAAAGGAACCAATTGGAGTCCTTGAGGGTAAGAGTTAAGACCCGTATGGCCTTTGAGTCTCATATAATAGCAAACAATATTGCTACTAACTCAGTGGTCGAAATGCATACGTGGTATGAACACGTACTACAACATCACTCCTTTCCCAGGGAGAGTATGTCTTAATGATGTTGTACGGATGAAAGATCAGACACCACAGTGCCTATCTTTTTGAGTCCCCTTACTACTCGTGAAATATTCACGGACTCTCATCCTGCATAAGACAGATAGGATTTAAAAATCCTATGAGATCTTTTTCAAATATCCTTGTGATACAGATCTCAGATCTTTTGTAAGCATCCATATGAGGCAGATCTTTCATTCGACTATCTTGTTTAAGTCACGACTCTAAATCATTTGTCTAATGATTTTGACTTTAAACTAGTCTCATCTCTATCTTATCCATCTGATAAGATAAGGCGGTTGCTCATGTGAGAGAGCCAACCTTAATCTGTCCGACATACACAAAAAAAAAGCTGAGACTTAAACACAAATGTATATAAAATCATTTGTAAGAAACTTATATGCAAATTAAATTTTGATCTTCTATAGACATGGGAAATATTACATGATACAGCTCAGCACCTACGCATTCCCATAGATGATAAGTGTTTGAAAAACACATCTCTGGGGATCGCCTTGGTAAGGGGATCCGCTATCATCTCATGCGTGGATATGTATCCTATGTCTACTTCCTTCCGTTTGTCATAGTCCTTCGCAAACTTGAATCGAATGTCAATGTGTTTGGTCTTACAATGAAATTTAGGATCTTTGACATAGGCAATCGAAGCTTGACTATCACTGTATATGGGAACAGTGCTCGAGTCAGAGGCATTCGTCAGCCTGTCTAAGAATTTCCTAAGCCAAACAGCTTCTTGGACCGCCATGCTGAATGCTACGAATTCGGCTTCCATGGTTGATAAGGCGATGCAGGTTTGCTTCTTGCTGCTCCAGGATATTGCAACATTCCCGAGCAAGTAAACAAAGCCTGAGGTAGATCTTCGCTCGTCGAGATCACCCGCCCAATCAGCATCGGTATAGCCTTCGAGTCTCAAGGTATTGCCTTGATAGCATAACGCATAGTCCGCAGTCCCTTTGAGGTATCTTAATATCCTCTTCACCGCTTTCCAGTGTGCCTGTCCTGGGTTGGATTGGTAACGGCTTACCATACCAACAGCATAGCAAATGTCTGGTCTGGTACACATCATGGCGTACATCAGACTCCCGACAACACTGGAGTATGGAACTTTTTCCATAGCTTTCTTTTCTTTTGGATCTTTGGGACACATTTCCAAACATAGACCCTCGCCTTTGCTTATTGGAGTATCAATTGGCTTGCAGTCCTGCATATTAAACCGTTCTAAAACTTTCTTTATATATGTCTCTTGAGAGAGAGAAAGAAGTTTCTTGGAACGATTCCTTGAGATCTTAACCCCAAGGATATATGCAGCTTCACCCATGTCTTTCATCTCAAAGACGGATGAAAGCCAAGCTTTGATATCCATGATAAGACGCTTATCATTTCCGGCTATAAGTATGTCATCTACATAAAGAGACATAATTACATACTTGTTTTTAATCCTCTTAATATATACGCAGTTGTCTTCGTCGAGCATGGAGAAACCATACGACAAAACGACTTCTTGAAAACGCATATACCACTGCCTTGAGGATTGTTTAAGACCATATATGGATTTACGAAGTTTACAAACCTTATGTTTGTTTTCTTCTTGTACGAACCCGTTTGGTTGTTCCATGTAGATCTCCTCATCTAGTTCTCCGTTAAGAAAAGCAGTCTTTACATCCATCTGATGTAACTCGAGGTCCAAACAAGCCACCATTGCCAGAATTAAGCGAATGGAGGTAAAACGCACGACAGGAGAGAAAGTCTCTTCGTAGTCTATTCCTTCCTGTTGCGTGAAACCTTTCGCAACAAGGCGAGCTTTATATTTCTCGATAGAGCCATTAGCCTTATGCTTGATTTTGAGAACCCACTTGTTCCCAATGGCTCTACGTCCCTTAGGTAAATCAACCAAGTCCCAGACTTGGTTTGTTTTCATGGATTGAAGTTCTTCTTCTATTGCCGCTATCCATTTATCTTTAGCAGGGCATGTGACGGCCTGTTTGAAATTTGCAGGTTCGTCATCATCTTGTAGTAATGTCATGAATGTTTGAGGAAATTCATCCTCAAATCTCAGAGGTGTTAGCCTCGTTCGATTACTACGTCTTGTTTGAGTTTGATCACTCCCACTTGGAATGACATCACTCCTACTTGGAATAACATCACTCCCACTCGGAATAGGATTGGTATTGTTCGTATCATTCATTGGTGAAGTTTGAAACGTATTTTCTTCTTCACCAAGAATTCTCCCACTCGAACGTTCCGATCCTTCTTGATCCCAAGTCTCAAACAAGGATAAGTCTTGACTTATCTCACCCGGTCTTGGAAACTCGTTTTCCAAGAAGACAACATCCCTCGATTCGAATTCTATTAGACCCCCATTGTCCTCTTGACCGACGAAAACATATCCTTTGGAGTTTTCAGCGTATCGGATGAAGATACACTTTCTCCCACGTGGCCCAAGTTTGCCATATTTGTGAGAGGATAAATGTGCATAAGAGGCACAACCCCAAGGTTTTAGAATGCTTAAGTCTGGAGTTCTATTGTTCCACAACTCATAAGGAGTAGAACTTACCGACTTCGAGGGTACACGGTTTAAGATGAACGCTGCCGTCAATAATGCATCACCCCAAAAGGTGATAGGCAAATTTGCCTGAGACATCATTGATCGGACCATTTCCATCAATGTCCTGTTTCTTCTTTCCGCAACACCGTTTTGTTGCGGAGTATAAGGCATAGTTATTTGATGAACTATGCCTTTTTCATCACAGAGTTCCTTAAAACTCGTTGATTGATATTCTCCACCCCGATCGGTTCGCAAGACCTTTATCTTGCGATCTAGTTGATTTTCCACTAAACTCATATAGTTTTTGAAGCAAGTTAAAGCTTCATGTTTGTGGGAAATCAAATAAATATGACTGAAACGAGTGAAGTCATCAATGAAAGTGATGAAATAGGACTTCCCGCGTCTTGTCTTAACATTCATTGGACCGCAAATGTCCGAATGGATAAGCTGTAATGGAACTTCGGCCCTTGTGCCAGTTCCAAACGGCTTGCGACAAGTTTTCCCTACAAGACAATGTTCGCAAGTTGACATTTCAACTTTTGAAACATTAGATAGCAAGCCACTTTTGGCAAGTCTATCCATTCTAGTTGGTCCAATATGACCAAGTCTTGCATGCCAACAAATGATCTCAGATTCAGAGTTAGAAGCATTTGTCAAATGGAAACTTTCATTAATGGAAGAAGAAGCATCATACATTGTATTTAAAACAATTAATCCATTACAAACATTACCAGATCCAATTAAAGAACTATTACAAACAATGTCAACTTTCTGTTTATAGAACCTCCATTCATAATCTAAAGACATTAACATGACCACGGATACGATATTTCTTCTAATATCTGGAGCAAAGAGGACGTCGTGCAATAATAAAGTCCGGCCGTTGTCGAGAACTAGCTTGCATGTTCCGACGCCTTTGACTTCAACACGTGTGTTGTTGCCGACGTATATCCACTTTGTTCCTTGAGTTATCTTTCGATACTCTACGAAGAACCTTCTGTCCTTCGCTACGTGGTCTGTGGCCCCTGAATCAATCAACCAAAAATAGTTAGATTCAGCAAGAAACATGGAACTAGAAACACATATGTAACTAGCCCTATAAGTTACCTTATCACTTCCATCCGTACATGTACGGGCGAAGTGACCGTACTTGTTGCACTTAAAGCACTTGATCTTCTTCAAGTTTTTCTTCTTTGAGTGCACATTCTTTTGCCACTTTTTGTTCTTAGTCTTCTTTGAGGTTTCCGGTTCTTGCTTTCGTTCGTTCACAAACCTTAAGCGTTTATTCTTCCGCTTATTTCCTCCATGTGAGGAACTAGCGGCCACGTGCACTTCTGCACTAGGTTTTGCGGCTTGAATCCGCTCTTCCTCGAGTTCGAGGTGTTTCGATACATCGCTTAAAGTTTTAATGCACTCATTATGAGTGAGGTGCATTTTCATGTTATCCCAGCTATCTGGGAGTGAACGAATGACTGCTTGGATCTGCTGTTCGTCAGACAACGTAACACCCGCATCCTTTAATTCAGATATGAGATTCGCCATGTGGCGGAGATGCTTTTTCATAGAATGATCTCGCCGCATCTTGTACGAATCAAATTGAATATTTAAGGAGCAGAGTTTGGTAACCGAAGTTCCACCAAACTTTATCTCTAGCTCAGACCATATGTCTTTGGCTAGGTCGAATTCCCGAAATAGACGCATTATGTCATTGTCCATTGCGGACAGTAACGTAATACGTGCTATTTTGTTCTTTCGATTCCAAGTATCATAAGCTTCCCGGTCCCTCTTGTGTTGGGCCGTATTGCCCAACTCAGGTTCTTCCATTATGTTTTGGAGTGTTTCGAGCACATCTTGCTCCTCCAAAACATATTGGATTTTTATTGACCAAAGTTTATAATTGTCGCCGTTGAGCTTTTCACCTTTGTTAAGCTCTGCGACAATGTTCTTAGAAGCGGTAGACATATTCGATTCAAAAAACTGCAAAGAGAATGAAAAAACACGATCAAAATTCTATGCATAAAGTTTCGATTCTTTAAACACTTGATAAGTTCCTTGGATGCGTTGAAATGTTACTCTAGAATCGAGAAGTTCACTACGTTCCCAACTACCATCTAGAAGTAACTTTCAAAGTATCCCTCTTACTTATCTCAAGTAAAAAGAAATCAGAAATAATACCCGTATGGTATTAGCAGTGGAAAAATACTTTGAAAAACATATCTTTCAAAATGGAATAGGTGAGAATTTGCGCAAAGAATTTTAGCGCAACAATTGCCAAGCCACGAGACCTGTTCTACACACCCATGGGTTAGATAACCATGGCCGGATCATGGTAGGACTTGGAATTCTAAATTGCGCTATCTCGATTAAGGACGGGACATAACCTATTTGAAAAACATCTTTTTCAAAAAAAATTTGAAAGCACGTTGGCTAATCTCCGTAGAGTAGAGCACAACGTCACAAGTACATTGGCTAATCTCCGTAGAGTAGAGCACAATGACATGGCTAAACTCGCATGAAGTAGAGCACTATGGCTAATCTTCAAAGAGTAGAGCTCAATGAAAAACTTCATTAAAACGTTAGTCCCGTATGAACTAGTCGGCACTGTGGTTAGCCCCGTATGGGCTAATCGGCACATTCGAGTTTGGCCAAGGCCTTTTGTCACCCCGTATGGGTCAGTTGGCAAGTTTGCAGTCGACCCAGACCTTCTGCCAGATTGGTCGACCAAAAACACCAAATTGGTCGACCAATTTTGGTCTGCAATTTCTTCCCGGCCAGGGCCTCTGCCCTGGCCGGGGCTTGGCCAAGGGCCGGCCAGGGCCTCTGCCCTGGCCGGCCAGGGGCCCTGGCCGGCCAGGGGCCCTGGCCCCTCGGCCAGGGCCTCTGCCCTGGCCGGCCAGGGGCCCTGGCCCCTCGGCCAGGGCCTCTGCCCTGGCCGGCCAGGGGCCCTGGCCCCTCGGCCAGGGCCTCTGCCCTGGCCGAGGCCGGCCAGGCCCTGGCTGAGGCCAGGTCACCGGCCCTGGCCTCTGCCAGGGCCGGCCAGGCTGGCCTGGCCTTGGCCGGCCACTGCCGGCCTGGCCATGGCCGGCCATGGCTTGGCCATGGCCGGTCATGGCCAAGGCCATTTTGGGCATTGGCCGGCCATGGCCCCTTTGGCCATGGCCGGCCACCCCCTTGAATGGGGTTGCCGCACACATTCCTCCCCCTTGATGGGGTGGTCGCCGGTGGTTATTGGCCGTAGCCAACCCCCTCCGCAAGTGGAGGGGGGGTGCATGGCCTTCATAGCCCATTTGGCCATGGTGCACATGCACCAAATTTTATCTTACCCGATGGAAATAACTACCATCATCTTCCTCGATGAAGCACCCGTTCGTCGATGAAGCACCCGTTCGTCGAGAAATTAGTTATTTCCTAATGGCCGTGTGCCAAAAATGAATAACGTACTACGTGAACGGTCGGTTTTTCCCGTCACGGAGAGTTCCTACCATATCCGTAATGATAGGAGACCCTAACGTGAAAAGAACAACCGATGCGTTCTCTCCGTCACGAAGCGTTCCTATCATATCCGTAATGGTAGGAGACCCATTCGTGAAAAAGACAACGACTCGTTCATAGTTTCGACGGGGCGGTGGTTTGACCGGGGCGAACCCATATGGCTCTGATACCAATGTAGGATCCTGCCAAAACAGAGTTAGGATCGATAATTAAAGTTGAGACTTACGCTTGCGTATGCGGCACGGTAGTCTCGGAACTTTGCCTTCGGATTCGCCACGACGGATCGAGTCTTCTCACGAACGGAGTAAGGCTACTAAATCCACAATCTAAATCTCTACTTTAGATTAAGAACTTGGATAGAGGGAGAGGAAGTATTTCGGCAGAGCTTCGCTAGGATGAAGATGCATGCATGAATGCCATGCAAAAGTGTAAGAAATGGCTTACCCTTGGGTCTTATTTATAGCCCCCAAGGTAGTTATTTTAGGGTAAATTGTTCCTTTGGAACAATTTAATTAAGGTGTACCATGATACATGGCACATTATAAGCTTAAGTTGTACCATATGCATGGTACAACATAAGCTTAAGATATTCCCCCTTTATTAGCCATATGTCGCATGCATTTATGCATATATAATGCGACTTTCCTACTCATCCAGAGATCCTCTCCGCAAGGGAACAGATTCCCTTCGCACACGACTTCGTGCACGCGACGTTCGAGGTCCGTATTCCCTCGTACATCCCCCACAAGGGTGTACAAACGTCTTCCATATCCAACACGACGTGGCATACGGACGTCCGTTCGATTGAGATCCGACAGTCATGCGTCAGCCCGAAGCGAACGAGAAGCAGGCACAATCTTCGGTAGACGTGGCTCTATCTGGGACGTCAGTCACGAATCCAACGGCCGAGAGTCAACCCGAATCGAACTCGGATCATCCTCCGCTGGGACACGTGTCGCGGTGTGGGAAGATCCTGCCTATGATCAACGCTGAGGATGCGAGCGGCTGCAGGTTCGGGTTCGGGTTTGTGTGCTATTGGGTGCGGGTTTTTGAACCCGATAAAACCCCAAAAACTGCAATGCTATTATATAAGCGTATTCTAGGGTTTTGGGGGTATTCTGGCGTATTTTGGGGTTTTTGAGGCAGCTACTGTGCGTATTTCACTGGAGGAAGTTGCTGATAAATTCCAGAGGCTATTTTTCTTATTTCCAGGGAGTTTGGGTGATTATCTTGAAGATTTGGTGATAAATTCTTGAACTTTTACCCGTATTTAGTGTTTTTTCATTGTATTTCGATACTTGAACAATGTTTTCATCTATGAAATGTGATTTTTCTTGCACCATGAATAGATAATCTTCTTGTGCTATGGTTTTGATGTAATTAAGAGTATGTAATCGTAGAATTTTAGTCATTAGCCTTAAAATCATGTTAAAATTGCTCGTAACGTTGATTTCTACGTCGTATTTCGTGGGTAATATTCATTGTCGATATCATTGATGTCCCTTATGGTTAGGCCCTGATAAGGCTAGTTAGTTTATGTTCTCTAATCAGGACATATAATTGTGCTTATTGTTTAATGAAATCAACGTTGCTAGAAATACGTATACGGCTATTTTAATTAGTTTTTATCGATTCATCTTCCGACTTCTTCACGCCTTGACCGGGTGAAGCGTTGTGTGATATTAAAAGACATGATATTTCAGCGATTATAAATTCCTAATGAAGTCACAACCGTAGCATATTCATCTCATTGATAACCAAACATTCACAACACCGTACTACTTTTTAGGAGTCACCCTTTTGATACCGATCGTTAAATCATTTTTTTACCTTCACAAAGGTGGTTGCTTTCTCATCTATATATTTTCTTTGATAGTTGAATTTGTGTTATTTTAGGTTGACTTGTCCCGTGGATTCGATTCTGGTCTCTCCAGGTACTACTTGCACGATCTCCTACGCTTGGAAGTATTAGCTCACACTATTTTGAGACAGGCACCTTGTAAACATTTCTGAGATGATTTCTCCTTCTAGAATCTTAAACATTTCATATTTAGATTTAAACACACTTTGTTTAGATTTCTTTACCTTGGACGTCCCTTCATATGTAATTTCCAAGATATGACAAATTTCGTTGGCCGATTTGCATATGGAGATGTGTTGAACTCATTCAAAGTGAGGATACAATGGAATGTATTCATAGCCCTCGCATTGAATTTGATAGAATCCCTCTCCGCCTGTATCCTTGAGACCACAGGTGTAGTAGACTTCTCAAAGGGCAACTCTGTGATGTCCCAAATGTCCTGACCCTCCAAGTAGATCATCCTGATCTTCCAACTTAGGTAGTTGGTTCCGTTGAAGAGCGGGGGTCGAACCATTGATAGACCTTTTTCATGGGACATGGATGAAGCGTTGAATGCCATCATTATAGTATGCTTCAACCTCGCTCTGATTCCAATTGTAAGGACCGTCTACCTTGCAATACTAATCAACAACAAACTCTAGAGGGGGATGAATAGAGTAATGGCAATAAATTGTGCAATTAAAATTTAACATGCAAATGCGGAATAATAAGTGCAAGAGGTATTAATCAACATAATCAATCCAAACACAAACACAAGATTTTACCCTGGTTCCCCAAACTTGAGTATGTCCAGCCACACCAAATATTCATTATAATCCTACACAAGGTAGTGAATATAATCCATAAACAAGTGATGCCCTACACAAGGGATTTGCCCTTCATAAGGGCTCCACTTACCCTACATAAGGGTCTAACTCCGGTTGGATCTGGATCTAAGCATAGAGGGGGGTGAATAGGCTAATAAAAATTCTTCGAGAACACGGGCAGTTATCATCACAAATAATCAGATGCAGAGAAAAGAAAGATAATCACAGAGTGCACAAATAGATTTACCCTGGTTCGGTCGCACCAATGACCTACTCTAGCCCCAAAGAAGATACTAGCATTAATATATCAAGGGTACAACTAAAGCGCTATGAGCACCGACTCTACGCTCACCAAGTTCGTACCGCACTCACCAAAGTGCCAAACACTATTAATCTAGTAAATGCTCTCTCTTGACTAGCACCAACTAGTCAAGACCCTATTGTCTAACACCGCCTAGACAAGACCCCAAAAGAATGAAAAAGTAGCCTACAAAGATCAACACACCAATACACGAATGTAAAATAAATATAGATCCAAAAAAGCTCAGTTCGTGTAGATGTCATCGTCTCTGGCGTTCAGCACTGACCAGATGTGATCTGACATGAAGTAGTCTCTGATCTCAATCACGGCCGCTTATGGACGTTGCTTTGATGTCTCAGCACTTAAGCTTGGATGGTGGCTCTTGAATATTACAGTCAGCAAGGATGATTGGGCACTAGGATCTCTCGGTCAGCAACTAGAATGGCTTGCTGAATCAGTAGGTCAGTAAGGAGCTTTGCATATGCTGCGAGGCATTATGGCACTTGGGTTGCTATGGGTCGACAGCTGCAGTTGTGTGGTAGTCTGCGTGGATCGGCAATGGACTCGAGCAGCTCTTCTCCTCGGTCGACACAACTGCTTGGTCAGCTTCTCTGATCGATCGGTAATGGAGATGTGGCACATAGAGGGGCTCGGTCGGTAGTGCACTTGGATGTGCTCTGATGCGGTCGACAAGCTGCAATAGCTTGGGCTACAAGATGGGTCAGCAGTCCACAAATGCAGCAGTCAGCACATGGGTCGGCAAGGGATGTTGCGTGATTGCTGATGGCTTGAAGTCCAAACTTGCGGCTAAGTAGATTGATTTGAAGAAGACTCCTTGGAACTTGTGAAGGTCTTGCTTGATAAGTCAAAAGTTGTGGCTCTTAGACTCTTGATGAGAGCTTGTGGACTTTTGATTCACACTTGGAGATTCTTGTGACTAGGTAGTCAAAGAGTTCGGCTATGGCAATGTGGCTTAAGTGATGGGATGTTTCCCTCTTGCTTTGCATGCGGCTTGATGAGTAGGAGAGGTTCTTGAAGCTTGTGTCAATGGAGCTTGTGGCAATGAGGATGAGGAGCTTTCAAGATCTTGGCCTTTAGGATTTCGACGAATGAGCAAGGTGGAAGATGATGCTTGAAAGTTTGTGGCTTAGAGCTTGCTAGGGCTTTAGGATTGTGTCGTCCTCTTCTTTGTGGTTGCCACATGAAATACCTCTCTTTGGAGAGGGGTTTATATAGGTGGAGATGAGAATCAATTTGGCTCTTGTAAAACCCCTTGGAATAAGGAATTTGAGATTTGAAATCAACTTGAATAGGAATCCAAGTGGGATTTGTATTGTGTATGAATTTTGAAATAAAGTGCCATAGGATTTGATTTAATCATGATCAATTTGAATTGGATTTGCACCAATCACAAATTGATTTGATTCAATCACTTTTGATTTGAATGAGATCCCTCCTTATCTCTCATATTTGACTAAGTCCAAATTGCAAATGAATTGCAATTTCTCCATCACTTTGACTAAGTCCTCCTTTCAGTATTTACGTGCTTGCCATTCCTGAAAACACTTAGCACACACATCAAATCATTCACACTCGTTTGTTATCATCAAACATGAAGTCATCGATCATTGTATCCAACTGCACGTTGTAACCAACAATCTCCCCCTTTTGATGATAACAAACCAATATAAGATTTGAGCAATAATGGTCTAAATAATATCATCGTGGCATGTGTGTGTGAAGTGTGATGATGGAGGAAGTATGCAACAATATAACAATCATATAACAATGATGTTCAAACATGTAATCATGCTCCCCCTATATACATGCTCCCCCTTGAACACATATTTATTAAGCACATATTTCATTAAGCACACCATATTCATTATTCATTAATGCTCCCCCTTAAACACATTTTCATCTATTCATAAGCATTAATACACAATATCACAAATCTCTTCTCAATATTCTCCCCCTTTTGTTACAAAGTGTACAACGAAGTCAATGTAATGTCACGTGCAAAAAGAGAGTATTATAAACTATAACAAACACTTGCATGTAGTCATTCTTAGAATAAACAAGTCAAATCCAATGAAGACTATAGCAAAGACTTCTACACCATCGTGTAAGTGTGATGATTAAAAATTGAATCACATAAGGAGAACTTTCAAGAAATTCAACCAAAACCAATCCACTTTTCCATGTAACATGATATCATCTAGGATTGATTTTTCACATCTCAGTAAAAATGAGTTCAAGGTACCACACCCAAAACATAGCCTATGAGGACTCTTAGATGTGGGGTGGTATTGCTTGACGAGTATAACACCAACGCTAAAGTTTACTCTTAAAGTTTATGTTGGATACTCTGGGTAGTGTCGTTGCCATGGATCGTATCCTTTTTTCATACAGAGCTCTTCTCTTTCTTTTTCGTGTGTGTGTGTGTGTGTGTGTGTGTGTGTGTGTGTGTGCAAATCTTCATGTGAGAACATTTCGCACCGTGCGAAAAGAGTTTTAGTTTTTTGAAAAAAAATTTCAAAAATTCTTTTTTCCACCTTCATTATATGTTGTTATACCCCCCAAAAAAAAATCGTTGAGAAATAATGTCATTTGGTCTTCGATCAAGGCATTTCATCAAATTTGCACGTTTTGAAACCGTTAAATTTGTAACGAGTGGATGTGTGCTCTAATCCCCAATAGGTTCACCCATTATTTTCTCTAGGGTATATAATTGTATGGATTAAACATCAAAATAATTTTGAAAAAAAATTTCAAAAAAATAAAATAAAAGTTTTTTCACGGGCTTTTCGCAACCGAAGATTGCCCTATATATTTATATATTCAATTCAATTCTTTTGAGCTCTATTTTTTTATCCAAGGCAAGACACATCATATCCCTTAGTTTTCAGTTATTTTTCATCCTATATTCACTTTCCGATATTTCATAAAAGATGTCTCCACATGTACAACAATCTTTAATACTTGTGGAAGTGACAATGTAGGTGTAGAAATCAAATTATTCAAATCATTGAACATGTCATGTTTATTTAGAAAAACAAACATGCAAATGTAGCTATAACAATAATACATCAATTTCTACATGGATATGAATCTCATTCATTAATACCAGTTTAATGATTCAAAAGAAAAGATACACATTAAGCACCAATTTTTTTTCTTTTTGAATTTTTGAATTTTTTTTTGTTTTATATTTATCAAGAACTAAAGCATCCTAACAAATGATCTAGCACACAAACGAATGAACTAACACACAACCAGAAACAAATCTTTCACGCAAAAAAACTATGAAGGTATTTATTACGCGCAATCAAGAAAACATACGTTCGCGTTGTCGTTTGGCTAAGGAACTTTTTTATGAAATGCAAAGTCCAATCCACAGTTCCTCGCCCCTCCATTTTACCTACACGGAAGATGTTATGTGGGACCTTGTAATCCAACAAGGTGCACTCATGTTAGTCATCAAACTCTTAGGAACCCAAATTTGCTTAAATTTAATATTCGTGTTCCTATATTTGCAATAATGAGAAGTATGACCAACACAACCATATGTAAAGCACTTTGCATGAATATTTCTAGCTTTTGTTGTCTCAATGTGAACTTTCTTATAATTTAACTTTTCAACATGTTTCAAATCATATCCAAGTCCACGCCTATTATTGCCATATATTTGGTTTCCAAGAATTATATCCAAAGATTGTTTTCCCACACCAAATTTCTTTATGGTCAATTCTAGGTTCGTGACTTTAGATTTCAAATACATATTTTCGTTCACAAGCAAAGTGCATTTACTAATGAAAGCCTTCGTGTTTTCCTCTTCATTCTGTTTCATGTTTTCAGCTTTCTATTCAGAATCAATCATTTTTCCTTTAAGCTCATTTTTAGCATGCACATCTTTTCAATAAGCTCTTTATTTTCAGTCTCTAGTTTATTCAATTTTTCTTTATGCATGTTATTTTATTTTAATAAAATAGGACAATTAAGGCATTCAGTTTTATCATGCATGCTAGATTTTTCCTTTTTCAACAGATTAATGGTAGAAGGTAGAATTACGTGCAAGAATTTTATCTTTCATTTTATCAACTTATTTAGACATGTCACAATTTTCTTGTTGCAGTTCAAAGTTAGAATTTCTTAAGCAATCTACCATGGATTCTAAATCTTCAATTCCATCTTTTAGTTCTTTACAAATTGTCAGAAGTTCAATTTTAGTGCAAGATTTTACATCATCATGCATTCCCATCAAGTAAAGGAAGGAGTGAGCAGTCTCCTCCTGAGTCTCATCCTCGCTATCATCGTCCCACGTTACTGCCAAAGATTTTCCTTTCTTCTCCGTAGTGTTATTCTTTTCTTGTGGGCAATTCCTCATAAGGTGTCCATGCTTCCTGCATTTAAAACATTGAATTTTATCAGTAGTATTCTGTTCAGAAGTATTTCTAGCAGGATTAAATTTGTTAGAGCGATTAAACCTTTGTGCCATTTCAGCTCTTCCTTGGTTGGTCTTGATGTATCTTCTGAAACCTCTGACCATCAGTACTTGCTCCTCATCAAGATCATCATAGTCATCTTCCTTAGCTTGAAGAGCAAGTAGTTTGGGAGCCTTGGTCTCTGGTTTCTCTCTTAATTCTATACTCTGCAGCTCAAGCTCATGTGACATCAAGTTACCTATCAAGTCTTCCACTCTCATCTTTGAATGATCATTGGCTTCCTGAATGGTTGTGACTTTGGGACGGAAGGAGCTCGGCAACACCCTCAATATCTACCTTATTTTCTCCAGACTTAAGTATGGCTTTCCAAGAGAGGTAGACTTGTAGATAATGTCTGTGAACCTCGCAAACATCTCCTTGATGGACTCTGATGGAAGCATGCAGAAGCTTTCATATTCTGTGCTGAGCAAAGCAACTCTGGACACCTTCACCTATGATGTTCCCTCATGTGTCACCTCAAGCATGTTCCAAATTTCCTGTGCAGTTTGACATTGAAAGATACGATTAAACTCATCTTTATCTAAAGAGCAAATAAGTCCATTTATAGCACTATCATTTAGAGAAAAATGTTTTTTATCAACATCATCCCATTTATCTTTTGGTTTTAGAATTTCAGTATCTTCATTTTAATAGCGGGGGGTTTTCAACAATATCCCACACATCATAATCAACAGACACTAAATAAATTCTCATTCTAGTTTTCTAGTAAACAAAATCAGTGCTATTAAATTTAGGGGGTCTAACTGTAAACTAGCCTTCAGCAAAAGCTGTATCAGATATATTCCTGGTTATCTAGACTAGATCCTCTAACCTGCTCTGATATCACTTGTTGGATTTGGATCTAAGGCTATATGGGGGTGAATATGCTAATAAAAATTCTTCGAGAACACAGGCAGTTATCAGCACAAATAATCAGATGCAGAGAAAATAAAGACAATCACAGAGGGCACAGATAGATTTACCCTGGTTCGGTCGCACAAACGACCTACTCCAGCCCCAAAGTAGATACTAGCATTAATATGTCAAGGGTACAACTAAATCACTACGAGCATCAACTCTACGCTCACCAAGTTCGTAACACACTCACTAAAGTACCAAACACTATTAATCTAGTAAGCGCTCTCTCTTGACTAGCACCGACTAGTCAAGACCCTCTTGTCTTGCACCGACTAGACAAGACCCTAAAAGAATGAAAAAGTAGCCTACAATGATCAACACACCAATACACGAATGTAAAATAAATATAGAGTTCAGAAAAGCTCAGTTCGTGTAGATGTCGTCATCTCTGTCGTTCAGCACTGGTCAGATGTGTCTGACAGGAAGTATTCTCTGATCTCAATCACGGTCGCCTTTGGATGTTGCTTTGATGTATCAGCACTCAAGCTTGGCTGGTGGCTCTTGAATATTGCGGTCAGCAAGGAAGATTGTGCACTAGGATCTCTCGGTCAGCAACTAGGATGGCTTGCTAAATCAGTAGGTCGGCAAGGAGCTTTGCATAGGCTGCGAGGCTTGATGGCACTTGGGCTGCTCTGGGTTGGCAGCTGCAGTTATGCGGCAGTCTGCGTGGATCAGCAATGGACTCGAGCAGCTCTTCTCCTCGGTCGGCACAGCTGCTTGGTCAGCTTCTCTGATCGGTCAGCAATGGAGATGTGGCACACAGAGGGGCTCGATCGACAGTGCTCTTGGTTGTGCTCTGATGCGGTCGGCAAGCTGCAATATCTTGGGCTACAAGATGGGTCGGCAGTCCACAAATGCGACAGTCAGCACATGGGTCGGCAAGGGATGTTGTGTGCTTGTTGATGGCTTGAATTCCAAACTTGCGGCTAAGTAGATTGATTTGAAGAAGAACCCTTGGAACTTATGAAGGCCTTGCTTGAGAGGTCAAAAGTTGCGGCTCTTAGACTCTTGATGAGAGCTTGTGGACTTTTGATTCACTCTTGGAGATTCTTGTGACTAGGTAGTCAAAGATTTCGGTTATGGCAACGTGGCTTAGGTGATGTGAAGTTGCCCTCTTGCTTTGCTTGCGGCTTGATGAGTAGGAGCGGTTCTTGAAGCTTGCGTCAATGGAGCTTGTGGCAATGAGGATGAGGAGCTTTTAGGATCTTGGCCTTTAGGATTTCGGCGAAGGAGCAAGGTGGAAGATGATGCTTAGAAGTTTGTGGCTTTGAGCTTGCTAGGGCTTTAGGATTGTGTCGTCCTCTTCTTTGTGGTTGCCGCATGAAATACCTCTCTTTGGAGAGGGTTTTATATAGGTGGAGAGGAGAATCAATTTGGCTCTTTAGAATCCCTTGGAATAAGGAGTTTGAGATCTGAAATCAACTTGAAGAGGAATCCAAGTGGGATTTGTATTGTGTATGAATTTTGAAATAGAGTGCCATAGGATTTGATTTAATTATGATCAATTTGAATTGGATTTGCACCAATCACAAATTGATTTGATTCAATCACTTTTGATTCGAATGAGATCCCTCCTTATCTCTCCATATTTTGACCAAGTCTAAATTGCAAATGAATTGCAATTTCTCCATCACTTTGACTAAATCCTCCTTTGAGCATTTACGTGCTTGCCATTCCTGAAAACACTTATCACACACATCAAATTGTTTACACACTTTTGTTATCATCAAACACGAAGTCATCGATCGTTGTATCCAACTGCACGGTGTATCCAACAACTCCCACACAGAGAGAAACTAATTCCCACATAAAGAATTAGGGTTATCCTACACAAGGACACAATCACCCTTATAAGGGTTAAACTCCCACAAAGAGAGTGACCAACTCCCACAAAGAGAGTATCTAATTCCCACAATGAGAATTAGGGTTTCAAGAAAACGAATGAAACAAAAGACTCTTGCATATGCCTTGAAGAGATGAACTTACTCATTAATGAATGCAAGGCTTGGAAGATGATCTCCAAGTGATGAGATTGAGCTTGATTGCACTTGGATGATTTCTATTAAGCTTGACTTCAATGCATGAAGGAGATTTAGAGCTCTAGGATGGAAATGAGAGATTTTGAGAGTGGCTTAATGATTCTCAAATGATCTTCATTAGTTCCAAGAAGTTCTAATGAACTCAGCCCTCTCCTATATATAGGAAGCCCAAAGGAACCCTCAAACCCAAGCAAAAAGTCCAAAACAGAAAATTTGCAACGGCTCTATTTTTGCAATTTACGGCACAGACAGTCGACTGATGAATAACTGACAGTCGACTGGTCAACGGTTATAAAAATTCCAACGGCTATAATCTGAGTCAGGACAGGTGACTGTAGAAGACTACACAGGCGCATGTACAAGGTGCAGTCGCCTGAATATCCTTCAGCAGACGATTGTCACATAGGATGGAAAGGAACTGAGAAAACCGCAACTTTCGCACTAGCGCCATCAGACGATAGATGACCAATTCTCAGGCGCCTGTAATTTGATAGGTGACTGAAAACATCACATCAATCGACTGACTTTCAAGGGGGTAAACCCCAGAAAATGCAAGTTACGCACTTTGGCACACAGACAACTAGATAACAAATCCCAGGCGCCTAATGGAAGACATGCACATGGAAAATGAATGTCAGCCATCTGTCTCCAATAGCTCAAGTAAGAGTCAAGAAAAGTTGACTTGAGCTAGTGCACAACAGCCGATTGTTGAAGGCTGGCCAGGCGCATGTAATCACACAGTCGCATGTTCTTACTTCATCAGTCGCTTGTTGGAGAGCCAAAAACTCCAGTTTGAGTTTGAGGCAAGGTGAACCTATTTGGATGGTTTCTATGATAATCCTAAGGCTCACGGTTGCGGGTAAGATCCACACACAATAAAGTTTGTATTGGTGTGGGGAACCAAGGGCACAATGGTTACAAGTTTGGGGGGAGACGAGGCTAATCACGATTTGTAGACGATTGTGAGATGAGGATCTCAAGGTCGCCCGTCAGTCGGAGTAGGTCACCCTCTAGTTGATGAAGTGTAGGAAATCGAACAAGTAATAATCTCGGTGAGTCCAGGTATCGAATCCACATAACAACTGACCTGCAAAACCACGAACTTCAGTTTGTAAAGAGTACTAAAACGATAATAACCAACCACCTATCAAGTATAAAGATATGGTATCAAGAGTTTAAAATAATAAAAGAAAATCCTACGATAATTACAGTGAATTTGATATGGGGTACTAATATGGAGAGTATGTGTTGGTAGTGATTTCATTAGGGTGTGTGCAATCAATGATTATTAATATCTTTTCTATAACTCAACGTTTCGTCTAGTTAGGGTACGAGAACGTCAGAAAATATGGCAATAAAGAGCATAAAAACGTGCCAAAGAGTAATCACGTATAATGACGATTTCATAAGGAAAATACGCACAAGTGCCCTCTCGGGTCACGATACATCCTCTCGGATCGCATCACGAATAAATCTGCAAAGATCATATTCGATTCAAGCATGCCCACGTCTCCGTATAACATACCCAAACAAGATATATATATAAATCGACAAAATATGTTATTATCACATGCAAATAGGGCGAAAAGATATTGAAATCAATGAATACGACACCCTAACTACACATATGAAGATTAACCACGCATGAAGAGAATATATTCAGTATTCATAGACAAATACATCATCAAAACCTTAAAATACGTGAATAATACTTCAAATACAAGCCAAATACGCAAAATACAAGGCTAAAATAGGAAAAATGTCACCAATTCTTTCATCAATTCATCAATTTATAATAGCAATCCTACATCAACCCTCAGCTCTCACCTCTTCCTCACTCCCCTCCTCCCTGCCCAGGCCGCGCCGCCACCCCTACGCCGCCGTGCACGCCACCCGCCAGCTGCCGCGCCGTCGCCCAGCCGCGCGCACCTGTGCCTGCGCCTGCGCCTGATGCCGCCGCCAGCGTGCGCCACCCGCTTGTGCCCCCTGCTGCCCACCATTGCCGAGTCCTTGCCTGCAAGAAGAAAAAAGAAAAGAAGAAAGAATAGAAAGAAGGAGAGAAGGGAATGAAGAGGAAGAAGGCAGAAGTTTTAATGGGTATGAGTTTTATTAATTCATGTTAAGCTTATTGGGTTGTTGGTTATCGGGTATTGACTACTGAGCTATTAGATTTTGGGTTTAAGTTAACTTATTGGGTTTTTATTGGGTATTTGAACTATTTGACCTATTAGTGTTGAGTATTGAATCTTATTTGAGCTATTGAATTATTGGGTGGGGTTTTTTAAAGCTAGTAAGTTAAATTGAGTTATTTTGGGTTATTAAGTTATAAGTAATTAAATGTTAATAATATTTTAAGTATATTATATACTTTAAGTAATATGTAAGTTTCATATTAAGTATTTTGTAATTGAAGAGTTAGTCTTATATAAGTTATTATAAATTATTCTGTAAGTTAAGTTAAGTTAGAATATGTCATTATCAGTTAGGTTATAATATGTTATACATATGTTTAAATATTAATAGTTTTGATAATTAAAAATAAAGTATGTTGTTATTATTTTAGAGTTATATAAGTAAGTTTATACTAAAATGGCATAAGGTGTTATAAAATCATAATATACAAACGGTACTAAAAAGTTAGAGCTAATTATAATTTTAAATGAGTTAATGACTTTTAACTTAATGACGCAGATCAATCGGGCCTTACGCTATAATCACCTGGGCACTCAACGCCCGCATCTTCTTCAGATCTACGCATCGTATAGTAGGTTTCCCACATCTCTTTCATCTAAATAAATAATATGCTAGAGTAATTTCCCTGGAGCTAATATGTGTAATATTGCTATGGTTTGTTAATTCTATTCTTCCATGTTAACAAATCATGTACTAATTATGGACGAATCTCATGTCCTTACATTACAGCATGTTCTTATCTTTTGCTATGCACTTGCTCTCTTATATGTTCTAACACTCTTGGTTTCTTAAATTCGTAAGCCTTTTATCAAAAAAATGAATTGCAAACTGCGTCGTTAACGTTACTGCTAAAAGCTCATTTTAATGCGTTTGCCAACTTTAGAAGCTGAACTTCATGCTTTTATCATACTGGTTGTTTCCGACTTAAATGGACATGTTCTATTAATGTTGCTTGTTAGTAACAATTTACTATCTGCCTACTGTCAAATTAAACTACATTGAACAAGAGGTAAGACGTAACCCTTGGGGTATATATGAATCCATCGAATACAGATGGGGTGAAACCATCGAATACAGATGGGATGAAACCATCGAATACAGATGGGGTGAAACCTAGTCGAGGACTAGACAGACACTTTGTGTGGGGTTGGTTTGTAACGACCCGCTCTCGGGGGGCCCGTTACTTATTTGATATTTGCGTAGGTCCTGCAGGTTACCAGTGAAATCAAAATAGCCACGATGCAGAGATGTACAAAAATACCCAAATAGTGTCCAATTATTACAATCCATACTGTACAAGATGTCCCAATAGATATACATGAAAGAAGAAAAGTACATAAGTGAAAATAACTCTGGAAGCTGCGGTCGAACTCTGGCGCTATTAGCTCAGGAGCATCTATCTTCATCTGTACGTCGTCTGCGGTACCACGAGGATGGAACCGTAGATAAGTCACAACAATTCTAAGTATAGAAAAGAAGCAGTGCACAAGTATGACAAAAGTAACTACGTACAAGCAGATCAGAGTGAAAAGTAAAGTACTGAGTAATAACTGTACACAACTGAAAAGTAAAGGCAACTGAACTGAAAGGAGGGAACCATTACACTGTGGTAGTGCAAGTGTAAAGCAGGCTAGGCAAGTGAAACATACTACTGCTGTAGCTAAAAGTACGACAAGTAAAGTACTGGTGACTGTACAAGTGTAGCCAGTAACGTGCAAGGAACGTGTAAAGTAAAAGTGACTGTAGTGCGTAAAGTAAAGGTGACTGTGCAAAAGTAGCCACACTACGTGACTCAAGTCGGAGAGTACAATATGTGACCATCGAGTTCATCTCTTGCCTGGGCGCGACCCAGACGAATGCCGAAAACACATGCAGCTAGACAGGATGCTGACACGGGCAGCATATTTTTGTTTGCTGAAACACAGGCAGCTAGACATGATTGTCAAAAACCCAGGCATCTAGACATGATTGCCAAAAACTCAGGCAGCTAGACATGTATATTGAACTCCAGTCACTCACGCACTCTCTCAAACTATGAGTTACCCCAAACCCCAGTGATGTGTCAAGTGTTCTATGTACATTTCCTTTTCATGATGTTCCACGAGATGTTCCACACGATATTCCACAAGATACAAGCTGTTCCACATGTTGCTAGTCAAACCAAGTCAACTGGTTGACTTTCTTATTGAAAACCAGAAAGCCAGACATTCTTTCCAAAGCAAGCTGGCCAAGTGAAGTGAGGATAAAGACAAGTCCAACATTCGGGGTGTCTAGTATTGTTTCAAGATGTTATCAATTCCTTGTTCACGATGATAGTTAACCAGGACCACTGGTTTAAAACCAGATAGTAGAGCAAAGTTGATGCTAAGAAATTTGAGGATAAATTGAGGATAAAGACAGGTCCAACAAACATGGAATATAAAAACTGTTGGTGTAGGGGTGGTAGTTTCGTTAGCACACAATTTACCCAAATTGATGATTGTGTGTTATAACCACCAAAGTTGAAAGTTGGCAAAGTAATCTATAGTTGATTACTTATTAGATTAGGTTTCGAGTTCAGTTCAAGTCAAGTAGCCGTTCTAAGACTATAGTGGTGTCCTAAGTTCATACGGGTACACTTATCTAATTTTCTAACTTTAGAATTAGTCGTGACTTACTGATTTCGAGATCGACGTAGCAAGCCGAAACTGAATCTAAGGCTTCCACGGAAGCTGGTGCACAAGAATTTGTACCTGCAAAACACAAGAACAATCGGTTACAGAACACCTATTTTCTACCTATTTAACTTAACGTGTTTGATTTTATAATCGATTGAAACGGTGTCGGAAAGCGTTCTAAATTTTTCTATAAGCTAGATATGATGAAAATAATTTTATCGTAGGAGGAAATAATTTTCTGAAACTTACATTAATTTTTATAATTTTTAAGAGCGCAGAAATAATTTAAAAACTATTTTTCAATTTGTGACGTAATTATTCAAACATTTCTTCTGGGTGCAATCGGTATCGGAAAGTTGCAAATGAACTGTCAAAATGGCCGTCTCGAAGAGTACTTTAACATATATTTTTCTCACATATTAATATATGTGAAAATATCAAGTTACAGATTTTTGAATGAAAATAACGGATTTAACTTTTAGGCTTAAAAATTAATATTGGAAAAACTAAGCGTCAGATTGAGATGAAACTAGCGCCATTGGGTCCAGAATGTCATTTCTGATTTTCTGGAGCTAGTCTCACATTTTTCTAGGGCTTATATAATTACTTATCAATTTAAAACCATTAATACGCATTTATTAATTAATATAAAATAAAATACGAAAATACGAAAATATTTCATATTTACAAGTTTTCCATTATAAACTTACGCACGCAAAGCTCCTCCTTCGATCGCAGCTACGGGGTGGCGGGGGCTCGTGCTCGGCAGCAGGTGGCGGAGGAAGCGGCGGCGGAGCTCGGGGGCTGTGCAGGCGGGGCTCGAACGGCGGGCGGCGAAGGCGAAGGCGTGGCAACGGCAGCGGCGGAGGCGGGGCGGTTGCTTCGGTGGGGTTTCGCGATGGCACGGTGATCTCGGAGGAGCTGCAGACGGTGGCGGGGGAGGTCGAGGGCCCAGGTGACGTTGTCAACGGCGAGGGAGCTCGGGAGCTGCGGCTAGCGCTCGGAGGTGGCTCTTGTCGACGGTGAGCGGACGGTTGATGCCGGAGACGACGGAAGGCGTGGTCGGAGGGGGACGGAGCTCGGAGACGAAGCTCGACGGCGTGGGATGCTCCGAAGGGTCACGGCAGCGTCGTCGTGAGCGGGCGGTGGAGCTGTGGGAGCCTTCGGAGCGTCGCCTGGCTTGCCGTGGAGTCAAAGACCGTCGGAGGCGATGGTCAACACGTCAGAGAGCGGGAACGTGAGCTGACGGGCGGAGCTGGGTGGTGTAGCGGCGGCGATGGCGAGCGTGGGTTGCCGGATTTGAATGGAGAAGATAGAGGGAGAGAGAGAGTTACGGGAGAGAGTGAGGAGCTGTGTAGGTGCGTGGGTTTCGAACGAGGGAGAGGGGAGAGAGAACGGGTGAGAGAGAGGTTACGGGTTAAAAGAGAAAACCCCTGGGTTTTTGGGAAGAGAGAGTTTAAGGGGGTGGGGTTTTATAGTTAATAGAAATTAATTAATTAACCTAGTTAGTCAAATGTCATTAAATAGGTTAGGTGGTTAGGTTAGACTAAGTGTGGAAATTAGGGTGTGGCATGAAACTCATGGTGGCATACGTGTAGGGGTTAGGTAGTGGTAAGTTAATTAGTAAAAAGTAAAACTCTATTAGTGAAGGTAATACAAAAACAAAATTACGATTTTGCCCCTACTAGTAAATGTGTCCGAAAAATTACGAAAACATACCCACGGGTTCGTATCGTCGCGAGCATTGCAAATACGAAGTCCGTTTCAGTGTTTGATCTATGAAAACACGTGTTTTAGGCCAAAACGTTTAAGAAGTGGGTTTGCGGGTTCTCTATCGATTTGACTTCAGAAAATTACGAAATTAATGTGGGAAGCCCTAATTGATCATTGAATGTTACTGTAAAAGTTTGAAAACATTTTGAAGATGTTTGAATAGAAAATAAATTCATTGAGCCAAAATGATAATAACTAAAAATGAATTTTTATCAGAATTGTTTTGAGTATTTGATGAAACCCGATCTTACTAAAATACTTCATAACTAGTTTGATACTTCAAAGTATTTTTATAAGAAATTTTTGAAATCGTAAAACTCTTGACAAACCATTATAAAATAGTTTAAAATTTGAAAATATGCGAATAGTTGTATTGAAAAATACGGACCGTTACATTCTACCCTCCTTAAAATAATTCCGTCCTCGGAATTAAGAAGACCGATCAAACAATTTAAACGATCGAAATGAAGGTTTGATGAATGATAACGATAAATGAAAAATAAGTTGTTAATAGCATGAAATATAATGTGATATCATAGCATCAAGAAAACAAGAGATGTTATATATTAATACATACTATTGACATCACTATAGCTTCCGTAACTATTCCTGAGACCAATATCGTCACAATAGTTACCCTGACTTCTCAAGTAGCCCAAAATTAACATAAGATAATATCATCACATGAAAATGAGGGCTATTATGACGACAACATCTGTTCGAACTTGGAACCTGAGGTGATAAGCCAGTAGCAAGCTATAAAACGGAAGACCATAAAGTTTATTTGTGCTACTGATAACTAACTGGGTCTAGCCACAGATGTCGTTCATAAAATAGCATGTATCGACTAATCCACGGGTACCAATAGCATCAATCTTTATAATGCCCAACCACATGCTAAAGTCCAAATCAACGCCCAAAGGTAAGTACAAGGCCAACACCCAAAGTCAGTATTCTCTGCCAGTATTCCTTCCATCAATCTCCATAATATCCCACAATAAGGCAAGATCCAAGCTCTCATCCAGAGCCAAGCACACGGCCTACATCCAACTTCAACTCCCAAGGCCAATATCATGCCGATAATCATTGCCATCACTCCTTCCGTAGACCAATACTTAACATTCGTAACACCCAACATCACCCAACAAATGAACAACGAAAAACACGCTTTCCAGCACACCAAAAGGAGTAAACGCAAGAGGAAGCCTAGACGGGAGCTCAATCTGGGTGAGAGCCATGGCAGAGAGCTCAAGAGAAGCCCAAGGATCACGGCTTCCCAAGATCTCAACCATACGGATACAGCGAGGGTGGCGGCGAGGGTTGTGGCCAAGGCCAAAAAAATCCCAAAACATATCGTCGGAGGGCCATCGGTGGTTGTCGATCTATGGTGGCTGCTGCTTGACGTGGCGGGTGTCACCGGAGTAGGGTGGGGTGGTGGAGCTTCGGGTAAGGTTGGAGGAGCTTGAGGCGAGATGGGTCGAGTTCGCTTGGGGAAGAGGCCGTGAGGAGGAGTGGGTGTCACCGAGGCGTATAGGAAAGCACGGGGTGGCTTGGTGAGAAAGAAGAAGGGGGTCTTTAAAGAAAAAGGGGGCATCGAAAGTCGTTGGTAGGGTAGGTGATCGGTCCATATTTTACACCTTCTTTCTGCATGTTTTCACACCATTTCGATTGCTCATATTGCGATTTTCACGAGTATTCGATGATATTGCGTTACTTTTCACTATTTCTTGTTTTTGTCAGATTTCAGGAAATATGGAGCGATCGGGAGCAAAAATGAGCTTAAGAGACTTGCACCCACTCTGGAGCGTCACCCAAGGCTCTTTTGAGGGCTATTCGGCGATGGGAGACGTGTGGAAGAAGAAGGAACTCCGTAGGAGCGACGAGGAGGAGAAACGGAGAAGATTGGGCATTTACAGCATGCCACTCGGCCGAGTGGAGCACTCACTCGGCCGAGCAAGAAGACCACTCGGCCGACCAGACCGAACACGCTCCAACTGAAGGAATTGGGCGTGCACTCGGCCAAGGGATGATATCCCACTCGGCCGAGTAAGAAGATCGCATCGCCCGAGTGGCATGAGAAATCCACCATCAAAAGGGGCCGACTTACTGGAAATGTACAGGCTTTTGACGGTTCCGACTCGGCCGAGTACCGAATGCCTCTCGACCGAGTGAGTAAATCCACTCGGCCGAGTCACCTCCGAAGACAGACCCCCAAGACCCCTGACTTATTGGAATTTTAAAGGGTCTGTCACTCGGCCGAGTAGAGAAGCCCACTCGACCGAGTAGAGAAGGCCACTCGGCCGAGTGATGCCGAGGACACGCAGCGCCCAGATTTTCAGATAGCCTCCCACTCTTTTGAAATCTTCTATCATTCCAGCAATCAAAATATTTTTCTCATATTTTTTATGGATAGTAGACTTGATGACGGTTCCAACGCCGCCAAGAACGCACTAATCGGAGGTCGGATGAAATCTGGAGAATTTCTGCAAGTTGACGCTGCAGTGCTGGAATTTCCACTCGGCCGGGTCACATGTTCCACTCGGCCGAGTCGGCGGCGGGCCCAGATTTTAAGTTGCGATTTGGGCTGTTTTTGGGCACGAATTTGAGGGGTTTTCTAGGGTTTTCTTGCTATGGTTTTGGGGGGATATATAATGGTTTTGTAGCCACCATTAGGGGGGATCCCCAATATATTTTCTAGGTTCCCACATGTTTTCTTAGGGATTATTTTAGAGGTTAGGCCATGCCCTAGGCCCCCTCTTGGATCTAAAAGCTTGTATTTTGGATTGAAGATCTTCATCAAGCTAAGTATTTTGTTCTTATTGTTTGAATCTTTGTTTTCTATCTTTTTGTATGCAAGCAATGATTTTTATTGATTCTCATATCGTTATTGTTATGCTAGAGTAGATTAGTTGTTCTAGGGCATGGGGATGAACCCTATGGATCTAATTTCAGATTTGTGATGAATGAATTTCTAAATTGCTAGAATCGCTAGGAGGTTAGGTTGTGATTGATTTATTACGGATAGCTAGGGATTTCCATCGATCTAGGATTTGCAAGAGATTGGATTCTAATCGATGGGAAGGCCTAGATATTCGATTTAGGTTTATAATCGAGATTCTCTAGACTTGGTTTGTAAGAGATTGGACCAAAGCTAGGATTTTTATTATAAATCTATACCTATATTCGTTTGCAAGAGATTGGACGAATAAGAACTATCACAACCTAGATCGTAACTCGAGTTTGCACGAGAGTGGACTCGAGGGGCGATTGAACGATGATGTCGATCCTAATGCTAGCGGCTTAGGCTAGGGTTTGCAAGAGATTGGGCACTATCCTAGGGTTGCTATAAACCGGCAATAACACGAGAGCGTGAGCCTGGTTCTCTATTCAGTTACGACTAGTTCACCTCAACGCAAGTCTAGTAATATTGAGATTCACTATTCATAATGATGCATGACGATCCGTAGTGGGGATTCCCTAGCCCTAGACACTTTTATTATATTGTATTTGAATCGCTATTTGACCAACATCCTTATCATCGACACCGACATCCACCACCATTTCCATTATATCATTCCATAACCATCTCCACCAATAATACTTCGTAGTCAAACCAACCTAGGATAGATTGGAGCCAACACCACCTCCTCGTGTTCGATACCCGCTCGCCACTTGACCGTGTGCTTGCGGTAAAACTACAATCGTTCTCCGGGTGTATATCCGGGGGCCGATCAAGTTTTTGGCGCCGTTACCGGAGAGGTGTTTCCCCTTGGGTGCCAATTTGTCACAATTAGGTTGATTAGATTACATAAAAAAATCAAAAAAAACATTGAGAGAGATTTTTTTCCCACCACCTACTATTATTATTATCTTTATATCTCTTTGTACCACTGACGTCTTTTCCAGGTTGTTTAATTTGCTTGATCAGGTACAGTTGTTGCAGCGATGGTGCTTCCAAAGAAAATGCGAGCGGGCTCTATACAATCCTACATGTATCTCGCTACATTCTATCAGGCTGATGGAGAATCCTTCGGGGAAGCCTTGTCTAGGTTTGAAGGAATGTTAGGAATGTTCCAGACGGAGTCAGACCATGAGTGGAATGACTCCACGCTATTTGATATCTTCACTAGAGGGCTAAGGAGACCCCCACATGAGTTTCTGAAGAGGATGCAGGTGGGAAAGTTCAGTGATTTGCAGTTGGCAGCAGCCTTGGAGCAAATGATAGATGATGCTCGATCTACCGGTTCACTAACCGTTACGGTAAGTAAGCCAACCGACCAAGTATTCATCGATTTTGTTATGGCTAATGTCTATGGTGCAGGTACTATCATAGATGGAGTGTATGCTTCACTTGAAGGTGATCATATCCACCTTTATACCATCAACACTCCACAAATAGAGACATCTGAGTTGCCAAAGGAGGACACATACACAGACCTATTGAGAAACATTGTCGACATATTTCGAAATTCTGGTCCATTGACAATAACGGCAGGTGATCCTTTTGAGCTTGAATTTCAAAACTTTATTACTCATTGTATCTCTTCCACAGGCACAATTGATGATGGAGTCTACGCTCTAATTGAGGGGCACAAGACCCATTTTTACACTACGGCCGAGATACATGAGCCTATAGAGCCACCTTATACCGTCGTCGCCTCCCCCTGCCACCCACCTGAGTCAGAGCAGCCTATACTATCAGAGGATATTATTGTGGAGGCCATGCATATAGTAGTGGAGCAGACCATCGAGGAGGACGTGACTTTGGACGATGACATCTGCACACAGATGGAGCCCGAATTGTGCCCCCCTCCTTTCGAGCTACCGCAGCCATCCCCACCTTTTACAGAGGATGAGCATCCTGCAGAGGACCACACTTCCACTGATGCTAAGGACAATCCCACAGAGCTTATGGCTCCCCTTCAGGGAGATCTCTTTACTCCCTCATCTCCTACATTTGATTCTCCTCTCGTGTATGATATTTTTTATGATTCAGATTTTGACGACTCATCGTGCCTTTTGCAGGATTCAAGTACATACGATCAAGAGGTATGATGGGACGTATACGAGGAGGAGAGCGAAGAGTTAGCACCCATGGACGCTATTGAATATGATCAGGAGGTGTGATGGAATAAGTCTGACGATGATGAGGAGCTGCCTGATGAGACCTACGCTTATACGCCCAAGCTACCTGAACAACCTAAGGCGAACAATGAGGAGTTGATCGACGTGGTATACGAGAGTGGAGATTTATTTCCAGGGAAGTGTTGTCACCCATCTTTAATTTTAAATACTTATGTTGATGACCCTCTTTGGAATACATTTATTTTGGGGAAGAATTATCCACATCAGATTGATGCGGCTTATCTCTTGCAGGGTACAGGTGGAGTCCTTGGAGAGGTGCTAGGAGCCGCATTGCTGGAGTCTGATGGAGTTCGTGGACATACGCGCTTGGCGGAGCCACGGAAAGAGCAGTTAGAGCAGTTGCCTGCACCGGCAAAGATACTGGATCCGCCTTTTGCTATAGGTGATATCAATCGGGTAGTGTAGAAATTTTTATGCTTTCAATAAACCCGAATCCTCTCGACATCGAGGGGACCGTATAGATTTGATTGAATAAATATCACCTCTTATGACGGCAACAAAAATTTTTACACCACAAACCCATTATATATATTAATTGCCCACTTTATATTTTGATGTGTCACATCCTTTTTGCTCACCACCCACCGAGCATTTCTTTCAAGTGAAACCTTACTTTCTTATTTGTTTGACTTGATATCGCTTAGTGAAGTCGTGATATTTTTGATCGAGTCATTTTAATAAGATTGTTTGGTATAAGCTTGGGGGAAGGCGCTCTCATGCATCATTGTATGTGCATGTAGTTGCATTAGGATTTCATGTCATTCATTTCATCATTTTTCATTCACCTCCCTCATATTTATCATTGTTCCTCATATTTTTCCTTTTATGATCACATTGAGGAAAATGTGAAGTTTAAGCTTGGGGGAGTGCATTTCCATGCCATTTAGATGCATTAGTTGCATTTTTACTTTATTTTAGGATTTTTTTAAAATTTTTCAAAAATTTTGCATCATCTTTTTGATTTTTCCATCTTATTTTCCTTTTATGTGTGTTCATGCATCATATTGTGTGCTTGATTTTCTTTTCTTTCCCCTCTTTTATTTTTTATTTCTTTATTTTCCTTTTCTCTTCTTCCGCTAGATGAGTTTTGTATGATGATATATCTTATTGCTTTAGTAGCCATCACGATGCTTATTATTCCGTGCCATGCTACTTAGAGTATTCTATAGTCTTGCTATTCACATGTTCTTGCAAATCTCTTTCTTTTGATGATTCCTCTACATGAATGCATGATATTAATTGAAACTGAATGTATGGAATAGTGTTTAGTATGCTTTTGTTGGAAATGCACCAAGATTCACGCATCATTAGTATATCTGAAGCATCAGTTTTATTGTCTTATTCACCTTCTGTTGCATGCCTGATACGATTGTGTGCTTTACCGCTTGACTTCACTTTTTATTAAGATGATTGAGAATATCCATGCTTACATATTAGTTTTAGTTGAAGTATTATTTTATTGAACCGTTCGTGCACATCTTAGAGTGAACCGAGTGTTACATTATCTCTTTCTCCACATATATCGTTTTATTCTCTACATGTCACTTAAGTTCACCTCCTAAAGCTACTTATATCGCATCTATTTCCCAAAAATCCCCACAAAAGAAAAAGTTAGCTCCAAAAAGTCCAAAAAGCCAAAAAGGAGCCAAAATCCAAAAATACAAATCATATAGCTCCTACAAAAATCCAAAAAGAAAAATGAGAAACAAAGTCCAAAAGAAAAAAAGAGATATTTCTCTATCTCATTATTGGAGCCACAAAATACTTGGGAAAACCAAGGCAAAAATCCCATTTTCCACTATCATATTCCTTTAGATGTGATGCCTCAAGCTAAGCTTGGGGGGTGAATTCATTTGACCATATGAGTGAGTATGACATTAGAGTGGAGACGTGCATGAATGGGGATATTCGATAATGCTTAGACTTTGCAAAATATATTAGATATGGAGATTTTTCATGATTTGAAATAAATATGTGAATGCCATGACTCTTATTCTATTCTCTATTGCATGTTTGGTGTGTATTTTATATGCTTCATTTATAACTTTTGATTGAAAAGTGCATCGCCAACATTTGTATATTTAATTCTATGAAATGCGTGATGTGGATATGAATTGATTGTATGAATTTAGAAAATCCATTTTGTTGTTCTTAAAAGCTTGCAAGTACCATGTTTATGTAAGATATGAAATCCTTATAACATGTGATTTGTATTTTCCAAGTTATCGTGATGTGTAGCTTATGGCTTGAGATCTGAGAGAAGAATCTAGCGACCCCTTCCACCTCGTGTTCTTTCTTTTTCATTTTATTTTCTTTATTTTCATCTCCCGAGTTCGTCTCTCTACTTATCTTCCTCGAGGACGAGTAAGAGGTAAGCTTGGGGGATTTTGATCGGTCCATATTTTACACCTTTTTTCTGCATGTTTTCACGTCATTTCGATTGCTCATATTGCGATTTTCACGAGTATTCGATGATATTGCATTACTTTTCACTATTTCTTGTTTTTGTCGGATTTCAGGAAATATGGAGCGATCGGGAGCAAAAATGAGCTTAAGGGACTTGCACCCACTCTGGAGCGTCACCCAAGGCTCTTTTGAGGGCTATTCGGTGATGGGAGACGGGTGGAAGAAGAAGGAACTCCGTAGGAGCGATGAGGAGGAGAAACGGAGAAGATTGGGCATTTACATCATGCCACTCGGCCGAGTGGAGCACTCACTCGACCGAGCAAGAAGACCACTCGGCCGACCAGACCGGACACGCTCCAACAGAAGGAATTGGGCGTGCACTCGGCCAAGGGATGATATCCCACTCGGCCGAGTAAGAAGATCGCATCGCCCGAGTGGCATGAGAAATCCACCATCAAAAGGGGCCGACTTACTGGAAATGTACAGGCTTTTGACGGTTCCGACTCGGCCGAGTACCGAATGCCTCTCGACCGAGTGAGTAAATCCACTCGGCCGAGTCACCTCCGAAGACAGACCCCCAAGACCCCTGACTTACTGGAATTTTACAGGGTCTGTCACTCGGCCGAGTAGAGAAGCCCACTCGACCGAGTAGAGAAGTCCACTCGGCCGAGTGATGCCGAGGACACGCAGCGCCCAGATTTTCAGATAGCCTCCCACTCTTTTGAAATCTGCTATCATTCCAGCAATCAAAGTATTTTTCTCATATTTTTTATTGATAGTAGACTTGATGACGGTTCCAACGCCGCCAAGAACGCACCAAACGGAGGTCGGATGAAATCTGGAGAATTTCTGCAAATTGACGCTACAGTGCTGGAATTTTCACTCGGCCTGGTCACATGTTCCACTCGGCCGAGTCGGCGACGGGCCCAGATTTTAAGTTGCGGTTTGGGCTGTTTTTGGGCACGAATTTGAGGGGTTTTCTAGGGTTTTCTTGCTAGGGTTTTGGGGGGATATATAAGGGTTTTGTAGTCACCATTAGGGGGATCCCCAATATATTTTCTAGGTTCCCACATGTTTTCTTAGGGATTATTTTAGAGGTTAGGCCATGCCCTAGGCCCCCTCTTGGATCTAAAAGCTTGTATTTTGGATTGAAGATCTTCATCAAGCTAAGTATTTTGTTCTTATTGTTTGAATCTTTGTTTTCTATCTTTTTGTATGCAAGCAATGATTTTTATTGATTCTCATATCGTTATTGTTATGCTAGAGTAGATTAGTTGTTCTAGGGCATGGGGATGAACCCTATGGATCTAATTTCAGATTTGTGATGAATGAATTTCTAAATTGCTAGAATCGCTAGGAGGTTAGGTTGTGATTGATTTATTACGGATAGCTAGGGATTTCCATCGATCTAGGATTTGCAAGAGATTGGATTCTAATCGATGGGAAGGCCTAGATATTCGATTTAGGTTTATAATCGAGATTCTCTAGACTTGGATTGCAAGAGATTGGACCAAAGCTAGGATTTTTATTATAAATCTATACCTATATTCGTTTGCAAGAGATTGGACGAATAAGAACTATCACAACCTAGATCGTAACTCGAGTTTGCACGAGAGTGGACTCGAGGGGCGATTGAACGATGATGTCGATCCTAATGCTAGCGGCTTAGGCTAGGGTTTGCAAGAGA
Organism: Scilla litardierei; assembly: GCA_030789695.1. Lineage (NCBI taxonomy): Eukaryota > Viridiplantae > Streptophyta > Magnoliopsida > Asparagales > Asparagaceae > Scilla > Scilla litardierei. The sequence goes on along the minus strand of CM061142.1, from coordinate 750,029,132 downwards.
TTGGGCCCTATCTTAGGGTTGCTATAGACCGGCAATAGCGCGAGAGCGTGAGCTTGGTTCTCTATTCAGTTACGACTAGTTCATCTCAACGCACGTATAGTAATATTGAGATTCACTATTCACAATGATGCATGACGATCCATAGTGGGGATTCCCTAGCCCTAGACACTTTTATTATATTGTATTTGAATCGCTATTTGACCAACATCCTTATCATCGACACCGACATCCACCACCATTTCCATTATATCATTCCATAACCATCTCCACCAATAATACTTCGTAGTCAAACCAACCTAGGATAGATTGGAGCCAACACCACCTCCTCGTGTTCGATACCCGCTCGCCACTTGACCGTGCGATTGCGGTAAAACTACAATCGTTCTCCGGGTGTATATCCGGGGGCCAATCAGTAGGCTAGGTTAGGCGGGACCGGGTCTCGAGGTGAGGAAGCGGACAAAGGAAATAAAGAGGGGTAAGGTGGTAGGTGGGAAAGAAGTTAACTCATGAAGAATCGGGCACAGAATAGATAAAAGAAGACTGCAAGTTCAAGAAAAGACGAAGAAGAAGTAGTGGCTCACGTTTGCACGTCTCGGTTTGGTTTGTCTCAAAATCTCTAGCACAATCCTCGAATACTTCTAAGCTTCATTCGATTCGCTTCTGTCATCGAACTCAGACTTCTGGTGATCAGAAAGTCGAATGCTACCCTCCTTAAAATAGATGTAACTAGAGTTCAGTTAAACTAAACGCGATTAGGAAGAATTATAAGGATTAGTAGAATGATCAGAAAGGCCATCATTAGCTTAAGAAAGTGTGATAGTGATGAAGATCGATGGCGTTACATAAATATGATTCACGTCCTTGCGGTCCAGCGGAACACGGCCAGGGAAGTGACTAAGCCAGGATCACTTACCCCAAGTCTAGCAAGGGTGAACCAACAAACTTAGACAAGCACATTAACCGGATCATGGTCCATTGAAGGAAGCTTATCATTTTTATGTGTGCCATCATCAACGGAAGGAAAGGTGATGAAGTGGGTGGATAGTTCAACCTATGAAAAATCACTATAATTGCTAGCAAAAGAGGTTACTAGGGAGGGTATAACCAAGAATGGAACATGAATTCCTAAGCAAAGGTTAAGAGTTCAAAGGAAGTGATGAGGATCAAGGAAAGCCTAATGAAGATGGTAATAATGACGCTTCACCCGTATATCCAATACAGGTGAACACTCGAGACATCCCGTACTCGAGGTTAATTTGAGTATTTTATATTGTACATCCTGATCTTGCTATATTGTTCACGAGGTAGTTAGCGCGGACCTGCGTGGGCCACCAAACTTGTAATGACCCGCTCTCGGGGGGGCCCGTTACTTATTTGATATTTGCGCAGGTCCTGCAGGTTACCAGTGAAATCAAAATAGCCATGATGCAGAGATGTACAAAAATACCCAAATAGTGTCCAATTATTACAATCCATACTGTACAAGATGTCCCAATAGATATACATGAAAGAAGAAAAGTACATAAGTGAAAATAACTCTGGAAGCTGCAGTCGAACTCTGGTGCTATTAGCTCAGGAGCATCTATCTTCATCTGTACGTCGTCTGCGGTACCACGAGGATGGAACCGTAGATAAGTCACAACAATTCTAAGTATAGAAAAGAAGCACTGCACAAGTATGATAAAAGTAACTACGTACAAGCATATCAGAGTGAAAAGTAAAGTACTGAGTAATAACTGTACACAACTGAAAAGTAAAGGCAACTGAACTGAAAGGAGGGAACCATTACACTGTGGTAGTGCAAGTGTAAAGCAGGCTAGGCAAGTGAAACATACTACTGCTGTAGCTAAAAGTACAACAAGTAAAGTACTGGTGACTGTACAAGTGTAGCAAGTAACGTGCATGGAACGTGTAAAGTAAAGGTGACTGTAGTGCGTAAAGTAAAGGTGACTGTGCAAAAGTAGCTACACTACGTGACTCAAGTCAGAGAGTATAATATGTGACCATCGAGTTCATCTCTTGCCTGGGCGCGACCCAGACGAATGCCGAAAACACAGGCAGCTAGACAGGATGCTGACACGGGCAGCATATTTTTGTTTGCCGAAACACAGGCAGCTAGACATGATTGCCAAAAACCCAGGTAGCTAGACATGATTGCCAAAAAACTCAGGCAGCTAGACATGTAGATTGAACTCCAGTCACTCCCGCACTCTCTCAAACTATGAGTTACCCCAAACCCCAGTGATGTGTCAAGTGTTCTATGTACATTTCCTTTTCATGATGTTCCACGAGATGTTCCACACGATATTCCACAAGATACAAGCTGTTTCACATGTTGCTAGTCAACCCAAGTCAACTGGTTGACTTTCTTATTGAAAACCAGAAAGCCAGTCATTCTTTCCAAAGCAAGCTGGCCAAGTAAAGTGAGGATAAAGACAAGTCCAACATTCGGGGTGTCTAGTATTGTTTCAAGATGTTATCAATTCCTTGTTCACGATGATAGTTAACCAGGACCACTGGTTTAAACCCAGATAGTAGAGCAAAGTTGATGCTAAGAAATTTGAGGATAAAGACAAGTCCAACAAACATGGAATACAAAAACTGTTGGTGTATGGGGTGGTAGTTTCGTTAGCACACAATTTACCCAAATTGATGATTGTGTGTTATAACCACCAAAGTAGAAAGTTGGCAAAGTAATCTATAGTTGATTACTTATTAGATTAGGTTTCTAGTTCAGTTCAAGTCAAGTAGCCGTTCTTGTTGAATATTGGTGTTTTATACCAATCTTATTTTGATGATGATCACAACATTATGTTGTTGCTAATGAATCTCATTTTTAGTCTCTCAGCTTATTTCAAGGACATCTTTCTTGGAGACTAATCACTTGGTGTAAGGATGGACATCATGTGAAGAAGAACCAAAGTTTGGACTCAAGGAGTGCCAAAGCTTGGAGTTGGTGGAGAGCTTTCAAGGCATCTATATTGAAGACTTAGACTCTTTTGAAAGCATTGTAATTCATGTAATTTACTTTATTTCTTTCTCTCTATTTTGAGTCTAGGGTTGATGTAATGCCTTGCTAGATGGTTTACTCATTCATGCTCATGCATTTAACCATCTTAGTGAACCTTAGGATTATCATAGAATCCAACCCAATAGGTTCACTTCTTCTGTCAGTCGCCTGTTGAGGGAAACACAATCGACTGGGTGATTACCAGTCGCCTGTAGATCATTCTATAGTCGCCTGATATGCACTGCTCAAGTCAACATTTCTATTGACTCAAACTTGAGTTTTACGCACAGTCGCCTGTCAATCATTTGCAGTCACCTGAGATTTGGTCAACAGTCACATGTCTAGCGTAAGTGCAATCTCTGCATCTCTCTGTCTTCTCTCCATACTTTACAGTAGTCGACTGATGAAGAATATTCAGTCGCATGACTATTCGACAGTCGACGGTAGTATTAACATCAGTCGCATGTGCGAAGAATTGGAGAAAGAGTGCATCTCTCTGTTTCGATCCATCCCCTGCAGCAGTCGTCTGCTGAAGGATTTACAGGCGCCTGTCCTGTTTGCCAGTCGACTGTATTGACTTCGTCAGTCGACTGCCCTGGCTCAGATTATAGCCGTTGGATATTTTCTAGCCATTGATCAGTCGACTGTCTTATGATCATCAGTCGACTGTTCCTGTCGTTTTCGTCCAGTTTCTAGCAGTTGCTGATTTGATTTTCTGGCTGTTTCTTTGGGTTTTTGGGCTTGATATAGGATTCCTATATATATGAGTGTGCTGCCATTCTTGAGAACTCTTGACAACATTTGATAAACTCTTGATTCTATAGAAAATCTCAAGAGATCAATAAGCCACTCTCAAGCTCCCTCATTTCCCTCTATTTGAGCATTCATCTTTCTTCATGCATTGAAGTCCAGCTCAAGGGAAATCATCCAAGTGCTCTCAAGCATATTCCAACACTTGGAGATCCTCTTCCATGTCTTGCATTCATTCATGTGTAAGCATCTCAAGGCATAGGTAAGAGTATTTACTTTACAAAGTGTAAATTGTTCTCCTTTTCTCTTTGTAGGATTAGGATACTCTCTTTGTGGGAGTTTCTCTCTTTGTGGGAGGTTGTCTCTTTGTGGGACTTAGGTGATTCTCTTTGTGGGAATTAACTCTCTTTGTGGGAGTTTAGTGTCCTAGTGTAGGACTAACCCTAATTCTCTGAGTGGGAGTTAGTGATTCTCTGTGTGGGAATCTTGATCCTTGTGTAGGATTGGTTGGGTCCTTGTGTAGGGCATAAATCCTCTTTGTGGGGTATCTCTTTGTGGGATTTGTATTCACTTCTCTGTGTGGGAATATAGTGAATATTGGCGTGGCTGGATGTACCCAAGTTTGGGGAACCAGTGTAAAACTTTGTGTTTGCGTTTGGATTGATTGTGCCATTTATCTCCTCTTGCACTTATAATGCCGCATTTGCAAGTTTAATTTTATTTGGACAATTTTATTGCCATTACACTATTCACCCCCCTCTAGTGTGTGTTGTTAGTATTGCAAGGGGTAGACGATCCCTACAATTGGTATCAGAGCGAGGTTATAGCATACTGCAACGATGGCATTCAACGCCTCATCTGCGTCTCATGAAGAAGGTCACTCAACCGTTCGACCTCCGCTCTTCAACGGAACCAACTATCCTAGTTGAAAGATCAGAATGATGATCTATATGGAGAGTCAAGACCTATGGGACATCACGGAGGTGCCATTTGAGAAGCCCACTACTCATGCGGCTTCAAGGACAAAGGCGGAGAAGGACTCAATCAAGTTCAATGCGAGAGCCATGAACGCATTACATTGCGCTCTCTCTGCTAGTGAGTTCAACCGCATCTCCATGTGCAAAACGGCGAATGATATCTGGCACACCTTGGAGATTTGTCATGAAGGGACAACACAGGTAAAGAAATCTAAACAAACTGTGATTAGATCTAAATATGAAATGTTTAAGATGCAGGAAGGCGAAAGCATTTCAGAGATGTTCACAAGGTTCACCGATATTGTGAACGCTTTGGAGGGACTCGGGAAGACGATTTTCCAAGAGGATCGTGTAGAGAAGATCCTAGACTCTCTCACACCTCGTTGGGAGTCAAAGGCCAACGGAATTTTGGAGTCTTATGACACATCCAAATATACCGTTGAGGAATGCATTGGGAATCTCATGGCGTATGAAGTAAAGCTTCAACACAAGAAGGAGATTCATCCAACAAAGCCCGAGAAGCTAGAAAAGCAAAAGGGAGTTGCATTCCATGCCAAGGAGGAGCCAATCAAGTGGAGAAGAAAATTCCATCGCGAAGGTCCTAGCGAAGAAGATGAGCAAGAAGATGCAAGTGGAGAAGAAATTGAGGAACTTGCCGAACAATTCAAAGCCTTCCTCAAATGCAAGCAAGGTAAGTCTTCGTCAAAGTTTGCCTCCAATTCTAACAAGGTTCCTACTTGCTACACTTGCAGTGGAAAAGGTCATTTGTCCACCGAATGCCCTTCCAAACCCATTAAAGAAACGTACAAGGGTAAAGGGAAGAAGCATTGGAAAGGAAGGTCCAAGTCCAAAAATCACAAAAAGGGACTTGTCAGGACCTTTGATGATTCGAGTGAGGACACTTCTTGTACCGAAGAAGAGAATACAAAGGAGGATGCTCACGCATGCTTTGTAGCCATGGATGTCCCTACTCCAATTCCCTCTGGATTAAACGAAGAAAGGTTGGATGCTTGGCTTGACGCCTACAACTCCTATGAGGATTCGCGCCTTGCGGCTAAGGAGGAGAAGTCGTCATCAAGCTCTTGCAAGGATGATGCTGTTGTTGTTGAGATCGAGGAAGAAAAGATCTCATATGAGGAACTCAAGTTCAAATTTGACTTGGCCTCCGAAAAGGCTAGTAAGTGCATCAACTCTTACCATAAATTAAAAGCAAAATATAAGAATGCTAAGAGTAGAATGCATAAACTAGTTATTGCAAGTGTAGTTCATGATGAAAGGCATGTTTATGACACTTGTGAGAAAGACACACTTCTTTCTCAAGTTAAGGAATTGAGCATTTCTAATGAAAATCTCATTGCTCAAAACCTTAGCTTAGATACTCACATTCAACAACTTACGTTGAAATGTGAAGAGGAATCCCGGAAGCTCATAAGCTTTGTGTATTCTAGGGATTCACTCCACGATTTGTTGGAAAAACAACATCCGGCAAATCATAGAGGAGGTTTGGGTTATGTTCAAAATGTGGTTCCCAACCCCACCTCTAATTCTTCCTTTGGTGCAAATTCAAGAAATATTGCTAAAGCACCTAAGAAGAATCACCATGCTCTCTTGTACAACAATAATACTCACAAGAAGCATGTAGATCACAAGGTGATGAGGAAGAATGAAGAATCTTCATTTTTTGCTAAGAAGCAAAATCATCATTCTTTGCATGCTAAGAAACTTGTTTCTACACCTAAGCATGCCACATCCTTCCCTCTTGCTAAGGCAAAACCTTTGCCTAGGAAATCCTTGAGATTATGGATTCCCACTAAGGCTAGTGAGCAAGACAGAGATAGTTACATCAACTCTCTAGTTAGGGATGTGATCACCTCGTGTGCTTATGTTAGGAAATCAAACTCCACTTGGGTTTGGTTACCTAATGTTTAGGCTCCTCACACATTTGCATATTGCATGGGTATTATGCTTCTATGGTTATTTTATACATACCCATTGATTGTGTGTGTTTCATGATTTTGAAAATATTTTTCAAATTTATTTCTTTTCATGAAAATTGGGACCTTGGGGTTTATTGACATGCATGCATGATCCATGTGTATGTCAATAGGGGAGTTAATATAATATATGTTTAAATTATTTTAAGACATATTTTAACTCTCATTTCGGAGGTTTTTGTTTTGAGATCTTTGTTTACATTTGGTTATTTTTGGTCTCAAACCAAACCTCTTGTCTATTGCCGACTTGTTTAATGTACCTTTGTTCTTGGCAATATCCGTGTGTACCTTTGAAGTTTTTTTTCCACATCTTGTGCTTTGATACACTTCCGGCCCATGGCTCCAATAATTAATTGGTATTAGATCCTTGAAGTCAAGAGTTGACCATTTCTATGATCTAGGGGGAGCATGGGATAGTGAATTGATACCCACTAAATTTTATATTTGGTATCATACATATCTTTCTTTTCTTGCATAGTGTCACATCTTGGTTAAGATGATAAAGGGTGATGTTTTTGATGTCCACCTTTTTGACGATGTCAAGGGGGGAGATATATGCATTATGTGTTCATATCTATAGGGGAGAGATATATACATATGCATATGGGGAGAGATATCTCTATGGGGAAGAGATATATGGGATTAGATAAACCATTCGTGTTTGCATTTTTTTACTTTGCAATTGGTTTATGTAATCCATGTTGTTATTGGTTTTTGAGTATTTACCTTTGTGTAGCTCATTATTTAATTGGTGCATATAAGTAGGGGGAGATCATTAGCTTTGTGCTTTAATTCTTTATGATTAACATAATGTGTGTCATCATCAAAAAGGGGGAGATTGTTAAGTATTGGTGTTTTATACCAATCTTATTTTGATGATGATCACAACATTATGTTGTTGCTAATGAATCTCATGTTTTAGTCTCTCAGCTTATTTCAAGGATATCTTTCTTGGAGACTAATCACTTGGTGTAAGGATGGACATCATGTGAAGAAGAACCAAAATTTGGACTCAAGGAGTGCCAACGCTTGGAGTTGGTGGAGAGCTTTCAAGGCATCTAGATTGAAGACTTAGACTCTTTTGAAAGCATTGTAATTCATGTAATTTACTTTATTGCTTTCTCTCTATTTTGAGTCTAGGGTTGATGTAATGCCTGTTGGATATGGAAGACGTTTGTACACCCTTGTGGGGGATGTACGAGGGAATACGGACCTCGAACGTCGCGCACACGAAGTCATGTGCAAAGGGAATTTGTTCCCTTGCGGAGAGGATCTCTGTATGAGCGGGAAAGTCGCATTATATATGCATAAGTGCATGCGACATATGGCTAATAAAGGGGGAATATCTTAAGCTTATGTTGTACCATGCATATGGTACAACTTAAGCTTATAATGTGCCATGTATCATGGTACACCTTAATTAAGTTGTTCCAAAGGAACAACTTACCCTAAAATAACTACCTTGGGGGCTATAAATAAGACCCAAGGGTAGCCATTTTCCTAACACATTTTGCATGAAATTCATGCATGCATCTTCTTCATAGCGAAGCTCTGCAGAAATATTTCCTCTCCCTCCATCCAAGTTCTTAATCTAAAATAGAGATTTAGATTGTGGATTTAGTAGCCTTACTCCGTTCGTGAGTAGACTCGATCCGTCGTGGCGAATCCGAAGGCGAAGTTCGTAGACTACCGTGCAGCGTACGCAAGTGTAAGTCTACACTTCATATTATTGATCCTAACTCTGTTTTGGCAGGATCCTTCATTGGTATCGGAGCCATATGGGTTCGCCCCGGTCAATCCACCGCCCCGTCGAAACTACGAACGAGTCGTTGTCTTTTTCACGAATGGGTCTCCTACTATTACAGATATAGTAGGAACGCTTCGTGACGGAGAGAACGCAGCGGTTGTTCTTTTCACGTTAGGGTCTCCTATCATTATGGATATGGTAGGAACTCTCCGTGACGGGAAGAACCGACCGTTCACGTAGTACGTTATTCATTTTTGGCACACGGCCATTAAGAGATAACTAATTTCTTCGACGAACGGGTGCTTCATCGAGGAAGATGATGGAAGTTATTTCCATCGGGTAAGAGGAAAATTTGGTGCATGTGCACCATGGCCAAATGGGCCATGAAGGCCATGCACCCCCTCTCCTCATGCGGAGGGGGTTGGCTACGGCCAATAACCACCGGCGACCACCCCATCAAGGGGGAGAAGAAAGTGCGGCAACCCCATTCAAAGGGGGTGGCCGGCCATGGCCAAAGGGGCCATGGTCGGCCAACGCCGAAAGGCCTTGACCATGGCCGGCCATGGCCAAGCCATGACCGGCCATGGCCAGGCCGGCAGTGGCCGGCCAAGGCCGGGCCGGCAGTGGCCGGCCTTGGCCAAGGGCCTGCCGGCCCTGGCCGGCCTGCCGGCCCTGGCAGAGGCCAGGGCCGGCGCCCTGGCCACTGCCAGGGCCAGGCCGGCCCTGGCAGTGGCCAAGGCCGGCCTGCCGGCCCTGGCAGTGGCCAGGGCCGGCGCCCTGGCCTCAGGCCAGGGCCTGGCCGAGGCCAGGGCAGGAGCCCTGGCCCCGGCCAGCGGCCTGCCGGCCCTGGCAGAGGCCAGGGCCGGCGCCCTGGCCTCAGGCCAGGGCCTGGCCGAGGCCAGGGCAGGAGCCCTGGCCCCGGCCAGTGGCCTGGCCGGCAGGTCCTGGCAGTGGCCAGGGCCTGGCCGGCCGGCCCTGGCAGAGGCCAGGGCCTGGCCGGCCCTGGCCGAGGGGGCCAGGCCCCCTGGCCGGCCAGGGCAGAGGCCCTGGCCGGCCTTTGGCCAAGCCCGGGTCAGGGCAGAGGCCCTGACCGGGAAGAAGTTGAATTCGAAAATTGGTCGACCAATTTTGTGTTTTTGGTCGACCAATCCGACAAATGGTCTGGGTCGATTGTAAACTTGCCAGATGACCCATACGGGGTAACAAATGGCCTTGGTCAAACTCGAATGTGTAGATTAGTCCATACGGGGCTAACTACAGTGCCGAATAGTTCATACGGGACTAACGTTTTAATGAAGTTTTCATTGGGCTCTACTCCTTGAAGATTAGCCATAATGCTCTACTTCATGAGAGATTAGCCAAGTCATTGTGCTCTACTCTTCGGAGATTAGCCAATGTACTTATGAAATTGTGCTCTACTCCTTGAAGATTAGCCGTAATGCTCTACTTCATGCGAGATTAGCCATGTCATTGTGCTCTACTCTACGGAGATTAGCCAATGAACTTATGACGTTGTGCTCTACTCTACGGAGATTAGCCAATGTATTTTATATTCGTTTTGAAAAATACGTTTTCAAAAACGCTTTTCCGATGCTAAGTACTATAAGAGTACTAACATTTGATAAAGTGAGGGAGAAATATCGAAAGTTACTCTAGATGGTGATTGGAAACATAGTGACCTTTCCGATTCTAGAGTAACATCTTCAATATTTTTCGAAAGTTACTTATCAAATACTTATTTTCCGCTGCTAGTACTATAAGAGTACTATTGTTTGATAAGTGATGGGGGAATATTGAAAGTTGTTCTAGATGGTGATTGGAATCATAGAGACCTTTTCGATTCTAGAACAACACCTTCAATATTTTTCGAAAGTAACTTATCAAATATAATATAATTCCAAGTGGGATTTGAATTTTAGAACTATCCAAATGGGATATTCTATTATCATTTCAAGTGGGAGTTATATTTTAAGAATTTTTTATGCAATGTTTTTTGATCGAACCTTCGGTTTTGTGTCTTTTGCAGCATTTTAAAAGTAAAATGTCTTCCGCTTCAAAGAATATCGTCGCTGAGTTAAACAAAGGTGAAAAACTCAACGGCGATAATTACAAACTTTGGTCCATTAAGATACAATACGTTTTAGAGGAGCAAGAAGTGCTCGAAACTCTAAAGAACGTAATGATTGAACCCGAGTTGGGCACTACGGCCCAACACCGAAGAGACAAGGAAGCTTTTGATGCTTGGTCTCAGAAGAATAAGATAGCGCGCATTACGTTATTAAGCAGTATGGCTGATGACATAATGCGCATCTTCCGAGAACATGACCTAGCCATGGACATATGGTCCAAGCTAGAGGAGAAGTTCGGTGGCACATCGGTGTCCAAACTTCGCGCCTTAACTATAAAGTTCGATACATATAAGAAACGTCCAGATCATTCCATGGGGAAACATCTGCGACATATGGCGAACCTTATCTCGGAGTTAAAGGACGCACGTCATGTGCTCAATGATGAGCAACAAATCCAAGCAGTCATACGTTCCCTACCAAATGGGTGGGATCAAATGAAGATGCATCTCACTCACAATGAGAGCATCAAGACCTTCAACGACGTTTCCAAGCACCTCGAATTAGAGGAAGAGCGGCTTGCGACTGCCAAGCCAAGTGCAGAAGTGCACGTGGTTGCTAGTTCCTCACATGGGGGAAAGAAACGTAAAGATCGTTCGATGTCTTCTAATGAACGTAATAAGCAACCTGAGTCTACCAAGGAACCCAAACATAAGGGTGGGCACAAGAAATGGCACAAGAAGAAAGACTTGAAAAGGATCAAGTGCTTCAAGTGCAACAAGCTCGGTCACTATGCTCGTTCGTGTACGAGTGGAAGTGACGAGGTAACTTGTAATACTAGTTACATATGTGTTTCTAGTCCACTATTTCTTGTGGAATCTAATCCATTTTTGGATAATTGATTCAGGTGCCACCGACCACATAGCAAAGGACAGACGGTCCTTCGTGGAGTATCACCGGATACCCAAGGAATGAAGTGGATCAATGTAGGAAACAACACACGTGTTGAAGTGAAAGGCGTTGGGACTCGCAAGCTTGTCTTGGACAACGGCCTCACTCTCCTACTACATGATGTTCTCTTCATTCCATATATTCAAAGGAATATTAAAACTGTGGTCAATTTAATGGGTCTTTGTGATAGTTGGTTCCTTCATGTTTGTAATATGGACCTATTTTTGTAATAATTCCTTTATTGGTTCTGGGTTATGTATTTAAAGGATTCATTGTAATAAGTACAATATATGATTTCTCATTTCCTTATGACAAATTCTTTGACTAATGAGTCTAATATAATTTGTTGGCAATCAAGGCTTGGTCATATTGGACCAACGCGTATGGATAGACTTGCCAAACGTGGCCTTCTATCCAATGTTTCAAAGGTTGAAATGTCGACCTGCGAACATTGCCTTGAAAGGAAATCTTGTCGCAAGCCATTTGAAACCGGCACAAGGGCCAAGGTTCCATTACCGCTTATCCATTCGGACATATATGGTCCGATGAATGTCAAGACAAGACGCGGGAAGTCCTATTTCATCACTTTTAATTGATGGTTTCACCCGATTCGGTAATATCTATTTGATATCCCACAAAAGTGAAAGCACTAAACCTGCTTTAAAAACTATATGAGTTTAGTGGAGAATCAATTAGATCGCAAGATTAAGGTCATGCGAACCGATAGGGGCGGTGAATATCAATCAACAAGTTTAAAGGAACTTTGTGATGAAAAAGGCATAGTACATCAAGTAACTATGCCTTATACTCCTCAACAAATTGGTGTTGCAGAAAGGAGGTATAGGACTTTAATGAAAAATGGTCTGTTCAATGATGGCGCAAGCTAACTTGCCAATCACCTTCTGGGGTGATGCATTATTGACAACCGTTTTCATTTTAAACCGCGTACCCTCGAAATCAGTTAGCTCCACTCCTTATGAGTTGTGGAACCAAAGGTCTCCTAACTTAAACATTTTACCTTGAGTTTGTGCATTCAACGCACATATTTCCTCCCATAAGTATGGCAAACTTGGGCCATGGGGAAGGAAATGTATCTTTAAACGATACGCATTAAACTCCAAAGGTTATGTTTTTTGTTAGTCCTCATTCGAGTGGGAGAATTCTTGGTGAAAACGAAAATATTTTTTCGTTTTCACCAAGAATTCTCCCACTCGAATGAGGTAATCCTTCTTGATCACAAATCTCAAATAGAGATAAGTCCTGACTTATCTCGCCCTGTCTTGGAAACTCGTTTTCCAAGAAAGTGACATCCCTCGACTCAAACTCAATTAGCACACCATTGTCTTCCTGACTAACAAAAACATAACCTTTGGAGTTTAATGCGTATCGTTTAAAGATACATTTCCTTCCCCATGGCCCAAGTTTGCCATACTTATGGGAGGAAATATGTGCGTTGAATGCACAAACTCAAGGTAAAATGTTTAAGTTAGGAGACCTTTGGTTCCACAACTCATAAGGAGTGGAGCTAACTGATTTCGAGGGTACGCGGTTTAAAATGAAAACGGTTGTCAATAATGCATCACCCCAGAAGGTGATTGGCAAGTTAGCTTGCGCCATCATTGAACAGACCATTTTCATTTTAAACCGCGTACCCTCGAAATCAGTTAGCTCCACTCCTTATGAGTTGTGGAACCAAAGGTCTCCTAACTTAAACATTTTACCTTGAGTTTGTGCATTCAACGCACATATTTCCTCCCATAAGTATGGCAAACTTGGGCCATGGGGAAGGAAATGTATCTTTAAACGATACGCATTAAACTCCAAAGGTTATGTTTTTGTTAGTCAGGAAGACAATGGTGTGCTAATTGAGTTTGAGTCGAGGGATGTCACTTTCTTGGAAAACGAGTTTCCAAGACAGGGCGAGATAAGTCAGGACTTATCTCTATTTGAGATTTGTGATCAAGAAGGATTACCTCATTCGAGTGGGAGAATTCTTGGTGAAAACGAAAATACTTTTCAACCTTTCACCAATGGATTATACGAATGACGATTATCCTATTCCATACGGGAATAATGATCCAAGTGGGAGCAATTCTAACAACATTTCAAGTGGGAGTGATATTAGAATTGATCTAAATTCGAGTCAACAAGGACTTGAAGAATCTCAAATATGCCACATCATGCCCTGCAAAAGACAAATGGATGGAAGCGATGAAGAAGGAATTGAAATCCATAAAAGTTAGCCAAGTCTGGGACTTAGTTAACTCACCCAGAGGACATAGAGCAATTGGGAACAAATGGGTTCTCGAGATCAAGCATAAGGCTGATGGCTCTATAGATAGATATAAAGCTCGCCTTGTCGCGAAAGGTTTTACGCAACAGGAAGGGATAGACTACAAAGAAAACTTCTCACCTGTTGTGCGTTTTACCTTGATTCGCAATGATAGCTTGCTTATACCTCGAATTACATCAGATGGATGTAAAGACTGCCTTTCTCAATGGAGAATTGGACGAGGAGATCTATATGGAACAACCAACAGGGTTTGTAAAAGAAGGAAACAAACATAAGGTTTGTAAACTTCGTAAATCCATATATGGTCTTAAATAATCCTCGAGGCAATGGTATATACGATTTCAAGAAGTTGTCTTATCAAATGGATTTTTTCCATGCTTGATGAAGATAACTGAGTATATATCAAGAGGATTAAAAGCAAGTATATTATCATGTATCTATATGTAGATAACATTTTAATAGCCAGAAATGACAAGGGCTTTGTAATGAGTATCAAGGCTTGGCTTTCATCAGTATTTTAGATGAAAGGCATAGGAAAAGCCGCATATATCCTTGGAGTTAAGATTTCAAGGAATCGTTCGAAGAAACTTCTTTCTCTTTCACAGGAGACTTATATAAAGAAGGTTCTAGAACGATTTAATATGCAGGACTGCAAGTCCATTGATATTCATATAAGCATATGCGATAATTTATATCTGGAATCACGTCCAAAGAACCAAAAGGAAAAGGAAATTATGGAAAAAGTTCCATATTCCAGTACAGTTGATAGTCTTATGTACACTATGGTGTGTACGAGACTGGACATCTGTTTTGCCGTTGGAAATGGTAAACTGTTACCAATCCAACCCAGGGCAAGAACACTGGAAAGCGGTTAAGAGGATAATGCAGTATCTTAAAGGAACTGCAGATTTGCAAAAGACTATGATAAAACCAAGAAGGTAGACATAAGGTACATAACTACGCATAAGATGAAAGAGGATCAGCTTACGAAAGCGATCCCCAGAAATGTGTTTTATAAACACTTATCATTGCGTATGGGCTGAGTTGTACCAAATATATATTCCCATGTCTAAGAAATGATCAAAATTGATAAAAGAATAAGTTCTTTTTTCCAACATTGCATATGAATTTCTTAAGAAATGTTTGTGTACATTTTTGAAATCTCAGCTGAATTGTGTGTATGTCGGACAGATTAAGGTTGGCTCTCTCACATGAGCAACCGCCTTATCTTATCAGATGGATAAGATAGAGATGAGACTAGTTTAAAGTCAAAATCATTAGACGAATGATTTAGAGTCATGACTTTAACAAGATAGTCGAATGAAAGATCTGCATCATATGGATGCTTACAAAAGATCTGAGATCTATATCACAAGGATAAAAAGATCTCATTGGATTTTATAATCCTATCTGTCTTATGCAGGATGAGAGTCCGGGAATATTTCCTGAGTAGTAAGGGGACTCAAAAGATAGGCACTGTGGTGTCTGATCTTTCATCCGTACAACATCATTAAGACATACTCTCCCTGGGAAAGGAGTGATGTTGTAATACGTGTTCATACCACGTATGCATTTCGACCACTGAGTTAGTAGCAATAGTGTTTGCTATTATGTGAGACTCAAAGGCCATACGGGTCTTAACTCTTACCCTCAAGGACTCCAATTGGTTCCTTTAGATTTGACGAGATGATCGCTATCTTAGCGTGTTACTAATGGGCTATGGTAATTCGGCTCGGCGGGGCACGTTAGAAAAGCGAATCAAGTCAAGATCATAAGGTTCGCAAGAAGAGGAAGATTGATTTCATATTCGCATTTGGACTTTAATGATTCAAAGCTGGCCAGCCAATTGTAATCCAGATGGGATTCAATTGTTGAATATAAAGTACAAGAAATGCGAAGAAATAATCTAGGGTAAAGCATGCGTTGAACTACTCAACTTTGCACCTTCGAGGTCGTTGTGTATCTCTAACAAGTGCACAACAACAGACTCTACGCGCATGACGGTCGCACGGTCTATTTCTCGGTATGATAGATGAAAGAACTAAGGGAAAGACGTTCTCTTACAATCCCCTCAAGTGTGAGTGGGAGATGTTGGATATGGAAGACGTTTGTACACCCTTGTGGGGGATGTACGAGGGAATACGGACCTCGAACGTCGCGCACACGAAGTCATGTGCAAAGGGAATTTGTTCCCTTGCGGAGAGGATCTCTGTATGAGCGGGAAAGTCGCATTATATATGCATAAGTGCATGCGACATATGGCTAATAAAGGGGGAATATCTTAAGCTTATGTTGTACCATGCATATGGTACAACTTAAGCTTATAATGTGCCATGTATCATGGTACACCTTAATTAAGTTGTTCCAAAGGAACAACTTACCCTAAAATAACTACCTTGGGGGCTATAAATAAGACCCAAGGGTAGCCATTTTCCTAACACATTTTGCATGAAATTCATGCATGCATCTTCTTCATAGCGAAGCTCTGCAGAAATATTTCCTCTCCCTCCATCCAAGTTCTTAATCTAAAATAGAGATTTAGATTGTGGATTTAGTAGCCTTACTCCGTTCGTGAGTAGACTCGATCCGTCGTGGCGAATCCGAAGGCGAAGTTCGTAGACTACCGTGCAGCGTACGCAAGTGTAAGTCTACACTTCATATTATTGATCCTAACTCTGTTTTGGCAGGATCCTTCAATGCCTTGCTAGATGGTTTACTCATTCATGCTCATGCATTTAACCATCTTAGTGAACCTTAGGATTATCATAGAATCCAACCCAATAGGTTCATTTCTTCTGTCAGTCGCCTGTTGGGGGAAACACAGTCGACTGGGTGATTACCAGTCGCCTGTAGATCATTCTACAGTCGCCTGATATGAACTGCTCAAGTCAACATTTCTATTGACTCAAACTTGAGTTTTACACACAGTCGCCTATCAATCATTTGCAGTCGCCTGAGATTTGGTCAACAGTCACCTGTCTAGCGTAAGTGTAATCTCTGCATCTCTCTGTCTTCTCTCCATACTTTACAGTAGTCGACTGATGAAGAATATTCAGTCGCCTGACTATTCGACAGTCGGCTGTAGTATTAACATCAGTCGCCTGTGCGAAGAATTGGAGAAAGAGTGCAGCTCTCTGTTTCGATCCATCCCCTGCGGCAGTCGTCTGCTGAAGGATTTACAGGCGCCTATCCTGTTTGCCAGTCGACTGTATTGACTTCGTCAGTCGACTGTCCTGGCTCAGATTATAGCCGTTGGATATTTTCTAGCAGTTGATCAGACGAATGTCTTATGATCATCAGTCGACTGTTCCTGTCGTTTTCCCCCAGTTTTTAGCCGTTGCTGATTTGATTTTCTGGCTGTTTCTTTGGGTTTTTGGGCTTGTTATAGGATTCCTATATATATGAGTGTATTGCCATTCTTGAGAACTCTTGACAACATTTGATAAACTCTTGATTCTATAGAAAATCTCAAGAGATCAATAAGCCACTCTCAAGCTCCCTCATTTTCCTCTATTTGAGCATTCATCTCTCTTCATGCATTGAAGTCCAGCTCAAGGGAAATCATCCAAGTGCTCTCAAGCATATTCCAACACTTGGAGATCCTCTTCCATGCCTTGCATTCATTCATGTGTAAGCATCTCAAGGCATAGGTAAGAGTATTTACTTTACAAAGTGTAAATTGTTCTCCTTTTCTCTTTGTGGGATTAGGATACTCTCTTTGTGGGAGTTTCTCTCTTTGTGGGAGGTTGTCTCTTTGTGGGACTTAGGTGATTCTCTTTGTGGGAATTAACTCTCTTTGTAGGAGTTTAGTGTCCTAGTGTAGGACTAACCCTAATTCTCTGAGTGGGAGTTAGTGATTCTCTGTGTGAGAATCTTGATCCTTGTGTAGGATTGGTTGGGTCCTTGTGTAGGGCATAAATCCTCTTTGTGGGGTATCTCTTTGTGGGATTTGTATTCACTTCTCTGTATAGGAATATAGTGAATATTGGTGTGGCTGGATGTACCCAAGTTTGGGGAACCAGGGTAAAACTTTGTGTTTGTGTTTGGATTGATTGTGCCATTTATCTCCTCTTGCACTTATAATTCCGTATTTACAAGTTTAATTTTATTTGGACAATCTTATTGCCATTACACTATTCACCCCCCCCCCCCCTCCCCTAGTGTGTGTTGTTAGTATTGCAAGGGGTAGACGATCCCTACAGTTCTAAGACTATAGTGGTGTCCTAAGTTCATACGGGTACACTTATCTAATTTTCTAACTTTAGAATTAGCCGTGACTTACTGATTTCAAGATCGACGTAGCAAGCCGAAACTGAATCTAAGGCTTCCACGGAAGCTGGTGCACAAGAATTTGTACCTGCAAAACACAAGAACAATCGGTTACAGAACACCTTTTTTCTACCTATTTAACTTAACGTGTTTGATTTTATAATCGATTGAAACGGGGTGGCGGGGGCTCGAAAATATTTCATATTTACAAGTTTTCCATTATAAACTTACGCACGCAAAGCTCCTCCTTCGATCGCAGCTACGGGGTGGCGGGGGCTCGTGCTCGGCAGCAGGTGGTGGAGGAAGCGGCGGCGGAGCTCGGGGGCTGTGCA
Source organism: Scilla litardierei (assembly GCA_030789695.1). NCBI lineage: Eukaryota > Viridiplantae > Streptophyta > Magnoliopsida > Asparagales > Asparagaceae > Scilla > Scilla litardierei. Next base: position 750,010,743 of record CM061142.1, on the reverse strand, counting down.
GGCGGGGCTCGAACGGCGTGCGGCGAAGGCGAAGGCGTGGCAACGGCAGCGGCGGAGGCGGGGTGGTTGCTTCGGTGGGGTTTCGCGACAGCACGGTGATCTCGGAGGAGCTGCAGACGGTGGCGGGGGAGGTCGAGGGCCCAGGTGACGTTGTCAACGGCGAGGGAGCTCGAGAGCTACGGCTAGCGCTCGGAGGTGGCTCTTGTCGACGGTGAGCGGACGGTTGATGCCGGAGACGACGGAAGGCAGGTTCGGAGGGGGACGGAGCTCGAAGACGAAGCTCAACGGCGTGGGATGCTCCGGAGGGTCACGGCAGCGTCGTCGTGAGCGGGCGGTGGAGCTGTGGGAGCCTTCGGAGCGTCGACTGGCTTGCCGTGGAGTCGGAGACCTTCGGAGGCGATGGTCGACACGTCGGAGAGCGGGAACGTGAGCTGACGGGCGGAGCTGGGTGGTGTAGCGGCGGCGATGGTGAGAGTGGGTTGCCGGAGTTGAATGGAGAAGATAGAGGGAGAGAGAGAGAGTTACGGGAGAGAGTGAGGAGCTGTGTAGGTGCGTGGGTTTCGAACGAGAGAGAGGGGAGAGAGAACGGGTGAGAGAGAGGTTACGGGTTAAAAGAGAAAACCCCTGGGTTTTTGGGAAGAGAGAGATTAAGGGGGTGGGGTTTTATAGTTAATAGAAATTAATTAATTAACCTAGTTAGTCAAATGTCATTAAATAGGTTAGGTGGTTAGGTTAGACTAAGTGTGGAAATTAGGGTGTGGCATGAAACTCATGGTGCCATACGTGTAGGGGTTAGGTAGTGGTAAGTTAATTAGTAAAAAGTAAAACTCTATTAGTGAAGGTAATACAAAAACAAAATTACGATTTTGCCACTACTAGTAAACGTGTCCGAAAAATTACGAAAACATACCTATGGGTTCGTATCGTCGCGAGCATCGCAAATACGTAGTCCGTTTCAGTGTTTGAGCTACGGAAACACGTGTTTTAGGCCAAAACGTTTAGGAAGCGGGTTTGCGGGTTCTCTATCGATTTGACTTCAGAAAATTACGAAATTAATGTGGGAAGCCCTAATTGATCATTGAATGTTACTGTAAAAGTTTGAAAATGTTTTGAAGATGTTTGAATAGAAAATAAATTCATTGAGCCAAAATGATAATAACTAAAAATGAATTTTTATCAGAATTGTTTTGAGTATTTGATGAAACCCGATCTTACTAAAATACTCCATAACTAGTCGGATACTTCAAAGTATTTTTATAAGAAATTTTTGAAATCGTAAAACTCTTGACAAACCATTATAAAATAGTTTAAAATTTGAAAATATGTGAATAGTTGTATTGAAAAATACGGACCGTTACATGGTTCATGTAGTAGGGTTTGTAAATGTGGCTTGAACATCTTACGGCTACCTCTATACCACACTAATAGAGGCAAGCATCTTGGCCATCTTCCAGGTTAGGAATGGTAAGAAGCGTCACGGTAAACCTCCGATGATAGGGTGTATCAAGAACATTTTAATTACTCAGACATGGACTTATCACGAACACAAATAACTGAAAAACATTCAACTTGCAAACTACCTTTACCTTGTTTGAATTGCAAATCATATGATAATCGTTGTTTAATTTCATGTATTAACCTTCAACATGCTCACATGTTTTGTTAAATCTCTTTCGTAACATGCTTTTATCTTATTAGTATACAATGTCATTACACTGCTAAATTCCTTTTAATTATTTAAAAATAAAGTTGATGCTTGGGAATCTATATAAGTAACCCTCACTGACGGGCATTGTATTTGTATTTTAATGCAATGTCCGTCATGAACTGAGGGCATTTTTGCAGATTTTAGTTGCAGCGTAGCGTGGCCCACTAGTGGCAGGATTCTCCCAGTAAGATATTCTTAGGCTACTTTTCCTTGTGGTTCCATTGTATTAAATTTATGTAATATGTGTTGTAAGAGCCATAAGGCCTCTCTTCCTTTCATTATTGTTGTACTCTATTTCTGAGACGATTGAGATTGTAAATATAAATTATCTGCATTGTTTTGAGTATGCATGCAAGAACCTGCAATAATTCACGCAGACGCTTATTGTGTTAAGTCAAGAAGGGAAAAAAGCAAAAGTACATCCTCCTTACTTGCACATGCAGACTCGCTCGCGTCCTCGCTCCCAAGCATAATGGGATCGGGGCGTGACAAATCACCACAATCAAAACAAACACAAATACAAAATTTTACCCGGGTTCCCCAAAACTTTGGTACGTCCAGCCACATCAATATTCACTATATTTCCCACAAACAGAAGTGAATACAATCCCACAAAGAGATAGCTCACCTAGAGGATTTTGTCCTACACAAGAACCAAACCAACCCTACACAAGGGTCAAACTCCTACAAAGAGAATTACTAACTCCCACTTAGAGAATTAGGGTTAGCCCTACACTAGGACACCAAACTCCCACAAAGAGAGTATCTAATTCGCACTAAGAGAATTACTCCCACAAAGAGAGTGTCTAATTCCCACGAAGAGAATTAGGGTTTCAAAGAAACACAAAGTAAAACAAATACTCTTACATATACCTTGAGATGTACTTACTCATAAATGAATGCAAGGCATGGAAGAGGATCTCCAAGTAATGAGATTTGCTTGAAAGCACTTGGATGATTTCCCTTGAGCTTGACTTCACTGCATGAAGGAGATTTAGAGCTCTAAGAGGGAAATGAGAGAGTTTGAGAGTGGCTTATTTAATCTCTAAAGATTTGCAATAGCATCAAGAAGTTATAATGAACTCAGTCCTCTCATATATATAGAAACTCTCAAAGCCAAGAAAACAACAAAAAAACAAAAAACTGCAACGGCTAGATTTTGGGCAAAAACGTCACCGACAGTCGACTAAAGAACAAATGACTGTCAACTGCCCAACGGCTAAATAATTCCCAATGGCTATAATCTGAGCCATGACAGTCGACTGATGAAGACAATACAGTCAGTTGTAAACAGGACATGCGCATGTAATCCCTTCAGCAAGCGACTGCTGCAGGGGATGGAATAAAACAGAGAGATGCACTCCTTCACACTGTATGCAGACAGGTGACTGATGGCCACTATACAGGTGACTGTCAAATGGACAGGCGACTGTAAATACTGAACCAGTCGACTGACTAGCAAAATGGGAGAAGCCCAGACAATGCAAGTTGTGCACAGTCGACTGTAGAACAATTCACAGGCGAATGTTGGAAGACTGTAAATTGACCGTCAATCGACTGTTCCAAAAGCTCAAATATGAGTCAATAACATGTTGACTTGAGCAGTGCACCACAGTCGACTGTAAAAGGCTCGACAGGCGACTGGAATCACCCAGTCGGCTTTAAAACCTTCAGCAGGTGACTGTTAGAGAGCCAGAGACTCCAAATGAGTCTTTGGCCAAGATGAGCATATAGGGTTGGATTCTATGATAATCCTAAGGCTCACTAAGATGGTTAAATGCATATGCATGAATGAGTGGACCATCTATCAAGGCATTACATTAAACCTAGACTCAAAAAAAGAGAAAAGCAATAAATGAAATTACATGGATAACATTGCTTTTCTTAGAGTCTATGGCTTCAATCTTGATGCCTTGATGCTCCACATCATCTCCAAGCTTTGGCCCTTCTCCTCTTGATGTCCATCCTTACACCAAGTGGTTAGTCTCCAAAAATGATATTCTTGAAATGTAACTATGAGACAAAAACAAGAGAGTCATTAGCAACAACATAATGTTGTGATCATCATCAAAATAATCATTGGTATGAAACACCAATACTCAACAGGTTGGAGCTTTATGGAAGTGCTGGTTGAACAGCAGCTTCTTCATCGAGCCGCCTATGTCGAGCGGCCTCGATGTCTGCATCGAGACACCTTTGTGGAGCCGCTATCTCTTCTTTAAGCCCCCTCCATCGGGCGGCTGCTTCTTCTTCGATCTGGAGGTGAAGGCTATGCCTCACGTTCTGGGGATAAGGGGGGACGATTAGACATCCCGGCCCCATCCGTACCCCAATCGTTCATCATCTCTGTAAAGGCTTCAAAGTCTTGGTGAATGGCACAAGCCAAGGCATCGATAGCCTCCGCCGTCTCCTCAAGGGGTATATCTGTCGGGAAAGTCCCTCCGAGAGAACGTGGCTCGTCCTCCATGGGATGTTTGCCACGGATAGGAAAGCGTTGAATTATATGGGATTTGTCATGGGTGTGACCCTAAGTTCCCACAGACGGTGCCAACTGTTGCGGGGTAAGATCCGCACACAATGAAATTTGTATTGATGTGGGGAACCAAGGGCACGATGGTTACAAGTTTGGAGGGGAAACGAGGCTAATCACGACTTGAGGACGATTGGGAGATGAGGATCTTAAGGTCGCCCGTCAGTCGGAGTAGGTCGCCCTCTAGTTGATGAAGGTCGCTCGCCAGTTGACGAAGGTCGCCGTAGGTCGCACGTCCGTTTGCAGCTGGGGTGAACTTCCTGCAAGGTGAGCAACCCGTCAGAAAGGCTGGGCGGGCTGTCCGCCCATAGCCCCTCCGATGCCTAAGTCAGTATGTGACTTATATGGAGAACATCGGACACACAGGGCGATCTTAGAGGTGGATCGGCGCTGGCGTGGCGGACTAGAGTGGAAGGCACACGAATGTGTAGAGGATATTCGGCCTTGAATATAAGTAGATGTGTTAGAGGTTTTAACTCACCAACCAACCAGCCCGCTCCTCATTGGATGAGAGGGTGTATTTATAGGGTTGAGAGGCGGTTGGTCATCATCCTGTCAACTGTCGAATCCACCCATCTGGCACTCGAGTGCTGAAGCGATAGGTAGAGAAGCTGTGTCAAAGATATTTATCGCATTAATGATGTCAGGAGGTGTCAGGTGCATCAGGCTGTCAAAGCCGTAAATGTCAGGCGCGCTTTCGGCAGGCTGTCAGGTGGTAAAGCGGCCAGGCATGCTTTTGTCAGACTTTATATGTAATGAGACTGGCGGTGATGTTTGTCGCGGGTCGCCTCCCTCCTTGGACGGACTGCTTCTGGGCGGAGAGGTAGGTGAACTGCCTTCCGAGCGAGCTACTCTAGAGCGAGCTAGCGTGTGCGGTCAACCGGAGGGCTCTTATCTTCGACTTGGATGACGAGCCTGCAGCTCTGCTTGGGCGAGCTTGGCAGTCCGCAAGGGCGTACTGCTTTGAGTCTCGACGAGCTCTCCTTAGCTTTGGCGAACTGGCCCTCAGTGATGAGGAATGTTGATGGGCTATTTGAGTGGGCCTTCATCAACTAGGCCGGCCTTCAGGGTGTAACACTCGCTAATGATGGAAAATACATATGCATGTGTCACGCCACGCTTCCCAAAAGATTTGGGAAGCGAGACATGGCCAGCCCGCATGGACTCGAGCCGTTGAGGCTCGGGGTCCAATAAGCGTCTAGGCAAGTTATGATGCGAAGGAGAAGGTCCGATCGAATGGTTTAGCATGAAACAATAGTCAAACAGTAATATAAAATACTATTCAAGTAGAAGGTAACCAACAAAGAGTTTAACATAGAAGCTAAAACTGCACGTACCAGGGACAACTAAAAAGTGAAGAGACTGCTGGGATCCTCAGGAGATGCCAGCTCAGCCAAGTCTGTGACATGTGCAAAACACATGTCAGCAACGAACTAATGAGACCATAATTAAAGCAGTTATACAATTCTAGCAGTTCGATATGGAATTTAAATGACAACCTACACAGGAGTTCTAGAAAGCAGGAAAAGTAAGGGTTGTTCTAATCGATCTGCTAGGGGTGTCCATCTAGTCAGATCGTCTAAGAGTTGTTCATGTAGTTCTGTCAATCTGCCAGGGGTGTCCATCTGGTCAGATTGTCCAAGTCTAGAAAAGGTCAAACGACCGGAGTGCATCCCTGCGAAGCAGACAGGAGTGCACCAATTACGATACAATGATAAAGCCTAAGGACTCAAGCTGCGTAGGCGGAGGGGAGCTACCCCCCAGGCCCAGCTAGACTCTTTTGTCCTACCCCACCCGCGAGTCGTTTGTGTTATGGACACGAGCCAACAAACGCTCCATCTAGACACGAGACAAGACAAGGATCACGAATGATACTGTGTATCATACCGGAGCGCACCAGTCACGGGTGAGCCAAAGCTGGGGAGCACCAGTTCTCAATGGTCACCCCCGTCGTCGATCCGAAACAAATCATTAATCATGAATGATACTACGTATCATACCGGAGCGCACCAGTCACGGGTGAGCCAAAGCTGGGGAGCACCAGTTCTCAATGGTCACCCCCGTCATCGATTAACTATCCATAAGTGAGACATTCCTGGACGAGCCAGCAAACGTTCCACAAGTCCGTAAGCGAGCCGTCTCTGGGCTAGCCAGCAGACGCTCCACAAGAGTAGTGCCAACCTCCGTATAGGAGAGGCCCACGCCTGTGATCTTCTACAAAGATCCACATAATTATAATGCCTGGCTTATTAATTAGCATGTGAGGTTCAAGTTGCATTTTAAAAGTGGGTTCGAGCAGAAAGTAACATGTGATCATTTTCAAGCATTTTGCAGAAATAAATCTAGCAGTTCTAACATCAATTCTAGAAAAGTATAAAAGCAGTAACTAAAGTCTCATTCCTTGCCTGAAAGATTCCGACAAGGATGTAGTCCAGCAGGGTCTGGGTCAACCAACGGATCTACGGAACCTTAACACGACACGAAAACTATACTGGCGTCGGGTAGCGACGCCAGGGGTTGGATTCCTGTAGTGTGTAAGGTAACGGCGTCAGCACAGGAAAGGTAGCGGGTCGCGAAGGAAACGTATTATCTGCGACATCGAATGTGTGATATCAAGCTAAAGGCCCAAACTCAACAAAATAACTACCACTAACTTATATGTATTACTGTTCATTAATCTTAATATGTTGGCACACATATAATACTACCTAAACTAACACATTACATATATATAATTATCATACGGCTAATATATATATTCAACTGCTAACATACCAACTAGTTCAAACAAAAATTCCATATAGCTAATAACTGAACTGGGTTAACATATTATATAAAGATCCAATCAAATAAAAATTGCATGCAATCACTTGGAATATGATGGCAATGCAAGGTAATCAACAGATACAGTGGGATAAACTCTAGGCACCAAAATCTTACAAAACCCATAATCAGCCAAAGAATTCCTACCGAGAATTCTATGGCCTCGGCTAGTGTTGCCTCGCAAGGAGGGGAGACGCCAGCGCTGCGAGGAGGTCTGAATGCCGCGGACTGCCGGAGCAACCGGGGACGGAGCCAGCGAAGCTGGCCGCGAGAGGGGCGCTGTTCGATGGGGTGCAGGATGCTTGCGTGGAGTGCGGGCTGCGGGGTCGTTGCCAGAGGCTGCTGCGGGCGGCGATGGTGTTGGCCGACGGCGAGGTGGCCGGGCAAGGGGAGAAGTCTGATGGCATGAGGAGGGTGCGGAAAAGAAACCCCGATGGCGGCTGCGTTCTGCGCTTGCGTGAAGAGCCAAAAGTCCCTAGGGCTTGGTTATTATAGGTAAAGGCTGTGACATGGGCTTTTGTGTAGTCCATTAGGGTTATTATTATATTAAAAGGGTAATTAGAATGATTTAGGCAGAACGTGGGCCTGTCACAGGTTAGGACATATATGATATATTACACCTCACGAATCATTATTAATTCCAAACCATGGACAACATTGATGGTAACAAGCTATTTTAAAAACCTCTGTAAATGTCCTTCAGGTGCCTCAATTAGGTTCAACGCAAACCTAGATGTTCCAGCATCTCATCCCTTCATTCCCTTCATAAAACATTGCCCCCATTCAATGAAAATCTTAGACCTTTAATTAATATGGGATAAATTAGCCAAAGCACCCCTGAAAAATCACGAGACCCAGATTTTACCATGAAATGCATTTTGCTAGATTTACCCCTTAAACTAATGGAATTATTTCTCTAAAAGTGATCATATCTCTACTTAAAATTATTTGTAAAAATCGGGTTAGGGTTAGGAGTAAGGATTAGGGTTATTCTCCTATATAACATGTAAAAATTGAAAAGCCCAACAACCAAGGTGCTAGGCCCTAACGACTCAACGACACGACTCACATACCAAGTACAAAACCAATCAGGTACTCGAAATTGCTATACGCACAGCCGTATGACAATTAGCGAGTACCGGTCGTTACATCCTACCCACCTTAGAATAAAGTTCGTCCTCGGACTTTCTTAATTTCAGGCATGGTTGGACTCCTCATAGTTAACTATAGTAACCACCCCGATCATTCCTAGCACAGTACTTCAACCAACATATAACCTAATACATCTATCTATATACATGTTCAGTCATAATATACATCAATTATTTCCCAACCATTATGTCTTGTACTTATAGCTAGGATAATATTATTCACGCATACATTTCTAACTCATGGAAGTGCCTCCGCACATCCATACCTACGCACAATCATATTCCAACATTCAATAATCACCCCATCATATACAACCATTGTATTATACATATAGTACACATAAACTAACCAGGGTATTTAAATTCATCACGAATTTAAAACCGAAAATACATATATCTACTCAATATAACCTACAAAAAGGTATATCCCCTAGTATACATTTAACACATCCATCATAACAATAATACTTAGCTATATTATAACTATTCGCCACAACACCAAATGACAAACAATTTCTTATTACAAGCAATACATAATCACACTATCATGTTAATCTAGTCCTACAAACACAATGCATCCAGCCTAATAACTATGCATATATCACATTTCACTCCTAGTTTAACCAACACATACTCATTCAAACATGTAAACCCTTCATTCATAACTATAGAATAAACCTGTATCCATATATGGTGTAGCTACGCACGTCCAGGTGCGTAGCGTAACCCAGCACAAACACCTATATAACTACATTCACCATATCCTATCATGCACGGATATATATAACACGATACTCACATCCGCAAACCACAACCACATTATAAAATACTTACTGAGTATACTCACTCGCTCTCGAGTGAGACTCCAAGATACATACTAAACAGCATACAATCTATGTACTTATACACACACTCCTATATATCTATATGACACGACTCATCATGTAGCCTTAGTAAATGGCTAGACATCACTATACAATTATTCACAAATCAGAACATGTAATTCATACTTATCCCATATATACGTATACACAGTCACGCAACACATTCTTATCCTAGTATCTATAAGCATGTCCACTCGTACTCGGGGGAACACTAAGACTTATATATATTCACTGGCATTATATATCCACACCTATTATCTTACATAAGTATCTATACTTATTCATGTACTACATACACATAACCATTACATTCATCGCAATACACATATTCCATTATTCATCCGTAAGCTCACATATACCTAAGTAATAATACTAAGCATGCCCAACAATGATATATATTCACACGAGCCGGGTAATCCTCCTCATGGATCTGCGGGGAAGGCAGAACAAACACATGGCTCTAATGTGCAGACACTTCCAATATTTGACATCTAGGGTGGTTAAACAACCTCCAACTAACCAGCCATAATTGGCTGGTCCCAATCATTTTAAACACCAATAAAATTTCCAACTCAAGCCCGTTCGCGAGAACCTGTTATAATGATCCTGTTGTTCTCCGCTTCAATTGGTTCTTGGCTCAGCTGCCTCTAGGAATCTCTAAAGTGAAACTACCAACCAATTCTAGATTTTCGGGCGTCAGACTTACTTACGATTTTCTTTTCAATCCAAACAACCAAGGCAATCTACTAACTCTTTTCCCATATTTCCTGATCATTGAGCACTCGTAAAACCAAACATGCTCACTTGACTTGATCCAGAATTTCAATTGATACTTAAACTGCTAGTCACTGTTGACTATAATCCATCCACATGATCTGGAGAAGTCATCGCACTTCACCATTTCGTAAACTGTAACAGGAATTCAGTGATCAATACGCACTCGATGCGTATCCGAACGGTCGACTTTGAAACTCCCATGACATTCCCAAGATCCTAAATTCCTTTAAATCACTGTGTCCAAAACAGACCATGTTGTCGATCTTATACAATCCATCATAAGATCAATCTCGTCATCACATTATCACTCTGAATCTCTTCCGTTCATCTCTAATGTTCATATTATTTACTTCAACCACGTCACTTCAAAACCCAGGTTATACTGTTGCTACTCGACTTGTATATATATATACCCATAATATCCGATGCATAACATTTCACTTGATCGATGAAGGCCTACGCATTTAGTCGTCAAGACAAGACTTCTAATCACCACACTTCTATCACGAGCAGCATACTAAGAGTCGATCTCATTCCCTCGATTCAATGTTCTCACTTCCATGGTTCCTTGTCACGTCGAGAATCCAACCTTATAACTATCCAATGTGTTAGAAATACATCACTTAAAACTTCATCTTATTCCTGTATTCTCACTCAAATCCAAACTAGAGGGGGCCAAGGAACTAGTCTAAACCTAACTAACTTATGTTAGACTCAATTATTGTTGGTCGATTGAATAGTTACTGTAGCACTATTGTTTCGATAAATCATTCGATCAAGACCTGCATGGGCCACCATAAAAACTGTCACGCCCCGCTTCCCAAAAGATTTGGGAAGCGAGACATGGCCAGCCCGCATGGACTCGAGCCGTTGAGGCTCGGGGTCCAATAAGCGTCTAGGCAAGTTATGATGCGGATGAGAAGGTCCGATCGAATGGTTTAGCATGAAACAATAGTCAAACAGTAATATAAAATACTATTCAAGTAGAAGGTAACCAACAAAGAGTTTAACATAGAAGCTAAAACTGCACGTACCAGGGACAAATAAAAAGTGAAGAGACTGCTGGGATCCTCAGGAGATGCCAGCTCAGCCAAGTCTGTGACATGTGCAAAACACATGTCAGCAACAAACTAATGAGACCATAATTAAAGCAGTTATACAATTCTAGCAGTTCGATATGGAATTTAAATGACAACCTACACAGGAGTTCTAGAAAGCAGGAAAAGTAAGGGTTGTTCTAATCGATCTGCTAGGGGTGTCCATCTAGTCAGATCGTCTAAGAGTTGTTCATGTAGTTCTGTCAATCTGCCAGGGGTGTCCATCTGGTCAGATTGTCCAAGTCTAGAAAAGGTCAAACGACCGGAGTGCATCCCTGCGAAGCAGACAGGAGTGCACCAATTACGATACAATGATAAAGCCTAAGGACTCAAGCTGCGTAGGCGGAGGGGAGCTACCCCCCAGGCCCAGCTAGACTCTTTTGTCCTACCCCACCCGCGAGTCGTTTGTGTTATGGACACGAGCCAACAAACGCTCCATCTAGACACGAGACAAGACAAGGATCACGAATGATACGGTGTATCATACCGGAGCACACCAGTCACGGATGAGCCAAAGCTGGGGAGCACCAGTTCTCAATGGTCACCCCCGTCGTCGATCCGAAACAAATCATTAATCATGAATGATACTACGTATCATACCTGAGCGCACCAGTCACGGGTGAGCCAAAGCTGGGGAGCACCAGTTCTCAATGGTCACCCCCGTCATCGATTAACTATCCATAAGTGAGACATTCATGGACGAGCCAGCAAACGTTCCACAAGTCCGTAAGCGAGCCGTCTCTGGGCTAGCCAGCAGACGCTCCACAAGAGTAGTGCCAACCTCCGTATAGGAGAGGCCCACGCCTGTGATCTTCTACAAAGATCCACATAATTATAATGCATGGCTTATTAATTAGCATGTGAGGTTCAAGTTGCATTTTAAAAGTGGGTTCGAGCAGAAAGTAACATGTGATCATTTTCAAGCATTTTGCAGAAATAAATCTAGCAGTTCTAACATCAATTCTAGAAAAGTATAAAAGCAGTAACTAAAGTCTCATTCCTTGCCTGAAAGATTCCGACAAGGATGTAGTCCAGCAGGGTCTGGGTCAACCAACGGATCTACGGAACCTTAACACGACACGAAAACTATACTGGCGTCGGGTAGCGACGCCAGGGGTTGGATTCCTGTAGTGTGTAAGGTAACGGCGTCAGCACAGGAAAGGTAGCGGATCGCGAAGGAAACGTATTATCTGCGACATCGAATGTGTGATATCAAGCTAAAGGCCCAAACTCAACAAAATAACTACCACTAACTTATATGTATTACTGTTCATTAATCTTAATATGTTGGCACACATATAATACTACCTAAACTAACACATTACATATATATAATTATCATACGGCTAATATATATATTCAACTGCTAACATACCAACTAGTTCAAACAAAAATTCCATATAGCTAATAACTGAACTGGGTTAACATATTATATAAAGATCCAATCAAATAAAAATTGCATGCAATCACTTGGAATATGATGGCAATGCAAGGTAATCAACAGATACAGTGGGATAAACTCTAGGCACCAAAATCTTACAAAACCCATAATCAGCCAAAGAATTCCTACCGAGAATTCTATGGCCTCGGCTAGTGTTGCCTCGCAAGGAGGGGAGACGCCAGCGCTGCGAGGAGGTCTGAATGCCGCGGACTGCCGGAGCAACCGGGGACGGCGCCAGCGAAGCTGGCCGCGAGAGGGGCGCTGTTCGATGGGGTGCAGGATGCTTGCGTGGAGTGCGGGCTGCGGGGTCGTTGCCGGAGGCTGCTGCGGGCGGCGATGGTGTTGGCCGACGGCGAGGTGGCCGGGCAAGGGGAGAAGTCTGATGGCATGAGGAGGGTGCGGAAAAGAAACCCCGATGGCGGCTGCGTTCTGCGCTTGCGTGAAGAGCCAAAAGTCCCTAGGGCTTGGTTATTATAGGTAAAGGCTGTGACATGGGCTTTTGTGTAGTCCATTAGGGTTATTATTATATTAAAAGGGTAATTAGAATGATTTAGGCAGAACGTGGGCCTGTCACAGGTTAGGACATATATGATATATTACACCTCACGAATCATTATTAATTCCAAACCATGGACAACATTGATGGTAACAAGCTATTTTAAAAACCTCTGTAAATGTCCTTCAGGTGCCTCAATTAGGTTCAACGCAAACCTAGATGTTCCAGCATCTCATCCCTTCATTCCCTTCATAAAACATTGCCCCCATTCAATGAAAATCTTAGACCTTTAATTAATATGGGATAAATTAGCCAAAGCACCCCTGAAAAATCACGAGACCCAGATTTTACCATGAAATGCATTTTGCTAGATTTACCCCTTAAACTAATGGAATTATTTCTCTAAAAGTGATCATATCTCTACTTAAAATTATTTGTAAAAATCGGGTTAGGGTTAGGAGTAAGGATTAGGGTTATTCTCCTATATAACATGTAAAAATTGAAAAGCCCAACAACCAAGGTGCTAGGCCCTAACGACTCAACGACACGACTCACATACCAAGTACAAAACCAATCAGGTACTTGAAATTGCTATACGCACAGCCGTATGACAATTAGCGAGTACCGGTCGTTACAGCATGAATGAGTTAGTCCATCCATCAAGGCATTACATTAAATCCTTGACTCAAAAAGAGAAAGGCTATTAAATGAAATTACATGAATTACACTGCTTCCCTTAGAGTCTATGGCTTCAATCCTTAATGTCTTGATGCTCCTCATCATCTCTAAGCTTTGGCACCCCTTGAGTCCAAGCTTTGGCATTGCTTCTCTTGATGTCTATCCCTGCACCAAACATTTAGTCTCCAAAAATGATATTCTTGAAATGTTAACCATGAGACTAAAACATGAGAGTCATTAGCAACAATATAATGTTATGATCATCATCAAAATAATATTGGTATGTGTTGTGGATTTTGGGAAAATAGTGATTAGCACAAATAATGGCTAACACTCATATATATATATATATCATCCCTTGTCTTTCTTTACACACACACCCAATACAATAACACACAATACTCCCCCTCAAGATGAGCAAAAGATATTTATCATGCACATCTTGTTACAAGCATCTTCTACTCCTTTAGAGTTCAACCCCTTTGTAAGGCAATCAGCTAGTTGCTGTCCAGAAGTAATGTAGGAGATCTCCAACTGTTTCTTGTCCAGTCTTTCTTTAATGAAGAACCTGTCAATCTCTATGTGCTTCGTTCTATCATGTTGCACTGGGTTGTTGGCAATATTAATTGCTGATTTGTTATCACACAACAACCGCAATGGTCCTTCTCTCAGCAGGCGTAGCTCATGTAAGAGTGATCTCAACCAGATCATCTCACAGGTACTAAGCACCATAGCACGATACTCTGCCTCTGCAGTGGAACGGGCCACCAAATCCTGCTTCTTGCTGCGCCAAGAGACCAAGTTGCCCCCAACAAACACACAGTAGCCCGAGGTCGATCTCCTATCATCTAGGCAACTGGCCCAATCCGCATCATAGTAGCCCGTCACATTCATGTGACCATGACTACCAAATAATATGCCTTTTCCTGGTCTATTCTTCAGATACCTCAGTATCCTGAAGACTGCCTCCATATGTCCAGTCCTAGGATCATGCATGTATCTACTTACCACACTGATAGCATAGGCAATGTCAGGTCTGGTATGGCATAAGTAGATAAGGCGTCCAACAAGTCTCTGGTACCTTTCTTTGTCTACTGGCTCCCCTGATTGTGAATGCAACCTATGATTCTGATCAATAGGAGTAACTGCTGGACGACACCCCAACATACCAGTCTCAGCCAGTAAATCCAGGGCATACTTTCTCTGTGATAGAACTATACCCTTCCTGGACCTGGCAATCTCCAGTCCAAGGAAATACCCCAACTGTCCAAGGTCCTTGACCTCAAATTCTCTCGCCAACCTTACCTTCAAATGAGAGATTCCCTCTTCATCATCTCCAGTGATAATAATATCATCAACATACACAGCCAAAAGAGTAATCCGCTGTCCTGAATGTCTATAGAATACAGTATGATCACCATTACTCTGCTTGTAGCCCATAGTGATGACTGCACGCCTGAATCTGTCGAACCATGCCCTTGGAGATTGCTTCAGCCCATACAACGACTTGTCCAGTCTACACACCTTTCCCATCGTCTGTTGTGTGCTAAAGCCAGGTGGAACCTCCATGTATACCTCCTCCTGTAAGTCTCCATGCAAGAAGGCATTTTTTACATCCAACTGATGTAATTTCCATCCAAAATTCGCTGCACAGGATATCAGTACTCTCACAGTACTCATCTTTGCCACTGGGGCAAATGTCTCATCATAATCAATCCCATAAGTCTGACTGTAGCCCTTGGCAACCAGCCTCGCCTTGTACCTGTCCACCTTCCCTTCTGAAGTTTGCTTTATTGTGAATACCCACTTGCAGCCCACAGCTTTCTTCCCTGCTGGAAGTGAGACAAGTCTCCATGTCTTGTTCTTCTCCAGTGCCTCAAGTTCTTCGAGCATTGCTTTCCTCCACTGGGGATGTTGCTTTGCCACTCGCCAATCACTTGGTATAGGGATAGACTGTAAGGATGCAATGATAGCCCTATATGCAGGTGTAAGAGAGGCATAGGAGACATGATTAGCAATATCAGTCTCATATCCATACCATACAGGAGGCCTGCCGGCATTGATACGAGGCTCCCTACGAGATGCAAGTGGAAGATCTAAACTAGAGGAAGGCAAAGAAAGGTTACCATCCGTGATAGGAGAGGAAGGTAGTAAGGAAGTCGGGACTCGAGCAGGTGTGATAGACTGATCAATCTCGACATGTGGCTGTGGAGCTAGTGGTTCTTCAGTGGGGAAGATGTCTTCTTGTTGTTCTCCATCGCCATGACTATCCTTCTGTCTCCTGCTATATTTCCTGCCGTACAACCTGTCTTCCTCCTCTTCCACCAAGGTCCTTTCTTCCTCCATGCTATCAGGACCAGTACCAGTTGGCCCGACAGGACACGGTATAAGTCCAACCACTACCCTCCTGTCATCAGTCTCCCCCTCTCGACCAGCTCCTCCTGTGTTTGGAGAGGCACCAATATCAAATACTGATATAGAATCTGTCAGCCCTCCATAAAAAGGTTCAGTCTCCCTGAACGTCACATCCATACTCACAAACAGCCTTCTTTCTGCGGGACTCCAACACCTATAGCCTTTCTGATTTGAAGGATACCCAACAAATATGCATTTAATTGCCTGAGCATCCAGCTTCCCCACAGAAGGTCTATGATCCCTCACAAAACATGTGCATCCAAACACTTTTGGTGGAACTACAAAAGTGTTCTTTCCCATAAGAATCTCACATGGAGACTTCATACCAAGGATCCGTGAAGGCATCCTGTTGATAAGATAGGTGGCTGTCATCACTGCTTCACTCCACAATATCTCAGGTACATTCATGGTGAGCATGAGTGACCTAGTTACCTCCAACAAGTGTCTATTTTTCCTTTCAGCAACTCCGTTCTATTGAGGGGTGTTGGGACAAGTGGTTTGATGAGTTATCCCACTCTCAGATAGGTAAGATGCAAACTCCCTGTTTACATACTCTGTCCCATTATCCGTTCTCAAGACACGGATCTTGGCCTCATACACATTTCTGACACTTCTATGGAAGTCCTGAAAACACTTCAACTCTTCGCCTTTGTTTTTCATCATATAAAGCCATGTCATCCGAGAATGACAATCTATGAAGGTGATAAACCACCTGAACCCACTTACTGAAGTCACTGGGCAGGGCCCCCAAACATCTGAGTGAATAAGATGAAATCTCTCTACACTCCTCATTCCCACACTAGGATATGATGTCCTAGTGTGTTTCCAAAATTCACATGCATCACATTTCAAATTCATTTCATTCACTCTATTCAAAACATCGGGATACATTTTACTCAAAATATCAAAAGGCAAGTGTCCCAATTGACAATGTAACAAAAGTACATCCCTTTCCTTCTCTCCACCAACGACAGCCAGTGTAGCATCCCCACTAGCTTTGTCAAGATACCACAGTCCATCACGCCTGACGCCAGTCCCAAGCCTCCTCCCAGTCTTCCTTTCCTGCAACACACAATGAGTAGAGTCAAAAGTAATGCAACAGTCGAGATCATCAACAATAGAGCCAACAGATAAGAGGTTGACTGGAAATGATGGGACGTGAAGGACTGAAGAGAGGCGTATGGAGGGAGTGCACTGAATAGTGCCAATCCCTCTAATGGGTTGGGATGTGCCATCAGCTGTCTGAACAGTTTCATGAATGGTATGTGGTTTATATGTGGAAAACTGTCTATATGCTCCTGACACATGGCTAGATGCACCTGAGTCAATAATCCACTCTATATGATCTCTACATGAAAGGGCTAATCGGTTACCTGATCCTGTGTGAGCGAAGTGGGCAAAGTTACCGAATGGCGAAGTAACATCCCTAGTCTGGTCTGCATGACTCTCCGAGCTCTCAGTAGTAGACCTGGACTGTCTCCGCTGCTCTAGATCTGAAGCCTCAGCTGGCGTAGCCTCAATCAGCACTGTCTCCTGTCGTCCATCAGCGGTAGCAAAGTTGGCCCGTGGCCACCACGACCTCGTCCACGGCCTCCACGGCCCCAACGACCTCCTCCTCTGCCTACTGTGCCACGTCCTCGTCCACTACCCTTCTGTGGGCAGTTAAAGCTCAGGTGCCCCTTCACCCCACAGGTGTAGCACTCTCGATCCTCGCTCACTGCTGCCACTGCCGGTACAGCCAGTGCAGCCCGAGTGACCTGAGTACCCTCATCCTTCATAACTCTCAGTCTAGTCTCCTCCTGTGCCATTGCAGCTATGGCTTCCTCCAGAGATGGGATGGAGGATAGGTGACACATACTCGCCCTCCTGACCTCAAAGTCTCCATTCAGGTTTCTCAGAAAATGTGTCACACGCCTACGCTCCACCCACTTCTTGTGTATCGCAGCACTCCTAGGATCAGGCAGATCAATAGGGTCATAGTGGTCTAACTCTGACCAAAGCCTTTTCAACTCCGCAGAGTAGGCTAGAATAGTCATCTCCCCCTGCTTCAAGGTGTCGACCTTGCCCTGAACCTCCATCATGAGCATCACATTCCCTGCTCCAGAATACATTTTCTCCACCATACTCCATATCTCCGCAGCACTCTCTATGGCCTCCACCATACCAGCGATGGGTGGAACCATCGATGTCATCAACCAAGCAGCCACCAGCGAGTTGGTGGTGCTCCAGACTTTCCAATCATCCTCATCCTTATCCACCGGTTCCTTACATGAACCCAGAACGACGCCTTCTAACCCCTTCGACTTCAGGATGAGAAGTACCCTCCTGGACCAACTGAGGCAATTCTTCATCCCTTCCAATTTCACATCATTGGGCATCAACTCCAGCTTCTGCACTGGTCACGAAGGCGTCGATCCGCTCGAGGATCCCAACTCCTTCGAAGCAAGCAGCTTCGTTATCTCCCCGATGAAGGCCTTCATGTCAGCGGAGGTAAGATTGTCTCCCATCTCTCCAGATCCGCAGATCTCGCCCTTCTTCCTCCTTAGATCCGCAGATCTACTTCTTTTCTTCCTCTTCTAGGTCATACCCTAACCGCAAGTCTATGGAGTCCTTTTCATGACCCTACCATAGATCTAGGGTTAGGGTTTTCTTCTTGGAGTTCTCTTTTGAGGAGAAGGGGCAGCGGAGAAGTAGCAGCGGCAGCACGCGCGTAGATCAGCAGCGGCGCGCGCGGATCAGCAGTGGAAGTGCTGCGGATCAGCGGCAGGCGGCAGCTGCGCGCGCAGGCGGACGGCGGGCGCGCGCGCTGGCAGGCGCAAGCGCAGGCGGGCCGGCGGCACTGCGGATCAGCGGCGGCAGGCGGCAGCTGCGCGCGCAGGCGGACGGCGGGCGCGCGCGCTGGCAGGCGTAAGCGCAGGCGGGCCGGCGGCCGTCGCGCAGGCGGGAGGGTTTGTGGGGTGCGTGCGAACAGGCGGGAGGTCGCGAGCAGGCGGGCGGTGGGTGGGTGCGTGCGGGTGCTGGTGGCGGCGGGAGCGGGTTGCTAGGGTTTGATTTAGGGTTTTTTGGTGTTTAGCTTTGATACCATGTTGTGGATTTTGGGAAAATAGTGATTAGCACAAATAATGGCTAACACTCATATATATATATCATCCCTTGTCTTTCTTTACACACACACCCAATATAATAAAACACAATAGTATGAAACACCAATACCTAACAGAAAAGATTGCATAAGATATTAAAAGCAATACTTACTAACTATCTGTTCTAGTGCCAAGTCCATGTCCGAGGGCACAATATGTGACTAAAATGCACACTACCATCAGGAGCTCTTCGTGGCGCTACTTATCGACCACATCCATTGGACGACAGTCAAGTTGCTTTCCTCCAATTAGTGTGAGTATGGGTAAAGCCGTAATGTGGATCCAGTCACCCACATGTCCTCTGCGACAGTGGACTACCCCAATACCCGCAGGTTAAGTCAAGTGCCAGGTCAATACTGCGTGTTTCATAAATTGATAAGTATGTATATTCATGTGGTTCTATTAGTCATGCGATCATTTTCATACAGTTGCATCATAACATATGCATATGGCATGTCCACAATGTCTCACGAGTTCATGCAACAGTCCAACATAATTTTTATGGCGAGTGACATGTCACCAATTTACAATATGTCTATTTTTACTACTTTAATCATGCATTTATTATATAAAAATAAACTTGAAAACATTAGCAGCTAAACAGATGGATACATTTTAGTAGGAAGGATATATTTTAGTAGGAAAATAATTTTCTGAAGCTAACAGGTATTTTTCATAATTTTTAAAGAAATTTTCTAAATTAATTCAATCAAAAATTAATTTTGGAATTTAAAAATAGATTACTCAAAATATTCCACGATTTATGTAGGGAAAACTACTTGTCAGAATTTTATGTACAATATGTCAAATAATTTCTCTTTACTAGCAGAATCATAGTCCATTTTACGTTGCTAAGTTTACGTGGAATTTGACGGCAATAATTATTTAACTTAAATTACGCATAATTAGCAATAAAGTTAAAAAATCTATTACGGGCAAAATAATTGCCTGAAAATTACGAGACAAGTGCCTACGTGGTTCTGCCGATGCACTGGATTTTTCGATGGTCTCTCTGTATTTTTCAGGTTTCTATATTATTTATTACTAATTAAACTAAATCTTTCACTTATTTAATATTTAATATTTTATTTTAAATAAATAAATCTCTCTCTCTCTCTCAATGCTCTATTTCTCTTCTCTCTTTGATGCACAGGGCAGACCGGCGGGGCTCCGAGGCGGTTGCGGCTCCAAGCGGCTACGAAGGACGTCGGCCGGTTACGGGCGACGGCCAATGGTGGCAGGAAGGAGGCACATGGTGGGAGAGCTGCGGGCCATGTGGGGAAGTCGCCGACGGCGTTCGGAGCTGTTTGTCAAAGCTCCGTTTCGTCGTCGGGGGTTTGCTTCACGGCGAACCACTCCAATTGGGTACCAAACGTAATAAGAGTTTAACTTCTACTCCTGCTCCAGCCAATCTACCACTTCTACTTGTAAGCCTAAACAACATCCTTCTGTTACTCCAACTGATTTGGACCTACGAATTGCTCTTTATAAAAAAACAAGTGGTCTAGTAACTTGCATTTTATTTCTTATTTTTCTTCATATGAGCATCTTACACCCTTGTTCCAAAAGTTTGCTCTTTCCTTGTTTTTATTATCTATACCCAGAACATACCAGGAAGCACTAAAACATCCAGCTTGGAGAGTTACTATGGATGAGAAGATATATGCTATATTGTTCAAAGGTGCATGGGAGTTGGTCCTAGCTCAACATGATTTGGAGGTGTTTAGTTATCATTTGGCCTTTTAGTATATAGCATCGATCTGATGTGATGGAGATCTATATAAAGCCTACCTTATTGCCAGAGCCTTTACTTAGACTTAAGGATGTGACTATTTTGAGACTTTGACACCTGTTGCTTACCTGAATTCTATTTAAATCATCTTCGCTATTGCCATTAATCAGTAGTAGTCTATGTTCTAGTCAGACGCGAAGATCTTTATGGTGATGCAAAAGAAAAGGTCTACATTATGCAACTTTTAGGGTATGTTTCTTAAGGTATGCAAGCTTAGAAAGACGATCTATAGATTCAAGCAGAGTCAAATTGCATAGTTCTATAAGTTAAGCCAGGTCATTGAAGCTAAGTGGAATTAAGGAGATTAAAGAATACTTGAATAAATAGTTTGTCACCAAATATAGAAAGACCAAAATACTTCCTTGGGATAGAGATTACTCTTACTAGGCATGGAGTAGTATTATCTCAAAGAATAATACATTTGACATATTACAGGACGAAGGCTTACCTGCCTATTGATGCAAATGTTCATGTATGGGATGAAACTAGCCCGATAGTTGCTGACATTGCACGATATAAGAGGCTGATTGGCAAGGCGATCAATCTCATTGTCCATATCCGGTCATCAAATATGTAATCAGGTTGGTGAGCCAGTTTGTACACCAAAACTCAGTGAAGTTCATTTGAAGAGCTACTTTCTGCATTATTTACGACATTAAAAGAGCCCCAAGAGATAGGTTATTTCATACACAAGTCACAATCACCTAAGAATTCATGCTTTATTAGATTCAGGTTGTGCTGGTGATGTGACTCCGAAAGTCTATTTCTATGTACTGCATGGAATAGTGATATGAGAATTTTATTGCAAAATAGTCGTTAAAACCCCCACAGCATGAATTAACATAATGATGCAAGACACAAGACCAATGTAAGAACAAACGCACAGAGGATGCATCTCGGCTCAATCTGCAAACCCACCGTAGCCAGCACGTCATCAGTATCTTAGCCAGCCTTCAAGAATGATCCATTTCATCCTGTCAAGCTCCTCAGAAATGCCAACATTCTCAGCAAGTCAGAAACATCCTCTACTTGAGTGCTAGAATCAAGCCCAAGGGATTCCCAGAACCTGTCTGCCAGAATCAAGCACTTCCCCCCTGCAAATGAGAGCTTATTAGTAGCAAGGGCAAACACGGTATTGATGAGATAACAGAGTTGAGTATCTGCCACCCATCAATCCGGCCAAGATTCAGAAATAACCCCTCTCTAAAACATGGAAGTTCTCTGATTACCTCGAGACCAAATTGGAGAAGCCTGTATACATGAATCTAACAAAGTCTGTTCCATAATAGATCACGCTGAGCAAAAAATTTCCACAACCATTTCGCAAGCAATGCCATGTTCGTATCTTTGAGCAACAGAAAGACCACCTTGCAGTTTTGACGCGCTTCGAAAGGATTTTTCTAACTTTATCAACGTGATGTCTGACCGAAACTGGCAACTCATAGGACATCATATAAAGGGTCATTGTGGAGAGAACAGACCTGACCAAGACAAGCCTACCTCCTGCAGACAGTGCACTGCCCTCCCAGCCAGCAAGTCACCTGTTAAGCAATCAAAGGCTACCAATCCTCGCATCTGGGTTTGGTCTCAAAGGAATGCAGAACTATGTAATTGGAAATGACCCAGATATACAATATATGTCTGTAAGTATTTTGTTCAAGCATAATCACCATACTTAGATGAAAATTGATCTCCAGTCCTGAAGCCAATTCATAAACATAAAACAAAAGTTTTAAAGCCATCAAATGTTCACCTTCTGATTGACAGAATACCAAAGTATCATCGTCGTATGTCGTATTGGAGACACAGTACTCGTTTATGGTTTTTCATGACATATCCCTCTGATGAGTTGATCAGATGCCACCAGAGAGAGCATTTTTGAGAACACAAATGCAACCAAGACAGAGAGCAAAGGAGACACAGGATCATCATGTATAAGCCCTCTTTTAGGAGTAACAAGACGTCATAGCTCTCCTTTAACTAAGATCTGAGATTTTTCACCATGTAAGCATTGTTGGACCTAGCTAATCCATTATTCTGCAAAATTTGTGGCCTTCAGAACTTGTAGAATGAATCCCCAATCAATCATACCGTATGCTTTAGCAAAATTCAGCTTCAGCAATAAGCCACCAGTAACTCCTCTAAAACAATAAGAAATAAGTTCCCGAGCTGCAGCCCTAACATCAATAAGATATCTTCCCTCTATAAAACCTAACTGAAGTTCAACAATGAGAAGATCGAGTTTACGATTGGTTCAAACTCTCAACATACAGACACGAATTTAGTGCACAAAACTGAGAAAAATTTTGAGACATGAAGATTATAGAATTGTTCCATATTCGATTTAGAGCTTTTTTATGTGAAAAATCTTGCAGTTTTACATCCCGTCAAGGTTGCATGGTTTCCCATCAACACACTGAAAGTATGACTTGAAGCTAGACCCTGGATATGAATTAAGGACCATATTGTGCCAATTAACAAACTAAAATAACCCAAAATCTCTCTAATTTTCAGTGTAATCTACAGGTAGTAACAAAAATAAGTTAAACTCAATCAACTTAGACAAATGAGGTTATACTTATATCAAAGGATCAATAAAAGTTATGCCTTGCTCAGAACTGCCTTCCAATGAATAATATGTTCACTTTATCACCCTTCCTGACAGCGACTCTGGATTCACTAGACAGGGCCTTGCATGACATACTCAGTTGCAGGCGTATCTAACTGAGAACATACTTGAGGCATTACAGTCAACTTAATTCATAACATGCCAGCATGCGAAAAGGTTGAAGAGAACGCAGCAATAGATGTGCACAAGCACAACCATCACTATATATATGTTACAGATTTATGGGATCCTTATAATTCAATCCAATTTCAGTCTTTAATACTCTTCATAAACCTGTACTCCAGAAAAGAACTGAATTTGGCCTATGATTTTTTTAACATTGGAAGCTTCAGTGAAAAAGCTCTCTGCAGCATCAGTATCAAACTTTATTGCAATCTAGGGGAGAGATGTACTTAACCATAACAGTATGTGGACATCTATTATGTCAAATTTGTCCCTTGACGAAGCTGTGAAACAATGGCAAAATGACATTTCTGGATAATAATTAATAATAAGATAGTAAATGCGACACATTCAAAAGAATGTTCAGCGACCATAAGAAAAACGATATTGGATGATAAAATTTTTAGTGTTGCCTATCTGTACATTGAAGAAATGACAGAATTAAGAGTATAATTGCATCCAAATAGGTTTCCTGACGGGTCGGCTCGGGTTCGATTCGGGTAAGGTCCGACCTGTTTTAGGGTGGACCCGAACCCGACCCGGATTTAATCCGGGTCGAAAACCTGAGACACGTACCCGATCCGGCGGGTTGGCGGGTCACCCGAACCCGACCCGCATTCCATCCCCTTTATTAAAAAATGTTTGAAATAAATTGCTGAGCGCAGGATTCGAACCGCAGGTCCGAAGGAAACAAGCACACTAACCAACCAACTGAGCTAAAAAACCTCATTTGAGAGTTGGACATCAATTATTTATTTATTTATATTCCAAACTCTGAAACTCATATTTAAAAAAATGAAAACTGACAATTGAGACAATGGGATTCGAAACTGAAACCTTCTTAGAGAGCAAGGCACCAACCAAATGGACTAACCAAACTCCCAAGTTCCAGCTATCGGTATGTTTGACATATATATTTATATATGCCAAAACCGGGTCAAACCCGTACCCGACCCGCATTTTATCCGGGTCGATCGGGTCAACCCGTTTTCGACCCGACCCGATTAGGGCAGTACACATACCCGGATTAGGAGGCCGGGTACAAGTCGGGTCAGATCGGGTAAATTTTGCCACTACTATTCGTATCCACTTTCAAGAAATAACCACTAAGATCTAGACAAAATAAACCAAGTAGCAGAAATTCAGTCTGTTTACCGGGAACCTAATTACATTAGGAAGTGAAAGAATTGAATGAAAAAGCAACTTACCTAGGATGCCCCGCATTTGTTCCATCTTTTTTCACGGAAAAAAATTGGATACCCTAACTAGTTCAAAGATGATTGTCATACTAGTTTTCTATTCACTCTTTGCCAAGAATGGCCAAGCTGATTGAGATGAGTAACAAGTAGATAGAATGCCGCAAAAAACATGAATGCATTTGAAAAATCCTACCTTTTATAAAGACCGGTAGCGAGAAAAAAAGGCCGTCGAACTACCTCCTTACAAAGTGTTCCTTCATCTCTCTATATCTCTCTATAACTAGCCGTATAATTCAGTTCAGGTGGACTCAACCTTCCCACTATCAGAAAGGAGCAAAGACGACGACGGGTAACTGGCTTCCGTGGTCGGCTCTCCGGATTTGAAAGTCCAGCCCTACCACCCTATAGTGGAGTATTTATTTTTCCCTATCTAAGCTATATCAACCCGACATCAAACTCATCCGCTTGTAAATTCATGATGCAATACTCACTCATAAATGAAAAAATAATTTGTGTAAGAATGTTTCACTGGTCATGTGTGATCAGTCTCATCGGATTTCAGTCGCATGCAGTAGAGAAGGAATGTCAATTCCTTCGAACCCTGAGTGTGAAGCATCATCCATCTCAATTCCTCTCTTTGAAGATTACCATGTTATGTGTTTACTATCTCTAGACCCATTGAAGATCTACTGTGATAACTTAGCAACCCTTGTCTTCTCCAACAAGTCGTCTAGCAGGTTAAAACAACCGAAGAAAGAGTACACTTGACTTGTTTAGATGCTTCATTGGCCATGTAGAAGATAGATAAGCGTGATTTCATTCCGGTAGTTGCTAAGAAAAAGGTCAAACCATAAATACTATCCAAAATTATGAAGAGTGCTTGGTAATATTACATTCCTTGAAAGCATGTAGATACAAAAGCCAGTGAAACGGTAGCTACTAATGCGTAAACATCTCGTTTTTCCTTTCCTGCGAGTATAGCATGATGAACCCAAGTTACGACAACTCTGGATGAAGGAAGAATAATGGTATTAAGAAAAGGAATCTTCCTAGGATCTAAAACCCCAATCCCTTTTGGGGGCCAAATACCTCTCGGTTTGAGGTTAAATCATATCATTTTTCTTTGGATCTGTTATTTCAATACAAATGAAGATGAAAAAAGAAACATTGTTTGTTCAGAAATAAAGAAATATGCGTGTTTTTTCATCCTCAAGACCTGGGACTGACCATGTCAACTATGATGCTCTCGTTACTGCCAGTCATTCTATCAATGAATGCTGGCACGCGCTACTTCCCGAACCTCCGTGTCTAGGTCTGCACCTCTAAATGAAGATACAGAGAGATAAAGCCCTAATAAACAAACTGACGATCAACTAAATTGGGGGACAGATAATGACAGGTGTTACACGAGGTCCATTTCTTGGAAAGTGCTCATTTATAAATGAAACTCATGCATCACATAAGGGAAGTTTGCATGTAAAATCTAAAATGCGAGTTCTATGTCTAATTTGAAAGGTAAGATAAGCAATTAAGGATATGTGAGCGGGGTTACATTACACGTGTTTGTTCTAATGAGGAATAATGATATTCAAACCTTGGCTGAGCACACCCAGGTTTTGATGCATTATAAAAAGAGAAAAAGAAAACCTTCCAAACACCCCTCCCTAATTAATCCATCGGTTGATACATGGACATGTCATCGAGGTTTGATGACTCCGGGTCAGAGTATCATTACTCTCCAATAATAAATAGGAGATAGATCAAATAGTAGTAGTAAAATAAGAGTAATAATAACTTATGGTGGATCTAAACATGATGTCTACATTTGGCAAATGGTGTAAGAGTAAGAGTCGTGGAGATTTTTTGTGGGAGGTATATAGCCCATATTCGTATTCTCCCCTATTGCATATAAATAAAGAGCTGGGGCTCCTCCCCCAATAGTTGATTCATAACACCTTATCAAAAATCAAACACCATCTCAAAGCTGATGGGTTCGCTCAATGTCCACAAACGTAAGGGGCAAAGTGCTTTTTTCCTCAAACTACCAACAATGTCCTTAACTCATTTCGCTCAACTCCCACCCTTTTTGACCGGTTGGCTAGTGTTGGAGCTAACCCTAGGAGAACACCAACTACCAAATGCGGCCGTGATATGTTGCATATAGTACATCAACAAAATTTTGTTCTTGCTACTACTATCATTTTGAGACAAACTACTACAGAATTCTTCCATCGTATGCTTGATTACGATGATTAAGAAGCAGTGTTTGAGGTATCGGTCGATACCATTATGTATCGGCCGCATCGTATCGGTATCGGCAGTTAATACCGAAACCAAGGGTTAGTTTCAATAACGGTCGATACTGAATGGTATCGGTCAGTTTCGGCCGATACCGGCCGAAACCGACCGACACCGATCGAAACCGACCGATATCGTTCAGTATCGGCCAAAACGGAGGAAGAAGAATGTGTAATTAAATAAAAATTCTCTTAAAATCCAAAAAAATTCGTGAATCAATAGATTGCATAGAAAGCTCGGTTAAAAGAGAGGATAAAACCCTAGGGTTTCGGCTTGAAAATGATGAATAATTAGACGAAGAAGAGGCAGAACCAAGAAAAAATTGCTGAACCCGCCTCATCGCGTCGCCGCCTCGCCGAACCCGCCTCCTTCCTCGTCAAACCCGCCTCGATCATCTAGCGTGAGAGTGTGTGAGAGCACAGAGAGAGAGAGAGAGAGAGAAAGAGGCCAGAGTCGCCTTCCAGGAGATGCTGCGTTCTTTAAAAAGGCAAACTTGTAAATAAGTAGTATGTGCGTAAAGTAAAACAGTCAGTGCGCATATCAAGCAGATATTTTGTGGCAACCCTGTAAATAAGTGCTATGTGCGCAAAGCAAAATGGTGGGTGCGCAAAGCAAAATGGCTGCAAAGCAACGCTCAACGATTTTTTTGGCAAACTTGTAAATAAGTGGTATGTGCACAAGGTAAAACGGTGGGTGCGCAAGGCAAGCTTTAGGATCTATTCATTTATCTAACATTTAGTATTTAAGTACCAAACTTTAGGTATTTAGTATTTGATACGATTTGGATCGTATCAAGGGAAAATCAGCGAAGAAAAGGAATAAAAATTGGAAAAGATGAGATTTTTATTGGATTTTTGAGAAAAGACAAGAACTAATAGCAAGATAAATTGAGCCCTTTCGAGAGGAACTCGCTCTCCTAACTTTGATGAACGGATCAAAGCCTAAAACCCTCACAATTGACACTTAAAATGTTCTTCACACAATAAGCATGCCCCTCATGACGGCTAACCCTAGATATAAATAGAAAAACCTAGGAACAAAAAATAACATAACAAAAGACTAATCTGCCCTTCGACGCCTCCGATAGTAAGTGACCCATCCGCCTTGGGTCCCGCCTGGACCCGTGCCTGCCTCAGTGGGTGCGGCCGTATCAATACCCGCCCCTAAAAGAGCCACCTTGTCCTTAAGGTGGAACTCAGGGTACTGCTCCTGTATCGCCTCATACAGCTCCCATGTCGCATCGCACTCCGGTAGCCCCTGCCAGTAAATGAGGACCTCCCGACGTCGCCCAGGTCCTCTCCGTACCACCCGGACATCGACTGGCTCGAGCATCACTTCCATATCATCTGTGAGCGTAGGAGGAAGTGTGGATGATGTAGTATGCTCGCCAATCGCTCGACGCAACTGTGAAACATGAAACACCGGATGTATCGCTGTCCCTGGTGGCAGCTTCAACCTGTAAGCAATCTCTCCAATCCGAGTCTCCACCTCAAAAGGCCCATAGTAACGGGCCGCAAGTTTCTCGTTCCTCCTGTGAGCCAAAGACTTCTGCATGTAAGGTCGAAGCTTCAGGTAGACCATGTCCCCCATCTGAAAAGTCACATCTCGCCGATGACCGTCCGCATTGGCCTTCATCACCTGCTGTGCTCGTGTCAGGTGCCTCCGCAGCTCCTCCAACATCCTATACCGATCCTCCATCTGCTCCTCCACCTGTGAAACCGGTGTCGCTCGGTGCCCATAGTAAACCAAGGAAGGGGGGTCTCGCCCGTACAAGATCCGGAAAGGTGTCGTCCCTGCCACCGAGTGGAAGGAAGTATTGTACCAATACTCCGCCCACGCCAGCCACCGAGCCCACTGTCGGGGTGTCTCCGAAGAAAAACATCTGAGGTAGGTCTCGACACTCCTGTTGACCACCTCGGTCTGACCGTCCGTCTGCGGGTGATAGGCGGTGCTCCGCTTCAGCACTGTCCCCTGCACTCGAAACAACTCCTCCTAAAAGTGACTAGTGAAAACCTTGTCCCGGTCGGACACTATAGATTTCGGAAACCCGTGCAGCCGCACCACCTCTCGCACAAAAACCGCCGCCACCGAAACCGCTGTGTAAGGATGCTTCAAGGGAATGAAGTGAGCATACTTACTCAGCCGGTTAACCACAACCAAGATCACGGTGAACCCCTCCGAACGCGACAAACCGTCTATGAAGTCCATGGATACCTCCTCCCACACCTGCTCAGGCAATGTCAAAGGCTGTAGCAGTCCTGCCGGAGCCATCGCCATGTACTTGTGACGTTGGCAGACGTCACAAGCCGCCACCAATCGCGCGATGTCCTTCCGCATGCCCGTCCAGTATACCTCCCGAGCCATCCGCATATACGTCTGCTGCACGCCCGAATGGCCTCCGATCGCTAACCCATGGAACTCCTGGAAAAGAGTCTGAATCGATGCCGACCCCCGCGAAATCACCAATCTCCCCTGGTAGAGTAACCTACCCCCTTCTACCGTGTAACCTGGCACCCCGTCACCTCCACCCTGTAAACTCTCCCTGATCCGCTGCAGCTCTGGATCTGCCTCCGCCTCCTGCGACAGCTGGTCCAACCCTCTCCACTCCGGTATCGACATCGCCTGCAGCTGGCTTCCCTCATCTCGCCGAGACAATGCATCTGCCGCCTTATTTTCCAGCCCCGGTCTGTACTCAATATCGAACCGAAATCCTACCAGCTTCGACAGTAACTTTTGGTGCTCCTCTGCCACCAACCTCAGCTCCAACAGATACTTCAAAGCCCGCTGATCTGTTCGCACCACAAAAGTCCGTCCCAACAGATATGGCCGCCATTTCTGAATAGAAAAGAATATAGCCATCAACTCTCGCTCGTACACTGACTTCAGCCTCTCCCTCGTAGTCAACACCTGGCTGAAGTATGCAATCGGCCGCCCTTCCTGCATCAGCACCGCCCCAAGACCATACCCCGAAGCATCCGTCTCTACTACAAATAGCTGGCTGAAGTCTGGCAGAGCTAGGACCGGCGCCGTCGACATCGCCGTCTTCAAGGCTTCGAAAGCCTTAGTCGCCTCTTCGCCCCACCGAAAACTGTCCTTCTTCAGTTGCTCCGTCAGAGGCCAGGCAATGGTGCTGTATCCCTTCACAAATTTGCGTTAATACCCTGTCAATCCCAAAAAAAACCCCGCAAGGCTCGCAGTGTCTGTGGTAGAGGCCACTCTAACATCGCCACAATCTTCGCTCGGTCTGCCGCCACCCCTGCGCCTGAGACAATGTGCCCCAAGTACTCGATCTGACTCCTCCCGAACGAGCACTTCTTCCGATTGGCGAATAACTGGTGCCCCTGCAACTCCCTGAAAACTACCTCCAGATGCCCCGTGTGCTCCTCCAATGTGCGGCTATAGACCAAAATGTCGTCAAAAACACAAGGATGAACCGCCGCAGGTAAGGACGGAACACCTTGTTCATCAAGGCCTGAAAAGTAGACGGGGCGTTTGTCAATCCAAACGGCATCACCAAGAACTCGTAGTGGCCCTCGTGTGTACGGAACGCCGTCTTCGGAATGTCCTCTGCTCGCATCCGGATCTGATGATATCCGGACTTTAGATCCACCTTCGAGAACACCCTCGCCCCATGCAATTCGTCGAGCAACTCATCTATCACCGGAATAGGAAACTTATCGGGCACAGTTTCCTTATTCAGGGCTCGGTAGTCCACACAAAAATGCCAGCTCCCGTCCTTCTTCACTAACAAAACTGGGCTCGAGAAGGGGCTGACGCTGGGCTGGATCACGCCTGCTAGCAGCATCTCTCTGACCTGCCGCTCGATCTCATCCTTCTGCACGTGGGGATACCGGTAAGGCCGAACACTGACGGGGGGTGCGCCATCCCTCAGTACGATCGCATGCTCGTGGTCCCGGGGTGGAGGTAACCCATGTGGCATCTCGAACACCTCTGCGAACTGCTCCAACACCGACTGTACCTCTGGGGGCCCCTCCTCGGGCTCGGGCTCCGCCTCTGTGGTCATCCCCCGAAACTCCACCAAGTACCCTTGCCCCGCCCGTCGAATAGCCCGAGTCATGGCACTGAACGCTACCATGGCATAGCACAAGCTCGGGTCTCCCTGGAGCACCACCGTCCGCTCGCCATCCTTGAACTCCATTCTCAACCGTTTCCAGTTGGTCATCGTGGTCCCCAATGTCTTCAACCACTGGACTCCCAGGATGAAGTCGACCTTCCCTAACTCGAACGGTAAAAAATCCTGTACGATCTGTACCCCCTGAATGACTAGGCAGAGTCCACGACATAGCCCCGTACTCTCCTCGCATCGTCCATCCCCCAACTGTACGGTGAACCTCCCACCTGACATCTGCAACCCCGGCAGCTCCACCACTCGCAGGGACACAAAATTGTGGGTGGCCCCACTATCAATCAAGACCGTAACTGCTGTCTCCCTCACCTGTCCCACCAACTTCATGGTGGAGTTCTGCGTGAACCCCATCACGGAGTTGAGTGACACCTGCGCTTGCTCCAGCTCCACCGTCTGCTCTACTGAGGCGACCTCCTCTTCGGCCTCCTCTGGATCGATGTACTCCTCCTCGTCCGGCTCGATAGTGATCTGCAGCAACCGGCTCGCGCACCGATGGCCCGGGGTGAACTTCTCGTCGCAACGGAAGCACAACCATCTGGCCCTCCTGTCCCGCATCTCGGCCTCGGTCATCCTCAGCCCTTGTCCCGCAGGACGTGCTGCTCCTGTCTTCTCCCCCGCTCCGGCTGAGGCGGCCGGCTGTAGTCTCGGGGCGGCGGCTGTAGATGGGACCCTCTGCTGTGGTGCCCCCCACGTCCCTCTGATCCTCCGCTCCTCCGCTTGCTTCTCCTCCGCCCGCAATGCCAGACGAATCACATGCTCTAGGTCCCTGGGACTTTGCATCCATAGCTCGGCGCGTATCGAGGGCTTCAGCCCTCGCATAAATGCCCCCAAGAAAACGTCTTCCGATACTCCCTTCACCCTGCCTGCCAACACCTCGAACTTCCCCAGGAAGTCCAACACCGTCCCCTCCTGCCGTAGTCCAAGCAACTGCTCGTAGAAATTCGCCCCCGGTTTGGCCTGGAAACGGTCAAGTAGGAAAGCTGACAACTCCTCCCAAGTCCGAAAAGGGGCTCGGGACATCCTCCAACGATACCAGCTCAGCGCATGTCCCTCCAGATAGCAAATGATGTTCTCCAATACCTCCCTCTCTGAGATCCGCATCACCTGGAAATACCGCTCCGCTCGCACTATCCACCCGTCGGGGTCTGTCCCCTCAAAAATGGGCATCTTCAACTTCTCCATCCTCATGTCTGGGTACATGGTCGGGTGTCCTCCTCCCTGAACTCCATGGCCTCCATACTCGATCCTGCCTCTGCCGTAGGCCTCTTCGGGAAACCCTCGCGGGCCCCCAAAATTTTCCGCGTACTCCTCCATAGGCCACCTCTGGCGCTCCTCCTCCGTAGCCCCAAAAATCCCGGGGTAGCCTCTTGCGGGGCCCTGATCGGTGTTCGGGGGGCCGAAAATCTGACCCGTGGGGTTTACTGGGCCCCCTCGGGCCCCAAAATCCCCTGCCGGGACCCAGCCGGCCCCAGGAAGGGCTGCGAAACCTCCCTGGGGGCCGGCGGGGCCCTGGTTGGGCCCTGGCGGGCCGCGCGGCCCCTCCAGGGCCTCGCGCGAGCCCGCCAGGCCCTCCCAGGCCCCCGCGCGGGCTCGGGTGTGGGCCGTGAGGCCTCCCGAGCCCTCGCGGGGCTCTGGCGGCCCGCGCGGGGGGGTTAGGGTCCCCCCCCCCCCCCCCCCCCCGCCGCCGCTCCCCATGACCTCCGGGTAGCCTTCCTCTTGCGCGCCGCGTCCTCTCGCCTCCGCAAGAAACCCTAGGGGGTCTCCTTCGCGCCGCCGCCGCTCCCGTTGCACTTCCTCCACCCACGACTCCTCCCGGAACCCTAGATCTTCCTTCTCCTTTGTGATTTTGGTCCCCGGAGGTGCCCCGGAGGTGTTCGCCATCAACATCGGATCGTCCGTCTTAGCATGATGATTCTCCGCTTCGGATTCTTCCCCTCCGATCTCCACATGCTTTCCCTTCCCCTCAAGTTTTTGAAAAATTTTCAAGATCTGAACTTGAGTGGCGTCCGACTCCTCGTGCTTCTTCATCAAACGGGCTTCCATCTCTTTTTGGGAATTGGAGAGCATCTCGACCGTGACTTCCAAAGCTCCCACCTTTTTGCTGACCTCTTCCCGGATCTCCTTTTGCAGCGCCTCCATCTCCGTCTTGAATCTAGTACCTTCTGCCATTGGATCTATTGCTCGGATACCAATTTGATACGATTTGGATCGTATCAAGGGAAAATCAGCGAAGAAAAGGAATAAAAATTGGAAAAGATGATATTTTTATTGGATTTTTGAGAAAAGACAAGAACTAATAGCAAGATAAATTGAGCCCTTTCGAGAGGAACTCGCTCTCCTAACTTTGATGAACGGATCAAAGCCTAAAACCCTCACAATTGACACTTAGAATGTTCTTCACACAATAAGCATGCCCCTCATGACGGCTAACCCTAGATATAAATAGAAAAACCTAGGAACAAAAAATAACATAACAAAAGACTAATCTGCCCTTCGACGCCTCCGATAGTAAGTGACCCATCCGCCTTGGGTCCCGCCTGGACCCGTGCCTGCCTCAGTGGGTGCGGCCGTATCAGTATTTGATATGATTACGAACTCAAATTTAGTTTATCTCTTTCGTATTTAGTATTTGATAGTATATGATTAATATTTTAGTTTGTTAAGTATTTAATAGTATTTGATAGGTTTATATTTAAGAACCTCCGAAACCATCACTGTGTGTATATAGTATATACATATTTAAAGTATCTCCGAACCCGAACCCGAACCCGAACCCGAACCTCGAAACGAAACTGCCGAAACTAGCGATACAGACGAAACCGAAACTTGCTTTCGAAACCGCCAAAACGGGCGGTACCGATACCGAAACCTAAATTTTGGAAAGAACGATACCCAGACCGAAACCGAGACCTAAAACCTTGTTAAAAAGGATTCTAATAGTCTTTTGTCACACCACCCTTCCCAGATTGCAAAATGAAGCAGAAGATGATAAGCATGTGCATACCTAAGCTTACTGGGGAGTCCCCCTTTTAACATAAAAATTAACGCGTATGTGATAAAATGACGGGCTCATTTACTTCTAACTAATAATGGACAACAGTTAAGATGACCTACCTAGTTTACGATCAATAAATGTATCGCTAGATGATCATGATAATAAGAAAAATCCAAGTAGCTCGCGTGATAAGTGAAGCAAGTGTAGCTCGTGTGATAAGTGAAGCAAGTGATAAAGAAGCTAGTGAAAGAGACTTACACAATTATAGGATAAAGCAGTCTCAAGAATGAGTCAGACTCATCAGGAATAACCGAGGAGAAATTTTCTAATGGATATTTCCAAAAATAAGAAACAAAATAATAGAAGATATCTATCAATAAAACTTGCTTACGTAGGTTTCCCGATGAAAATAACAATAATAAAATCATGGCAAAATATAACATGGTTACAATGAGCATCTAAAATATAACATGGAAGTAGTAATGGTAACATGAACAATGATACATGGTAATCATCGTATAAAAAGAGAATATACAGAGTAACATACTGGTAACAGTAACATGGCGATGTCTGTAATCTAGTGTTGAGCTTATAACTACGAGTATGATATATTACTTGGGTATAATTAGGGTCACTGGCTCAGTGGTTGCACACACATGAGTGCTAACAGTATATGACCCCTCCATTACTAGAGCGAAAAAAATTCAGAGACAATATTAAACCATACTTCTATTGCTGGAAAATAAAAAACACAGATACTGTATATAATCTCACCTCCATTACAGATGCAAAAATTACAAATACAATAAAACCCTTGTCGCTCATGTACCCTCTGAAACAATGAGTTTTCCATTTATATGTGTTCTATATTAAATGCAATGTCAAGTATAATAGCATGTACGGTATCATATGACCAAGTGCAGTAATCAAGAACAGTATCAAGTTCAGTATAATGAGCGTATAATCAGGTACAATGAGTAACAAGAACATGTGCACTGATCATAAGTAATGATTGTATTATAATACCGGACATTTATAATGCAAATCATATGACAAGTATCGTAAATTGTCTATACAGCAATATGAGAATGGCATGAGTAAGCATCATACATTGGCAGATTACTTGACTAACAATTAAACCATTAGTTAAGTAGTTGTTAAGTTGATAACAAGACTATGAAAATCAATGATGCATATCATACAAGGAACAGTCACAATGTCTAATCTAAGATGAGTATAAATCATGTAATAATCCTTATGGTTATGAATTGAGGCTACGTTTAAGGGACAGTAATTGTAAATAACATACTAACTGAAACCAATATACATCATCAATATCAGGAACATAAATGGAATTATTAATATAACCAGTAAGGCAACACTAGCATGGCCCAAGAACTCGACTACAAGGGATGGACCCGAAAATCAGCTATAAAGTCTAATTATCTATTTACATATTCCACGGTTTCAATTTAAACATATGTCGATAAGGTTCTATGTTTTTCTACAAATGTATAAATCGTATTCTCAGATATGAAATGATCATATCATCAATGAATATTAATCAAATATCAGTCTAAACATACAACTGAATAACCCGATTTCTCCAATATGTATCTCAGGGCCAAAACAATATCCAAACAGAATGGTCAGAGTCAAAACAGAACCGACCAGAGAAGTCAATGGCAATCTGCAGCTGAGCACAAGTATAAGGGTCAAACAACAACCTAAACAAGTTTCAGTATCAAGAACAAAAGCATCGAGGTTTAAACAAAACCCAACTAAGTTTTGGAGCCAACATAAAAACCTAACAGCGAATTTCAAGGTCAAACTCCAGCCAAACCATGATATAAGTCCAACCAAAAACCAGAGCAGAGGTAGCAAAGCCAAATAGGAGCAGAATGGAGGCCCCAAATGCCAAACAGAGAACACAAATAGTGGCAGTAGAAGCAGAACAACCTCAGGTAGCCAAGCCGAATCCCAAGCAATATTATCAGAGCCAAATAACTCTAAAGAAAAACAACCTCAAATCTAAATAGAGGCAACAAACCCCAAGGAACATAACCAAAATCCCAAGACAGCATGAACAAGAACAGACCCCACCAATCAACCAACTAATCGCTAGAAATTTTTGATGTGTTGATATTTTAAAATACAAATATTAAAATGAACGGTCCTGATCATCTAAAATTTTTGTGAAGATCGAACTTTTTGACCGGTCATAGAAGTAAATTCAGCATTCCTCAGGTGACATGTGATGCACATATGTAAAGCTAAAAGTGGCATACAGTGACACTGCAAGTTGGTACATGCAGTGAAGAGGAATCCACTACATTCATCTTTTAGATTCATGAAAAATCATTACATGAATCTCAAAGCTAAATGAAGGGGTGGATGCACATCCACTGCAGTTGCCGACTTGTAGTGTTATTACATGCCCTACTGACACTATGTGTGGATGTGTGTGGATGTATATGTATATATTACATGTATATGCATGTGTGTGTGAAAAAAGTACTTGTGTATGTACTTTCATATGTATATTGGCTTGTCGACCTGATTTCAAGCAGCCCGCATGAGAACTATATATAGTACTTCTTTAAAAAGGAGAATAGAGGGATACGACGAATACACACAAAATAATCATAAATACAGTGAGTGAACATGTGTTCATGCATAGACATGCATGCATCAAAAAAATCGGACACCTATTTCTGATCACATGGTAACATGAAATGAGTTATAGTATAACGTACCACATGCTTTCATAAATTTGCAGAAGTAATAGTCCTTGGCTCTTATATTTTACATGGTGTAACCTAATATATCTCATTTTTTAAATCGAAACATATCTAAACTGATCATATTTTTACGCAAGACCATATATTTTGACCGCTTTTTCCATAAAGCTTAGTCATCGCTATATAGATGCAACTAATAAACTTTTCAACTGTATAAAATCATATAATTTGGATAAAAGCGTATGAGTTAAGACATGGGCACAAGATGTTTTTCAAAAATGTTCCAAGAAGTGGTCTGAGAAGTATCCAAAAAAGTATCGGCATGTCCAACACGGTATGATTTGTCCGACATAGGGATGGCTTCATAACATAAGTACCTATGCTACATAGATTTTAGATATGTCACCTTGTATTCTCTATATGCCACAATACAGAAAAAGGATCTCCCAAAGTAAGACAAGAAAGGGATGATAGTTTAGAATTATGTGGTTAATGTGTTAAGATAAGCATTAAAAGGAAGCATTGATGTAAATCTACCAGATACATTCATGATAAAGGAATTAGGAAAAGATAGAAAGATTGACACTTGCACTGGTCAAATGCAGCAATCTTCTCCTTCAAATAGTACATCCGGATCAAGAATTTAGTTACTGACTATTAGACCGTAACCAATAACATAGAAAATATGCCCAGAAGTTTTGCTTTCCCACTTCCCCTCACGAGGCACAATATGGAGATCCTGAAATGCAAACTATACAATGGTTTAGATATTGGTCATCCGTAAAAGAAAAGAAAAAAAATATTCTGTTAGTGCCTTGCCACAGTACATGAAAGAAAATCTTCAATAAAGAAGGCTAGCATTCTCATTTTGCCTCAGCAACAGTCATGATTCTTAAAATCCTAAGAAAATCAGAGAAAGAAGACATAGTAGATAACTATGTGTTCAAAAGATCCAAATGATTAAACATAAAAAGTGTTTGGTTTTTAAAGGTCAATGCATATGCAAAATATTTTTAAAAAGAAGGGGATTGCATCAATTTTGTGTTATTAAGAGAAACACAGAGAGAGAAACATAAGATATTGAGCAAAGGTGTCCTGAGAGTACCCTGAAATAGTGTCCAACTACATATGATCCCAGGACCCATAGCAGTCAAGATACCACAAGAGGGGTTACATTTAACCCGACTGACTGATCAGATGGTCAACGTACAGGAAAAAGAATAAAGAGTACATTGAAAGGCATATGTGTGTATGCGCTTAGCGAACTGATCAGGGAAATCTAACCTTATCATTTTAAATAGTCTGACAGTCAAATCTGTGCTCAGGACACAGATCTTCCAAAATTATGCAGTGGCTTCGAAGCCAAGCAGATTTATTGAGGCATGATTTCTTCAAGTTTGATTCTTTTGTTACCGATACACGAGGTAGCTCTTTGGCTACAATTAAAGCAGAAAATTTCCTGGAGAGTAAATCATTTATGCTTTTATGGTCATGCTTATTTGTACAGGCATTTATATAAGCAAAAAAAGGCATGTCAATTCAACAGGTTATCGATTAATAAAACTAATCGAATCCGTGGGTAGACTCGCTTGGGAAATCTTATCAAAAGATCTACTGGGTTGAAATAAAAGACAGACAAGCAGAACGTAAATAGTGACTCCAAATCAAGCTCCATTGGACATAGCATTAAGCACCAAGTAAGGTACTCTAATGAGAGAAAACCAAGTAAGGTACTCTAAGGAGAGAAAAACATTCTGCTGCTATTTAAACTTTATTAAAGGAAATAATGAAACAAAAATCAATTATGCAATAATTATCAAATATAGCAAAACATAAAATGAGAAATGTATTCAAAAGACATTAATAAGTATGTACAGATAGATGTATTAAAACAAAGTAAGCATGTACAAACATATTTATTAATGCATGCATGTAAACAGATGCACAAGCACACACAAATGCAAAATTTATATGAAACGTAGTCTCTATGCATATATGAAATGGATGACTAAAAGTCTATAAACATATGAACAAGGTGTATATTTTATTTGTACTTACACATAAAAGAAATACTTGAACTGAGCATACCCAAAAACACACAAAAGGAAAGACACATTCATGTCAATATGTATTCATACATAGAGAGTAGCCTCTGTGTACATTCTTTCATCCGTCCAAGCCTGCAAGCATGTCCAGAGAAAAGTCTGCATTGTTCTAAATGTCTTTGTAATACACACATCTGCAGAACCATGTACATTAATGGAGATACTCCCAAACATAAGGCTAATTTTCAAAAAAAAACTACAGTTGTGTTTTACCAAAATACTATCTTGTACTTTGAAAATATTAGAACCCTGAATTTTATGTTTCTAAATTAATCCTCTAAATCATTACAAGATAGAGATAACTTTCTGAAATGTTATTCAATGATTGAGGTAGTTTTTTTTAATCTTATAAAATATTAGAGAAAGTAATTTGAGCTCTAAACATTGATGTAGTTTTCTGTTTTTGAACTTCATTGTACTAATTTGGGAAACATAAAGTTCAAGGTAGTTTTCAGTTATTTTCAAAATTTATGGTAGTATTTTGGGAAAATGGTGAAACATAAAGGTTTTTTTAATTAGCCTTAATATAATTATAGGTTAGATATATGTATAGAGGCAAAAATAGGAAAGTTTCTCCATGC
Source organism: Scilla litardierei (assembly GCA_030789695.1). Taxonomy (NCBI): domain Eukaryota; kingdom Viridiplantae; phylum Streptophyta; class Magnoliopsida; order Asparagales; family Asparagaceae; genus Scilla; species Scilla litardierei. The sequence goes on along the minus strand of CM061142.1, from coordinate 749,970,951 downwards.
TCAAATAAATAAGCATTCGTGCATGAAGCTGTATCAAACAAATAACACATGCCCGCAAGTGGAGTTACAAAAGCTGTAGCTGAACTAGTGCAATCATTTCCATCTCAAAAATGTAAAGTCGTATTTAGGATATATGATATGACCTGAATCAATGATGCAAAGAACTATTTTGAGTATTCAAATAACTTACAGACATACCAACAAATGATTTATGAAAAGAATGTTTCTGGAAAAAAGGATGTTTGCATTTATGTCACTGGTAGTAGAATAATTTGTATTCGGCTAATTTTGTGGTTCATTCATTGATCGTTGCAATTTCAGCGGTAATTAAAATTTAAAAATAACTTCTCTTCTATTATCATTATCTTCTAAAGCCATTCCCCCATCAGAATCAGTTGGCTATGCAATCCAGACAATTAAGAAAGCAATAAGCTTTCCTTTAAAGAAGCATTAAAATTATTTTAAAACCCACGTGAAAAAGGAAATCTGTAACTCAAGTAGAATGAATTAATGCTGGATAGTACCAATAAAATTTATGTAACAGACTTCAACTCATGGTTTCAATTGGACGGATCAAGTAAAATTATTGATTTGATACCACAGCTCACGATTATAAGGAATGGTAACAAAACAGTTGAAGCTGTGAATAAAATATAGCAAGATGTCAGGTTTTACTCTGAGCTGCATGAAGCATATAGGGACATTACAGCATGACCTAAAAATTTCTGTTCATTTTTAGCAGTAACTAGTTTGTAGGTTACAATAATTAAGCAACACAAAGCATAAATGATCAGCCCTGTTAATCCTGATACTAGAGAGAGAGAGAGAGAGAGAGAGAGAGAGAGAGAGAGAATTTTTTAAAATGAAAAATGTAAATCACATTTGCAAAAAAGACTCCTCCAGATAGACACTAGCTTTTCTACCCTCCAAGGTTTTCAATCTCAGATTTGATGCCACCAACATGAGTTTAACCTTTGAGGCAATACAGTTGACCAAAATAGACTGAAAATATACCCAAAAAACTAATGTTTTATCTTCATGCATTCCCTGCGAAGCATGTAATTTAGAAGAAATTAATCAAAACCAGGTCATAATATCATTTCTACCGACAGCTTTTTCTGCTAAGAACATTACTTTTTCAAATTACAGGATGCACTGGCTTAAAGGAAAACAACATGTATATTTAAATGGTAACATGTAGGGGAAAAAAGAAACACAGAATTAGAACATGGCATCTCCTCCTTGTATAAAAAGCATCCCTGGACACCTCAAATAAAAGGATATATAAATCTTTGTTATATATAAATCTTTGTTAGGAAGTGCAGTGAAAGAAAGGCATACACAATATATGGCAAGCAGCAAACAGGAACCATAAATGATGAATGAAAAACTATTAAGAAATAAAATAATTGTAAGTTTCACATTGAACTAAACTGAAACGATCTGTGAAATGGTACTAAAACCACCCAAGCAACTTTCGCAATTGATAATACATACACTCTGACCTGCGAAGCTTACAGAACATGACTGTATAAGTTACACAATAGTATTCCTGCAAAACTGTTATTGTTGGAGTCCACCTGGATTAGCTGTAAATTACATGAAATCCCGGACATCTGATTGTAGTGGAGATGCCCCCTTCCTGGAGGATGTGTACAACAGTGGGCCAAATAGAGCAATGAAATCTTCTTTTCTTTGTTCAGACCCCGTTTAAAGAATGTGCTCTCATTAGAGCATGAAGTTTTTAGCTCAGTGCCCCAGTGGGTTTCCACCAGGGAATATCTTTCAACCGGAGATGAATTCTGCTCTTATAGGCCATTCTGCCAGCCCTTTGGCTTGAACTGAAGCCAGAACATCTGGTTTGGATCTACCTTATTCTTCAAATGAACGGAGGCAAATTCTCTCGAGTAGCAGCGGCCAGTCTTCACCTAGCTGTTGCGGATTTAGCTCCATCGCTACCCTAAAATCCTGTAAAGATATTGAACGACGGTTCATTGGCTCATGTACACCATCCAAAGGCAAGCCACCTCTTTGTACATTAACGTGGTTTCCCTGCCAAACACCATTAATAGGCTTCCAGTGGGCTTGCTGCTTGTAATCTGGCTGCTTCATCTGTCCATGTGCTGATCTAGCTGCTGCTAACTCAGCGCACGACTTGATCAGTCTTTTTAAATAAGCATCCAGCCCATTATTTAAGAAATTAGCACAGTCCACTGTCACCCCTGCTAGACCCTGCGCTTCTGCTATTCTCTCCATCCGTCTCCTCAAATCCTCGGAATGGCACAATTTACCACCCTCAAAGCTACTACTGAAGTTAACAATGCCAGCACTAGCTGTAAAGGCCAAAGGTCTTCGAGCCCCACCAACACTCGGAGGGCAGAAAGGGATCCCAAGAGGAGCCCGGAGGGGAACTTTAGTTGATGACTTCAAATCATTCCTCTGATCAAAACCCTCCCTTTCCCCATCAACATCAATCGTCCCAACTAATCCCATCAATGTGTCCTCCGCCATCCGGGACCTCTTTGCTGGCTGCTCTGCTAACCCATCTTCTTGATGCTGCACTGGTCTTTTCAAATCGCACAATCCCAGGTCACCGTTCTCCCTGATGACAGCCTCATCGTGAATGACTGAAGACTGATTGGCAATGACAAGCTCTGTCCTCCCATTAGGTCCAAGAGGGCTCGGCCGATCCTTAATCCTCCGAACACCAGATCGAGACCGTCTGGGTGAGGGCGGCAACATGTTGCCATTCGACAAAATCGGCGGCAATAACGGAGCCAACTTTGCGGCACTCTTATCAACTGCTGATGGTGGCGGGGTCTTAGCCTGACAAGCATTCTTCAGGATTGCACGAATGAGCTGGTTGTGTAAGGGGATGTTCTCTCGCCCGAGCGTCAAAAGGCAGAGCTTGTTAAAGTCAGGTTTGCTTAGCTTCAGACTAAGCAATCTATTCAAATAGCTGAAGTAGCGATGAGCTCGATCCGGACCCACCCGCTTGGTTATCTGGGACTTCAAATCCCCGAGATTTATTCGAGTGTTCATCTCTTATTAAACAGTAGCCATACAAAAACAAAGAAAAAAATTCAAATTTTTTTCTTGAAAGATGAGGCCAATTCGTTTCGGGGTTTTTGCCAAAAAAAAATTAGGGCTTTTGCCTTTTTCTCAAAACTAAGAAGGATGAAACCAATTGCACTCTACATGGCAATGCAGAGGGGGAACTCATGATTCGAAATTAAAACCCTAAAGCAAAGATCTTCAGCTAGAACTCGCGAATCCGAAACTGCAGCAATCAAAACCCTAGAAACGAATCCCGAGCTGAAGGGCGCACTCATTAAGCTCCAGAATTGAGGGCGACAATCTGAGATCGGAGAACTCAGTCAGAGGGAGGTGGATCTCAATGGGATCGCTTCTCGAGTGTGCGTAATTCCACGCCAACCAAACTAGAGATTGAAAGCGAGAAACAGAACAAGGGTTTTGAGCTGACCTTTAGAAGCTCGGAGTAGCAGCGAATCGAATTCGACATCGCCGGCGAACAAAGAGAAGAAATAAAAAGCTCGAAACTTTCCGCTTCCCCAATCTCTCTCTCTCTCTCTCTCTCTCTCTCTCTGTTTCAACTGCTATCAGCTTGCTCGTTCCTTCAATCTTCAGCTCCTGTTGAATTTGCTGATCTGGGATGATGAGAGATCGATCGAAGAAGCAGCAGAGCAAAAATACTCTCCTCTCTCTCTCCCCCTTTCTCTCTCTTCGAGTCGAGGCCCCTCTCGCTTTCTTTTTTTCCTTTCTAATTTCGTATTTTCGTATTTCGTTTTTATTAATTATTTTGGAAGCGGAGGTTTGCTTATATGATTAGGTGTCCTCTGCTGCGGGCTTGTGCTACTGCTAATATTATACACTCCATATCTATATATAAATAGGTAACCAAGGTCTGAGGGCGTACGGATTTGATGAAGACTAGAAAGACGAGTGCAATATTCATCAGTTTGTACTCGCCTTTCTTTCTGTTTTTGGGATCAAGATTGGATTGGAGCCCACAAGACAAAAAAAAAAGTGCGGTTGACCTGGGATGTGGAGGTCAACGTGCGTTCTTTCTGGTTGTTCTAGATTCATGGGAGGCGGCGCTTGTGTTTGTGTGCGTGGATATATGCTTCATAGTGCTTGCTTACACAGCAACTAACTCCAACAACCTCGGAGATGCTGCCCATCAAACACATGATTGGACCTGGTACAATGCATTCGTGTCTTTATTGTTTCGTTTTTAATGATTTTGTGTGTCTACTTCCTCATTAAATTCTTGCGTGTCTGATTAAATATGGCTAGAGATAGGGGCTTGCATTAATCGTCACAATCACACTTTATACAAGCCCTAATTTTGCATTAACGTTAGTCCCCATACAATGGTGCAATCTGTTTAATTAAAAAAATTCATATTTTCTTAAATAAGACTATAAGAGAGAATGGCTGTTACGCCTCTATGCTGCTGTTAAGCTAGTTAGGGTAAGAAAACATCTTAATGAATAATGGTAGAGAAAAACACCCTGATCTACAAGGGCAAAAGGGTGCAAGAGGTGCTTACTTACCCCGTGATCTCTCTAAAACATTAGTAGCAAAGACTAAAACTGAAAGAAGCACGGGGGGGGGGGGAGGGGGGGGCACCAATATTGGAGGCTGATATCAGAAACCAGGTTAATTTGAGAAGAACGAGAATGATGAAAAAAATATCAACATAAACATATCATGCAACCATAAGCCCATCTGGAACTCTCAACATGGCAAGAAACCAATATTCAAGATCCATTCAGATGAAACTGATGTCAGTAAACCGTTTACAAGAAAACTGAGTTCATTACATGACATTGATATATCATACCAAGCATCAAACCAGTTATTTACTCCACATCTTTACAGTACACCCCCTGCTTCAGTCTGAATGGAAATCCTTTCTCCATGCTAGATTTGAAATACGTATCTGCATAGAGAAGTATTATTTCATAGGGATCTTGCTTACGAAATGACCTTTATATGAAGCAAAAAGGGCAACAAAAAAAAAGGAATAGTTTGAAAACCCCTTCTCCCTGCCAGGCACCATTTCAGCAACTGCAACTCGTCTGTGCCTGCAAAATGACAGCTCAGGTTTATCTACAAAGAATCAAAGCAATGGAAGCATTTTCTGTTCACTAGTTTGAATTAAAGCATCCAGATTTTACATTACGCGTGATGAATCCAGGTTTGGGTAGTAGTCGTACACCGCAAAGCCATCCCTGACTCTCACATAACATCAACTTTTACATGTATCCCCCCACACAAAAACGCCCAACACACAATTTCTTTTTTTTTGGCAGGATTTTTTTTTTTTTTTTTTTTTTTTTTGGGGGGGGGCAATCAACCGAAATCAATTGCAAAAGGCAATTACCTGCACACCTCCTACTAATTTATCAATTCCTTTTCTTTCCTAATCTGCGACAATTCGCAATCAACCCAATTCAATTGCAAAAAACAATTACCTGCACTCCTCCTAATTTATCAATTCCTTTTCTTTCCTAATCTGCGACAATGAGAATTGGTAATTGTGGGGATCGTCTGGTCCCCTTCTTTTTTGAGCCTCTCTTTTTTCCTAATACTTTCCTTGTCTGGAAATGTAAATTCAAAGTTGTAGTCAATCTGGCTTTGCATGCACTAGCACAGCCTTTATAGCGGGATGTTTTGCTCCATGCTCGACCCCATTTTGATGGGAAAAAGGTGTTGGCAACTGGGGTGGTGTAGTGAAGGGATCAAAATGGATGACAGAATAGAACAACATTGCTGATGTCAATTTGAAATTTCCTACCTGAACAGAAGTCAGCCAATCTGAAAGGCGGTTCAACCCTGAAGAACCCTCTGTGGATCCAACTGTCCACTACAGTAACTGGAAGGGACGGCAGAGAGCTCCAGCCTTCCTTTCCATTCCTCACCAGGCTTCAAGGTTATTGGCTTCTCAACTACTGCAGCTTCCACACATAGCATATGCTTATATTCATCGTCCCCAAAATCTGACATGGCCTTAGCCTTCTTGTCCCAAGGATTCCATACAACTGCAAGGAATGGGGACTAACGTTATGAAAGACAAGGATTCCTTAAATAATTGCCCAGCTTAGTCAATTAAGACCATTTCAAAAGGCGAACTCGGTGTACGTAGGAATGTAAACATGGGAACATACCAGCATCCGGAAGTCCATCTTTCCGCAAGACAAATGTTCGCTTCTTTTCATGGTCAATAATTGCAATCTTTGATGGCGTACACAAATAAATTTTGTCCACCTGTTGAATAAACAGGACTTTTTAAGTATCAAACAAAGAAAGATAAACACACAATACGACAATGCTCATGTACTCACTTCAGATTCAAATGTTATAGCATCTCCTTGTTCTGTAAAACGCTCCTTCTCTTTTAAGTTGTCCAGGTAATCCAGAGTCTCCAATCCTTCTACACGTACTTCACTGAAATATTAACAAGGTATGGAAATTTGAGTAATAAAGTACATTACTGACCAGAGTCGGCCGATGGCAGAAAGATAATATTCTGAAGATTTACATTAAATATTAATAGGCAGGCATAGTACAATACTCTCCTTAAGGATGCATAGAATGAGTAATTGCCATGGATGTGAAATCTGACTGTGTTGCTATGCACACATAGCTAATTGCTTAAAACACAGATAACTTATTTACGAGTTTGCCATTCAAAAATTAACATGGTTGCCAGAGGCGGAACCAAGATGAGATGATTTGTGTGTGTGTGTGTGTGTGGGGGGGGGGGGGGGGCAAGGGCAGGGTTAAGTCTCTACCGACGTCATTTCAGGATGTTTCGCCCTTCTTGCTAGTCGATCCAAATGAACATTCATTATGACCTTTCGCTCAGCATTTTGCAATAGTCACAATTTCTATTTATTTACCATTTCTATTTATTTACCCGGCCCAAAAACCTTGGTGTCATGTGCTGCAGTTTGTTTGAACTTAATATAATTAATATATAAAAGGCTAACAGAAGCATCTACTGTCTGTGTGGTTAGCAGCACAAACGTGAAAATGGCCGGTCCTTCACCCGCGCAGGTTCGAATCCTGCTGCTCTCAAACATATTTAGTTTAAATTTTTTGTTCTGAAAAAATTAGGGGGGGACCAGGGCCCCTTGGTGACAACGTGGGTCCGCCCTTATGGTTGCCATTGAAACGTTTCCCTCTTTTAACCCTGATGGTTGCCATTGACAACGTGGGTCTTGTACTTCCTCTTCTTCTCCGCCACCGGCACACCAGCTGCATCGCAACAACCCCTCCCACCACACCCTGCCCCCGCCCGCAATCTCTGCTTCATTCCCCTTCTTCAATTCACGAGTGATGGTATAAAGTTAAAGATTAAAGAGAGAAATAAATTCCATTATTTCTCACAAGAAAAAAATACACCCTATAACAAAAACACTAAACAAAAAACTCTCATTATAGCTCTCTCTGGTTTCTTAAAAACCCATCATAACTCCCTCCGGCATCAGATAAACTTTCTTCTCTCACGACAGAAAGCCTTTCCTTTTTCTCTTGCTCCCTTTCTCTGGGTGTGTGTTCATCCCATTCTGCAAACCCTTTTATCGGCTTGGGTGCACCATCTCAAAGACAAATCACATTGTTGTGGTGGGTGATTAGTCAAAAAGATGTCAAATTTATAGAGGTAACAGTCCATACAGGCATTCATTGAGCTGGGTCATTAATTGTCCCCTATAGATATATACGAAATGATTGTTATTGGCATTCTCGTTAAAGAAGACATCCTTATCCCTAGACATAGTAAGTTTACCGTTAAGAGATGAAATACTGAGGGAGACCACCAGTGTCACCCAATTATCATGAAGAGAACTAGGAAGAAGACGAGCTTGTTCTTCGCAAGCTCTTCATACTCAAGCTATAACTCCACCGTAGATAACTACCGTAGATAACTGATTAACCAGGCTCTGGAACTCGCTCGTGTGCTCAGCAACGGAAATTTCACTCTGTAACTTTAAATTTACTAATCGACTTATTAAGGCTTTATTCCGAGAGGTCATGGCTTGATACATGTCATTTAGCTTCTGCAAAAGCACATATGCTTCTGTCTCCTGTGCAACGTGGCAAAAGACATTATAATCGATCCATTGTCGAATTTGACAGATCATCTTTTTATTCAGCTTCTTTCAATCTGCTTCTTTGATTGATTCCGGTTTTACTCCTTAGACCTCTAGTGGGTCAAATATATCTTTACAACTAAGAAGATCATCCATTCGATGTCTTCAATCGATGTCTTCAAAGTGTGTAATTTATTGTCGTTAGCTTCATCATGACTCCTGCCGATGGTTCTTTCATTGACATTTTGATATTGAAAAAGTACAATTGTAAAAAATTCTCCCTTTTTCAAGAAAAATTCACTTCTTTTTCCACTCACAGCTCACCCAGGCTCTGATACCACTTGTGATTCACTGATTATGGTACAAAGTAAAAAATTAAAGAGAGAATTAAATTCCATTATTTCTCAAAAGAAAATAAATACAACCTAAGGTAAAAATACTATTAAAACTCTCAATATAACACTCTCGGAAGCTCTATGAAGAAACTCACACAGGTCCCTCTAGAATTGGATAAACTTTTCATTCATTCACAGAAGAAACTTCTTTCTCTCTCTCTTTCTCTTTCTTATTGTGTTCTTCCAGCTACTCTCTGCAAGCCCTTTTATAGGCATGGGAGCACACCAACTCAGACAAATTGAGTTCTTCACAACAATGTGATTGTTATAGTGGATGATTAGTCAAAGAAAGGTGTCTAATCTATAGAGATATCAACCCACGTGGGCATTCATTGAGCTGAAGCATCAATTCTCCCCTCCAGCTATATCCGAAATGATTGTTATTTAACAGTCACCCCAGCTGTCTCTACACAACTCAAGCTTTTCCATTGTCACCACATTCGTAAACATGTCTGCTGGATTTTGCATTGTATGGATCTTTACTAGTCTCAACAGTTGTCGATTCATCACCTCCTAATTCTTGAAGAAAGCACTTTAACTACAATATTTCCTTATCAGCTTTCTGTCATTGCAAGATACTCCGCCTCTGTTATGGATAGCGCAATACACTTTTGCAATCTTGACTGTTGAAACACAGCTCCCCATGTAAAAGTACAAAGAAAACCAGGCGTAGATTGTCTACTATCAAGATCTTCAGACATATCTAGATCTCTATTACCTCCCAAGCCAAAATAAGCTTTTACATAGCACAGACATGTCTTTGAAGTACCCTTAAAATATCTAAGCACTCAATTGCCTCCCAATGTTCTTTTTCTGGATTAGAAAAGCATCGGCTCATCATTCCTACTGTATGTCAGGTCTTGTACACACCATTGCATTAATCAAACTTCACATTGCTAAAGAATAAGGTATTGAAGAATTGATGGTCCATCTCAATGAATGCCCACATGGACTGTTACTACTATAGATTAGACATCTTTCTTTGACTAATCACTCACCACAACAGTCACATTGATGATTGTTGTGAAGAACTCAATTTCTCTTTGAGCTAGTGTCCTCCCAAGCCTATAAAAGGAATTGCAGAGAGCAATAATGGAAAAACGAGTGCCATAGTGAGAGCTTTCTGTATAATGTTTTTACCTTAGAGTGTATTTATTTTCTTGTGAGAAAGTGGAATTTATTTCTCTCCAATTTTTGCTTTTTAACTGATCAGTAAATCGTAACAAGTGGTATCAAAGCCCAATTGTACATTTTAAATATCAAAATATCAATGGAGGAAAAAAGAGTGAATTTTTTAAAAGGAAAATTTTTTAAAAGAAAATTCGAGGTCTCTGTGAGGAAAAAAGAGTGAATTTTTAAAAGGAAAATTTTTTACAATTGTACATTTTAAATATCAAAATATCAATGGAAGAATCATCGGGAGCCCTGATCAAGTTGACAGCCACAAATTACATACTTCAGAGACCTCGAACGTATGACTTTCTTAGTTGTAAAGATTCATTTCACCTACTAGATGTCAAAGGATTTAAACCGGAATCCACCAAAGAAACAGATCGAAAGAAGCAGACTAGAAAGACAATCGATCAAATTCGCTAATGGATTGATTGTGTCTTTCACCACATTACACAGAAAACGAGAGCACATGCCCTCTGGCAGAAGATAGAGGGCACATGCCATGCCAAGACCGCTCTGAATAAAGCCATGTTAATGAGGCGATCAATAAATTTAACATTACGGAGTGTAACTTCTGTTGGCAAGCATATGAGCGAGTTCCAGAGCCTGATTCTATTTGCGATGGAGTTACAGCTTGGGATGAAAAACAAGCTTTTCTCTTACTCAGTTCTCTTTCGGATAAATGGAAAACACTAATGGTCACCCTCAGTATTTCGGCCCCAAACGACAAACTTACCATATCTATGGTTAAGGATGCCCTCTTTAACTAGGATGCCAGGAGAAAAGATGTGCCAAGATGTTGGCACAGACCAATCACATGCCCTCGTGCTAGAAATTCAAGGAAGACATCAAGGAGGTGGTCGAGGTTGGGACAGATACATGAGCAAGAGTCGTGGTGTTATGTCCACAAACGGTAGATGACCTACTTACAAATGTTGCCATTATGACATAGCGGGTCACATGAAGAATCACAGGAAGCTATTACGAGAATAAGGACTAAATGGTTCTTAATAGAAGACCAAGGATGGAGATTCATTAGTCACTTGTGAGAAGTGGCTATTTGCTCCATCCAAGAAAAGATATGCCTTCATGTTTCCAACAATATCAGCGAGTGGGTGGTTAATACTCGTACAGACTTCTTTGCCACCTACAAAGCGAGAGGCTTTGGCATCGTGAATATATGAAATATAAGTTCATACAAGATCATATGAAACTGGTGATGTTCAAATTTAGATGAATGTTGGATGTACAATAACTCCGACGGATGTCTGAAATGTGCCAGGCATCTGGCTGAACTTGCTCTCTAGGACAACACTTAATAAATAGGGCTTTAACACCCACTTCAGTAATGACACATTGAGAATGACGAAAGGTGCCATGGTTATTGCAAGGGGACAAACTTGTGATACGTTATATATAACTCCTAAGAAAATATGAACAGACAGCCTTAACGTGATGAAACATGAGCTTATTCAAAATCTATGACATCAAAGACTCAGTCACATGAGTGATAGAGTTTTATCTCTCTTAACAAAGGAGAATATCTTAATCATTAAGGATGTTGGACTAGATCATTATCAGCATTGTTTACTAGCATACAACATATAGTCTCCTTTAGTTCATCTTCATCAAGAAGATCAGAATTGCTCAGTCTGATACACTGTTTGTAGTCCTTGGAGGTTAAATTATTAGGTGGCTACAAGTATTTTCTGACATATAGTGATGATGCTTCTCAAACGGTATGTGTCTACTTCTTGAGGACGAAAGACCAATCGCTCGACAACTTTAAACAGTTCCACGTCATTGCTGAACGTGAGACATGAAAGAAGTTAAAGTGTCTCTGCTTAGACAATGGAGAGAAATGCACTTCCAGGTAGTTTAATGTCTACTGCAGAAGCCATGGCATTAGACATGAGAAGAAAATTCCTCACACTTCATAATGATGTAGCTGAGAGAATGACAGGACGATCATAGAGAATTTCAGAAGCATACTCAGTATGGATAAGCTGCTAAAGCCATTCTGGAAAGAATCTAATTATGTCGCATGCTATCTCATCAACAGATCACTATCAATACCGTTGAATTTTACAATTCTAAAGGTGTGGTCTGAGAAGAATCCATCATACTATCATTCGTTTGCTTAGCCTTTACACGTGTATCTAAGGAGCAAGGACAGAAGCTCTATGCAAGCACCATTCATTGTATCTTCATCGACTAAGGAGATAAAGAATTTGGGTATAGATTGTGAGACCCAAAAATATACGTTATTCGGAGCAGATATGTATTGTTCCAAGAAAATCAGACCTTGGAAGACATTGAAAAGCTCAAGGTGTCTTCAAATTCAAGTTCAAGTATCCAAGACATTGTTTCAGTACCAGCACTAACGTAATATATTATCCATAATGAAGATGTGCATGAGGAAATACCTAAAGCAGAATAGGAGGTGGACGAAGAGGAGGATGTTAAGCAGGGGGAGCCACAATCCTTTCCACCAATTATTGCACCATCATCACAACAGGCAGATGATGATTTATCTTATGAAATCAACAGCTCACAATACAAGGTCGGAACAAGTCTGAATTCCATCAACTAGATATTCATGGGCATAGTACATTTTGCTTTCTGTATAGCGGGAGATGAAATCAATGCTATGTACATTCCAAGAAACTATCAATAAAGAAAGCCAATTGTAATCTATGCAGGATGAGATGAAATAAATGCAGAAGAATCATACTTATAAGTTGGTCAAGCTTCCACATGGAAAGAATGCACTGAAAAATAAATGGATGTTTAAGCTCAAGAAAAATGACAACGGAAATGTGATGAAACACAAATCCTGGCTGGTGGTCAAAGAATTTCCTCAGAAAAAAGGAATAGACTTTGATGAGATTTTTTAACTTATTGTGAAGATGACTTCAATCTGTGTTATTCTCAAGTTGGTAGCCACGTTGAATGTTAAGACGACATTTCTTCATGGTGATCTATATTAAAAAAATTATTTGGCGCAACGAGAAAATTTTAAGGTTTCATGCAAAGAAAATCGTGTATGCAAGCTGAAGAAGAGTTTGTACGACTTCAAGTAAACTACTGCAGTGGTATATGAAGTTTGACTCATTCATGGTGAGTCAATGCTACAAAAGGACCGCTGCAGACCAGTGTATTTATACTCAGAAGTTTTCCAATGATAACTTTGTTGCATTGATACTATATGTAGGTGATATGCTTATCGTTAGACAAGATGCAATGAAAATCAGCTAGCTAAAGTACGAACTCTATAAGTCTTTTGATATAAAAGATTTAGGTCCACCTAAACAAATTGTGAAAACGTAGATAGTCCGAGAAAGTAAAAAAATAAAGGTTATGGTTATCTTAAGAGACATATATTGAACGTGTGATCAAGAGATTCAATATGAATCATGTCAACCCAATTAGTATGTCATTAACCAACCACTTCAAGATGAGCAAGAAATCATGCCTCACATCCAAGAAAGAGATGGAGGAGATGTCATCAATACCTTATTCTTCAGCAGTTGAAAGTTTAATATATGCAATGGTGTATACAAGATCTGACATTGCCCTTGTAGTAAGAATGGTAAGCAGATTTCTTTCTAATCTTAAAAAGAAACATTGGAAGAAAGTCAAATGGATTCTCGGATACCTCAAGGGTACTTCAAAAACATGTATGTACTACGCAAAAGCTGATTTAGTCTTGAAAGACTACAGATTCAGATATGTAGTAGAAAATCTACATCAAGTTTTCTCCACACTTTTGCAGAGGAAGCTATGTCTTAGCAGTCAAGATAATAGAAGTGTCCTATGATATCCATAACAGAGGCGGAGTATCTTGCAATGACAGAAGCTGGTAAGAAAATATTGTAGCTAAAGATTTTACTCCAAAGACTAGAAATCAAGCAAAAAATGTACAATGTACATTATGATAGTCAAAGGGCTTTGGTTGAGCAAGATCTCTATATAACATGCTTGTATAAAGCATAGCGATGTGACAGATCGACAACCGTTGAGATTAGTAAAGATCCATACAATATACAATAAAACATCTGACAAACATGTTCACGAAGATGGGTGATAAGAGAAAAGGCTAAAGCTGCATAGACATAACTAGAATGTCTGCTAAATGATAACAATCATTTTGGATATAGCTGGAGAGAAAGAATTGATGGTTCAGCTCAATGAATGCACATATGGCTGCTACCTCTATAAAATACACCTTTTTGACTAATCACCCACCACCACAATCACATTGTTATAAAAAACTCAATTTGTATTTGTGTTGGTGCTCCCAAGCCTTTAAAGGGCTTGGGGATAACAGCAATAGGAACATACAAGAGAGAGCAAGAGAAAAGGAAAGAAGTTTCTTCCATAAGAAAAGAAAGTTTATCCAATTCAAAGGGAGTTGTGAGGGTTTCCCCAGAGAGTTCGTGGGTCATACTACTCCAAGTGAATATGCTCATCTCCGCCTGGCTCATCTCCCTCCATCGCTTCATCTTCGCCTGTTATCAACAGCAAGAGAGAGTGATTGCTACAACGGTGCCCTTGGGTGAACTTTTCATCATAGGTAAAACACAATCTCTTCAACCGCATGTCCCTCATCTCAGCATCGGTCATGCGCCTGTATTGTCCTTCCGACCGTGGCTCATTGTTCTCCTTGCTGGGCTGATCTCTCCTTACCGGTGCATTATGCCCACATGTCGGTTCCTGACTACGAAAAGTAGATCCGCTCCAAACCCCTCTAGACATCCACTCCTCCATGAGACGATCCTCTACCATCTGGTCCAAGCTCCATCATTTTCATCAATCCTATAGGCATATATATGCGGAGCTCAGTGTGTATGTTCGCCTTTAGCCCTTTCATAAAGCTCCCCTCCAAAATCTCGTGCGCCCCCATCATCCGTCCTAAGCGCGCCTCGAACTTCTTGCACTTCTTGACTGATCCATCCTGCTTAAGTGCATGCAGCTGCTCATGTAAGTTTCCTCCCGGAGTATCTCAAAACATGTCCACTAAGTAGTCCTTGAGCTCCTCCCATGAACGGAAACAACGTCGCTTCCTCCACTGGAACCAAGAGTGAGCCTTTTTCTCGAAGCAGCGACCAGCCGCCTCTAATTTGTCTCTCTGTTAGGCATGTCATCGCAAAAAACCTCTCAGCTCGGTAGATCTAACCGTAAGGATCATCCACCTCGAACAGTGACATCTTCAACTTCCTCACCATGTCATCAATCCAAAGACTCCTCTGGCCCTCTCGCCATCCGACTTGTCCATAATAGGGTGGATGGTGATTGTCATGTTGTATCTATCGGTGTCGCCTATACCCTCTCAATGGGTTGCCGCCTCCGTCATCTTTTCTACCCCAGTCAATATCACCCCAATCTAGGTCACTATGTTCCTCCTCATAACACTGGTCCTCATAAAAGTCATCTCGATATTCCTCATAGACTGGAAGTGGTCGTCGTCACCTCTCTACAGCAAAGGAAGGACCACGAAGCACCTGGAGCTCTTCCACGTCATCCTCAAGCCCGATGAGAAGCCCAAAGTCGTCGTCGGGATCTCGACTGGCCACCAAGGAACCGCGAGGACCCTGAAGGGCCAGCCGAGACACTGTGGGCCCCTGCTGGGCCGCTAGGGGCTGCCAGGCCTCCTATGGCCTTGCAGGGGCTCAACAAACGCCTGACAGGCCGCCAGCCCCTGACTGCCAAAAGGCAGGGCTGTCCAGTGGTCGACGAGCCCATGTGGTGGCTGAGAAGGCTCACCGCCCTCCTTTTCTTCTGTCGCTTTCTCGAAGTAGTAGTCCGCATCGGAGAGCAATCTTTCAACGTATTCATCAACTTTTCCCCTCCTTTTCTCCAAAGTTTTCGCCTTCTGCTCGTGATCTGGGTTGTCATCTAAATCTTCGTATTTCGTCGCTTTTGAATACGATTTTTGTTGAGATAGTTGTTGTGTTAGGGTTTGCATGAAAATGGCCATATTCGCATCCATCATTGCCTTCAACGCCCTCAATACTTCGATCGAGGCCATAACCTCATATCTAAATGACGTTTAGCTTTCTTCCACAGATTTCTTCAGATGCGCCGCCACCCCATCGAGTTTCTCCTCCAAAAGTTCCACATTCTTCGTTGATGCCGCCGTGCTATGGATCGTAGTGCTTTGATACCACTTGATAGGTATTTTTGGGTTTTGTGGAATAAAAAGATCTTAATGAAAAGATGTGTTTTTAGTGTAAAGTTGGATTATTAGGGTAAGAAAGTGGATTTAGGAAATAAAGATGATATTTTTATAGATAAATAACCTGAAATAAGGATAAATTGGTCACATTCGAGAGGTGGACCGCTCTCCCAAGCTACTATTCGAGAGGTGGACCGCAGTCTCAAAAAAGAGGGAATCTGTCAACCTCTCACAAGTTGTCTCAAGATTCAACATACAATCCCAAATTTTCATACCCACATAAAATACTAATCAAAATTTTACAAAAATACCCCTAGACTCTAAAAATTTATGAAACTACGTATATGCCCTTTTATAGGTTGCGGCCTCTTCTGAGCTTCACCAGATAGTACTATAGTGAAAGTTTTTTATAGTGTTTTTACCTTAGAATGTATTTATTTCATTATGAGAAATAGTGGAATTAATCTCTCTTAATTAAATTTTACTTTTTACTATGATCAATGAATCACAACACCCACCCCCATCTCAACTTCATCCCCCTTCTCGCCCCTCCCCACTCTTCATTACAACCCCCAGCTACCCATGGCACCGCGACAATGACAGTGACGAAAGAGGGAGGGGCGGAATGAAGAGTGATGATTTAGAGGATGGAGAAGGATAGGATCGGCTACATGCAGGAGAGGATGCAATGGGGGTTGCATGGATGCGACGACGACGATGGCGGCTGCGACAGGGAAGTGGGGAAGGATGATAAAAAGGATAGGGATAATGTGGGGGTATGGTGTTGTGTAAAGAGAAAAAAATGATTTTTTTTTTAAGTTTGTTTGGATGTGTGTAAAGTTAACTGTGTGCACAACGATTAGGTCTATGCACATAGCAACTCCCAATCTGACTACACAAAATTGGTCAACCATCAGTTGTCATATGTAGGAGATGAATACACCTTATCGCCAATTCCTAAGACATATATTGAACAGTAGTTGGATCCATATAACCCTTGACCTTTCAGCAGTTAAATTTCTTTTCTGAGGATGTCTGTCAAGACAGTTGAGCAAAAAAAATAACGGCCAATTATGCTGTTACCTATCACCAATAGTACGTGCTGCCTGCAGTAGACAGTGCAGCTAAAAGATGCAGCCAGCAAAAAGGCTGCAACCAAAAGCAGATTTGAGTTTCTTGCAACCGCAAATCCAGCTACATTTCAAGCTACAAACAGCAGTAAGTCAATCTCGAGTGAATACATTCAAGTAACTTCATTGCAACCTCTACTTTAAGCTCTTATCAGTCATGGCTTCAAAAATGCTACTCCTCTACAACTTTATTGTCAGGCTGATGTGTCAACTTCTCATGCCTATCTACGGCATCAAACAAGAACCACAACTTGTATATCAGTAGTTCAGCAGTTTATTACTCTTATATGGCTTCAACAGTAGTAGTTTAAACCTCTACGATATACAGATAGAAATATCTAAATAGAATTTTACTTCTTTCCCTACATGATTCATATAAGTGAGACATCATCTTTTGTCTACATGTCTTGCTCCTTGGGCGCCCTTTGCAACAACAGACTGGACCCACTTCATTTCTTATCCAAGTCTGCTATAGATTTGCTTTCTTATTGCCACACGATCAACAATAAATTGGTGAAGAAAGCAGTACTGCTTGAACTTATCTGCGATAGAAAGTGATCAACCGCCAGAGTCTTCATCCCATCGCCAGTGCATTAGGAGTATTTTGCTCCACTAGAGCCAAAATTACTTGTGGGATCAACTCTACCTATCAGTTCCTAAGTTGGCCAACCATTTAACCCCTTCCAGGATGCAAAAAGTGCATTTGTTGAGGTAATAGAAAGCATACATGATTTTGGCACTTGACATCCCTCAGGAATTTTGCAACCATATTTGCCTGATGTGGGGTAAGCCAGCCTGCAATTGGCATCTAGAATGCAACAGTATCATGTTAATATCTAACATTGAGGCTGTAGGGAAGTTGCATGCACCACTGTAAAGGTGGCATGGATCATGCATCGTGTCAGGGAGTAGGGTGTCCCTTGCTCCAATGATTGAGTGAGACAATGTTGAGGCTACATGTCTCACTACCGATTGTTATAGCATGCTATCACACAGGCATTTAGAGATCAACTCCCGCCTTGATCCTTGGCATGCTCCTCAAGGCTTGCTTGAATGTGAGCTACATAAAAGCAGAGTACAAGGTGGGTCGTGTTTTCAGGAAATTCATCCCGTCATATAAAATTTATTGTCAATCCACCAAATTTATCTCATAGGAAATCACGATATAAATTATGGGTATGTTAATCCGATAATTCGAACTAATGGTCATAGTGAGGTGGGTTTCACAAACACTATCAATGATGACGCATGCATAAACACGCTAAAAGACAAACATAACCCACCCAACAATGAACCTTCAGGCACTCATCCCATGTAGAATAGGAATATTACAAAATTGGCAATTGCAGACAGTAACCATCAGGTTATAGCCCAACTCCTATTTTATCCAAAAGCAACAGATAATCCGACTTGGCCAAATAATGTAAATTACAGAAACGGAACCATTAGTTGGCAGATAATGTAAGTTATATAAAATTAGTCCAGTCTACAAGACATCATGCAGAAGGAAGACGTGCGGAAAGAACAGTCCCCTAAAAGAGATGGACGTTCCAAATGCACACAAGATTATGTGGCAGCAGGGACAGAGGCCCTGGCAACCTCGACCCGCAGCAAGACCAAGCTGTGACTGTGAGGAGGCAACCTGCAAAGGAATGCTTGCATGGAAAGATGTGCTTCTTCCCCCCTCCCTACTGCTTAACATACAACCACACTGATAGATCCATGACTTTCAGCACTCCATATGGACCCCTTCAAACACCCCACTTGGTCCAGAGGGAAGTGGTGGCAGTCAGCAAACACGGATGGCAACGTATCAATTATCAAAGCAATTGGCCCAAATTGCCAGATATTGAACCGTGCAAGATGACGTGCTGACAGTCTCATCAACCCAACCACAAAGGCAATAAGTTTGTGCTGCAGCCGGCCTCTTCTAAACCAAACTGTTGGAGTTGATGCTACGGTTTTTCACGGCCCCCATACACTGCACAACTGACAACCATGTTTAAGCTGGTAGGTGGATTTGACAGAAGGGGGCGATGTTGGGGCCGGTGAAAACTTCATACATCTGTCTGAGTGACCAGCAATTATAAAATGACAAGCATGCTGCGATGTCTTTTTAAATTGGAAGTGGAAGTTGATAGTCCTTCCAATGTCCAGTGCCTGCATGTACTTAACCTGACCCATATAGGCTTGAAAGACAACGGGGAACAGGAGATCCCGTCATGTACCAAAATGGGGAAATGTTAGCAAGAAATAGATGCCAATGTGGATGGTTTCACGAAGCTATAAACTTAGCAAGCTTTGGGGCACACTTCATTCATGAGGGAAGAACAATTCTGCTAATTCTGCTAATCGGCATATTATCAGCATTTTGAACCCTCACAAGAAAGAATTAAAAAGGTTAAAGATTTCTTAGACTCCCTAAAATTGGAAAGAATCGGGTCAACAGCACAGGAAGAATTCTGGGAAGAACATGAAGATTCCGAACGAGATGTTAGAGACGATGCCCAATTAGTGGATTCTGATATTTTGGCCTCACTCAAACTAGATGATTAAGCAACAGCCTATGCCGCCATTAAAAGACAAAAAAAGCCGCAGCACTGTAGCAACACTTAATCAGTACTATAGCAACATTGTAGTGTCGCCACTAAAGGACGAACGTTGCCACTAAAGACAAAACAGAAAAAGTCTACCCACTTATCTATGCCGGCCACCGCTGAGGACATCAGCCACTGCTGAAAATTCCTTCTTATCATCTAATTATCTCCATAAATAAGAGAAAGAATGCGTTGTAATGATCATCAAAAAATATTCTATCAGTTTTTATGTTTTGTTCCACCCTTTGCTTTGAGAGTCCGAGTCCGGTAAAAAAATGTATCGAAATCCCGGTTTTTATGTTTTGTTACCCCTTGCTTTGAGAGTCCGGTAAAAATTCATGTTGAAAGCATGTAAGTTTGGTATCATTACAAAGCTCTTTCTCTTATTTATAGATGTAAGGAGATGATAAGAAAGGATCTTCAGCAGTGGCTGATTACCTCAACTGTGGCTGGTATAGGTAAGTGGGTAAACTTTTTTTGTTGTCTATTGTGACGGAACAAAACATAAAACCCGGGCTTTCGACACAAATTTTTACATGACTATCTCAAAGCAAGAGGTGGAACAAAACATAAAAACTGATTGAATATTTTACGATGATCATTACAAAGCATTCTTTCTCTTATATATAGACGTAAGGAGATGATAAGAAGGAATGGTCAGCAATGGCCGATGTCCTCAGCGGTGGCCGGCATATGTAAGTGGGTAAACTTTTTCTGTTGTCTTTTGTGGTGGCGTCCGTCCTTTAGTGACGGCGCTACAGTGTTGCTACAGTACTGCTATAGTGCTGCGACTTTTTTGTCTTTTAGTTGCAGTATAGGCTGTTGCTTAATCATCCAGTCTGAGTGGGGCCAAAATGTCAAAATCCGCTAATTGCTCTCCGTAACATCTCGTTGAGAATCTTCATGTTCTTCCCAGTATTCTTCCTGTGTTGTCGACCCGATTCTCCCCAATTTTAGGGAGTCTAAAAAATCTTTAACCTTTTAATTCTTTCTTTAGAGGGTTTGATAATCTGTCAATTAGCACAATTGTTTTTCCCTCATGAATGGAGTGTACTCCAAAGCTTGTTAGGTTTATAGTTTCGTGAAAGAATTTCCGAGCAGCTTCTACTCTTTCATTTTTTTCATTAAAGTTTTTTACTGAATTTGACGAACTGGTGCATGGGGTCGTCGGTGACTTTGTGTAGCTCCCATACTTGAACAGCGGGATAGAGCATGATATATTGCCTTTCTTCCCAAATAATCCAGATCCCGAAAATGTTTATGGACTGGAATCTGTTAGCATATTCTATAAGTTTTTTCTTTACAAATGTTGGGAATGTAATTTGTATATCCTTCACGATGGTTAGTGTTGACATAAACTTTATGAACCAGCCCCTTTCTAATATGTTCTTTGTATTTGGGATTTCCCGAAATCAGGCCAGTAGTCTTGGCCTTCTATTTTTGTTT
This sequence comes from Scilla litardierei, assembly GCA_030789695.1. NCBI lineage: Eukaryota > Viridiplantae > Streptophyta > Magnoliopsida > Asparagales > Asparagaceae > Scilla > Scilla litardierei. The sequence continues at coordinate 749,949,909 of CM061142.1, read as the reverse complement.
AAGATCACTTCTTCATTTGCAAAGAATTTACTTATTTCTGTGTCTTCTAGCTGTCTGAAGAAGTGGAGTTGTGACTCATACAATATATGTTGTTGGTACATCGCAACCATGCTTTGTACCGTAAGTTCTGCTTCATACTCATTGGTTTTCTCATTACTTACTTCTAGTATGTGAAGCGGCTCTAAAAAGTCTTGCAGTCGCAAGTTAACCAAGTCCAAGTGTCCAGTTGTGAAAAAAAATTCTTAGGCTTCGATGTTCTTCAGAAGTCCCAGAAAACAACTCAGATTCCTTGGTGTCTAAGGCTTCGGATCTTGTTGTAAAATAATATTGTAACAGGTTTGTCACTATATTCTCACTATATTCTGGATTGTTTGTAGCTTTGTTGTTTGTAGAAGAATATGTTGTCTCATTTCCATGTATACTTTCTCGAGCTGTGTGAGCCAGTAGTACTTGGCGGCTCGAAGATTTGTAGATTGTATGGCCCTGAAACAGTCGTCGACCATTGACCATTGATCCTGCTATAAGTTTCAGATTGTACCAATCATTGACTTCTACTAGCATACATTAGGTATCCTACACTAGGTATCCAGCAGAATATTATTGGAGGTATCCTTCAGAATTTAGTGAATATGTATACTAGTGCCAGTCTTCCACAGAAACTACATACATGCATAACCTTTTTGACGATGACAAGACGTTGTTACTGATATGTTAATCTTAACCATTAACAAGTCACTCTGTTCATATTGAGTGTAACAATATGGAGCACATACAAATTGAAGATACGCCAATATTGCAGTTTTCAAAGACCACCTTTTGGACATATTGCCCATATAACTCAACCCTAACTCAAGCATATTGACCCATTGTAAACTGAAATATGCAACTAGAGTTTGCGTTGCTAAGGAATAGTGAATGGAGTATATGCTACAAAACCTTGTACAACGGAGATCCTGCAGAATCAATTCAATGTCTTCGGATCCGAACATAGATCCTGTAAAGGTTACCATTACCTAGTAGCTAATTGGTAAAATATGCTTCCTAACTCAATTCTACAAGGTAAATAATAGGGATCGCCGTCATTATCAAACAATTGCAACATGTCACAAAAGGCGGTCTCTGAAAACTGAAATATTGAATTGAGTCAGCTTAAATTCACAATAATAATGACTGATAATGAATGGACATATCAACATAATTAAAAGGCAAACATGCATATGATATAGTCTGTAAATTTGTAACTAAATGGGAATGTTATATTCATGTCCACCTTTTTGACAATGACAAGGGGGATAGTTATTTGGGTTATGTAAAAATGTATGTACAATGTGCAACTGGTATTTCATTTATTTGCAACTGCTATTTCTTTTAGCGTTGTTTTTACATATGCAACTTATATGCATCTTTGCCTGTTAACATTACTATTGGTCTAATTAGTATGCATATAAGTAGGTGAGCCATTAGCATGTGTTTAATGTTTATTATTTTCACATAATGGGTGTCATCATCAAGAAGGGGGAGATAGTTGGATATTGGGCATTGGCCATTAAGCCCAATATTGTTTTGATGATGATTACCACAATTATGTTGTTGATAATAACTCTACATGTTTTAGTCTTCAGATTAACAATTGATTATCTTGATGAGGAGACAAAGCAATAGGTGATAGGTTGATGGATTCAAGGCTATGGAGCAAAAGCAAGGCATGAAGAATATTATTCAAGTGTAATTTTTATATTTTCTTCATATATTTTGCTTTTCTTTATAGAATATTTGTTAAGTTTTGAATAGATGCACACACACATATGCATCATTTCCATCTTAGGATATTTTAGAATTAGTCTATAACCCATTTCATTTGATCCATTACTCAAAACACTCTTTAAGTGTTTTTGGAGCAGGATCAGGTGTTTGGTATATAGCTACCAAACATCTGGCGTGTCAGTTTTTAGGTTGCTAAACACAGCCATCTGTCAGACGTCTGAGGCAACTTACTAGACGTTACTAGACGTCTGAACTGTTGTTCAGACGCCTGACTAGTTAACTCCAGACGATTGAACAGTGAGTGAATTTTTGTGAACTACCTATTTTTCACCCACATTTTCTCGGCCGTCTGATGAAGGATGATCAGACGACTGAACAGTTGATCAGCCGTTAGATAATCCTCATTCAGACATCTGTTGCTGGGAGTTTTGGACACCATTCTTTTGTCCAACTCCACTGCCAGCCGTCTGATGTTATATTCCCAGATGTCTGAACAGTTGATCAACAGTCTGAAAACACTACAACAGACGTCTGATGACGCAACAAATCTGTCCGTTTATAACCGTTGGCTGTGATTTTTTGGAATGGTTTCTTGAATTCCATACAGTTTTGAGGCCCTATTTAAGACCCATTTGAGCTGCATTTTTGGTACCAATGCTCATCATATAGAACTCATTTTTAGAGCCAAATCCAAGAGCATTTTATTTCTCTCATTCCCCTTTTCACTCTTAAGTGTTATGCATTGATCTTGCATCGAGGGAAGAAAGTTTTCCAAGTGCAACCAAGTTCATCTTCAAGCACTTTGGTTCTTCACACTTCATGCATTCATCTTCACAATATGTAAATCTACTCAAGGCATAGGTAAGTGTGTTATTGTTGTTTACAATTTCGTTTAACCTAGCTCTCGAGTTGTGACAGCATTGTGGAGGGTTTACTCCACTTGGATGGTTTACCCCACACCTAGGAGGGTTTACTCCTTTGTAACCTTAGGGGGTTTTCTCCTCTGTGTCCTAATTTAAGGATTGTACTCAGTTTGAGTTTGGTGCCCCAGTTTAGGGAGCATTAGTGGAAATCCACAGCTCAGGTTTTCGAGGGTGGGACTGGAGTATGATCGTTGGTGTAGGGATCCAAACCAAGATACATACCGTGTTTGCGATTGAATTCTCTCTTTGTTTTGTTTTGTTGCAATTATTATTCCGAACTTGCTTAATTATTTTAATTAGCATTTTTAATTACGACGACAATATGCACCCCTTCTATTAGTTGCTTGGTGTTCAGGAATCCTGCAAGATGATGTGAATTCTTAAATTCGCCTTGATAACCATGACTCAGTAGTCATTAGTCAACTTGTGATTTTAAGCCCAAACTCATAATTATCTGTCTGATAATTAACTTAAAATCACGTCTAATCTTCACTCATTTCTTAAATGATTGAGACAGTTACATGTGTGAGAATACTAACCTTACATCTGTCTGACATACTTTTTAATCAAGAATGCTCCATAAAACATTCGCAACTTTGTATGCTATCAAACACATTGATATAAACATTTGAGACATACAAAAGAGAAGTATATCATATTCTACACAAACCTTGAGATCGTGTGTTCCAAGAACACATTTCTAGGAATAGGAATAATAAGTAGATCTGCAATCATATGCTGTGTATATATATACTTCATGTACTGCGGTCAACCATCTTCTTAGTAAATTTGTACTTGATATCTATGTGTTTGGTTTTGCATTTGTACTTTGGATCCTTTGCATATGCAATAACCGCCTGACTATCACAGTTAACAAGAACTGAATCATAATCACTTGAGACAATCAAATGATACAAGAACCTCTTCAACCAAACAGCCTCTTAGGCTGTCGCAGAGATTACTACAAACTATGCTTCCATCGTGGATAGAGCTATGAATGATTATTTCTTACTACTCCATGATATGGCACTATGGTTAAGTAAGAAGACATTTCCATATATAAACTTCCTCTGATCGAGGTCTCCTCCCCAATCAACATCAGTGTAATCCTTCAGTTACAAATCATTTCCTTGATGGCAGAGTGCATAATCAGCTGTTTCCTTTAGATATCTCAAAATTCTCTTGACGGCCTTCCAATGTGGTTGGTATCTACTAACCATTCCAACTGCAAAGAAAATGTCTGGTCTTGTACACGTCATAGCGTAACATAAGACTACCAACTGCACTGGCATAAGGAATCTTGCTCATTAGGTCCTTTTCTTCAGTCTTAAGACATAAACTTTGACTTAATGCCTCACCTTTCTTGATATGAGTGTCAAAAGGATTACTATTTGCATATTGAATCATTCAAGTACTTTTTTATACAAGGCTCTTGTGAAAGAGATAAGATTTTCTTTGAACGATCTCTTAAGATCTTAACCCTAAGAATATATGCGGCGTCACCCATGTCTTTCATTTCAAAGTTGGATGAAAGACAAGCTTTGACTTCAAACAAATACTCATTATCATTTCCAGCTATATGCATGTCATCTACATATAGTGACATAATTACAAACTTATCATTAGACCGCTTGGTATAAACGCAATGGTATTCATCAATCATAATGAAATCATTTGATATGCTTACATTATGAAAGCGAATATACCACTGCCTTGAGGGTTGTTTAACGCCATAGATAGATTTCAAAAGTCTACAAACATAAGGTTTGTGGCCTTCTTTAACAAAACACATAGGTTGATTCATATAGATCTCCTCATCTAATTTTCCATTGAGAAACACAATTATTACATCCATTTGATGTAATTCTCTGTCTAAGCTGGCAAAGATAGCTAGAATTAGGCGAATCGAGGTAAATCGTACAACAGAGGAGAAAGTCTCTTCATAGTCAATCCCTTCCTATTGTGTGTAGTGTGTACCCATTCACAACTAGTGAAGCCTTGTATCTTTCTATTAAGCCATTAGCCTTATGCTTTATCTTTGAAAACACATTTGTTCCCAATGGTTCTTCGTCCTTTTGGGAAATCAAGTAGTTTCCAAACTTTGTTGCATCTCATAGACTCAAGCTCGTCTTCCATTGCGTTAACCCATTCCCCCTTAGCAGGCCGAGGGAGAGCCTATTCTAAATTTCTTGGCTCATCCTCTTTTAGTAGACTAGACATGAAAACTTCTGAATAATTGTGCAACCATAAGAAGAGTTGTCGTCATATCAATCCATTGCAAATGTTGCATCACAAGCATATATATACTATCTGGCTGAAATTAGCCTTTCACTAAGCAGTTAAAAGCCATTAAAAATTTACTTTCTTTATAGATCTTTAAACTCTGATACTCTAGGCTTTTTGAAGCAAAAAAAGTACAGACTTTGGTGTGTCATCCTTTTCCATCAAATCATATAAAGCCAAAGTAACCTAAAACATGCTTCTCCATACAAGACCCACAAAAGCCAGGTTGTACGCCACCATGTTGCAAGAAATTAAGCTTTGAACAGAATCCTAAAGATGAAAGAGGTAAGGCCATAGATGAAGCTACAATCATAAACCTAAAGCAGACAGAACAAGACTCGGACAAATTTGAGTTAAAATGTCGCTCCTAAGTCCTAAACATTTCACTATGGAGCTAATCTAATATCTTATACGGATAGTCTACCTCTGCAGGAAGAGAACATGTAAGAGGGCTTCACTCGTTGAAATGGTCACTCTCTAATTTCCGAGTTACCATCTATGCTTTCCCATCCAATGTTCTTTCTGAATCTGATTATCCATAATAAACAAAATTTAAAACCCCATGATGAAATCATTTATTATAACATTATCCCCCGTAAACCCATTCACAAGAACAAATCCAATGTTGCCGATTCCCTGAGCAACCTTGACATGAACATTGACACTTTTTTGTGTACATCCGATAACCCTTCGCTCATAACCACAAAGTAATCTCCAATTGAATTCAAAGAAATGCCATGTCCGGGTTCCTTGTTTCATTAGATAGAGAAGATTGCTTAATAGAAAGTTTATGATATTTGTATCCCCAAATTTCTACCCGTATGTTATCAAAATAACTGATCTTAATGGTTACCCTATGTGCTGTAACTCACAGGGTTTGTTGCATGAGAATCAGAAATAAAATGATATTCTTTCACAAAAAGTGAAGGTGGAAGGGAGCCGTTTCAGATCATCTATATATGTCCATTGCTGATTTTTCTCTTCAACAAATAACTTTTGCAACCCTGGGTCGAATGAACACAAGGATTCAGGGCTTTTTAAGTGAATTACGATTAAATCAGATATGTGTGTGTGAACTGTTCGGTTGCGAAACAATTTCGCACGCAAACCGTGCAAAACGCTGCATGAGTCTGATGCGTTTCGCTAAGATTGGAATGATAAAAAGGAATAAAAGAGGCTACTCACTAATTTACGACTACGAAATAGAATGACAATTAACTAAAGATTTAATCTAAGAGCATAATAAAAATCCTAATACAATTGATCTAAGGGAATAAAAGAAATAACTCTCTCAATTTTCGCATCCCCATTAGGACCGGCTCAACCCCCTTATATAGAAAAACACCCCTATTTGTTATTTTACACAAATACCCCTGCTTCCAATTACTAGCCGCATCACTACTCCGCCCCTGAAAAACCACCTTGTCCTCAAGGTGGTGCTTGATGTCTGTGGGACATCCGTCCTACCAGGTCGATTGCACTCCTCCTCCCGGGTCAAACGGATGAGAGTGGTCCCCACCGCTTTCGACGACGTCCAGAGAAATATCGTCGGGCCAAGGCGGGATCCAAAAAGCATCGTCGGGCCCCCACAAATACTTAGGATGGTCGTCGTCATCGTTGCACTGCTGGAATCCTTCCCCGGGCCCCATAGATGGCTGAAATCCTGAAAATGACGCAGATCGGGACCCGTGCTGGGCCCAAGGGGGCCCCGAAGTGCTCGACAAGGGCTGTCGGTCCCCCTCCTGCATCGCCGCCCCCAATAGCGCCTCTGGGGGGTGTCGAAAGTCGAAACCCCCCCAAACTCCTTGCCGCAGCCCCCCAGGGGCTCGGCGGCACCCGCTGGCCCAAAATGGCCCCAGGGGCCTGTCGCCGCCCCTGGGGGGTTCGACTGGGCTCCGTCGTGCCCCCAGGGGGTGGCGCAGCCCCGGGAGGGGCGGGCGGCCCTTGCCGCCCCTCCTGTGGATTCGCCGGCCCTCCTGGGATCTGTCGGAGGGGCTGCCGCCCCCTCCGACGTTCCGCGCTCCCTCCGGTGGCTCAAAGATGGCCTGAGATGCCTCCCACCCTTGGTTGTAGTGGTCGAAGGCGCCGTCTTCTTCAGTTTCTGGATCTTCCTCGTTAAAAACCACATCTTTCGGAACCTCTTCGTTAAATTCCAGATCTGGATCTGAAGATTCCAGATCTGGATCTGATAATTTCCGATCTGTAACGCCGACAGCCGCCGCCTTCAGATCTGGATCTGGAGATTTCATATCTGGATCTGGAAATTTCAGATCTGGATCTGGAAATTTCAGATCTGGATCTGCAACTTGAAGATCTGGATCTGCAACTTGAAGATCTGGATCTGCAACTTGAAGATCTGGCCTTGAAAGCTTCGGATCTGGTAGTGAAAGTTCCAGATCTGGCCCCGGGACTGGTAGATCTGGGCTTGAAATCGTCAGATCTGTCTTTGTCTTTGCAGGGGAAAGGTAGCGACGATCGATCTCCGCCACTTTCTCCTTGTAGTGATGATTGATCTCCGCCAAATCCTCCACTAGTTGACGACGCGCCCTTTCTTTTCTCTCAAATAATGCTTCGATCCGTTCCATAGATCGTGTGCTCGCCATGGATCAACCGCTCTGATACCAATTGATAAGTTTCGCTAAGATTGGAATGATAAAAAGGAATAAAAGAGGTTACTCACTAATTTACGACTACGAAATAGAATGACAATTAACTAAAGATTTAATCTAAGAGCATAATAGAAATCCCAATACAATTGATCTAAGGGGATAAAAGAAATAACTCTCTCAATTTTCGCATCCCCATTAGGGCCGGCTCAACCCCCTTAAATAGAAAAACACCCCTATTTGTTATTTTACCCAAATGCCCCTGCTTCCAATTACTAGCCGCATCAGAGTCGTCCGATCTGATCAGACAGCTCAGATCATTTTTGCAAGCGGGAGAAAAAAACTGGGGGAATTACGACATTGCCACTCATTTTCGCCATCTGATCGGGCGTCTCAACCCTCTCACTCTCCCAGCGCCGCTCAAACCCTATCCCTTTCTCCCACCCTCTGACTGCCTTCCACCCAACGAGACCCTCGATCTCTCCCCCTATCTCGCAGAACGAGACCATCGATCTACCCACTCTGCCCTTTAGGGCTTCGCTCTCATCAGCAACGCTCGAAGCTCTTCGCTAGGGTTTTGGTCGAAGAAAATTGGTATCGATCTCACCCCAAACCCACGCCGTTCAAGATAGGGGTTTGCCCTTTCTCAGTTCAATGATTCATCAACGACTTAAGTATGGTAAGCACTTGAGGAATTTTATCCGAAATTTTATTCTTAGTGTTTTGACAAGGTCAATCAAAATCTAGAACTGCTAATCAAAATCTAACAAAATCTCGAACCTCCAAACTGCACGTATTTTATTCTTTGTGTGTATCATATTTGATCATGTTCATTCAATTTTTTATGGGGCTTTTGACATATACTTTCATGCGTGTTCATGACATAATTCAGAGAAGCCATGTATTTTGATATTTTTCTTGAATTTGGTAATACATGATAGAAAAAGAGAATGAAGTAATGTGAAAAGAGAAAGAAGTAATGTGCATACTTGCAATAGGATGGAGTTCATTAAAAATGAAAAATCAAACATATTGCATAATTTAGTTAAGGTTGAGATCATTCATATTTTGCATACAATTTCTGCTTATCTATTCAATTTGCGTATTATGAAGATCATCATAAAGTACGTACTTGAATTGTGTATGTAGTCATGACAAAAAGATATTATGTCGTGAAGATTGGAAGGCAATGCATGGTGTATGGAAAAGAGAAAGAAGTAATGTGCATACTTGCAATAGGATGGAGTTCATTAAAAATGAAAAATCAAACATATTGCATAATTTAGTTAAGGTTGAGATCATTCATATTTTGCATACAATTTCTGCTTATCTATTCAATTTGCGTATTATGAAGATCATCATAAAGTACGTACTTGAATTGTGTATGTAGTCATGACAAAAAGATATTATGTCGTGAAGATTGGAAGGCAATGCATGGTGTATGGAAGTTGGGAAGAATGCAAGTCCCGAGTTCATGGATTTCCTAAGGGTTTCACAACATATGAAGATATCATATGTTGTGAAACCCTTAGGCATAGCATTAGGAAATCACAACATATGAAGATATCATATGTTGTGAAACCCTTAGGCATAGCATTAGGAAATCCATGAACTCGGGACTTACATTCTTCCCAACTTCCATACACACTGCATTGCCTTCCAATCTTCACAACATAATATCACGCAAACTGAACAAATAAGCAAAAACTCTATGCAAAATATAAATGATCTTAACCATAACTAAATTATGTAATAGGTTTGATTTTTCATTTTTTTTAATGAACTCCACCATGCTGCAAGTATGCACATTCCTTCTTTCTCTTTTCCTCTCATGTATTAGCAAATTCAAGAAAAATATCAAATACATGGCGTCTCTGGATTATGTCATGAACAAGCATGAAAGTACATGTCAAAAGCCCCATCAAAAATTGAATGAATATGATCAAATATGATATGGATAAAGAATAAAATACTTCAGTTTGGAGTTTCGAGATTTTGATTAACAGTTCCAAATTTTGATTGACCTTGCCATAACACTAAGAATAAAGTTTCAGATAAAATTCCTCAAGTGCTTACCCTACTTACCCTGCTGAAGGCGTTGATGAATCACTGAAGTGAGAAAGGACAAAACCATACATTGAACGGCGTGGATTTGGGGTGAGATCGATACCAATTTTCTTCAATCAAAACCCTAGCAAAGAGCTTCGAGTGTTGCTAATGAGAGCAAGCTGATGAGAGCAAATCGATGGTCTCGTTCTACGAGATAGGGGAGATCGAGGGTCTCATTGGGGTGAAAGGCGGTCAGAGGGTGAGAGAAAGGGGTAGTGTTTGAGCGGCGCTGACAGAGTGTGAAAGGGTTTAGACGTCCGATTAGATGGTGAAAATGAGTGGCAATGTCGGAATTTCCCCAGTTTTTTCTCCCGCTTGTGAAAATGATATGAGCCGTCCAATCTGATGGGACGGCTCATGCAGCATTTTGCACTGTTTGCGTGCAAAATCGTTTCGCAGTCGAATAGTTTCCATGTGTGTGTAAGAACAACAAGAAAAGAAACTGATGACCATAGGAACAATCAAAAACGAGAAGAATATACTAGAATATACTGGATAAATCAAGGATAAAGGCAAACCACTGTCTTCAACACAAAAATACTTCACTATTACTCATTCACTAATATATTAATACGGCATATGAGCTATTAAATAAATGACCGAAACAGTACTATTCAGATAATATAGCTGCCTCCAGTAAAAACATAATAAAAGTATGAGCTTGGAGACAGCATAATATAATTAATGTGTTTTCCTCATAAATTACTCTAATTAACCATCTAATAAAGACAAATTGGGGGAAATAAATTTTTTGCTTTGACTTTGAGAATAGCCTCCTAATAGACTAAAACGTAATCATCTTTTGTGGCTACATAGAACACCTAGCAATAAAAATGAAAAAGGAGGGGAAGGAAAACTTTAACTCTACTACCTCTGCTAGAATTATCAAATTAGTGTTTCTGAATGTCCTTTTTTTTAATTTCACCTTCCTCTCTTTCTGCACATCTTCAACCTCGCCTCCTCTTCCTGGAAACATTCTCTTTAGTCCTCACCTTGATGTCCCATTTTTATTTTATTATTTCAGCAAAAATGTCAAATTTTAAAGTCCAAACTTTCGTACCTTAGGCATGTACAAGTCCAATGAGGATATATAGATAATCAATGTGCGGATAGCCCATCTAAATATATGACAAAAGCCAATGTATGTGAACAGTTACCAATACTCCAATGAATCTCATGTGTAGCCATTTCAATTGATTACAAGTTGCATAATTAGTTAACCTCTTCAAGAATGCATACGTGCATATGATAGGATTTTTCTAGGTTTTGATGATAAAAATATGATTTTTTTGGAGAGGGCTGTAATTTTTATATTTAGGCAAAAAATAAAATATATTATTAGATTTCCACCGGGAAAAAAAATAATTACAGAAATCGACCAAGTCTGGCCACGTCAGCGACAAGGCGCGTGGCTCGGCCGCTGTGGACAATGCCGCACTTGCCAAATGCGGCATTTTTGGCCGCACTTGGCATGTGCGGCCATTATATGGGTCCGCCTCTGCTTCCGTTCCAAAAAATCACGGGCCTAAACTGGCTGTACTTGGCAAGCGCGGCCAGTTTACCTGTTATTCGACATCCGCTTCTTCTCTCTCTCCTCCCTCATCTTCTCCTCATTCTTCTCCCCTCCCCCACAGTATGCCAACACATTCATCACCATCCCTCTCTGCACATCCAAACTCCCCAAGAGATGAACCAAATTGGGAACTAGAGTTTCCTTCAAAGCCTCGCTCTTTCCCTTCTCTTCTTCCCCCAGTGCTCATCTTTACAACTCTGTACCTTGTCTCCTGGGGACACTGGACTCAATGGATACACTGGGCACAGTTCAAGAACATCCTCGTTAAAATTCCATCTACTCACCTTTCGGTTCTTGACAACTGGACCCGAACTCTCCTCTCCATCGATGCTCACAGTATGCTCCTGTAATCTCTTTTCGACAGAAGGCACATCCTGCAGGATGCATTTGACGAGGTAATCTGAGGACTTGCAGTTCTTGAAGAAGGGATGGCGTAAAAGCTTGTCTGCAGATGGCCTTTTTGAAGGGTCATGAGGGAGACAAGCAGCCACCATCTCCTTGAACGCCTTGGAGAATTTCTTCTTCTACGTGTTCTGTATCATAATGGCCGCACTTGGCAAGTGCGGCCAAAAATACCGCACTTTCCGAGTGCGACATTGTCCAAACTAGCCCAGTCAGCAGCGAGGACACGCGCCTTGCCGCTGACGTAGACAGACTTGGTCGATTATTATTATTTTTGGTCGAAAACTAATGATATTTTTATTTTTTTCATAGATCTAAAAATTACCTTTTTGGGGTTTTCTAATGTTTTTGGTGGAAATGTGGGGTTTTTAGGGTAAAGGAAGGATTTTTAAGGCTAGAAAGAGAAGATTTGGGGGGTCGTCGTTTTTATTGATAAATACCTTAAAATAGGAAGGATACAAGATGGTGGCCACGTCAAAGAGGTGGACCGCTCTCCCAAGTCGTCAATTTTAGAGGACAACTGCACTCTCTCGAAATAAAGGGAATTCGCAATCTCTTCCAAAAGTTCTCACAAAATAAGCATGAGGATCCATAATCTCCATAACCCCATATAAATAATAAACTGAAAATAACAAATTACATAAAAGACCCTATAATCTGAAAATTACAAAAAAGACCCTAGAAATCCAAAATTTACGAAAACACCCCTAATTGACCAAAATTGCAGATCTGTCATTACTCCACCCCAAAAATCCACCGTGTCATCAAGGTGGTGCATGAAGTCTATAGCGGCCTTACTCCAAGTGGAGATGCTCATTTCCCCTGGCTCTACTCCCTCCCCCCATCGTCTCCCTCATCCTCACCTAGTAACAATAACTGAAGCTTGAGTACGCCACATCAGTGTCCCAGTGTCTCATCGCATCAAAATCACAACCCCTTCCGTCTCTTTTCATGCATCTCTGCATCAGTCATCTTCCTAACCTGCCTTCATGGTTGTGGCTCACAGTGATTCTCCTTGCTGGTCTGATCTACCATTGCTAATGCATGTTGTCCTATCGTCGGCTAGCTGTGAAAAGAGGAGCCGCCCCAGCCCCTTTAGATCTCATCTCCTCAGTAAAACGATCATCTATCAACTGAGCTAGGTCCATCGTCCTTATCAGTCCCCTAGGCCGATGAAGCTTGCGTACGCCACATCAATGCCCCGGTGTCTCATCGCATCGAAATCATAACCCCTTCAGTCTCTTTTCCTGCATCTCTGCATCGGTCATCTTCCTAAACTGCCCTCATGATTGTGGCTCAATGTGCTTCTCCTTGCTGGCCTGATCTACCATTGCTGGTGCATGTTGTCCTCCTATCGTCGGCTGGCTGTTAAAAGATGAGTTGCCCTAGCCCCTTTAGATCTCCTCTCGTCAGTAAAACGATCATCTATCGACTGAGCTAGGTCCATCGTCCTTATCAGTCCCCTAGGTCAATAAAGGCGAAGCTCTGCTCAAATGTTTGGCTTGAGTCCCTTCATAAAGCACCCTCTCAAAGTCTCCTTAGGTATGTTTCTAGCTCGTCCCGAAAGTATCTCAAACTTCTTCCTATATTTTCTAACAGATCCATCACACTGGGTATCACGAAACCTATCACCAGACGGTCCTTGAGCTCATCCAATGATCCATCAGTTCTCTGTTATGAGTGTCACCGAAAAGAAAAGAATCTATCAGCTCTATAAATCCAGCCATATGGGTCATCTCCCTTAAATAAGGACATCTTCAGCTTCCTCCTACGACTGTCGACCCCAAAATTTCACTAATCTGCCTAACCACCAATGTGACTGGAATAATGAGGCCGGTATGTGTATCGTCACCAATCCTTGTGTCGCTCCAAACCTATCTGATGGCCTTCATCTCTGTCACCATAGACATCACACTCATAGTTGCCCCAAATGAAGCCGCGGTGATACTCCTCCGGGTCCAAGTTATTTACATAGTCCGCTGGGTTCTCGTAGGCTGGGACTACTCAACATCGTCGCATGTCTGCCGCAAACTGAGGCCTATGGAGCCCCTGAAATTCTTCCATGTCATCCTCGGGTCTAGAAAGCCGCTGAAAATCATCGTTGATGTCTCGACGGGTCCACGGACATCGCGGAGCCCCGGTTGCTCCTCACAAGTCTCGGCGGGCCTCTACCGGGCCACAAAATAAGCATAATGATCCATAATCTCTCTAGCCCCTATAAATAATAAACTGAAAATAACAAATTACATAAAAGACCCTCTAAAATTGAACATTACGAAAAAGACCCTAGAAATCCGAAAATTACGGAAACACTCCTAATTGGCCAAAATTGCATATATGTCATTACTCCCCCCCCCCCCCCGAAAATCCACCTTGTCCTCAAGGTGATACATGATTGTTGGCTGGCTGTGAAAAGAGGAGCCGCCAGTCCCTTTAGATATCCTCTCCTCAGTAAGACATCATCTACCAACTGCGTTAGATCCATCGTCATTATCAGTCCCCTATGCTGATGAAGGCGAAGCTCTGCTCAAATATTTGGCTTGAGCCTCTTCATGAAGCACCCCCTCAAAAGTCTCCTCATGTATATCTCTAGCTCGCCCCGAAAGTGTCTTAAACTTCTTCATATACTCCCTGACACACTGGGTATCACGAAACCTGCCACCAGGCGATCCTTGAGCTCATCCAATGATCCGTAGGTTCTTCGTTATGTGCATCACCGAAAAGAAAAAATCTCTCAGCTCTATAAATCCGGTCATGTGTGTCATCCCCCTTAAATATGGACATCTTCAGCTTCCTCACACGACTGTCCACCCCAATAATTCACTAATCTGCATGACTACCAATGTGCCAGGGATAATGAGGCGGGTATGTGTATCGCCACTGGTCCATGTGTCTACAAACCTCTCTAATGGCCTTTAGTCATCCCAAATGGAGCCGCGGTCATACCCCTCCATGTCCAAGTTATTTACATGGTCCGCTGGGTTCTCCTCGTAGGCTGGAACGACTGAATGATGTCGCCTGTCTACCGCAAACTGAGGCCCATGGAGCCCCTGAAATTCTTCCATGTCATCCTCGGGTCCAGGAAGCCGCTGAAAATCTTCGTCGATGTCTCAATGGGCCCCCAGACATCACAGAGCCTCGAATGCTCGTCACAAGTCTCGGCGGGTCTCTACCGAGTCGCACGGGGCCTGCAAGGACCCTGTCGGCCCGGTACAGGGCCTGCAGAGCCCCTAGTGGTCCTGGAGGCCCCCAATAGGTCCTGGGCAGGGCTGCCCCAGGGTCGGCGACCCTAGGGGACCTGGGCAGGGCTGCCCCAGGTCTGACAAGTCCCTAGGGTCGCTAATTTGGCTCGTCGTCCTCCATCTTATTGTCAGCCGCTTCCTCGAAGTAATTGTCCACGTCCAAGAGTAACCCTTCGACAAAATCTTCCGCATTTTCCTTCCTTTTCTCCAAAGACGTTGCCTTTTTCCCTAGATTTGGATTGTCGCCCAAATCTGAAATTTTCACCGCCTTCGTATCGAGAAATTCTTAAGTTAGGGTTGGATGGCTTTACCTTATTTCGCTAGGGCTTGCATGATCTCTTTAAACTTTTTTATCCGATGATGCTCTAATTTCCTCCATGGAGTTCTTCAATTCATTGACCTCTCCGTTGATCTTTTCATCCAAAGCTTTGAACTTGTCATTGGATTGTGTCGCTGACATGGATCATGGAGGCTCTATGCCACTTGATATGATTTTTCTAGGTTTTTGATGATAAATATATGATTTTTAAGATTTTTCTAGGGTTTTGGTGGAAATGTGGGGTTTTAGGGTAAAGAAAGGATTTTTAAGGCTAGAAAGAGAAGATTTGAGGAAAAAGTCGTGTTTATTGCTAAATCCCCGAAAATAGAAATGATACAAGATGATGGCCACGTTAAAGAGGTGGACCGCTCTCCCAAGTAGCCAATTCTAGAAGTTGACCGCACTCTCCCGAAATAGAAAGAATTCTCAACCTCTCCTAAAAGTTCTCACAAAATAAGAATGATGATCCATAATCCTCCTGGCCCCTTATACATAATAACCTGAAAATAACAAATTACCGAAAAGACCCTTTAAAACTGAAAATTACGAAAAAGACCCTAGAAATCCAAAATTTAGACAACGCCCCTAATCGACCAAAATTGCATATCTATCAGCATACTTCTTGAACCAATTCTTAAATTCTTCCTCGCTTCATCCCTATGAAGAAATTTTTATATCCAAAATTCCAAATGACACTAAAACCTGGCACAGACAAAATTCGTATGTCAAATTTAATTACATTTCACCCTGAACTATTTTGCAAATCCCAAGTTCAGACTCAAAATATTTTCATCAATTGCATACTTCATTTCCACACTCAGGTACTAAAAATTTGACCATGCACTTTTACCTAAGAACTTAAACATTCGAACCAGCTTGATTATAATAATTAAAGCACCAACTAAAACAAACCTTCATCCCAAATATTAGGGTCAGATGTATGAATATTTCTTCTCCTTTCAACTGCATTGAGGCCATCTCCTGTTTCATTTTTTTATTTAGTATACAAAACAATGAGGTTTTTGAGTGAATTTGTTGATTAAGACATATAGTATGATATAAAGGGGGCTGAGCTTGAATCTTCAAAAATCAAAGAGGCAGGGATTAAAAGTTCAAAATTTTTACAGAGGTAAACCTCCAAAATTTTGGGACGGAATGCAACGAGAGCTGGTGGGAAAGGACGGTGGAGACGGGATGAGAAGGGGGGGTGGATGTGGTTGGATGTGTTTAGGGGAGGGATGGTGATGACAGGAGGGTAAAAGAAGGTGTGGGTGTGGGTGGCCGTGTTTGGATGAATTAATGACATAGATAGAGGTAATTACCATGGGCACTGGAATTTATAACGAGAGTGAATTTATGTTTGTGTGTGGATGGATGTGATATAGACGTGTGTGGTGGGACCTGTGCCCCATGGGTACGGGAATTACTATTATATATGTAAAAATCAACTACTGAGTTCTTTTTAACAGCCTCATGTCAGTTTTGGTTTAACAGTTGTTTCTGCTTCATTACGATCCTATCATCCTTTACCAAACACACTTATGGTCTTCATTGCAGACGCTCATGCCCAAAACACCTCGAACTTCTGATGGATGCACTACCCTTACCCTACTCTACAATGCAACCGTTTCATTTCATCTAAATTCATTATATGTGCACGTTTCTTGCATCCCAACACTCAAACCCATAATAATCCTATTGTTTCTTATTTAGAAAATTATACATCATGATCTGATGTCTATCCCCATTTCACCTAATCTGCATCGAATCCACTGGATATTCCAATATACTCCTGCATCAAGTGTTTGCTTTGGAGAAAGTAAAAGCATAAAAGAAGTCTTCTAACTAGATACTTGTTGTTCCAAACATTCGTTAGTTTTCTACAGATTAATTATCCACCGCAATAAACTATTCCCATTTCTACCAAAATGTAAAATTATTCGAAATAACTTATAACGCTTGGTCTAGAGATAGCAAAGCACGCCTATAAGAGCAAACAATTCCCATATGTTGCAGGAATACAGAAACTCCGACAATTGACAATGACACAACAACAATCAACACAGAAAATTCTGAAATGTACCCATAAAAATAAGTATTGTGTACACTATGCATATCGGACACAACAGGACGCCATGACACCATGTTAGAAGTATTTTTGCTACGTAGGGTTACTTCCCAGTGAATCTCAGATCCACATCATGACATTGTAAAACATATTTTTATAATTCAAAACCTCATGATTAAAACATAATGAAGGAATATATATATATATATATATATATATATATATATATTGCATTAGGAAAAGTCAACTTTATATATTTGCTGAAATATAATCATGGCACGTGCAATCACAAAAACATGACAAATTAATCCCAAATAATTTAAATAATTTAGCATAAAGTAAGAATTTATCAGACTAACCTGATATCAGAAACAGAGAAGTAAGTGTGGTATGCAAATGTGAATGAAAATGCCTTTCCATCACTATTTGTATTTCTAATGCGCGATGTCAGCATAAGATCACCTCCAGGCCCAAGAGTGACTCTAAGTCGAAATTCATAACTGAGAAAGGAAATACATATTACTAATATATTAGTTTAAAGTAAATATGTATTATACACACTAAATATCGTGGGCACCAAATATTACATGCCCACCAAATATTACATCCATAGATACATGCATACATAAGATCAAATTTGGAAGAAAAAATCAAATAAGAAGGTAACCAAATTATATTGATGTCAAGCAGACAACACCACAAACAGAAAAGAATAATGACTGCTTACTGACCTGTGAGGCCATATTTTAGCATCTTCTTCAGATGGCTTGAGGATTAAATCAACAAAAGCTTTGTTGGAGCTATTTGTTGGAAATGGGGGTGGATCAGTGTCAATGCTCCAAAACCTGTTCCTTGCAAATCCATGCTGTTCAAGAGTCCCATGACTGCCAAACTGTGTTCACCAAGGAATGTTGGTGAGCGAGATAAATTTCATGGGAAAACAAATAGTAACAACATCATAATCACACAAAAAACAAATACCTGAGGAAAGCATATAGGAATGCCCCCACGTATGGCCTTCGGAGGCTTGAAAACAGCCTATATTGACAATGAATATATAAAAATTAAAATGCTAATATTTGGTCAGTGAAAGAAAGATGACAGTGATTTAATGTTAATAAGCAACCAACTTTGTGAAAAGCACACAGGTTGTACACATGTCTCGATGATTATTCCTGAAATGCAACATGCAATGTGACTGTGATGGGACGATGACATCATATATACGATATTCATGTCCAATTGACTAGACAAAACTCATTAGACTTGGTCCTCTTACCAAACATTCATATTCATGACCTATTTGACTAAACATAACTCATTAACCTCGTTCCATTACAAAACAAACACATGAAGGGGAAAAAATTAGCAACCCGTTGATAACTCTAAAATGAAAACTCTAATAGAAAAACATGGGACTTTTTTTGTAGGTGTGTTTTTACAAAATAAATTTAAAATTACTTTTTGGATGTGTGTTTTCACAAAATAAACTATCACCATTCTTTCTTTTTAAAAGTGTTTTACCCATTTACCCTATAGGGTAAAGAAAAAAATTTATCATATGGTAATTGTGAATTATAATTTACGTGTTCGGTTGACACTAGGGTACAGATAACACCATTTACCTACGTTTATCCTGTTTCACCCCTGATATCAGCCTTTTATCCCATTATTTGGCTTACTGTATGTGTAACATGTGGCAAATATTTCAAGTTTCATTTTGGCTTAATGCATGTTCTAAGATGCACCCTAGTAAGCTTCTTGATCAATACTCTGGTGTTCATTATCTCATCCCATACCAACTTCTGGCTTGTTGTTTACACAGGATATTGTCCTTCAACTAATTCCATTGCTTTTTTCCCCACGGGTGGCAGGTGGGCGGGACATGCCCTCACAGAGCAATCATCCTTGGGTTCATGGAATTTTGTTAGTCTTCCCACAGGCATTGTCCACATCTACCCAACGTGGCCAATTCTCCCCACCCTTCCAAAAGACTCATGTCTCCATCCCATCTAATGTTCTTCAGTGCGACTCAAAAATAAATGGAAGATGATATCACTTTGGTTCCCACTTCTTCATCCATAACACCACATCCTTGAAACAATTAAGCATTTGTATTTGTAGAAATTACTGACAACATAGCTCTACCTTCAACTAATGTTTTTTAAGTATTCTTAAAATATGATCAATCCATGCAACCGTGTTGGGTTTTAGAATTTTCCTTATGTGAACATATTTTTGAAATTTTTAATGAAGTCCTTCCCCACATCAATATTATTGCAAGCCTATTTTCTATCGTTTTTATCCTTCTTACACATTCACATTTTGGTTGTTTGTTAGAAAACTACTCTTAATATGAAGCCCCCCAACAATGATGATGCTTCATTTGTGGGTGTGTGCGTAGGTGGGTTGGCAAATGCTTCCATTGTTGTGATAGATGAACACACATGTTTGCCAATTTTATAATACTTTGGAAAAATCAAGATGCAAATACATCTACACTCTAAGGGGGCAATTCAACTTTGACTCAAGCCATGGATTTGGATTTCAACATGGATTTTAAAATCATGTTATTCAATTTAGTGTTATTCAATTTATTACTGAACTCGTATTTCAAAGTTGTGTTTCAAAATTGTGTTATTGCCTTATTGGACACTTTGGTTTGAATTTCAGTCAGAATCCAAGATTTGAGTCCAAATATCTATATATGAACGACACAACAAGGGTTATAGTCCAAGTGAAGACACCTAGATTGAATATTGGTAGGATTGGGGTGCGTCAGCAACCAAGCAACCAATCGCAGATATGTAATTTCTGGACACATGGGCAAAACTGTAATTTTAGGGCGTTCAAGGGTGTAATTTTCTGAAAACTCTATGTCAGTGGCATTTTGATAATTTTGTGATGATTGCTCATTAGGAATTTTGTTATAAATAAATGGGAGGAGATTAGAAGGGATTTATGTTGAATTTGGATAAGAACATTGAGAACAGAAAAGATTAGGAGTAGATTAGACTAGATCTTGAGAGAGTTAGACTTTTTTCTCGAATCAAAAGCTAGGAGAGCGATTTTCCTCTCGAATTGAGGCCAACTAACCTTTGTATTTCTTAAATTATCAATAAAACCCCAATTTTTATCCCAATATCAGATCCGATTTCTATCAAATTGGTATCAGAGCATATATAGAGCATAGATTCTGATGTCAACGACAAGAAAGACGAAATTTTTGGAGGAAAAATTGGAAGGCGAAATTCAGATCATCAATGATCAACAAAAAGTTGCGAAAAAGGTGAACAGGATTGAAGAAATGTTCTCGTCGATAGAGCTCTTGATTAAGCAGATCTGGGAGAAGATGAACAACCCACCACCTGAGAAATAGCTGACGAATTCAGGATTGAAGGAAGATTAAGTCAACGACGTAGATCCGGGGAATAAAGGCGTCGATTTTGGACATGGACAAGGGAAAAATAATCCCTTTCGTAAAGGAGATCCATCTGAAGGGCTATCTGGCATCAGATCTAAGCAATGACTACAACTACAATGTAGATCCATGACAAAAGGTGCCACCTTTGAGCAAGTAAAGGTAAAAATTCATCGCCTTTGAGGCAGATCTGCAACCAAACAATGAGCAACCGCGTGAGGGCAAAAACCCCAAACCAAAGGAGGGTGTGGCGCTTGTAGGCAACCCTTGGGCGGGCCTCCTAGCTCCCGTTCTCCTGGCAAGTCACCCAGGCCAGGGCGAGCCCTAGGCAGGCCGCCAGGAGGTCAACAATCTCCTGGCAAGCTGCCCATGCCAAATTAGGGGGCAGATGGGCCACTCGGGGACCACAACCCCTGGGCAGGCCGCTCCAGGCACGGCAACCTCCAAACTCCCTTCCAATGAGACCGCAAGCACTGGTGTGCAGATGAAGGCCCTTTTGGGCCTCGACAACGATGTTTTGAGCATGACAAACCTTCAGGCGAGTATTGACGGTCACTGTGACTTCCACTCGAGATCCGAGGACGGTAATGGAGACTTTAAGTGGCCCGACAACAGCTGAGGAGGCCCGCGAGACTACGACTGGACCACAAGAGGCACACATGGAGATGGCGACCGATGGATCAGCAGAGGGGGGGCTCGAAAGAGGAAGACGACAACCCACATGAGGTGGTTACCCCTTCGGGGGCACCGGTGACAGCTGTGGAGGTTACTGGGATTTCGACGAAGAGAGTAAAAGACCCGTGTGGATGAGCATCCATAGATTGTCTATGGATTTCATGACACCACCTTGAGAACAAAGTGGTTCTTTGTGGACGAAGTAATGATAGGATTGGAGTGCAACAGCAATTAATGACGGATCTATAATTTCTGAATACAGTAGTAAAACTAAAATTTTAGGAGTCCAATGACAGACCTGTAAGCTGAAAGCCCTAAGTCATGGTTATTTTGGTAATTTTGGGGTGACACTCATTAGGAGTTTTGTTATAAATAAAGGGGGGAAATTAGAATGGATTCATGTTGAATTTGCAGAACAATATTGAGAAGAACAGAGATTAGGAGTAGATTAGACTAAATCTTGAAAGCGTTAGGCTTTTCTCACGAATCAAAAGTTAGGAGAGCGGTTCTCCTCTCGAATTGAGCCTAACGATCCTCCGTGTTTCTCAAATTATCAATAAAAACTCAATTTTTATCACAAAGTCAGATCCAGTTCCTATGAAATATACATGTTGAATTCTTTCCTCATCCCCTCTCGCTTTCACTCTTGTTTACCATTTCTTCTCTTCTACCATAGTGGTGAGGGCGAAAGAGCTCGGTTTTTCCTGATGCAAGACGTCAGAGGACCTGGAGGAGTAACAGGCGACAGATTTCGTCCACTTCCTCTTCTCAAATCCTCATCAAGTCCTTGAATATCTCGATCCTTATTCTTCTCAGTATTCTGTGTTTGCTGTTGATGTCCGAGCTCCCACTCCAAGGCATTGTCTATTGCTTTCCTTCTCCCTGATTTGTCGGTAATGTTGGCTAATCGCAATGTGTTCGTTAATGGGATGGTGAAGAACATGATTTTTTTGGTGCAAAAATTTGTGCACTTTTGAGATATTGGTATCCTATTTTGAGCATTATTGAAAGCATAGATAGTGATAATAATAAAATGTGATTTTTTTTGTTTGAGACAACTAATGCTTTGTATTACAATGTGTAATGAATTTTGTAGAAATTTGAGATAAGTTATTTTATTTTGAGCATTTAGTGTAGAGAGGGATGGTAAAAATGTTTTTTGGAAAAAGAGATTTACTTTTTTAAAGAATTAGAATGTGCAGTGAAATGTAGTAATTTTTGATACATTAATACTTTATTTTGATCATTTAAAACAAATAGGGACGGTAAAAGGATGCAATTTTGGTCAAGAAATTTTTACTTTGGATCCATCGTTACCATAATACTAGTCCAAGTCTAACTACAAAAACCAATCCATATCCATATCCAAATCGAAGTTGTCCAACAATCCAAATGAATTCAACTCCACAATCCAAATTCAAATCCTGATCCAACTTGGGTCGAAATCTAAATCCAAAATTGAAGTCCAAGTTGAATGAACCCCCCCCCCCCCCCCCGCGGACCCTAAATGCCATACATCCCTAGTAAATGGGATCCGACTCCTTTCTTATGTCAATTTGTAGGCAATTGTAGCGTGGATATGCGGAAAGTATCCCAATAAGATTCCTTCCACATTTGAGTTTGTATTTGTACATAGTTGTCATGAGTTTTTGCTACTTAGGGCCTTAATTAATGATTAGTCAATGTCTCAATACCTTGTAACCCCAAATTTCCCATCATTTTGACTTTGCTTTGGATCCATCGTTACCATAATACTAGTCCAAGTCTAACTACAAAAACCAATCCATATCCATATCCAAATCGAAGTTGTCCAACAATCCAAATGAATTCAACTCCACAATCCAAATTCAAATCCTGATCCAACTTGGGTCGAAATCTAAATCCAAAATTGAAGTCCAAGTTGAATGAACCCCCCCCCCCCCCCCCCCCCCCCCCCCCGCGGACCCTAAATGCCATACATCCCTAGTAAATGGGATCCGACTCCTTTCTTATGTCAATTTGTAGGCAATTGTAGCGTGGATATGCGGAAAGTATCCCAATAAGATTCCTTCCACATTTGAGTTTGTATTTGTACATAGTTGTCATGAGTTTTTGCTACTTAGGGCCTTAATTAATGATTAGTCAATGTCTCAATACCTTGTAACCCCAAATTTCCCATCATTTTGACTTTGCTTTATGCAATTGGTTTTGCAATTTATTATTATCAACATGAAACAATTGCATGTGTACATCACCACATTTCAATGTTAAATGTAGTCCTAGACTCCTACGAACAGGAAAAAAAAGTAGGAGGACATAGATGGACCATTATCTTTACCCGTTTGGCTGGTTGGAAGCAAGACAATTCCTAGGACATAAAAAATGCCAGTTATTAAAGGACGGATAACTAATGCCCTTGTTGTGCCATCTGAATCCAAATCCATATTTCATTTAGTTTGAAACTGTGTAAAGCATGCCGATGAATAGGATATTATTGCAGAAGGATTAACCAGTCAAAGCGTCTATTGCAGGAACTCATACCAGACCGACGTATTGAGTAATGTA
Source organism: Scilla litardierei (assembly GCA_030789695.1). Classification (NCBI taxonomy): domain Eukaryota; kingdom Viridiplantae; phylum Streptophyta; class Magnoliopsida; order Asparagales; family Asparagaceae; genus Scilla; species Scilla litardierei. The sequence goes on along the minus strand of CM061142.1, from coordinate 749,925,980 downwards.
ACGATTTCAGTTACCTTACTACTGAGGAAAAGCAACTCCTCACCGTGCTCGTTTTTCCAAGAGGTCACTTGTCCTCCATACAAATACACCTGCAAACCACCACAAGGATATCAATAAGCATCCATCGTACTAGTAGTAAGCTATAAAAAGTAAAATTTGTCTTGCACCGATATTAATCAAGCTTTGGAATGACTTACAATTTCATTACAAAAAATAGATACTGAAAAATAAAATTACGAAAGGCCAAGAGCAAAGTTGGCGAAGAGGGACCAAACGAAAATGAGCTTAGAATGGGTTTGAGTTTTAGTGCAAAATATCCCGTGTTAAATTCAGAAAAATTATGATGCTAAGCAGTGATACTAGATGCTAGACCGCAGAACATCTAACATGGGGATCTAAGTAAACTCCAAATGGAGACGGCAATTGAAACAATAAATCATTAAAACATTCAAAATTATTGGACTCAAAAAGAAAATCCTTATAATTATTATACTCTAACTGATACTTGAGGATTGAAAATGGCCCAGATTATTTCTCCTGTCGAGTTTTCTGTGCATAATCAACCCGACTCACTCTAACGAGTGATTAGCAACAATACGGTACAAAACTCTACAACTTCAAAATTCTGCTGGTCTTTCAAATTGTTCATTCTGATCATAGAATGACAAGAAGAAGAAGAATAAGAAGAAGAACCACCAGGCAAATTGGGGTGGAAAAATAAAAGAATGTGAGAGAAACCCTAAATCAGACATCTAATCGAAACACTCAGCATCCAAAGAGAAAGGAAACGACATTTCCTCGATAAGTAGAAGACCTAGATCCAGCTCCAGCCTTGCACTACCATCATCGCAATTCATTGTAGGTGACGAAATCTATCTTCATCAGCAAGAATCATCTCAACTTCTAGAAAACAACAAAAAAATCACAAAATCGAGAGGCAGACGAGACTGACCTCAGCGGAACTACCCCTCACTTCTCTCAAGACGACCTTGTCGAGGCCATTCACGCCCTTCACGATCTCGACGGGAGGCTTCTCCGCAGCCATCGCTCAATTCCCATAACAAAGAAACCCTAACCTTCTCCCTCTTTTATCCCCCCTCGCTCTCTCTATCCAACTTCGTTCCAGTGAGGGAGAGAAGGACGACAGTCTTAAATCAGCGAGCAGAAAGAGGGAGCGCATGAAGAAGACCGCCTCTCATACCGCCGACACTGAGAGCCGAACTAACCGCATACAAATGTTCATGCGCACCCATCACTCGCCGTCCTTCTACTATAACATATAATATCAACGGCAGATTAGATACCCGTATATTACGTTCTATGCTGTCGGATTCGGCGATAGAAAACGGCCGTTACAGGAAGAGGGCATCCGAATCGAACGATGCACTCTAGGGAAGGAACGAGAAAAAGGAACCGCCCCCATCTGGTGGGGCCCGCGTGATGCTGGCTGTATTTTTATACTGGTGGAAAAGGGGGAATCTGTATTAGCTATTTAGGGATATTGTTTTATAATTCCACTTTTTACCCACGGGGCATTTATTCGATGTGGGGCCCGCCTGACAATAAAGATTCGCTGAGCGAGGATAGGGGAAGGCTTTTGGGGGCGTAGCGCACCTGTCGGACTGGATAGATGATCGTGAGATTTGGGAAATGGACGGCGAATATTCCGTTCAGATTGCTAACTGCATCGCATAAAATGCGGTGCAGTTAGGGTTGTTGACGAACAGAACGTTCGACGAACTACTCGTGAACAAGCTCGGTACATGTTCGTTTACGTTCGTTCGGGAAGCTTAATGAACAAGCTTGAACAAATTTTTAAAGCTCGGTTAGTAAACGAACAGAGCTTGAACATAACTGTGCTCGTCCATTTATGTTCATGAACAAGCTCGTTAAGTGTTCATTAAGTGTTCATGAACAAGCTCGTTAAATGTTCATTATAATACATTGATGGTGGAATTGTTGGAATATTGGGTTCTTACGTTGTATTGCATTTAGATAAATACTATATTTTTACTATGTTGGGAATAGATGCTTGTAATGGGATTTATGTAGCTATTATGTTGGATTTGTTTGTTTTTGTCGTGCAGATATTTAATCCTTTTATTTAATTGATTTAGTCATTGGCAATTATGGCTAAATATTATTATTTCTGATTTAAAAATTGACGTTCTTTTGTTTGTTTGAAAATCTGTTCATGAACAAGATTGATTGTGTGTTCACGAATATGTTCCTGAAAATGTTCACGAACAACCTCGATAAGTATTGTTAACGAACAGAACGTTCGATGAACTACTCGTGAACAAGCTCGGTAAATGTTCGTTAACGTTCGTTAACGTTCGTTCGGTAAGCTTAACGAACAAGCTTGAACAGGCTTTTAGAGCTCGGTTAGTAAACGAACAGAGCTTGAACATGGATTTTGTTCATGAACAAAACGAAGCTCCCTGTTCAAGCTCGTTCAAGCTCGTTCGTCAACAGCCCTAGGTGCAGTGTACCTCTTTTGTCGAAAGTAGACAAAAAAGAGGAAAAGAGACATGTGTGCAGTGTACCTTGATTGATTAATTTTCCTTTTTATGAAAAAATTTACATGCACATACCGCAAACTGCGGTTCATTTAGTCGTTCTCTATTTCTTTATGGTCGGTCTCGTACTTGGTGCCGTTTTTTATGACGTTATGATGGTCGTATGGGCTTGTCCTAAATATGGGTCAAAATATTCTTAGTGTCTGTTTCTTTCAGTGATTGTGGGTTGGGATTTAATGTTGTGAATAGTAAATCCATATTGGATTCTTGAGGGGAGAGAAGTAGAGTTTTGTTTTTCTTTTAGGGGCTGTTTCTTTCGTAAACTTTGGACTTGAAAGTGGGCTTGGCCCACTATTCACGGGCCACTTCTTGCACTGTTGGGCATTTCTTAACCCAAATTCCTCTCGCGTGTTCCTTTCGCCCTCGAGAAATCGAGGCGATCTCGCTCCGTCGTGGCAGCCAAGATCCGCTCTGCACAATCCGAGCTTTTGGCTGCAATTGTGGGCAGAATCCTGCTGCGTGGGCCCCCTTCTCGCTTGTGATCACCTCTCTCGCCTCGTCTGTTGGCTTCGCGCTCAAACCCTAGGTCGCGATGAAACCCCAGTTCGCGCTGAAGTTGGATCTGCTCCGATCTAGGGTTTGGAGGTAAAAGCTTCAATTTTTACGGTGAAGGGCTAGATCTAAGATGGTTTCAGATTTTTTTTTTTGAATCCGACGACAGCTGCTTAAGATAATTTTTTTTGCATGGAAGCTTCAAAACGTGGTTGCCGATGGTGAATCCTTCATTGGATATGCCTCGGGGGTGCCACTGAGACCGGTGAAGGCAACGTGGGGTTTGGGGTCTGCCGTTGAAGAGGGATTGTGCAATTATACTTGCTGTCTTTGCAAGATCAGTTATAATTTGATGCCTTCTGTGCTACTGCTCTGCATCTTTTGCAAAAAAAATTGCTGGATTGTGGATTGCATGTGCTACTGCCCTACTTGGTTGGTTTGATGCCTTCTGTGCATGATTTTGGAAACAACGGGCGATGCAGTTCTTTGTTCTGGTTTAATTTTTGGTTTTCATAATCCCCAATGATGAATAAATTGTTGCTTGGCATGCTTGACCCAATTGTTTGGTTGAAGGCTTGAGGGTTCCATCATTTGTAGGAAGGATAGGGACACTGTGGGGTTTAAATGATGGAGCAACTGCCTAATACCATTGTAATTGACGGAGAAAAATCAGTTTTTAACCTGAGGGGTATATAATATTTTACTACAATTACTTTTCCCAGTAACCGGATTTCTGTTTTCATAAGCATCTACTTTTGTCCCGTACCATGGCAATGAATGAAGGCCAAGTAATGGAGGCTGTCACGACCCGCTTCCCTAAAATGGAGGCGAGACGTGAAAAGGTCCGCACGAGAGTGGAGCTGTGAAGCCCCAAACCCGATAAGCGTCCACAATACATAAACAGGTCCCTGTAACCACAACAGAATAACAATAATAACACAAGGCGAGACTGAAAATAAAATTCCACATCTCACAAATTGTCCAACATCAACAAAAGTCCAACATCCAGAAAAGCCACCAGGCTAAAAGAAAAGAGTCTCTAGGCCCAGAACAAGGCCAACAAAACCAAAGCGACAACAACAAAGTATAGGTGCTACGCACCGATAACAAAACAACTGTCTAAACAAAAGTAAAGCACAACGAAGACACTAGGACTGGTCCCCAGTGTCCACGTACTCCCCGTCGAACACAAGCTCGGGCTCGGCGTCAGCAAACACCTCGTCCTCAACGAGGTACTCGGGCTCAGGTTCTAACATGTGTCACCCAAAAGAGTAAAGGGGCACATGTCAGCAAGTCTAAAAGACTTGGGCAAGGAAACTGAAAGTAAGGCAACTAGCAACCTAGCAGTTTAGTATGATGCATGGCATGGCAGTTATAACATGAGTGCACAATTTAAAACATGGCAAGACGGTTTGTACAAGAGAGCAATCATCGGGACAAGACAAGAGTAGCCAAGCTACTATCAATTCAATCAATTCACATTTTGTAGGTGTTTATGCCATTCGCTGAATGGCATAGCATTTCAGACCGATCGGCACTAAACACTACCCAATACTCACACGATATGGAGCCTGGGGTCCCTGCACATTGAGCTCATCTAGTGAGCCTAGGGTTGCCCCGCACATTGAGCTCGCATTCTTAGTTCACAATTCATTACATCGAGCGTTGGGGTTTCCAACTCATTATGCTCGCTTCTGGTCACGAGCCAGGAAACACAAGTATGGCGTAGGGAACACCTAGCCGGAACACGCAATTCGGGCATTGGCTATCAACCAACACATGGCCCGCTTCTGGAACACGAGCCAGGAACACAACATTATAGCGAAGCTACGCAATCACATCAATACTTAAAGAATGCGAGGTCATGACAATTTATTTGCGTACAGTTAATTAAATTAAACGTGACAGGCGAAATGCAATGACATGAACATATTCGCGTACCGTTAATTGAAAGTAAACGTGACATGGTAATTGTGCAACATGCTAAAAGTCGGAACTAGCTTCGTTGTCAAGCTAGTTCCCCAATTTGCGCCTAGGCGAGTATCATTTAGTCGCCTAGCCTCTTTTACGCCTATAACAAGAAAATGGCCTAAAACATGGCCTAACCCCTAAGTGGCAAGTTTCACTTGCCTAGCACCGGGGATGACGACCACTTCGTCACACGGATGCTATCTACGGGGGAAATCGCTGTTATGGGGAAACATACAACAAACAACATGAAATTAATTAGGGTTTTCATACAATTATAAATAAGTTATGAAAACACCGGTAGAATGATTTCTTACCGAGAGAGGCGGAAGAAACACTCCGGGGAACCCTAGGATCAGATCTGGAAAAGATTGGAGAAGTTTGGGGAAACTAGGGTTTTAGGGGATTTGGGGATTTGATGGGTTTTGATGGAGATTTGGGGAAGATGAGGGGTGGAATGAGTGAATGGATGGATTGGATGATGGATTTAGGGCTTGGAATGGAGAAATGGAGCTTGGAGGAAGATGGGGGCTGAAGGGGGAAGTTTTTAGGGTTTTGGGTCGTGTTGGAGAAGAAGAAGTCGAATGGGTTGGGTTTAAATAGGCTAGGCTGGCGGCTGCCCAGAAATTAGGGTTTTAACACTGGTTAGTCGGTCAAAGAGCAACCACTGACCGACTAGTTTGGCAACTAGTCGGTCGGTCGACCAACGCAGACCGACTAAGTGCAAACAGTAACTCCTGAACGAAAATAGGATTCTAGAGTTAGTCGGTCCATGAACAAGTACTGACCGACTAGTTTAGCATCTAGTCGGTCGATGAACGCTCTTAGACCGACTAAGAGTAAACAGTAGCTGATACAACAATAATTTGATGAGTTAGTCGGTTCAAGAAGCATTGCTGACCGACTAGTTTGCAACCTAGTCGGTCAACCAACGTTCTTAGACCGACTAACGATAAACGGTAACTCCTGAGAAATTTAGAAAGCTAACTAGTCGGTCCATGAAGGATTGCCGACCGACTGGATCGTCATCTAGTCGGTCGGTGGCCCTTCTTACACCGGCTAATGAGCACAGAAAAGTACCGATACGGAGCGCGAGGCCCCGGGATCGATTCTTAAGACTCCTAGGCTTGATCTAACAGTTAGATACGACCGTTATGAAGTCCGTCACGAGTGACATACTTCGAAATCGACGATCCTAAGGAAGAATCGAGAAAATACGACGAATCGATCGAAAATGGAAGTTACGGAGACGAAAACCACACAAGAGGAGAAAATCCACCAAAACATATATTATATTATATTAAATCCAGATACATGAAAAGCAGTCGTTACAGAGGCAACAGATATCATAATCCCAGTGCATATCCATCTTTTTTACATAATTTGGGGTTAGAAATGCCAAGCAATATTACTAAAGAAACAGCCACTTACAATTTGGGGAGAATGAAACAAACGAGAGGAATTTGGGGTAAGAAAAGCCTAACAGTGTGAGCTTGCATGTCAGTTTATCCTAGAGACAATTCATATCTAAATTATTAAAATGTGATGATATGAAAGAATGCGGGAAAAATGAGGCCCTTTGTTATAGTAAAGCCCGATGATGAAAAGGTGATATGATAGCGATGACGCATTGTTACCCCACAGATTGCTCTGGATGGCATGCATGTTGGCTCAAATTATTCCCCAATTGTTTTTTATTTTATGTTGGTAATAAGTAGTGAGGTGAGATGTTGAATGATAGGGATGAGTGCACCAAAGTTATATGATTCCAGGGCTACATTAAGGTTCGGCCACAAATGAAATGATAGTCTGTGATTTTCCAAAACAAGGGAAAAATAATTGGGGAATGAATTTGGATCAACAATGGCATTGCAACCAGTGTTTAACATGAATTAAACTAATTTCTGAGGGCTAAAGCATTCATTCTAGCATAAAGAAATGTCAAACAGTGCAAGATTGGACCTGTGAATATTGGGCCAAGCCCACTTTCCAAACCAAAGTTTATGAAAGAAACAAGGAACACGCTGTATATGTTTTATATTTTTTTTATTTTCACATCATATGGTTATTACGGGGGAAAAATGTTACTTTCTTTTAGTTTGCATCTGTATCCACTGCACGACTCCATGTTCAAATCATATGTAATTAATCACTTATGCGGTAAGAAATGTTTGATGCAATTAAGGTGGCCATGGATAGAGAAGGAGACAGTCTGGGGATTGATACGTGTACCGCTGCCGCGTCTGCTATTATGTTTGTCATCTTAGCTTTACAACTCTACCACGTTGATAGGGCCAACCCTATACCTAGAGAGCCATCAGCTATGCGGGATCTGCATAGGAAAGCCCACATGAGGAGAATTTTGCATGGGTCTGATAGTAGTCGTTTAAGCTACTTACGAATGCGGGTACATGCGTTCATGAATCTTGCATCATTAATGCGACATAGTGGGCTTCTCAATGACACTATACATGTCTCCGTAGAGGAGCAGGTGGCCATGTTCCTTCACATTGTAGGGCACAAGTCAAAGAATAGAGTAATGCAAGTGGATTTTATCAGGGGAGGGGGGACAGTTAGCCGATACTTTAACAAAGTTATGGCTAGAGTGTGTTCACTACGGAATATGTACATGAAGCAAGCTCCTAATGAGACGCCACCAGAGATAGTCAGTAATCAGAATTGGTTTCCTTATTTTAAGGTATGTGTGAAAGTAGTTATATGTGGCAGTATATTAATTATTTTTGGTTATGGTGATATAACAATGCTCATTATTGATGACATTATAGGATTGCATTGGTATCATTGATGGGACGCATATAGATGCCATGCTCCCAGTCAAGCTTGTACCCCGCTTTAGAGGGCGTAAAGGGGTGACGCAAAAATGTGCTAGCAGCAGTTACACCAAATAAAAGATTCACGTACGTACTGGCCGGGTGGGAAGGATCAGCTAACGATTTTACGGTCCTGAAGGATGCCTTGTCTATACCTCCCCCCATGGGTCTTCGAGTTTATGAAGGTATTAGGCATACTATTACACATTTAATTTTTATACGGCCATACGATAACGTTGGATCATAAATTGGTTTTTTAATTTCGAATGCAGGTAAATATTACCTTTGTGATGCTGGGTATATGACTATGTCAGGTTTCATATCGCCTTATATGGGGGTTAGATACCATCTCAAGGACCATACTGATCGTGTCCCTCGTAATCACAGAGAGCTCTTCAACCTGCGACATTCTTCCTTATGAACAAAGATCGAGTCGACATTTGGTATACTCAAGAACAAGTTTAAAATTTTGACTTCAAAGCCGCACTACCCCTTCAGAAGTCAGGTTGATACCGTCCTTACTTGCACCGTACTTCATAACTACGTCCAAATAGCAGATCCTCATGACCCGCAGCTTAATGAAGAAGATGTTAATGAGGGTGACGACGATGGGGATGACATTGATGATCATGGTGACGCCGTTAAGGATCTTTCCCAGCAATTGCGTGTTCGTGAACAAACCGAACAAAGGGATGAATGGAAAATGCGCAGGGATCACATAGCTTGGGAAATGTGGGTGGACTACTGTAACATACATAATAATGGGAACACGGGGGGAGCAGGGCCTATGAGCTTCTCCGTTATATACCATTTATGATGAACCTATTTCGTATGACTAGAGTGTGTTTCATTATGTAACATATGATGATTATGACATTTGTTGCATCATGTGTTGGTTGGTTGAAGATAATTTCCTTACTATAGCACGGTTATTAACTTAATTATGTCACATATGATGACATTTGATGCATCATGTGTTGGTTGGTTGAAGATAATTTCCCTACTATATCATGGTTATTAACTTATAATACATGTGGCAGGTATGGAAGGGTCATCAAATTCGGGTCAAGGCAGCGACCCAATGCGGGAGGGCAGTGCTCCATTGCCACAATACTATGACCCTGCATATATTCCTCAGTGGGGAGAGGTCGATCCACGTCTAGATCCACGTCTGGGCCGCCCTATTCCGAGGAGGATGAATCCTGCACAATTTCCAGCTCCTACCTACCCAGAAGTTCCCCAACATGTGCCATATCCTCAATATCACCCGTTTGGCATGCAACTGCCCATGCCAATGTCGATTTCCCCTCAGGCTGACTCAGGATACATGCAACTACTTCAAACGGGGGAAATGAAATCAGTGGGAAGCCATGTAGCACAAACTGCTGCCGCACGTCCTTTGACCCCAAGTGGAAGGATGCAGTCGCCCCAAAGTGGGAATGAACATACGGCCGGAAGCGACTCATCTAGAAAGTCAAGCCGGTGAAGAGAATAGGGGGATGTATCTGTGGATAGCCCACGGAAAAAAGGCAAGGGTCCTGTATCTTCTAACCGACAGAACGTAGTGTGGACGGCTGAGCATGATGCTTCCCTTATTCTGTTCCTAGTAGAACAGGCTCTGAATGGCAATAAGGTCGATAAGACCTTCAAAGGGACTGCTTTCACTCTTGCTGCTGCGTATATTAATTCCTTGTATGGTACAACGTATACAAGTGGGAATGTACGCAATCACATGAAAGCACTACGGACCCGTCTTAAAGATGTCCAAGAGTGCATGGGCTTGAGTGGCGCTGGTTGGTGTGAAGAGACGAAGATGATAACAATGGATCCAGTTACATATGCGACATGGGCAGCGGTATTTACTTATACATACAGTATAGGTTACCTCAGTGTATAATAATTTGAGAAAATATTAAACATGATCATAAATGATCTTATATTTGTGCAGGCAAACTATCGGAAGCGAGACTATGTCAACAAACCTTTACCTTGGTATGATGCACTGGTGGTGATTATAGGGGATGACGCGGCGAAGGGGGATTTCAAGAAGTCGGTGTACGATAACTTCGGCGGCCCGGTTGATGAAGGAGATGGAGAGGACTCCTCTCATATTCCATCTCCTAGCGATGATGCACCACATGACATCCCCCCCCAGTGCTTCCACAAATGATTGTAGATCTGCTGGGTCAGGACATCCTACCCCACCATCGGTGGGCAAAAAGAAAAATCGAAGGCGGCCCGTGAGGGATGTGGCTGAAGTATTTCAGAACATATCAGACAATGTTGCCTTGGTCGCGGAAGCGATAATGCGCACACAACATAACTGGATGAAGGAGCTTTCAGATAGTGTCTATGCGTTTCAGGAGTATCCTAGAGACGTACTACTTATGTTGTATACCCACTTAAGCAAGGATGAATTGGCAGCGAAGAGATTTTTGGCAGTGCCTGCAGATGCAAAGAAGATGATGATGGAGGCCAAAATTGCTGAGATTAAAAATGATTTAAGAGATGCTGGATATGACTCCAGTGTAGGGCCGTGAACCCGTAGGTTGGGGTTTCATAGGTGCCATGGATGGAAGGTGGATGGTGGTTGTTGTATTTTGGGTGTACAGTGGGTCAGGACTATGCTTATTTTGGTTGTAACAATTATGGAAGTTTAAGGGGATTATGTTGGATGTATTTTGGGTATTACTTGGGTAGGATGGAGTATGGTGGGGCGTTGATGTATTTTGTTTGTACCTTGGGTAAGCATTAGACTGAAGTATTAGGTACCTTTGATGCTAGGCTTAGTTTATTGTGGTATCTGTATGGTATATGTTGCCTCCATGCTATATATATGCCTTGCAGTTGCTCCATGTTGTATCTTCTTTATCCGGACTTTATATGCCCTGTAGTTGGCTCATTGGGTTATCTCTTCTCACCCTCTTTTATCAAGTGGTTTCTATGCATTGCCTACTTGGTTTTATATATATGCCTTGCTATGGCTGCTTGGTTTATCTGATGAAGATGGACTTTATAAGCCTTGCAGTTGGCATGTTGGGTTCTCTCTTCTCACCCTGAGTTCTCAAATGGCTGCTATACATTGCCCTCTTGATTTATATGTATGCCTTGAAGTGGGTCAATGGTTTATCCTAAGAATCTGGAATTTATATGCCATGCAGTTGGCTGCTTGGGTTCTCTCTTCTCACCATGTGATTTCAAATGGTTTCTATGCATTCCCTCCATGATTTATATATATGCCTGGCTGTTGCTCCATGGTATATCATAAGAATCTGGAATATATATGCCTTGCAGTGGGCTGCTTGGGTTCTCTCTTCTCCCCCTCTGCCCTCAATTGTTTTATATGCATTCCCTACTTGAGTTATATATATGCCTTGCTGTTGCTCCTTGGGTTATCTGATGCAGCTGAAATTTATATGCCTTGCAGTTGGCTCATTGGGTTATCTCTTTAATCTGGAATTTATATGCCATGTAGTTGGCATGTTGGGTTCTCTCTTCTCCCCATGTGTTTTCAAATGGTTTCTATGCATTCCCTCCATGATTTATATATTTGCCTGGCTGTGGCTCCATGGTTTATCATAAGAATCTGGAATTTATAAGCCTTGTAGTTGGCTGCTTGGGTTCTCTCTTCTCACCCTCTTTTACCCAGTGTTTTCTATGCATTCCCTACTTGAGTTATATATATGCCTTGCTGTTGCTCCTTGGATTAGCTGATGAATCTGGGAATTTATATGCCTTGCAGTTGGCTCATTGGGTTATCTCTTCTCACCCTCTGTTATCAAGTGGTTTCTATGCCTCTTGGTTTATTTCATTGATGGTGAAGCCCAATAATGATATTCAGTTTTAAGGAAGGGATAATTATATCACTCTTAGCATATTGGATGGCTGGATTGTGGATACATGCTTGAACCACTCGGTCTGTGTTGCATAAAGATATATGGTCCCTCAGTTCTTCGGATTGCCGGGTTGCGTAGCTTGGTGTATTAATTCTGCCCCCAATGCAGCAGACTTTATGGGTAGGTTCAACATGTTCCACATCCAAGCAACCATATGCATGAAAGCATGATAGAATACAATTTACCTGAGGGCTTCGCATTTTCACTTTTCTTTGTTCATTTATTTGAGCTTTATTTCATTGGTGGTGAAGCCCAATGATGATATTCAGTTTTAAGGTAGGGATAATTATATCACTCTCAGCATATTGGATGGCTGGATTGTGGATACATGCTTGAACCACTCTGTCTGTGTTGCATAAAGATATATGGTCCCTCAGTTCTTCGGATTGCCGGGTTGCGTAGCTTGGTGTATTAATTCTGCCCCCAATGCAGCAGACTTTATGGGTAGGTTCAACATGTTCCACATCCAAGCAACCATATGCATGAAAGCATGATAGAATACAATTTACCTGAGGGCTTCGCATTTTCACTTTTCTTTGTTCATTTATTGGAGCAGTGTTTTATATTTGCCTTCCTTCAACTAGAAACCATTTGAAAACACATGGTGAGAAGAGAGAACCCAACATGCCAACTGCAAGGCATATAAATTCCAGATTCTTATGTTAAACCATTGAGCTACTGCAAGGCATATATATAAATCAAGAAGGGAATGCATAGAAACCATTGTGTCCTTCCTCTTTTCCCAAGTTGTTTATATTTACATGCCACACCGTATCTTGCATGGATGCAGTTGTATTTGCTGGGGATGCTGTTTGTGAAATTTTTTATGAGTCGCCCAATGAGGATTGTGTGGCAATGTTACCTATGAATTATGCAGCATATGTAGCTGACAAATATGTTTCCTTGCTTTGGTACGCTTATTGGGAAGTGGGTGAGAACATGGGGAATATTTACAGATGTGACTATAAAAAAGCGGGGCGAAACCGCATTCTATCCAAATCTTACCCATAGCCACATGCCATAAGAAACCAGCAAGGAAACGATTAAATTTATTTCTGAGGGCACCCAATTTTTTATCTTTTTTAATTTATCGATGTTTCATACATTTTTTTGGTTTTCACTTGATTATTCTTTTGTTAGTTCTAACCCCATATTTCATTTCATTTGTATATATGTTGCATGCCTCTCTATCCTGTATATTCCATGGTAGGTACACATGAGTACAGGGTCCAGCTCCTCTGTTCAGTCCCGTCCTAGAGTTGCGCCAGGGGGTGATTTGGATGCAGATCCAGCTGACACAAGGGTGTGCCACTGTGGGAATCTGGTGGGTAGGAAAACTTCGTGGACCCGAACAAATCCTGGTAGGAGATTTTGGAGCTGTCCCTCGCGCGGTTTACAAAAATGCAACTACTACGAATGGAAGGATCCCCCACACCCAGACTGGTCCACATATGTGATCCTGCAGTTAATGGATGAGCATGACAGAAACCTCACCCGTGCAACGTCTTCCACTTCATTCTCGGAAAGGCGTCTGTTAGAGATGGAGTCGGGGTTTGCAAGGCTCTTGGGTGGATTTGAGCGGACCAAGTTGAAGATGGAATGTAACGTAGCTGATTACAAAACAATTAAGTGGGGTTTGTTTTCAATTTTAGGGTTATTGTTAAGTATTTTACTGATGCTGCTTAACAGGAGTGGTTGATGGGAAGATACATTGTACTTTTTGACTATGTTCCAAAACATACTATGTTCTCTACGGGTGAAGCTTGGGTATCTTTGTATTCCCTCCATGCTTTATATATATGCCTTGTTGTTGCTCCTTGGATTATCATAAGAATATGGAATTTATATGCATTGCAGTTGGCTGCTTGGGTTCTCTCTTCTCCCCCTCTTTTATCAATTGTTTTATATGCATTCCCTACTTGAGTTATATATATGCCTTGCTGTTGCTCCTTGGTATATCATAAGAATCTGGAATTTATATGCCTTGAAGTGGCTCAATGGTTTATCATAAGAATCTGGAATTTATATGCCATGCAGTTGGCATGTTGGTTTCTCTCTTCTCACCATGTGTTTTCAAATGGTTTCTATGTATTCCCTCCATGATTTATATATATGCCTTGCTGTTGCTCCTTGGATTATCATAAGAATCTGGAATTTATATGCATTGCAGTTGGCTGCTTGGGTTCTCTCTTCTCCCCCTCTTTTAACAATTGTTTTATATTCATTCCCTACTTGAGTTATATATATGCCTTGCTGTTGCGCCTTGGTATATCATAAGAATCTGGAATTTATATGCCTTGAAGTGGCTCAATGGTTTATCATAAGAATCTGGAATTTATATGCCATGCATTGGCATGTTGGTTTCTCTCTTCTCACCATGTGTTTTCAAATGGTTTCTATGTATTCCCTCCATGATTTATATATATGCCTTGCTGTTGCTCCTTGGATTATCATAAGAATCTGGAATTTATATGCATTGCAGTTGGCTGCTTGGCTTCTCTCTTCTCCCCCTCTTTTATCAATTGTTTTATATGCATTCCCTACTTGAGTTATATATATGCCTTGCTGTTGCGCCTTGGTATATCATAAGAATCTGGAATTTATATGCCTTGAAGTGGCTCAATGGTTTATCATAAGAATCTGGAATTTATATGCCATGCAGTTGGCATGTTGGTTTCTCTCTTCTCACCATGTGTTTTCAAATGGTTTCTATGTATTCCCTCCATGATTTATATATATGCCTTGCTGTTGCTCCTTGGATTATCATAAGAATCTGGAATTTATATGCATTGCAGTTGGCTGCTTGGGTTCTCTCTTCTCCCCCTCTTTTATCAATTGTTTTATATGCATTCCCTACTTGAGTTATATATATGCCTTGTTGTTTCTCCTTGGTTTATCATAAGAATCTGGAATTTATATGCCTTGCAGCAGTTGGCTGCTTGGGTTCTCTCTTCTCACTTTTTTTACCCAGTGGTTTCTATGCATTCCCTCCATGATTTATATATATGTCTTGCTGTGGCTCCATGGTATATCATACGACTCTGGAATTTATATGCCTGCAGTTGGCTGCTTGGGTTCTCTCTTCTCACCATGTGATTTCAAATGGTTTCTATGCATTCCCTACTTGAGTTATATATATGCCTTGATGTTGCTCCTTGGATTATCATAAGAATCTGGAATTTATATGCATTGCAGTTGGCTGCTTGGTTTATCTCATGAATCTGGACTTTATATGCCTTGCAGTTGGCTCAAGGGGGTAATCTCACCTTGTTTATACTCACCCCAATCTCAACTAACTTCTTCCAACATTCCCAATCACACTTTCAACCAAAGAAACATAAGATTCTTGTGTGAGACCCGCATACAAATCCCAATCCCACTTTCCAAACCCACTTCCAACAAAAGAAACACAAAACTCTTCTTTTCTCTCTCCAAAGATTCAACACCCCTCCAAGATTCTCAAAACCCACATTCAACCAAAGAAACGGGCCCTTAGAGGAAAGTGTGTTGGAAAGTTGGTTTGTGATTTGTTTGTGGGTCCTACGCTAAAGTTTTGTGTTTCTTTGGGTTAACGTGAGATTGGTATTGTTGGATGAGAATAGTTGGTAGTTGGTTATTGTGTTATGAGGTGAGAATACCACCCTATTCACATATGAAGTAGAAAAATCATTTAATAAACTAAACTAATAACTATTAGTTAACTAACTATTAACTATTAAATAAATATCTATTAAATACGCATAATTAAATCCCACTACTCAAAAATAAATATTAAAATACCGAATTTAATAATAAAAAATAATTAATTAATTGAATTTTTGGGCTATTAAATATAAACGAAGGCAAGCCTGGCAACGCAACCAACAGAACAAGTAAGAACATTGCATATTCAACATTCATAAATTATAAAAATTAGAAATGAAAGGCATAGAACGCATGCAACCGAAATCATTCCCATTTAACATAACACATTAATCCAGCATATACAAAATACTTATAGTATACATAATACGATCTCATTATGCATAACAAACAAACAGTTATAAAGTGTTATATTTTACCCAACCTAACATCAAACACTCTTGTGTATAATCAACAATAACAAAACTAATATCAAACCTAGGAGCGCAAACAAAACCAACTTAACGGTGTCCATTTTCACCGTGGTCCGCTCAAATCGCCCCAAGAGCGTGGCCAACCGACCCTCTATCTCTAAAAGCCGCCGATCAGAGAACGATGTGGAAGAGGCAGCATTGGTGGGGCCTCTTTCAATCTCATCCAGTAACTGCAATATCACATATGTGGACCAGTCCGAGTATAGTAGATCATTCCATTCGTAGAAATTGCATCTATTCACGCGGGATGGACAGCTCCAAAAGCGCCTGCAGAGATTTTTCGGGTCCATGATATCCTCCTGGCAACCCTCAGCCCACAGTAGCAAAACTTGCAGTCCTCTTCATCAGCAACCAACTCACCACCTGCAGCAATTCTTGGTCTGACTTGGAATAGAAGAGCTGGACTCGGTGCTCATTTTAACCTAGCATGAAATAAAAAATATTAGAATGAATAATGATTTAAAGAGATATGATAATTAGATGAAAAATGGTTTAAGAAGCGTACCTACGAACAGTTACAACATCCGCGAAAGATGACATCATCTGGCTTAAATCAGAAGTAAAAGATAAAAGGGAATACTGTAACATAGACAACACAGAAACCCAAACGAATCAAAGATAAAGCAAGAATCAAGAAGAGACAATTAAAATATTACAAAATTAAAGCCCTCAGGTAAACATGTTTTTTATCATTAAGTATGTATTAGGCAGTTGCTCATTATGAATGAACCTTCTCGCCAAATACCACTTTTTCTTCATAAACGAGTGACAAATTGATCATTATATGTTCATCATCATAGGGCCGAAACATGTGGGCATGGCTCCTTGGTTCAGGTTTTGGGGCATGGCTCATTGTTGTTGTTGTGTTTTAGTGATACATAAGCCTTCAGGAAGAAATTTAATTTATCGATAAATCATGGTGGTCATAAGCAGTTGCTCCATCACATATCATCCCCTAATAGGTAATGGAACCATCAAGCCTATAACCAACTATTTATGCATAACCAAGGGATATATGGATCAAATAATTATCTTCATCATTGGGCGATAGGGACCCAGCTACAAGGAGCCATAAACAAAAACTGAAACTTGGAGCCATGCCCATATGTGAAGGCACCATAAACACAAAAATCAACAAGGAGCCATGCCCCTAAAAACTGAACCAAGTAGACAAGCACATATTGTCACGACCCGCTTCCCTAAAATGGAGGCGAGGCGTGAAAAGTCCGCTCAGACTTGGAGCTGTGAGGCTCCAGTTTGTAAAGCATCTGGAATAACCAAGTATAGGTCCTTGCAAATGCGATACAGAACAAAAATAATAATAAAAGAAAAGAGACAGATAATAAAATTCCAATCTCAGAACGTGCACAAATAAAGTCCAACATCACAGAAAAGCCACCAGGCTAGAAAGAGTCTAAAATAGGCCCAAGCATGGCCAACAAAAACAAAGGTGTAGAAAAGGAAAGATGCTACGCACCAACAAACTAACAACAACTAAACAGAAAGCAACACCGAAGGAGTCTCTACGACTGGTCGCCGGTGTCCTCGTACTCCACGTCAACAGTGAACCCAGGCTCGTCAACAAACACCTCGTCATCGGCAACGGGCTCTGGCTCAGCAACTAACATGCGACACCCAAAAGAGACGAGGGCGCATGTCAGCAAGTCTACAAGAGACTTGTGCAAGGAAACTAAAAGAAGGAAAGCAACCTAGCAGTTCCAAAATGTGCGATGACATGGCATTTTAATGCATGGATGCAACAAGTAAGATATGGCAACGAGTATTACATGGTAACAAGTATGACATGGCAACAAGTATAGCATGGCAACAAGTATGACATGGCAAGGGAAAACATTCACATGGATTTTACAAGTCAAGTAACATGTCGAGCACAGAGTTTATGCCTTTTGGCTGGAGTGGCTGTACGGGCCAACTCCTAAGCTCAAGTGATCGCTTAACCCTACACCTCCACGTGTAATCGGGCATTGGCTTTTGACCAACACATGTAGCCCGCTTCTGGATCACGAGCCAGGAAGTGTATTTGGCATAGGGTTGTGCCTGCAACGCAGGTGCCTATCCTCAACAAGCAAGTACAAGTAGCGCGTGCTACGAATACAACATTCAAGCATGGAATGACACCAGGATGCATGGCACGGCATGGGTACAATTAATGTGCGTACAGATAAGGAATTTAAACGTGACAGACATGGCAGAGCAAAAGTAAGAGCGTACAGATATGGAAATTAAATGTGACAGGCAAAAATGCATGAATGACATGGCAGGGTGACAGATCTAGCTTCGTTGTCAAGCTAGATCTTAAAATTGCGTCTAGGCGAGTATCATTTCGTCGCCTAGTCTCTTTTACGCTAAAAACAGGGGAATGCCTAAAACATGGCCTAAAACACAAGTTTGGCAAGTTTCACTTGCCTGCAATCAGTCGTTCTGAATACACCGTCCAATCAGTCCAATCTACCTATATGCTCGGATCCACCTGCCTACAGTCCCAAATTAAATTATCTTTATTAGTGATATATCGACCAATTAAATTACTGATTTTTATCTTGATTAACAGGCATGGGTTGGGGGTCCTAAGTATTCAGAAAATTACCCTTACACGACGCGAGAGCTACACTGGCTTCGGGTAGCGACGCTAGGGGTTGGAATAATAGAAAACACTCCTGATTCTAGATTCCAAAATAGATTCCGCGCTCGCCAATCTTCGAACAGCGACGAGGTCAGCGGATAGATTCCAAACAGGGAGCAAGGTGATCGGTAGACGTTTTACGACTCCTGGGAAGCCGTAACAATGAACCGAGACGAACGGGTCGACGTACACGAAGACTACGACATTTGAGCATCGTAGGGGATGATCGTGATGTCGGGAAACACCCCTAGGAGAGGTAGAGGGCTGTCGAAAGAACCCAACAGCGAGAGGGGACGACGATATCTCAACGACGCGTCGATACGTCGTTAAAACGCAAAACAGCGAGCACCCTCGCTGTTTCAAAGCAAGGCGGCCTGAGGAAGCTGCCACGGCAGTGCAGGGTGTCAGAGGGGGTGACCCACGGTGATAGGAGGCACGGGCAGCGGCACAGCGGCGGTGGCGACCGCTGCAACTACTGCTGCGAGCTGCTACCGCTTGCAGCGGCGCCTAGAGCTTTTCCGGCGGAAAATGGCAGCAAGGACGGGCCTACGATGGCGCAGGGGACTGGGAAACGTCAGAGGAGGGTCGGCGATGAGTAAGATGGCCGGTCGACGATGGGTTAAGGCCGGAGAGATGGGTGAAGTCGGCGCTGCGAAGCTGTTGCGAGCGGCAAAAAATGAGGGCGGCGCTATCTGTGCGTTGTTGATGAGAGCAAGAGACCTAGGGTTTAATATAAGAGGAGGTGGGGTCAGCACGTGGGCTTAGCTCACGTGAATGGTGTAACGGCCTGTATTTTTCAAACACTTCAAATACGTACTTAACATATTTTTATTCTAAATTTTCTTTATAATGGTTAGTTAGGAGTTGTATATCAGAACTGATTTCAAAAATTCTTTTAAAAATATTTTAGAGCATTAGACATATCATATTGTGTTTCAGCAATTTCAGATTTCCCCAAATGCCCAAAACATTCCCGTTAAAATTCATCTCCCAAAATTACCGTTTTGATTCGACGAATTTATTTTCTATTCAAACGTCTTCAAAACGTTTTCAAACTTCTACAGTAGCATCCTATGGTCATTTAGGGTCTCCCACATTAATTTCATAATTTTCGGATATCATTTCAACATAGAACCCGCAAACCCGCTTTCTAAACGTTTTGGCCTAAAACTAGTATTTCCGTAGCTCAAATCCCAAAACGGATCGTGTATTCGCGATCCTCGCAACGATACGATCCCGTGGTATGTTTTCGTAATTTTTCGGAGTCGTTTGTGAAAACGTTTTAGAATTCCTCCGGTTTTACCATTTACATTTCACTAATGACTTTTTACAATTACTAATCACTTCTAACTAATTACTTTTACCCCTCTTAAACCTAGATCTACCCCTAATTAACCCCCTAACACCACCCCATGTCACCCACCGTAATAGTTGGTTGGATATGAATTTATTCAGATCTAACAACCTAATTTATTGTATATATCAATTGATATTCATGCTGTTTACTCTATATAATAAACTCTCCCCTGTTATCTAACCATCATCTCCCCCTTCGATTTAAAACCAGCGAACCCAAGTCCCGAACGCACGGCCTCCCTCTCCCTCTCTGCTCTCGCACTTCCCCCTCCCGCACTCGTCGTTCGCCGGTCTAGACCTGTGCCCCGATTGCCACCAGGCCCAATCGCCGCTGCCCCCGCTTCCCCACCGTCGATACACTCGCCTGAAGCCACCGGAAGCCGCCCGCCTGAGCTCCGAAGCCCGCACAGCTCCGCCCTCCACCTTCGCCGTACCCACGCCGCCTCGCCGCTGCTACAGGCCCCCGGAGCCCTATCCACCGCCAAGGAGCATCGCCTTGATCTTCCAATCGCCTCTTCGACACCCCACGACGCCATCGAGCCCCCTTGTCGTGGCCCATCCAAGCTCGCCATGCGAGCACAGCCCGTCGCCGCACACCTAGCCGCGGGCCTCCAACCGTAGCATGCCGCCACCTCTGTCACCAGCGACCCGGACCGCCGACCCACTGCCGGCCACCCCCCAGCAGCGGACCAAGGACAGTCCCTATCTCCTCCTCTGTGATAACCTCGAGATCGCACACCACTCATGTGATGAAATGCCTCAACCACAAATGACTAGGGAAATCATAGATTTGGCATGGCCTTGTTTTCCTCGGACACGCAGAACCATCTCACCGAAGCCCCGCACATAGCGGTTGCCGTTTCCAAAACTACCGTCGTCACCAGATCGACGTCGAGCCATGGCGTCATTGATCCAGGTAAACGTAACTCAAGTAGGTTCTCTTATTTAACAGTTTAAAGTAGATTAAGATGAGGAATATTCACATGATTCATTTAGTTAATTATGGATGTATTTAAAAATTAATGCTTGTATGCTATTATCGTAAACTAGAAAACTTAATATGTAGTATTATAGTATGATACATGCTAATAAATGATTAGTTAATTAAAATGATAACCAATGAGTGTATTTAATACGTTTCACTGCTCTTATGGCGTGAGTTTTGCTTCTTTTAGTATAATCCCCCATTAGTTGAAAGTTTATATAAGTGATAGCATGCTTAATGAGGTTTGACTACATGAACATGTTTTTTTAACAGGTTATATAAGTGATAACAAAATAATTTGTGTATGGGGTTTTCCTGCAAGTTGGCAGCACCATTACTTGTTATTCTAAACAAAACCTGTCACTATTGTTAAATGAAAATAATTAGTAATAATTACTGCTATTAGCATTGGGCAGACGAGTGCCATAGTGACAGGGAACATGTTCATTGCTAATTATACAAATGTACCTGATGTATGCTAGTAACATTAATGCCAGCTCAGGGTTGCAATTGTTTTGCTTGTTATTTGCTTCTAGTAGAGTTGACATGAATGTCAACTCTGGACATATCAAAACATAGGTACTATTTTAAGATTGATTTGGGTTGGTTTGATCATTTTACCAATCCTAGGGATGTCTGATGTTGATCATGTTCCCATTTTAACAAAGGTAAGACACAAGCAAATGCCACTTAGGAATTAATAAATTTCTTACATAATTCTAGTTCTTTGATGCCCCTTGACAGAAGTTTTGATAGAATTAGACTCCACATTATGCTACTGATGTTAAGAGGGTTGGCATCAGGTAATTGGCCTGGGTGCTCTAGGATGTATTTAGAATGCATCTAGTCTGTCATTCTTTTGGGTTCAATGTCAATTTTTTTGCATATTTGATCCAAGGGTTTTCAATGATAGTTTTATATTACCCTGAGTTATTCTGCACATGTGCTTGGTCTATTATTTACTTTTAGTAATTATATGAGGGTATTATATAACTTGTTCTTGGTTTTAAGATGTTAACTTTGGTCATGTTACATTTGTTTCTTTTGAGGCATTTTATGATTAGCTGTGAATGCCTTAAGGCCTCAATGTCTAGCTTTGTTTGTGTAGCAAGAAAATATTGGAAACACAATATTAATAATGGGCTGATATCATTGCATATATAGTATTACTTATGGTAATATTGTATATATGTAAACACAAATAGCCTTTCAATAACATATGTTATTATATCTGTTATCTATGTCACAAATGATAAACAAGGCTATATTAATCTATGTTGAATTTGAAGTAGGCCTAATCCTAATTAGTAAATAAAAACGAGTAAGGTAAATAGTTAGAAAATAGGATAACCTATAACCATTTACATCTTGTGTTTGCAGGTAGCAAATCTCGTGCATCAGCACTAGATCCGGTCCCGGTTCACTACCACCACCTCGAAGATGGTAAGTCACGACAGGTTCTAAATTTAGAAATCTAGTCCACTGTGCTGGTACGAACTTGTAACACCACACTACTACGTGATTGAAGCACGGAAGCATGCAACACCACCTTGTGTTGGACTTATCCCCTGTACTTGGCACAGTCTACTTGGAACGAGATCCCTACTTTCTGGTTCTCGATAAGAAAGTCAACCAGTTAACCTGGTGTGACTAACATGTGGAACATCCCGTGAAACATCCTGTGGAACAATCCTGTATAGAACTTGTAATTGACACATCACTGGGGTTTTGGGGTAACTCATAGTTTGCGAGAGTACGGGAGTGACTAGAGTTTGATCTACCTGTCAAGCTGCCCGTGTTTCGACAATCCTGTCTATCTGCCTGCGTTTCGGCAAACCATCATGCTGCCTGGGTACCGGCATTCGTCTGGGTAGCACCCAGGCAAGAGACAAACTGAACGGTTACATATTGTACTCTCCGACTTGAGTCACGTAGTTCTAGCGGAGCTTGCACGATTACTTCTTTACAGTCATACACTTTACTTTCTGCACATGTACAGACACTTCACCGTACTTTACCTTACTTCCGCTTGTCATACTTGTACAGTACTCCTTTTCTTTGTTTAGAATCGTTGTGACTTACCTTCGGTTCCACTTGTGGCACCGGCAGATGACGACCTGATCGAGGAGATTGCCCCAGAGTACGAGGAGCCTGCATACGACCCAGAAGCGGCGGAGTTTTAGCTGCTTTGTGCTTGAGTGTGTGTTGTGAGATGTATTTCCTTTTCCGCATTTCTTTTCAGTACTTCCTTCATGTATTTGTGAGAGAGAGTGCGGGTTGTTGTTGTACTTTAATTTGTGGACTGTAATAACGTCTGTACGCTGGTTTGAGTGTTGTTGGTACATCTCTGCGTTGTGGCTATGCTGATTTCACTGGTAAACTGCGGAACCTGCGAGTAAACCAAATAAGTAACGGGCCCCCGAGAGCGGGTCGTTACAAGTTTGGTGGCCCATGCAGGTCCATGCAAAATACATCGTGAACAGTGTAGCAAAACAAGGGTGTATCGTATACGATACTCAACTAAGCTAACATTTCTATGGATGCAGGTTTGACACTCGAAAGACGAACGGGAACATCTCGGAGAGCCCCAATGGAGTTGACCTATCTTGCCTTAATAAAAAGTCATTAACAAAATTTTGATAGGATTAATTAGTTGTATAAAAAAAGAAAAAAAAAGAAAATCTTTCTGTATCGGTGGCACTCATATGAATGATAATCTTCCTTCAATGGACCATGATACTGGTCAATGTGCTTGGCTAAAGTCTGTTGGATCAACCTAGCTAGACTAGGCATAAGTGATACTGGCTTAGTCACTTCCCTGACCGTGTCCGCTGAACCACAAGGACGTGAATCATGATTGTGTGACGTCATCGATTTTCTCCACTATCAACCTTCCTTTATCTTAATAACCTTTCGTTGACCTTCTTATTTATAGTCTGCTTGAACCCTAGCTACGTCTATTTTAAGGAGGGTAGCGTTCGAATTTTCAATCATCAGAAGTTCGAGTTCGACAACTGAAGCAGATCGAAGGACGTTCAGAATTGTTCGAGGATGATGCTGAAGTTTTTGAGACGAGCCAAACATGGCGTGCACGTTTACGCTGTTGCGTTTTTGCATCTTTCTGGAGCTCGTATTTCTTTTCTAAACCCACTTTCGTCTTGTACCCGATTTTTCATGGGTTTGAAATTTTTCCCGCCTACCACCTCCCCTCATTATTGCCTCTTTGTCCTCTTCCTCGCCTCGAGCCCCGTTCCAGCCTAACCTACCCTACCCTATTACCTACTTTCGACGCCCTCTTTAAACCCTCACCCCCTTTCCTCTCTTTTTAAACCCCCTCTCCTTCCTCACCAAGTCATCCCACGGCTTCCCCTTCGCCCCGGCCTCACCCTCTTATCCACCCCGCATCTCTCCCATCGAGACCACACATCTCGCCCTGAGCTTCTCCGACCCCACCCGTAGCTCCACCCCATACCGGAGGCCCCCGCCATGGATCGACAGCCCGTCGCAGCCCTCGCCGCCGCAGATCGACAGCCGCCGATGGCCCACCGACGACCTTGGGGTCTGTTGGGCTTAACGACAGCATTCGCCGTCTCCCTCGCTATTGCCGTGTGGTCGGGATATTGGGAACCCACCGCTATTGGTATTCTTGGGAGCTCTTTTTTTGGTTCTTCCATCTTGAGCTGCCCAGCTTCGATTGCTTCTTAGGGGCGCTCCTTAGTGTTTTTGGGTTCATGAGTTTTTGGTCACTAAATTGCTTAGGGCTGATGGTGTTAGCCATAGATGTCGACCAATGGCATTGGTGAGCAGTATCATTAGGGATGAGTATCGGCTTGCTTTTGGCCTTAGGTGTTGAGATGAGATGCCAGTCTTGTGCTCTGATTTGGAGGACAGCTTTTGTTAGGTCGATGCTGACTTACTGTTGGATGTTGTGGAGATTACTGGAAGCAGTGGTAGCAATGATCGTGATCCTTGAGAGTTGGCCTTATGTCTGCCTTTTTGTGTCGATTTGGATATTGGCTTGTAACTGGTTGGCGTGGCAGATGAAGTCTTTGGTGTTCTGCTGGTTAAGTTGTGACCGCTTGCATGCATTTGGATTAGTCCTCACGTTTTTGTATGCTATGACGATTATTTTCACGGTTATAACCCAATAGTCATCATTAGCCCAAGTTGTAATTTTTTTAAACTTTATGATCTTCATGTTATATTGTTAAATAAAGCTTGCTACTGACTTGTCACCTCAGGTTCCAAGTTCGATCAGATGTCATCATCATAATAGTCCTCATTTTCATGCAATGGCATTATCTAATATTTTGGCTGCTTGAAAAGTCGAGATGACTATGATGATGATACTAGTCTCGGGACTAGTTACGGAAACTATGGTGATAGTATGTATTTATGAATCGTCTTTTGATTTCTTAATGATGTGATATCACGTTATATTTCATGCTATTAACAACTTATTTTCCTATGTCGTGGTCGTTCGTCAAGCCTTCCGGTCGATCGTTTAAATTGCTTAGGCGATTACCGATCTTCTAAAATTCCGAGGACGGAATTATTTTAAGGAGGGTAGGATGTAACGGCCTGTATTTTTCAAACACTTCAAATACGTACTTAACGTATTTTTATTCTAAATTTTCTTTATAATGGTTAGTTAGGAGTTGTATATCAGAACTGATTTCAAAAATTCTTTTAAAAATATTTTAGAGCACTAGACTTATCATATTGTGTTTCAGCAATTTCAGATTTCCCCAAATGCCCAAAACATTCCCGTTAAAATTCATCTCCCAAAATTACCGTTTTGATTCGACGAATTTATTTTCTATTCAAACGTCTTCAAAACGTTTTCAAACTTCTACAGTAGCATCCTATGGTCATTTAGGGCCTCCCACATTAATTTCATAATTTTCGGATATCATTTCAACATAGAACCCGCAAACCCGCTTTCTAAACGTTTTGGCCTAAAACAAGTATTTCCGTAGCTCAAATCCCAAAACGGATCTTGTATTCGCGATCCTCGCAACGATACGATCCCGTGGTATGTTTTCGTAATTTTTCGGAGTCGTTTGTGAAAACGTGTTAGAATTCCTCCGGTTTTACCATTTACATTTCACTAATGACTTTTTACAATTACTAATCACGTCTAACTAATTACTTTTACCCCTCTTAAACCTAGATCTACCCCTAATTAACCCCCTAACCCCACCCCATGTCACCCACCGTAATAGTTGGTTGGATCTGAATTTATTCAGATCTAACACCCTAATTTATTGTATATATCAATTGATATTCATGCTGTTTACTCTATATAATAAACTCTCCCATGTTATCTAATCATCATCTCCCCCTTCGATTTAAAACCAGCGAACCCAAGCCCTGAACGCACGGCCTCCCTCTCCCTCTTTGCTCTCTCACTTCCCCCTCCCGCACTCGTCGTTCGCCGGCCTAGACCCATGCCCCGATCGCCGCCAGGCCCAATCGCCGCTGCCCCGCTTCCCCCACCGCCGATACACTCGCCTGAAGCCGCTCGCCTGAGCTCCGAAGCCCGCACAGCTCTGCCCTCCACCTTCGCCGTACCCACGCCGCCTCACCGCCGCTGCTACAGGGAATACGCCCCGAAAATGTTAGGGGGAAAATATGCCCCCAGGCCCCCATAGCCCTATCCACCGCCAAGGAGCATCGCCTTGATCTTCCAGTTGCCTCTTCGACACCCCATGCCGCCATCGAGCCCCTTGTCGTGGCCCATCCAAGCTCGCCATGCGAGCATAGCCCGTCGCCGCACACCTAGCCGCGGGCCTCTAACCGTAGCATGCCGCCACCTCTGTCACCAGCGACCCGGACCGCCGACCCACTGCCGGCCACCCCCCAGCAGCGGACCAAGGACAGTCCCTATCTCCTCCTCTGCGATAACCTCGAGATCACACACCACTCATATGATGAAATGCCTCAACCACAAATGACTAGGGAAATCTTAGATTTGGCATGGCCTTGTTTTCCTCGGACACGCAGAACCATCTCACCGAAGCCCCGCACATAGCGGTTGCCGTTTCCGAAACTATCGTCATCACCGGATCGACGTCGAGCCATGGCGTCATTGATCCAGGTAAACGTAACTCAAGTAGGTTCTCTTATTTAACAGTTTAAAGTAGATTAAGATGAGGAATATTCACATGATTCATTTAGTTAATTATGGATGTATTTAAAAATTAATGCTTGTATGCTATTATCGTGAACTAGAAAACTTAATATGTAGTATTATAGTATGATACATGCTAATAAATGATTAGTTAATTAAAATGATAACCAATGAGTGTATTTAATACGTTTCACTGCTCTTATGGCATGAGTTTTGCTTCTTTTAGTATAATCCCCCATTAGTTGAAAGTTAATATAAGTGATAGCATGCTTACTGAGGTTTGACTACATGAACATGTTTTTTTAACATGTTATATAAGTGATAACAAAATAATTTGTGTATGGGGTTTGCCTGCAAGTTGGCAGCACCATTACTTGTTATTCTAAACAAAACCTGTCACTATTGTTAAATGAAAATAATTAGTAATAATTACTGCTATTAGCATTGGGCAGACGAGTGCCATAGTGACAGGGAACATGTTCATTGCTAATTATACAAATGTACCTGATGTATGCTAGTAACATTAATGCCAGCTCGGGGTTGCAATTGTTTTGCTTGTTATTTGCTTCTAGTAGAGTTGACATGAATGTCAACTCTGGACATATCAAAACATAGGTACTATTTTAAGATTGATTTGGGTTGGTTGGATCATTTTACCAATCCTAGGGATGTCTGATGTTGGTCATGTTCCCATTTTAACAAAGGTAAGACACAAGCAAATGCCACTTATGAATTAATAAATTTCTTACATAATTCTAGTTCTTTGATGCCCATTGACAGAATTTTTGATAGAATTAGACTCCACATTATGCTACTGATGTTAATAGGGTTGGCATCAGGTAATTGGCCTGGGTGCTCTAGGATGTATTTAGAATGCATCTAGTCTGTCATTCTTTTGGGTTCAATGTCAATTTTTTTGCATATTTGATCCAAGGGTTTTCAATGATAGTTTTATATTACCCTGAGTTATTCTGCACATGTGCTTGGTCTATTATTTACTTTTAGTAATTATATGAGGGTATTATATAACTTGTTCTTGGTTTTAAGATGTTAACTTTGGTCATGTTGCATTTGTTTCTTTTGGGGCATTTTATGATTAGCTGTGAATGCCTTAAGGCCTCAATGTCTAGCTTTGTCTATGTAGCAAGAAAATATTGGAAACACAGTATTAATAATGGGCTGATATCATTGCATATATAGTATTACTTATGGTAATATTGTATATATGTAAACACAAATAGCCTTTCAATAACATATGTTATTATATCTGTTATCTATGTCACAAATGATAAACAAGGCTATATTAACCCATGTTGAATTTGAAGTAGGCCTAACCCTAATTAGTAAATAAAAACGAGTAAGATAAATAGTTAGAAAATAGGATAACCTATAACCATTTACATCTTATGTTTGCTGGTAGCAAATCTCGTGCATCAGCACTAGATTCGGTCCCGGTTCACTACCACCACCTCGAAGATGGTAAGTCACGACAGGTTCTAAATTTAGAAATCTAGTCCACTGTGCTGGTACGAACTTGTAACACCACACTACTACGTGCTCGAAGCACGGAAGCATGCAACACCACCATGTGTTGGACTTATCCCCTGTACTTGGCACAGTCTACTTGGAACAAGATCCATACTTTCTGGTTCTCGATAAGAAAGTCAACCAGTTAACCTGGTGTGACTAACATGTGGAACATCCCGTGGAACATCCTGTGGAACAATCCTGTATAGAACTTGTAATTGACATATCACTGGGGTTATGGGGTAACTCATAGTTTGCGAGAGTACAGGAGTGACTAGAGTTTGATCTACCAGTCAAGCTGCATGTGTTTCGGCAATCCTGTCTAGCTGTCTGCGTTTCGGCAAACCATCCTGCTGCCTGGGTACTGGCATTCGTCTGGGTAGCACCCAGGCAAGAGACAAACTGAACGGTCACATATTGTACTCTCCGACTTGAGTCACGTAGTTCTAGCGGAGCTTGCACGATTACTTCTTTACAGTCATGCACTTTACTTTCTGCACATGTACAGACACTACACCATAGTTTACCTTACTTCCGCTTGTCATACTTGTACAGTACTCCTTTTCTTTGTTTAGAATCGTTGTGACTTACCTTCGGTTCCACTAGTGGCACCGACAGACGACGACCTGATCGAGGAGATTGCCCCAGAGTACGAGGAGCCTGCATACGACCCAGAAGCTGCGGAGTTTTAGCTGTTTTGTGTTTGAGTGTTTGTTGTGAGATGTATTTCCTTTTCCGCATTTCTTTTCGGTACTTCCTTCATGTATTTGTGAGAGAGAGTGCTGGTTGTTGTTGTATGTCATGCCCCGCTCACCCAAGTACGAGGGCGTAGCGGACGAGGTCGCCGTAGTATTCAGACTCAGGCTTCGAGCCCTCTTATCTAAATACTACAAGGCATTTTTTGTGGTTGATTATGAAATAAATTAGCATGCCACTGCAATAACACTGGAATAGTACACATAGAAAGAAAAGTGCTCCAACAGAAATTAAAACACAGTACTGAAAAGTAAATACATCAACACTGAAGTTGCATTACATTGCATAATTCCATATACATACATACATACATCAGCTGTACAACGGGGGTACAAAAAGTGGGTACAACAAAAGAGAAACACCCAGCCCAAAAGTACAAAAGTACACACCTGGTACAACGCACCCACTGGTCTAACCCCGGGTAATCTAACAGTACAAAGTCTCCTGAAGGCTCTACCTCGGTAGCACTGGCACCGACCTCTGGCTCCTGAACACCCAAAGACTGCTCGGGACTCGCACCTGTAAACCACGGGATGGGACACGTCAATGCGTGACCCAGTAGGAATTCCTAATCACCCAAGTAGAACCTAGTTTAGAACTGGTTTCCCTAACTAACTAACTAACTACAGGTGTCATGTCATCACATATTATGCACAAATTAAAAACATAGTACCAGTGCTGAAAGTAAACAACAGTGAACAAGACTGAAGTAATAAACGATTAAGTTAAATAAATTAAATGGTTATTCTGTATTTGGAACCCGGATAAACCATAGGCTGCTAAGAGAGCGGACTTCACCCAGGGTGGGTGAAAAGTGGTACCACTCCAGCGACACGAGCACTGGAGGGGCCTCTCGTAACTCCGTACCCGACCGGACAAGGTACCGGAGTGAGAATCATCTCGGTTTTTCTGTGGGTCAAACGGAGAACACCATCAATTACCGTACAGGTGCGTCACGAGCGCACCGGCGGCCTCTCTAACTCTAGTCAACTCCCCCTTCCGGGAGTGACGAAGCGAGTGAGAAATCATATCGTGTCCGCTTCTTAACACCTACAATTTACCCGTGTTTCCCCCCAAACCCCGTGTCACCCTCCTCTGGGGAGGACTTAATCATTTTCCTTATATCAATTTCATGTGAGATAAAATAAAACACATGAGCAATTGGGGTAAAGAACCACAACCAAGAATATACGAAAAGCAACATAAGAGAAATGTTTCCATAGTCAAATTATCCATTTCCTTCATGTTCTCCATCTTCCCACCTCTCTTTCCTTTCCACATTTCATATTCCACAACAAACCGATCATCTTATGTAACCACACAACTAGTGATTCGACAAGTATATGGTATAATGGCAAATTAGTTCAGGTAATAAAATACATAGGCATAAGAGAGGTAATATGAACATGTACACATAGTACAACATCACCCAAACCATTTCAGGTTACTGGAAATGCACAATCAGTCAGATTGAAGGCCAGATTAAAGGCATTTATAGTTAGAATTTAGGAAAACTCA
Source organism: Scilla litardierei (assembly GCA_030789695.1). Classification (NCBI taxonomy): domain Eukaryota; kingdom Viridiplantae; phylum Streptophyta; class Magnoliopsida; order Asparagales; family Asparagaceae; genus Scilla; species Scilla litardierei. The sequence goes on along the minus strand of CM061142.1, from coordinate 749,895,180 downwards.
AAGCTGCAAAGTTGCAGGTATGACATTTTTGCATCACCACACCAAATTTCAGAAAATAATATGACATGTGTGATTTATTGTGCTCAAATTAGTAAAAGATGGCAATTCTGCAGAAAAACAGAAACATTGCATCAACTTAATCAGTGATTTAATCCTATTTACAATCAGATCTGGGTAAAATAAAAAATTGGTATTGTGTATCTTGAAGAGTAGTTGTCCAAAATGTCCTAAAAACCTAATTTCATCAAGTTAAGAGGTGGTAATCACCATTTTAGTGCAGGATGTCAAAACTGCCAGAATTTCGACATGTTGCAGAAAAAGCTCCATTTCTCCTAGTTTACGAATTGAACATATATCATATCTTATATGATTTTAGGGTAGGATTTCGAGATCTACATGAATATATTTATTTCAGATTTTATTTTGATCGAGGTTGGGAGATATGCCTGTTTTAACAGAGGCTAAAACTACTGAAAATTTCAGAACAGATTCATGAACACAAAAGATAAGTTTTTCCAAGCAAACATGCATGCAAGTGAACTCCAGGGTGGAGATGGGTATACTACTAAGTGGAGTTGAGATTCCTACTAACTCCACATATGAAACTCAACATAATTTTAACATCAAATTGTTACATTTACTAAATTAATGAGAAAACCAATCCTAAACCAAACTCTACTATGTGATTAGAGTTCCTACCTTGTAAAAAGTCCTCCAAATATGATCTTGGGCCCTTCTTAGTCCTTGATGACACTTGAGCCTGCTTCTTCAAAGCTCCAATTTGATCTCCCAAAAAGTAGGATTTTTAGGCTATTTTGGCTAGTTCTTGGTGTTGGAATGGAAAGGAATTTTGGGGCTTTTTAGAGGTTGAAGAGGGGAGCTAATTAGAAGTATGTCTTAAGGAAGAAGATGAAGGAAAATGAAAGAAAAGAGCATGCTAATTTTTTGGCCAGAATTAGGGAGTGAGGGAGAGAAGGAAAAATGAGAGTTTTTCTTTTCTATTTTTTTTGGTTTTGTTGTTTTCATGCATAGATTTTAGAACCCCTAAATCCCTCTCATTCTTACACCTAATAAGCCATGTGTCCTCTTATTACTAATAACATGACACATACCATGGTATGTTGTCATGGTAATAAAAATCATGATTTTTGTATTTTAAGAAAATCAAAATACATGTAGAAATACTTCATACACTCCAAATACATATATTTCTCCAAATACTCTCATTTACTAAATTCAAGTAGTGAGTTTAAAATCTTTTAAAATAAATTCATACACTAAATAATTAAAAGAAAAATATAGGCATACTTCCCAAAAATATACAGACGTATCTACGTCTAAAATACGTACAAATACGCGTATATATAAATTAGGGTCATTACATCCTACCCCCCTTAAAATAAATTCCGTCCTCGGAATTTCAAATTATGGGAGAAAACTTTCTATACATCATATCACATACAAAACAAAATTACATCAGACAAACAAGTGAGGGTATTTCTCTCTCATCTCATCCTCGAGTTCCCAGGTAGACTCCACTGGTGACTCTCGGTGCCACATAACCCTCACTAGATTGATCGACTTCTTCCTCAGCATCTTCTGTCTCCGGTCTAGAATGGCTACAGGTTGCTGATCATAAGTCAAGTCTGGTCGCACTTTGATCTCAGAGAAGTCAACGACATGATCAGGATTTCCAACACATCTCCTGAGTTGCGATATATGAAACACATTATGCACTTCCTCAAGAGATGCTGGTAAGGAAATTCTGTAAGCCACTTCTCCCACTTGAGCCAGAACTTCAAAAGGTCCGATATATCTTGGGCTCAACTTCCCACATCTTCCAAAACGAATCAACCCTCGTGTCGGCGAGATCTTCAAGAATACCAACTCTCCTGGTTGAAATTCCAAGTGTCGCCTCTTTGCATCTGCCCAGTGCTTGTAACGGTCCTGAGCTATGCGAAGATTGTCTCTGACGACTCTCACAACATCTATGGTTTCAGCGACCATACCCGGCCCCAATAATTCACGATCTCCAACATCATCCCAACTGAGAGGAGATCGGCACTTTCTTCCATACAAGGCTGCAAATGGTGCCATGCCTATGCTGGCTTGATAACTGTTATTGTAGGCGAACTCTACCAGATGTAGATGTTCGTCCCAAGAACCCTTGAAATCCAGCATGCACGCCCTCAGCATATCTTCTAGAATCTGAAGTGTCCTCTCCGACTGACCGTCTGTCTGTGGATGGTATGCAGTGCTAAAATTCAGTTGAGTTCCCAAGCTAGCCTGCAGACTTCTCCAAAAATGAGACGTAAACCTTGTGTCACGGTTGGAGACTATGCTTACAAGTACTCCGTGAAGCCTCACAATTTCCTCCATATATCTCTTAGCAAGATGGTCTGTTGACTGGCCAACTCGAAAAGGTATGAAGTGAGCTGATTTGGTCAATCGGTCAACGATTACCCAAATAGCATCATGTCCTCGAGAAGTGCGAGGTAAGCCAGTTACAAAATCCATAGTCACATGCTGCCATTTCCACTCTGGAATTGGGAGGGGCTGCAGAAGTCCTACCGTTCTCTGATGCTCGGCCTTGACTTACTGACATGTCATACATGAAGCTACACTTCTAGCCACACTACGCTTCATGCCGTGCCACCAAAAATGTTGTCGCAGATCACGATACATTTTGGTGCCTCCAAGATGGATAGAATAAGGTGAGCTATGAGCTTCCTTCAACAGTTCATCCCGAATGTCACCCGATGGCACACAGATCCTGCTCCCAAAAACGTAGAGATCCATCTTCATGAACACGGAAATCATTACGAAGTCCGGCTTCTGTCTGCTCGCGAATCTTCTTCAACTTCGCATCTCCAGACTGAGCTGCCTTAATCCTTTCAACCAAATCAGATTGAACCTGCAAGTTCATCATCATCACTGAGGAACCAGGTAAGACAACTTCAATCTCCAACTGTCGAATATCACCTCGAAGTTCCCTCTGAGCTGTCAACATCATCACTGTCGGCATGCGACTAAGAGCATCAGGTACTACGTTGACTTTCCCAGGGTGATATTGGAGCTCGACATCATAATCAGCCATCAACTCGAGCCATCTCCGCTGCCTCATATTCAGCTCTTTCTGAGTGAACACGTACTTTAAACTCTTGTGATCTGTGTATATCTTTATACGTTCACCCATAAGAAAATGCCTCCACAACTTCAATGCAAACACCACTGCTGCTAACTCCAAGTCATGCGTAGGATAGTTCCTCTCATGGGTCTTCAACAATCTAGAAGCATAAGCTACTACCCTACCATGCTGATGGAGAACACATCCCAATCCTCTGCCTGACGCGTCACAGTAAATCTCATATCCACCTGAACGGTCTGGAATTGTTAGGACATGTGTAGTGATCAATCTATGCTTCAGTTCATCAAATGTTCGCTGACATTCCTCTGACCAATTGTAAGCAACATTCTTCTTGCTTAGATGAGTCATCGGTGCAGCGATCTTAGAAAAATCTTTAATGAACTTCCTGTAGTACCCAGCCAATCCCAAGAAACTTCTGATCTCCGTCACTGACTTAGGAATTGGCCACTTCTCTACTGCAGCAACCTTCTCTGGATCTACAGCTATACCATCTCCAGATACAACATGTCCCATAAAAGCAACCTTGGTCAGCCAAAACTGACACTTGCTATACTTAGCATATAACTGGTGCTGTCTCAGAGTCTCCAGGACTATCTTCAGATGCACAGCATGATCTTCCTCTGATCTCGAGTATACCAAGATATCATCTATGAAAACGACCACAAACTTATCCAAGTACTCATAGAAAACTTGATTCATCAACCTCATGAATGAGGCTGGTGCATTAGTAACCCCGAAAGGCATCACTAAGAATTCATAATGACCATATCGGGTCCTAAATGCAGTCTTTGGAATATCTGATCCTCTGACCTTCACCGGATGATATCCGCTTCTCAAATCCAGCTTTGAATACACACGAGATCCACCCAACTGATCAAAGATGTCATCAATCCTAGGAAGAGGATACTTGTTCTTCACAGTGACGTTATTCAACTCTCGGTAGTCGATGCACATCCTTCGAGATCCATCCTTCTTGTTCACCAAAAGCACTGGCGCACCCCATGGCGAAACACTTGGCTGAATCAAACCACGCTCTGACAAATCCTTTAACTGACTACGAAGCTCTGCTAACTCTGGAGGAGCCATTCGGTATGGAGCCTTCGCAATCGGTTGAGTGCCTGGAATCAGATCGATAGTGAACTCCAATGATCTATCCGGAGGAAGTCCATAGATATCGTCTGGAAAGACATCAGGAAAATCCCGGACTACCCTCGGCAATACAGGTTCAGCATGTTGGACGCACACGAAGTCATGTGCAAAGGGAATCTGTTCCCTTGCGGAGAGGATCTCTGTATGAGCGGGAAAGTCGCATTATATATATTATAATGTGCCATGCACCCAAGGGTAGCCATTTTCCTTAACACATTTTTGCATGAAATTCATGCATGCATCTTCTTCATAGCGAAGCTCTGCAGAAATATTTCCTCTCCCTCCATCCAAGTTCTTAATCTAAAATAGAGATTTAGATTGTGGGATTAGTAGCCTTACTCCGTTCGTGAGTAGACTCGATCCGTCGTGGCGAATCCGAAGGCGAAGTTCGTAGACTACCGTGCAGCGTACGCAAGCGTAAGTCTACACTTCATATTATCGATCCTAACTCTGTTTTGTACAGGATCCTTCATTGGTATCAGAGCAATATGGGTTCGCCCCGGTCAATCCACCGCCCCGTCAAACTACGAACGAGTCGTTGTCTTTTTCACGAATGGGTCTCCTACTATTACGGATATAGTAGGAACGCTTCGTGACGGAGAGAACGCAGCGGTTGTTCTTTTCACGTTAGGGTCTCCTATCATTACGGATATGGTAGGAACTCTCCGTGACGGGAAGAACCGACCGTTCACGTAGTACGTTAGTCATTTTTGGCACACGGCCATTAGGCAATAACTAACTTCATCGACGAACGGGTGCTTCATCGAGGAAGATGATGGAAGTTATTTCCATCGGGTAAGAGGAAAATTTGGTGCATGTGCACCATGGCCAAATGGGCTATGAAGGCCATGCATCCCCTCTCCCCATGCGGAGGGGGTTGGCTACGGCCAATAACCACCGGCGACCACCCCATCAAGGGGGAGGAATGAGTGCGGCAACCCCGTTTAAAGGGGGTGGCCGGCCAAGAGCCTTGCCGGCCATCAAAACTCGAATGTGTATACTTTACGGATATTAGATGTTGCTTCTTCCATCAGCGTACGCAAGCGTAAGTCTACACTTCATATTATCGATCCTAACTCTGTTTTGTACAGGATCCTTCACAGCATCCATTTCCATCATCACTTTTACCGGACTGGCCTTAAACTTCAATGGTCCAAGGGAACTACTGCCACTAAGAAACTCAAACTCTGGATGATCGGGAATCCGAAACACTATCTTCCTGAGCCTACAATCTATAGTGGCATAGAACATCCCTAACCAGTTTATCCCAAACACTGCTTCAAAATGGGGCATCTCCATCACTAAGAAATCTGCATACAACTTACGTCCACAAATCTCAACAGGACACTGTCGGTATCCTGAAGAACTGCGGATCACTCCATTCCCTGTATGGATGTTCCAACTAGAAGCTAAGGAGTCTACTACTAATGAATTCCTAGTCACAAATTGCTGAGACAGGAAGCAATGGGATGCTCCCGAATCGAAAAGTGACAAGGCAGGGAAGGAAGCAACTCTAATAACACCTAAGAGAATAAACATAAGCTAACATAAGAATCTAAGCATCCTAATCACAACCACAAACATAACATACTATAATAACAAAGCATTCAACTCTGAAAAGAAATAGGTACCAGTGATAACACGACCGGTGTCCTCTGCCTCGACAGCCGTCATGGTGAAAGCCTGACGCCTCGGCACTGCTCTCCTAGGGATCTGCTGCTGCTGCTGTGGAGGCCTAGGTGGTCCTCTCTGAGTCCCTGCACCAGGTGCTGGTGGAGCTGGCAGTGGAAGCCTCTGTGGAGCTGGCGGAAGGGTCCTTTGCTGCTGCTGCACAGGCCGGACTGCCACTGGTGCCCCAGATCCTGAAGTCTGTCCCTGTTGAGGACACTGCCTACTGATGTGCCCAGACTGACCACAGGTAAAGCATCGCCCATGCCTAAACTTGCAATCTCGCTGCTCATGTCCAGTCTTCCCACAAAATCCACAAGACTGACGCCGCTGTGATGCTGGTGGAGCTCCAGGCCTCCTAAACTGAGTGGTCTGTGTGGGCCTCGGGAAACTCCTCTGCTGACCCGCAGGGCGCCTCTCAGATGCTGCTGCTGTGGGACCTCTACCCACACTCTTCATGTGCGTTTCATGCATCCTGGCTGCCTCCAGCACTGCACTGTAAGTCAGCAACACCTGAGTCGACATCGCTGCTCTGAACTCGGGGTCCAGCCCCATCATGAATCGTCTAGCTCTGGTGGTCTCTGACTGCACCAACTCCGGAGCAAACTTGCTCAATAGTGAAAACTCAGCATCATAAGCATCTATGCTCCGTCTACCCTGAGTCAGGTGCTCAAACCTCAACCGCAGCTCATCCTTCTTCGTCTCTGGCAGATACTGTGCCTCAAACAACTGTCTAAACTTCTCCTATGAGATCGGCTTAGTCAAATGCAGCTCCTGAGCGTCCCACCAATCTCGTGCCTGATGTGTCAGCTGTCTCTTCGCGGCATCCACCCACTTATCCCTCGGGTATCCAATAGCTTCCAGATCATCCTCAGAATGCCTGATCCACTCGTCCACCTCCAGAGGACTCTCCTTGAATGAAAAGGATCTCGGGTGCAAAGCTCTAAACTGCCTGATACCCACTGGCTTCAGTGGCGCACCACTAGCCACCCTATCCTCCATCTGCTGCATGTGCTCCAGAATCCCTATCAGAATCTTCCCCATCAGGGAAGCCTCAGAAGAAGCAGCATCAGAAGCAGGGGTCCTGTTCTCGGACGATCCATTCCCCGGATCCATTCTGCAAGAATGAACAGGGAAACACCATTCAGTACCAAAATTGCGAATTATAATGTTGGAGCTTACTTGTACTATTCTTACGTGTATCGCAGTGTGAGCTAACCTGCAAGGGCCACCACAAAAACCTGTCACGCCCCGCTCACCCAAGTACGGGGGCGTAGCTGAAGAGGTCGCCGTAGTATTCAGACTCGGGCTTCGAGCCCTCTTATCTAAATACTACTAGGCATTTTTTTATGGTTGATTATGAAATAAATTAGCAGGCCACTGCAATAACACTGGAATAGTACACATGGAAAGAAAAGTGCTCCAACAGAAATAAAAACGCAGTACTGAAAAGTAAATACATCAACACTGAAGTTGCATTACATTGCATAATTCCATATACATACATACATACATCAGCTGTACAACGGGGGTACAACAAAAGAGAAACCCCCAGCCCAAAAGTACAAAAGTACACACCCGGTACAACGCACCCACTAGTCTAACCCCGGGTAATCTAACAGTACAAAGTCTCCTGAAGGCTCTACCTCGGTAGCACTGGCACCGACCTCTGGCTCCTGAACACCCGAAGACTGCTCGGGACTCGCACCTGTAAACCACGGGATGGGACACGTCAATGCGTGACCCAGTAGGAATTCCTAATCACCCTAGTAGAACCTAGTTTAGAACTGGTTTCCCTAACTAACTAACTAACTACATGTGTCATGTCATCACATATTACGCACAAATTAAAAACATAGTACCAGTGCTGAAAGTAAACAACAGTGAACAAGACTGAAGTAATAAACGATTAAGTTAAATAAATTAAATGGTTATTCTGTATTTGGAACCCGGATAAACCATAGGCTGCTAAGAGAGCGGACTTCACCCAGGGTGGGTGAAAAGTGGTACCACTCCAGCGACACGAGCACTGGAGGGGCCTCTCGTAACTCTGTACCAGACTGGACAAGGTACCGGAGTGAGAATCATCTCGGTTTTTCTGTGGGTCAAACGGAGAACACCATCAATTACCGTCCAGGTGCGTCACGAGCGCACCGGCGGCCTCTCTAACTCTAGTCAACTCCCCCTTCCGGGAGTAACGAAGCGAGTGAGAAATCATATCGTGTCCGCTTCTTAACACCTACAATTTACCCGTGTTTCCCCCAAACCCCGTGTCACCCTCCTCTGGGGAGGACTTAATCATTTTCCTTATATCAATTTCATGTGAGATAAAATAAAACACATGAGCAATTGGGGTAAAGAACCACAACCAAGAATATACGAAAAGCAACATAAGAGAAATGTTTCCATAGTCAAATTATCCATTTCCTTCATGTTCTCCATCTTCCCACCTCTCTTTCCTTTCCACATTTCATATTCCACAACAAACCGATCATCTTATGTAACCACACAACTAGTGATTCGACAAGTATATGGTATAATGGCAAATTAGTTCAGGTAATAAAATACATAGGCATAAGAGAGGTAATATGAACATGTACACATAGTACAACATCACCCAAACCATTTCAGGTTATTGGAAATGCACAATCAGTCAGATTGAAGGCCAGATTAAAGGCATTTATAGTTAGAATTTAGGAAAACTTAAAGCTGCAAAGTTGCAGGTATGACAGTTTTGCATCACCACATTAAATTTCAGAAAATAATATGACATGTGGGATTTATTGTGCTCAACTTAGTAAAAGATGGCAATTCTGCAGAAAAACAGAAACATTGCATCAACTTAATCAGTGATTTAATCCTATTTACAATCAGATCTGGGTAAAATAAAAAATATGGTATTGTGTATCTTGAAGAGTAGTTGTCCAAAATGTCCTAAAACACCTAATTTCATCAAGTTAAGAGGTGGTAATCACCATTTTAGTGCATGATGTCAAAACTGCCAGAATTTCGACATGTTGCAGAAAAAGCTCCATTTCTCCTATTTTACGAATTGAACATATATCATATCTTATATGATTTTAGGGTAGGATTTCGAGATCTACATGAATATATTTATTTCAGATTTTATTTTGATCGAGGTTGGGAGATATGCCTGTTTTAACAGAGGCTAAAACTGCTGGAAATTTCAGAACAGATCATGAACACAAAAGATAAGTTTTTTCAAGCAAACATGCATGCAAGTGAACTCCAAGGTGGAGATGGGTATCCTACTAAGTGGAGTTGAGATTTCTACTAACTCCACATATGAAACTCAACATAATTTTAACATCAAATTGTTACATTTACTAAATTAATGAGAAAACCAATCCTAAACCAAACTCTACTATGTGATTAGAGTTCCTACCTTGTAAAAAGTCCTCCAAATATGACCTTGGGCCCTTCTTAGTCCTTGATGACACTTGAGCCTCCTTCTTCAAAGCTCCAATTTGATCTCCCAAAAAGTAGGATTTTTAGGCTATTTTGGCTAGTTCTTGGTGTTGGAATGAAAAGGAATTTTGGGGCTTTTTAGATGTTGAAGAGGGGTGCTAATTAGATGTATGTCTTAAGGAAGAAGATGAAGGAAAATGAAAGAAAAGAGCATGCTAATTTTTTGGCCAGAATTAGGGAGTGAGGTAGAGAAGGAAAAATGAGAGTTTTTCTTTTCTATTTTTTTGGTTTTGTTGTTTTCATGCATAGATTTTAGAACCCCTAAATCCCTCTCATTCTTACACCTAATAAGCCATGTGTCCTCTTATTACTAATAACATGACACATACCATGGTGTGTTGTCATGGTAATAAAAATCATGATTTTTGTATTTTAGGAAAATCAAAATACATGTAGAAATACTTCATACACTCCAAATACATATATTTCTCCAAATACTCTCATTTACTAAATTCAAGTAGTGAGTTTAAAATCTTTTAAAATAAATTCCTACACCAAATAATTAAAAGAAAAATATAGGCATACTTCCCAAAAATATACAGACGTATCTACGTCTAAAATACGTACAAATACGTGTATATATAAATTAGGGTCATTACATTGTACTTTAATTTGTGGACTATAATAACGTCTGTACGCTGGTTTGAGTGTTGTTGGTACATATCTACGTTGTGGCTATGCTGATTTCACTGGTAAACTGCGGAACCTGCGAGTAAACCAAATAAGTAACGGGCCACCGAGAGCGGGTCGTTACAAATGGCCTCTAGGTTTAGCTAAAAATTTCCTATCATAACTGTGTGTTGGGGGGTTTGAAATTCAAAAGGGAGCTAGGTAGGGTTTATTAGCTGAGCTATGAGCTAGCCTAGGTTTCACACATGAATCCTTGGGTAGGTTGGCTAGCTTAATATTAAATATGTATAATTTAGCCCCCCTCTAGGGTTAAGTGTAAGAGATTGGGGTGATCGTGTCCTAAGAAAACGGATCATAAGTTCGACGACGAGAAACGAAACCAAAAATAAAAACGTCTCACGGCAAAAGTGAAAATCGCGACGTCTCATCAAACAAAGCCAAATCGTGGGAGAACGACCCATGAAATGACGTTCCAAATTAATTCCAAAATTTAATATTCTTCGAGAGGATCACAACGGCATATCACACTATAGGGTTCGGATACCGACAAAGTCTAAAATAAATACGCGCACGAACAAGACTACGTGCACGAAAAGCGTACCAAGGATACGGAATCCAAATGTGATAGTAATTCCAAGTTGGGCACACATCGGGGGTCGACTTGCTAAGGATGCAACCAAGGTGCTACGACCCTATCGACACAACGGCACGACTCACATACAGAGCAACAAAACCAATCAGGTACCCGAATTGCTATACACACAGCCGTAACGAATAATGAGTACCGGCTGTTACATCATACCCACCTTAGAATAAAGTCCGTCCTCAGACTTTCTAACTATAAATATAACTCTAGCCAGACTAGTAGCTATCCCAATCACATCACATTATAATTCAACCAGGTATAGTCATTACAAGTGCTCATATATGCACTAGGTAGTCAAACAATAACTCTACTAACATGTATATATTCACGCACATTACACACTTACGCCTATCATACCCAGTCAAATTCATACACATATTTCAATCATTCATATAGTCACGTACATCCCTATATAACTATTAAACACTTATTACATACCATGGTGCACATACTCACAACCAATTAAATAATTCACACCAGTAATTACCATCGTAATACTCCACGTTTAGATAACTACCTATGAACAAAACAATAAGGATACACTACTCCCTATATCTCCTAGTGTACATCCAATGCCAACATATCAACACAAGTAACCACACCACTCGATATTAATTCATGTTATTATATCTAAGATGCATTTACCACTACTATAATTTCACAATTATATAGTCATTCAAATGCATGCAAATATTTCACCATATATTCACGTCACATACGGTCTTATAACTATATTCACAACATGACACACATACCGTAGTCACCAATACCTATAACTAAGCACATACTTACCCGTGCATGGTGCACACCCACACACGCTAACATTTCATTTATATATACCAATCATACCACTATATACTCAGCACCTCTACACACCTAGTTTAGCTAGCACACATACGTTCACACAGGCAAGTCCTTAGTAAATAACTATACCACAAGACTAACACTAATAACTATATACTGGTATAGCGACCCACAAACATGTGCGTAACACAACCAGGCACAAACAATCCTATCACTATACATACATCATCCATCGCTATATTCATGGTACTACATGCAAACCACGGACATATGTAACAATATACTTAGAGTATACCCACTCAAGCTTGAGTGAGACTCGAGACACATATCAGAATACTCTATATACATAACACGGTATCTATACCTATACCAATACCACTCCAATGTATACACATCTATCAACATAAACATATACATACAATAATGGCAAACACACTTAATATTTAGTCAGGTAACACCACATAGTTCAATCACTTTATATACCATAATAATATTACAGACATCAGCATACGTATAATTATAATACACTCCCTAATACATGCATTCATCGTATAGTCACACACATGTAACATATAAATTCACACCATATCCATCTACATATAATTAGTATACCAACACATCTACTTATCCATACGTAGTTAAGATATGCAATAATCGTGTATACCTCATGGTATACTCGCACACAACATCCCGTAAAAGTAAGCAATACTAATCAAAATTATAATCCTACTACCATAAGTATATCACATATATACTCATGCAGCAAATACATAACTACTTACGTCTAAGCACAATACATATCTACGTACGAGCACATACTCACACGTACTAACATTTAGGTCATATAATAGGCCTACTCACTTAACTATAAATACACATATTATCAGTACACCTAACATTCACCTGACTTACTTATATACACACACACACACACACACACATATCACGCATTCACAAGTATCTTCGAACCACATACTCAACTAACAGATATTCCAACACAAATTCCTAAGTGATATAGCTATCCGCACATATATAATAACACCACCATATATACAACTTCACACTTATATCACGAATACCACTGATTATACATACATAATACAAGAGTCAAATATTAATATCCTACGGGTAGCACGCTCATACGGGTCCACACACTCCACATATCTGCATGCACCACCACGACATAACAACTTATACTAATGGCCCACCAAACTATACTAAGGATTGACACAGGCAACGACAAGCACTAATGGCTAAACAATAGGAAAGAAACCGAAGCCATAAGCGTAACGAAGGAAAAATCGAAAAGCACGAGTTCAGATAGGACGAAGATAAGGAAACAGCTTGGTTAGGTGAAACATGGGTATACTTGTGAATGTTTAGGTTGGAAAAGAAAGATGTAATGATACTCTTATAGGATACAGGAAACTAGTGTGTAAAAGATATAAGTTAAAATACGAAGAGTACAAAACAGGTCGTACGTCAAAAGTTGGAGTCCTCCTAAGCATAGAAAAATATTGGTGGTCGATAAAATGAGTTGTTCGAAATAAGTTTGAGTCGTGTATACATAATAAGAAAAACGGTTTATTAGCTTATTGAAAATCATTATAAGGAAGAATAAAACATTCACACGACATTAAGGTCGTATGTTAGAAAATATTATACGTCAGTAATTTAATATAATTTCGGCAAAAATTTCGAAATTCAAAGAATGAAATTAGATTAACTGAAATGTAGAAAATTTAAGCTCATGTTAAATGCTTTCAAAGTCTTTAAACTGGTGAGAAATTTAAAATAAATAATATTGAAACTACTTTTAGAGGAACCATGATTTGCCAAAAGAAACGGTTTTATACAAGGATTTTAATGTACGAGTACGACGTACCTAGAACTGATATATAAAAATAATTGAAATTTTATTTAGCTTGGGAAAAAATAGTTTAAAGTATGTATGTTAAGCGGTTAAAATGAATCTTATAGCTTAGAAAAGATGGTATATCGAATTTTCAAAATTGTAATAGAGTTTTTAAACCGAAATGCGAAAGTATATGTCAGAAAATAGTTACGAGGTAGTAATTAAACTTACAATCAATAGACTCCAAAATCTACGAAAGGATTTTAACTAAATCGAATAGTGAGGAATTAAATATATAAGAAGAGGGTTTTTAAAAAACAACAATTAAACTGGGCGAAAACTTTTAATAATGACAAATCAAAATTGACTTTGAAGGATTCAAGATTTGCAACGGAGAAAATTCGAAAGATTAACGATAATCGCCATGAAGCGATCACGTGAAACGAGGGCAAGAATAAGATCGCGTGGTCTTATACAAAATACGCCTAGGATATGACTCATGAAAATCTACGGGAAACTCCTACGGTCGACCAACTAAAGATTAGGAAACTTGGCGCTAAGACTTTCTAAGGAACTAGACTGTAATGAACTGCATTCGGCTTGGCCCGAAATCGACGATCCCAAGCAAACGACTAAAGGAATTCTAGAAGGCTATCATAGTCAGAGCTAGACAGGAACCACTAAGGTAACGCTTAAGACGATTATATCAATTTCTAGCATGGAGTCTAGGTAACAATTAGAGACCTCTAACTAGCCAGCACAGACGTCTAACTAAGTCTTACTATAGTCCTGATCTAATGGATTCCTTACTAAGCTGAGACAGATATTCGAGCAACACGTCTACCAGCCACCTAAGACATATGAAACGATAAAATTAGACTCAATGCTTATGATTTGAATGTTTTAATTTATTTAATGGACATTCTATTTTTATTATCGTTGTTTCGATAATTCGCAGTTGCAGTGGACCAACGTGGGCCACCAATAAAACCTATCACGACCCGCTTCCCTAAAATGGAGGCGAGGCATGAAAAGTCCGCTCAGACTTGGAGCTGTGAGGCTCCAGTCTGTAAAGCGTCTGGAATAACCACGTATAGGTCCTTGCAAATGCGATACAGAACAAAAATAATAATAAAAGAAAAGAGACAGATAATAAAATTCCAATCTCAGAACGTCCACAAATAAAGTCCAACATCACAGAAAAGCCACCAGGCTAGAAAGAGTCTAAAATAGGCCCAAGCATGGCCAACAGAAACAAAGGTGCAGAAAAGGAAAGATGCTACACACCGACAAACTAACGACAACTAAACAGAAAGCAACACCGAAGGAGTCTCTACGACTAGTCGCCGGTGTCCTCGTACTCCACGTCAACAGTGGACCCATGCTTAACGTCAATAAACACCTCGTCCTCAGCAACAGGCTCTGGCTCAGCAACTAACATGTGACACCCAAAAGAGACGAGGGCGCATGTCAGCAAGTCTACAAGAGACTTGTGCAAGAAAACTAAAAGAAGGAAAGCAACCTAGCAGTTCTAAAATGTGCGATGACATGGCATTTTAATGTATGGATGCAATAAGTAAGATATGGCAACGAGTATTACATGGTAACAAGTATGACATGGCAACAAGTATAGCATGGCAACAAGTATGGCATGGCAAGGGAAAACATTCACATGGATTTTACAAGTCAAGTAACATGTCGTGCACAGAGTTTACGCCTTTTGGCTGGAGTGGCTGTACGGGCCAACTCCTAAGTTCAAGTGATCGCTTAACAATACCCCTCCATGTGTAATCGGGCATTGGATTTTGACCAACACATGTAGCCCGCTTCTGGATCACGAGTCAGGAAGTGTATTTGGCATAGGGTTGTGCCTGCAACGAAGGTGCCTAGCCTCAACAAGCAAGTACAAGTAGCGTGTGCTACGAATGCAACATTCAAGCATGGAATGACATCAGGATGCGTGGCATGGCATGGGTACAATTAATGTGCGTACAGATAAGGAATTTAAACGTGACATGCATTGCAGGGCAAAAGTAAAGAGCGTACATATATGGAAATTAAACGTGACAGGCAAAAATGCATGAATGACATGGCAGGGTGACAGATCTAGCTTCATTGTCAAGCTAGATCTTAAAATTGCGTCTAGGCGAGTATCATTTCGTCGCCTAATCTCTTTTACGCTAAAAAACGGGGGAAGGCCTAAAACACAAGTTTGGCAAATTTCACTTGCCTGTAATCAGTCGTTCTGAATACACCGTCTAATCAGTCCAATCTACCTATGTGCTCGGATCCACCAGCCGACAGTCCCAAATTAAATTATCTTTATTAGTGATATAGCGACCAATTAAATTACTGATTTTTATCTTCATTAACAGGCATGGGTTGGGGCTCCTAAGTGTTCAGAAAATTACCCTTACACGACGCGAGAGCTACACTGGCGTCGGGTAGCGACGCCAGGGGTTGGAATAATAGAAAACGCTCCTGATTCCAAATTCCAAAATAGATTCTGCGCTCGCCAATCCTCGAACAGCGACGAGGTCAGCGCATAGATTCCAAACATCGAGCAAGGTGATCGGTAGACATTTTACGGCTCCCGGGAAGCCGTAACAACGAACCGGGACGAACGGGTCGACATACATGAAGAATACGACGTTTGAGCGTCGTAGGAGATGATCGTGACGTCGGGAAATTTAAATTGGATTGAGGGATGAAATAAGAAGCTTTAATGTATATTTCTCCTCAAAGATAAAATTTGGTGTTAATTATGCAAAATAAATTTAAATTATAAGTTTACGACATAATACCATATATGTATATACTTCGGTATATAACAAGTTGACTTCATACCTTGGTATGAAAATTCAGTTCGCCTAATTTTAGATTTAAATTAAAACACAAAATTCAAGTGTTTTCTTCGGGAGCAAATAAAAGGCTTTAACATATATTTCTCCCCTATGATAAGTTTAAAAGGCCTTAATGAATTTTGTGCACTAACCATCAAGTAAATGGCCTTAAGGAAATTTGACACATTTTAAAGTTATATATAAAATGGGATAGGGTGTATATTTATATATATAACTTTCTGTGTATGTTCATATACACATTAGTACACATATATATCTCATTTTAAAGAAGAAAATTTGTGTTGAATCTGTGGATTTTATTTAACTTAAAATAATGGTTTGAAAGGTGGAATAAAAGGTTCTTACATATATTTCCACTTAGTGTAATCATTTTTTTGTATTAAATTCAATTTACATATATTTCCACTTAGTGTAATCATTTTTTGTATTAAATTCAGTTTAGTTTTAAATTCAATTTTTTGGCACAATTAATTATACATTTCGAATATAGATTGATTGGATCATCAATTCACCAAAGTGGGTTTTCTTGTGAAGATTAGTTTTAATCTCGAAATATAACAAGTTGAATACATACTTTTGTGTGAAAGTTTTGGTCGCCTTAAATTTGATTTTGAATAAAAGTGGACTTGAATATCTCCACTTCAAGTATAAATTCATGTATTAAATTACGACATAGATTCAAATTTTCCAAAGGTATATATTTTTTGAAATGAATTCATGCAATCATCATCTCGCCAAAGTGGGCTCTGTTGTTTTGCATTATTTCATTTCATAAATATAAAAAGAATTTAATGTGCCAATGATTTTCGTAAGAATGCTTAATCGGACCAAAGGAAGATTACCGTTCTATACCATTTCATGCGCACCTGTGGCAATAGACAAGGTGATGATTAGTGAGATCAATGCATGCAAATTTAATTCGGCCTAAAGGAAGTTTTATTTTTGGCATGTTATTATTGTCATTGTCTGATTTATACAATAAGATGTCAATAACTAGTCAATAGATTATCCAAAGATAAATATTGGGCTAGTGGGGGATGTCTTGAGATGGGAAAATAGCATTAATTTGAATTGGGTGTTGTTTTATTTAATACTCATATGAACATGTTAAAATTGTTTTCTTGTTTTCTTGTTCTCTTTTCAGCTATTATTCCTGAAAATTTTCTGCCAACCTCAAATCTATTCCAGTACTTAATGGCACTAACTTCAAGGCATGGAAGGAATATCTTTTGATAATCCTCGGAGTCATGGATCTTGATCTGACATTGAGGACTCATAGTCCCCCACCACTCACCGATGAGAGTACTTCTGATGAACAGAGGGAGATGGAAGAGTGGAAGAGATCAAATCGCATGTGCCTAATGCTTATAAAGAATGCCATTACATATTATCTCAGGGGCTCTATTTCAGAGAAAATTGCCACAGCTAAATGGTTCCTTATTGAGCTTGAAAAGAGGTTTGTCAAGAATGAAAAGAGTGAGATTAGTATACTCTTAACAAACCTAACTTCAATGAAATATGAAGGTAAAGGAAACATCAGGGAACACATATTGAAGATGTCTAATGTTCCTTCAAGGTTGAAAGCAATTGGGCTAGACCTCTCTGAGGCTCTGCTAGTGCATTTTGTTTTGATATCTGTTTCAGAGTGTTTTCTCACTACAAAGCGTTGGCCGTGGATAACCCGGTCAACGTGGTCAAGGGGCCCGCTTGGGTCCCTCGGGGGCTTCGAGTCGGTGCAGATGGGGCGAGGGGAAGCCTCAGCCCTGGTTGAGACGCTCGGCCTCGGACGTAGGACGACGAGGGGTAGCCTCAGTCGTCCAGCTAGATACGTGTTCGGTGAAGGGCGAGGGGAAGCCTCGGCCCGGGTCGTGACGCTCGGCCTCGGTAGGTTGCGCTCGGCCTCGGCAATCGGACGGTGAGGGGAAGCCTCACTCGTCCAGCTGGATGTGTGGTCGACGAGGGGCGAGGGGAAGCATCGGCCCGATGATCTGCTGGCCTCCTGCGTAGACGAGAACGCTCGTCAGGGGGCCGGACCTTGGTTCCGGCCAAATCCCCTCCGATGCCAAAGTCAGACAGAGATCTGAAAGAGGAGGCCCGGCGGAGACGGTTCGACTCGTGAGGAGATCGGAACGGCGTCTCACGACGCGAGCGGGGGAGGAAGGAGATGTGATGGGGGAAGCAGGTCGTTGATGGAGTACCTTGGGCTTTAGATACCTGAGATGCGGTCCCTTTGCTTCGTCGTCTTCCTATCCCTTTTATAGAGCTCCCAGTGTGATTGCCTTTGGCCCACGTCCCTTGCCCGCCCTCAATCGTGCCCCCTCAATCCGCCCCCCCGCCGCCGCTCCCTACGCCATGCCAGCACCTCCCCATTACCGCCATTTAGTGGTCGCGCAACCGGGGGAGCGGTTATTGCAGGAGTGGGCGAGTGACCAGCGAGTTATCGGGGCCGGGTCGGATCGACATCCGAGAGGGTCCCTTATAGGGCCTTGTGGAATGGGCTTGAAGGCGCAGATGGGCTCTCGGCCGGTAGTCGGGCTCCTGGGCTCGTGTCTTTTTGGGTCTCGGTCAAATAGGCGTAACAATTGCCCCCATCGGTCGGGTTGATCGGCTTCGGCCGGTTCGGCTCGGCCGATGTGACTTCTGCCGATTTTGACAAGCTCGCCAGTCGATGCCGACTCATTTATTAGTCGTCATCATGAGTTGGCCCGTTCGATATTTTTAAGGCGCGGGCTCCGAAGCGCCGTCGTTCTACTGATGCCGCCACGTGTAGCTGCAAGCTTATCCCCACCGTTCGTGGGGTTGTCTTCAGTTGAGAAGCTGAGGGGTTCGATCGCCGCCATCTGTGGGGTCGATCGGCCTCGGCTAGCTCGGTACAACCGCTGTGCCTCCTGGGGTTCCGGGTGGCGCTTCAGTCGAGGGGTGGTCATAAATGTAGGTCATGATGAGGCGAGTCGATTGGACTTCCCTTGGCGCCGATTTCGAAACGCCGCCGGTTCTTCGAGGCCTGCCACGCATTCTTGTTAAGCGCTTCAAATTCACCCCTGCGTCCGGTATATAAGATCCCAAGCCGCGTTGATCTCCACTTCTCTCTTGCTCTTCCCATTGTTCTTGGCTTTCCACAACTCGGAGTTTCCCGTCGCTTTCGCTTCCTTGTCTTCTCCAAACTAGTTAAAAGGTAATTCTTTTCTCGCTTTCGTCTTTATGGCTGCTCTTAGGATAGGCGGTTCTGGCCAAGGGGCGAGGGATTCTCCGGAGTTCAGGCGGGGCGAACCCCGGCTAGTGGGATCAGGCTCCTCCGCTGGGAGTCGCCCCCTCCGAGATAAGGGGAAGGAGAAGCTTTTCCCAGACTATACCCGTGATGATGCGGTGCCGGCTGCCGTGCGGCTCAACGTGCCCCCGGTTGTTCTCCGAACGCCGTCGCGGACCCCTCCTTCAGCGGTCACCGAGATCCGGGAAAGTATCTCTGCTTCCCGTACGATGTCCGCGTTCCGTTCGTTGACGAGCGGGTTTGCCTTCCGAGGAGCATTGAGGTCGGCGTATACGTCGAGATGTTCCGCCTGGGTCTTCCTTTCCCGCTCAATCCCTTCTTCATCCAGGTCATGGAACATCTCACGGTATCCCTTTGCCAGTTCACCCCTTGCTCGATCGCGGTACTGACGGGCTTCGTAACGCTCTGCTGCACCCGCGGTCTGGAGCCGTCTCTCCCCCATCTCTTCCACTTTTACCAGGTCCAGACGGTCGGGCCGGGGTCATGGCTGCAACTCCGAGCCCGTTCGAGGAGGGAATGTCTGATCGGGCTGTCCCGCTGGTCGGGGGATTGGAGTTCGGACTACGTCTTTGTGGTCTTCCTGGGGGATGCCCAGATTTTGACAAGTTGGGGCGGGTCTGTCCAGCCTCGCCCGTCGCTAGCTCTCTCAGACGTCGATCGAGCAGCCGCCGCGCTGCTGTCGACCCTCCCTTTGGAATCGAAGTCCATCTGGTCCTTGTTGGACGACCTACTCCTGAAGGCCGTCTTGTGGTCTCCGGGTAGGTCGCTTTTTCATTCTTGAATCGCCCTGTGACTCATCCTGATTTTGGTTTCCCTTGCAGGGATGGCTGGCCGCGAGTTCGTCCGTGACGTCGATGAACTGATCCGCCGTGGAGCTGCTCGGAGCCGAGGTAGTACCTCTGGAAGGGCGCCTCGGCGTACCGTTGAGGAGGAAGCGCGCCGAGCCGAGCCTTCCGTGGGTAAGGTGGTGGCCGCGCCTCCCGCCTCTTCTTCTGGCGGTCCCCTTCCCGGGGGGGTCATAAGGGCCGGACCCGCCCCGTCAGCCTAAGAGGCAGGGGGTAATGACAGGTCCGGTGCAGTTCCTTCTGCCCCTGGCGTGCCCCCTCGGGTTCCCGGGGGTGGGGATGGTGCGAGGCGGAAGCGCTCCCCTTCGGCGCCTTCGGAGCCCCGGTGGGAATAGGAGGAAGGAGGATGCGGATCCCTTCAGTCCGGTGGGTTCCGCGCTTCCTGCGGCGACCACCGGGGACCCTTCGGTAGCCGTGTCGACCACCCCCCTTGCAGCGTCCTCGCCCGTATCACCAGGGATCGGGTCCTTATTGGCGAGCAATATGGCTTCCCTTGTCGTCCCTGGGAGTTCAATGTTTGTTGACCGAGCCTTGGCCCAGCAGGTTGCCGAGGTCTCCATCCCTCCCCGGGACCGCAGCTTCCTCAAGCAGATCCCGGCCGACAAGATGTCGGATTCCTTGGTCTGGATCCTTCAACAGGTTCGGTTATCTCGCTATCCTCTCCTTCCTTTTATCCTCTTCTTAGCCCATGTCTCGTCTTTCCAGGGTTCAGCGCTCGCCGTGGAGTTGCAGTGTCGAGCCGTCCGCTTGAGGGAGCTGGAAGAGTCCTCCATGAGGGCCCAGGAGCGGGCCGGGGCGGCGGAGGTGGCTATGACGGAGGCCCAGATGGAGTCTCGGCGTCTCACGCTTCGCGTGGCCGAGTTGGAGGGACGAGTGGGTGACCTCCAGGGAAAGCTGGAGGACGTCCATCAGTCGGCTGAGGAAGCGGCGGAGTCGTTCCGCCTGGAGAGGGAGGAGCTTCAGAGGGAGCTGTCGGATCGGTGCCAGGTGACACGGCTTGCAGAGGAGATGGAGAGGGGCGTCGTCGAGACCCTGGGGAAGAGGATCTTCGAGGTTCTCAGGGAGGCCTTCGGTGCGTATGAAGACCTCATCGCCCCCCGGATCGTCGAAGTCGTCCAGTCTTCCTTCCGAGAATGTGCGGAGCGTGTTCGGCAAGCCCCTCCGCCGGTCGATCCCCCTCGCTCCGAGCAGGGCGAAGTGCCTGAGGACGTGTCCCCCCGAGCCCGGGCTCCCTAAGCCGTCCCTCCTGGCCTTATCCTCAAATTTTTAAGCATCCGCTTCGCTTTGGGCCAGTCTACTTGAAATGGATCCCTGGCCCCGCTATCTCCTTCGGCCTCAAGACCGGCTCCGGGGCTAGTAATTGCTGGTTGCATGGCTGCTAGCTTGGGCCAACTACTTTGGGTCTTTTGTCAACCAATTTTGTTCTGTCGGTGTCGACCTAGCTTCTGTAGGTGACGAACTTCGTCATTCGTCGCGAGTGGATTATTTGTAGAGAGGTTTCTTCGCCTCGATTCCCTGTAAATAAGACACATTTTTGTACCCTGGTTAACTGTTATAAACGAAATTGACTTACTCGGACTTCTCATGTATTTTGCGTTGCTGCCCTGTTATTGGTCTAGGACTGGATGACGTTTGCGCTGGCTGGGGGGATTCTCCCCAGACCTATGAGCGCAGGAGTCGGTCAGCGAGGGCAAAAGATCCTCGGCTTAGGACCTGTCGACGTCCGTGTCTTGGAGGAGTTGCCCCCAGACTTATGAGCGCAGGAGTCGGTCGGCGAGGGCAAAGCTCCTCGGCTTAGGACCGGTCGGCGTCCGTGCCTGCTGGGGGAACTGCCCCCAGACTTACGAGTGCAGGAGTCGGTCGGCGAGGGCAAAGCTCCTCGGCTTAGGACCGGAGCGCGGGAGTCGGTCGGCGAGGGCAAAAGCTCCTCGGCTTAGGACCGGTCGGCGTTCGTGCCTGCTGGGGGTACTGCCCCCAGACTTATGAGCGCAGGAGTCGGTCGGCGAGGGCAAAGCTCCTCAGCTTAGGACCGGTCGGCGTCCGTGCCTGCTGGGGGAACTGCCCCCAGACTTACGAGCACAGGAGTCGGTCGGCGAGGGCAAAGCTCTTCGTCCTCCTCCAGTGAGGCGTCGGTCTTCATTCTTTTGCACTATTAGTGACATGTCAATTCCGTCGGGGATTTAAGAAAAGACAAAAAGGGAATGCAATTGTACTCTCAAGAGTCCTGTCGGACTGGTACATTTGGAGGAAAAGGAAAAAAGGAAATGAAGCTAGACAGAGGGATGTAAACCTAGATAACTCCCTCTTACTAGGCCGCAACCGGGGGGAGAGACCTCGCCCGCTTACTCTATGATGCGGAGGGGACCGTGGATGGTGTTGATCTTCTTCCCATTGTCTGGCTGTGTGGAGGTCCCTTCTCCGTGGGCCGGCTCGTCGGCATGGTTCCTGGCGTGCCCCCGGCTCATCAGCTTCTCAATGTCCTTCTTCAAATACCAGCAGTCTTCAGTGTCATGGCCGTCGTCCTTATGGTACTTGCAGTACTTCTCCCTGTTCTTCCCACCTCTTTTTGCCTTCGGTGGGGGGCGATCAGCTCGCTCTTCCTTCTGTACTTGGGCGAGGACGGCGTCTGGGGTGGTGTCCCTCGCGCCTTCTCCCCGCTGCCTGTTCCTCGGCCTCTTCTCGGTCCGGTATCCTTCGGGGCTGCCTCGTCCGCCGTCGCCGCGCTTGGTCCCTCGAGTGGCTTTTTCAGCATACTCGGCCAAGGCCTCCTCGGTCAACATGAAGCGCTCGGCCCTAGCCATGATCCCTGGAAGGTCCTTCGGGGGATCGTTGTGCAGGGACTTCTTGAGGCCTCTGTGGCGAAGCCCTTTCTTAAGGGCCGTTTGGACCACCAGGTCGGGAGGGCTGTTCACGTTCAGCCTCTCCGCATTGAAGCGGCGCATGAACTGCCGGAGCGGCTTGGCCGGGCCTTGCACTATGTTGAACAGATGTTCAGCATCAGGCTTGATCTGCCTCCCTGCCATGAACTGCTTGCAGAACAACTTGGTGAGTTCCTCAAAGCTGTCGATGGAGCGGCTGGGCAGGCTGCGGTACCAGGTCCTCGCCGCTCCCCTGAGAGTTGAATAGAAGCCTCGGCAGAGCAGATCATCGTCAGCTCCTTGGAAGGACATGTCTCCCTCGTAGTCCATTACGTGGTGTCCCGGGTCCCCTATCCCGTCGTACTTCCCCAGCGCCGGGATCCTGAATCGAGAGGGGACCAGTGCGTCGGTTATTCTCCGTGATAGGGGGCACCGGTCTCCGTGGATGCCTCCGGGGATCCGACAGTCGCCTGCCTCTGGCTCGTTCGGTGGTGGAGGGTGCACAGGCGCCGGCGGGGCCGGCTCCGCGGCCCTCGCCACGCTGGGGGTCGGGCTGACCCGGCGCTCCCGGCTCCTTCGGCGGGGCTCCTGCTCCGCCGTGATCGGTCTCTCGAGTGGCGTCGTTCGCTTCTCCTGCGGCGGGACGACCGTGACCGACGAGATGATGCAGTCATCGATTCGCCCTCCGTCCCTTCGGTTTCTCTTCGGCTCCTTTCACGATAAGGGGATGAGGCGCGTGATCTCGCCTGACGGGAGTCGGAGAGCGTGAACCGACGATCCGCGTTCGGTTTTTTGGTCCCGTGGTCGTCGACCACGGCGGATCGCAAGAGCGGGGGACCCCCCGCCCATCGATGGCCATCACCTAACGTGCCTCCGTTGGATGGTGCAGGGCCGACGAGTTGCTGTACCGTCACGACCAACGTCTGGAGGCTCGCGTTGGTCTCCTGCGCCAGGGCACGGAGCTGTCTCTGCGTGACCAGTTCTGAGCCGCCGGTCTCTTCGATTGAGGGGGCGGGGTGATCGCCGACGGTCGTGTCTTCGGGGTTGCCGTTGGATGCGCCATTCCCCTCCTCTGGGATGGGGGGCATGCGCTTCTTTCCATTACTGGCTCGTGCCATTGCTGGTGTGGTTTGCTTCTTCGTGGGACGGTTTTCGGTTCCCACAGACGGCGCCAGATGTTTCAGAGTGTTTTCTCACTACAAAGCGTTGGCCGTGGATAACCCGGTCAACGTGGTCAAGGGGCCCGCTTGGGTCCCTCGGGGGCTTCGAGTCGGTGCAGATGGGGCGAGGGGAAGCCTCGGCCCTGGTTGAGACGCTCGGCCTCGGACGTAGGACGACGAGGGGTAGCCTCAGTCGTCCAGCTAGATACGTGTTCGGCGAAGGGCGAGGGGAAGCCTCGGCCCGGGTCGTGACACTCGGCCTCGGTAGGTTGCGCTCGGCCTCGGCAATCGGACGGTGAGGGGAAGCCTCACTCGTCCAGCTGGATGTGTGGTCAGCGAGGGGCGAGGGGAAGCCTCGGCCCGATGATCTGCTGGCCTCCTGCGTAGACGAGAACGCTCGTCAGGGGGCCGGACCTTGGTTCCGGCCAAATCCCCTCCGATGCCAAAGTCAGACAGAGATCTGAAAGAGGAGGCCCGGCAGAGACGGTTCGACTCGTGAGGAGATCGGAACGGCGTCTCACGGCGCGAGCGGGGGAGGAAGGAGATGTGATGGGGGAATCAGGTCGTTGATGGAGTACCTTAGGCTTTAGATACCTGAGATGCGGTCCCTTTGCTTCGTCGTCTTCCTATCCCTTTTATAGAGCTCCCAGCGTGATTGCCTTTGGCCCACGTCCCTTGCCCGCCCTCAATCGTGCCCCCTCAATCCGCCCCCCCCGCCGCCGCTCCCTACGCCATGCCAGCACCTCCCCATTACCGCCATTTAGTGGTCGCGCAACCGGGGGAGCGGTTATTGCAAGAGTGGGCGAGTGACCAGCGGGTTATCGGGGCCGGGTCGGATCGACATCCGAGAGGGTCCCTTATAGGGCCTTGTGGAATGGGCTTGAAGGCGCAGATGGGCTCTCGGCCGGTAGTCGGGCTCCTGGGCTCGTGTCTTTTTGGGTCTCGGTCAAATAGGCGTAACAATATCTATTCCATCTCAGTTTAACCAGTTTAAGATGAGCTACAATCTGAAGGATGAGACTTGGTCTCTGGATGAGCTCATCTTATACTGCGTAAAGGAAGATGAAAGGCTTGAGCAAGAAATGACAGAAAGCCCTACCCTGATCTCCACCTTCAACAAAAGGAAAAATGATGTTGAAGCTGCAGATACAGCTTCTCAAAAGAAACAACAAATGGAACTGAAAAGTTCAGAAGGTAATGGTTGTTTCTTCTGTTGAGCTGAAGGGCATGTAAAGAAGAACTGCACAAATTATCACGCTTGGCGTGCTAAAAGGGTATGTTTCTTTAATTTGGTTTAATTCTAATTTAATTTCTTTTCCTGTAATCTTTGGTACTAATAGCCACATGATGGAAAGATTCTGGTATAACCATTCACATCATTGTGTCTATGCAGGATTGCCTAAGATGCGAAGAGCCAAATGATGGTGAAAGATACATCGATATGGGCAATGGCAAGATGGTTCAAGTAGAAGCAAATTAAATTTAGATTATTTCTTTTAAAGGCTATATTGTATTTGAATTTTATGAAGCTATTATGTATCGTTTTCAACAGAATTTGGATTTCTATTTCTATTTTTGAACAAATTCGGTTATCATTGTTCAATTATGAATGGAAAATTTGGTTGTCTCATAATTCAAAATTAATTTATTCTGGTTCTTTAAAAGATCATTATAATCATCATTTATTTGGAAATGTTGCTTCATTTATAGGATTCCTGCATTTAAGTACATGTGTTGTAATGGAAGAATTAACAATTTAGAATTTCAGTTAATTTTGGATTGCAGCATATATACATAATAATGTTTCAACAAATGAATCACTTGCATGTTTGGAGATGTCCAACTAAGGCTTTATAAGCCTAATAAAGAAATGTGACATAAATGCTAATGATTTTCTAGTTTTGTTGAATAGTTTAAAAAGTTGATATTATTTTGAACGATTTTACATAATCCCACTATTAAGTTAGTTTACGAATTAGAAAATGCACACCTATTTGAGGATGCCGAGTTTGAGGGGGAAAATTTAGTCGGTGACATTATTCTTGAAGAGGATTATATCCCCACATGTGTTGTTGGCATTGTTCAGGATGGTTTTTCTGAAATTATTCAAGACAATAAATTCAAGATAATGTTGCAATTCCTCTCATACGGGAAATTGTTCATATGGACAAACTCTAGCACCTCAAAGCACTAATTGCCATTCAGGAAATCCATTAAAGAGACGATAAGTCCACTGTTGACATTAAGATGATGGAAGTTCGACTTACATCAAGTCATAAAAGTTCTACATCCCTAAAATGGATTAATGCATTGATAAAGAAAGTCTTTGAATGATACTTAAAATCTTTTCTCATTGCTATAAGGTTTGAAACATATTGATCGTAAATAGTTTTTTTACAATCAAAAGGAATTCAAAAGGATATTAAGAAAAGATTTAAAGCGTATCACTCAAGGACTTTATACTGAAAAGAATGCATTAATTGTAAAGAGACTTTCTATTCAGTTTTCATGAAAGACTCTGTAAGGTTTATAATGGTATTAGTAGAGCATTTCAACATCGTTAATGATATATTAAATTTCATTAAGTGATCAGCTCGTTCGGTTTTGAGATGATGTTTAATGATGTTATATATCTTAAGTTCTGCAGGAGCATGTAATTTCTATAATATCTATGTGGTAATGAATGTTAAGTTCTGTGAGAGACAAGTTTAGTCTCATTGATTGCCCTACTTCAGAAGATTCCATATATCTCACCAATAGGGAGTCTAAAGTATGCTCAGGTTTATATGCATTTGGTTATTGCATATATTACAGGTGTATTGGGCAGATTGTTAAGTTCAGGAATATACCATTTGACAGCAGCCAAATGTGTCTTACGGTATTTATGGTGAACAAAAGGGTTACATGTTCAAGGATTAGTAGTCAAAAAGGTTTGAGATCATTTTTGTATACTGACTCTGATCATTTATTGGATGCAAAGAATGTATGAAAATCTATGTTAGGCGCCATCTACTAGAAGAGATTTAAATGGTCCCCTTTATATAGTCTCTTCGGACATGGCTTTAGATTTCATATCATACTATGTGACATCCAAATCATGAAATATATCTGCGTATTTTGTCACTATGCTGCAACTTCGGGATGGTGTTGGAACACCACACAGTTTATTTAGTGATAATGAAGTCTGCAGTTTTATATTCCAACAACAACAACAGAAACTCGACAAAGTTTAGATATTCAGAGATCAAGTTCCTAAATTGTTGATCAATAATAGGAGTGTATAATTGTCTAATGAGCACATCGGAACAAACCATGTAATTACGGATCTGTTATAGTAAGGAAATGTCATCCAAAAGGTTTTATGAGCTAGCTACTCATATGACTGTCATTTCATTAAGAACATTCAGTTTTGTGGGAGTTTGTTCTTTTGGGTGCTCATATGTTAGACAAAATTAAGTCTCCGGCTTAAGCTTGAGGTGATTTTCTGATCAGAAATAAAGTTTTGGTTCAGTTCGGCTTCACTCCGATTTTGATTTGTTTATGATCTCACTAAGGTTAAGGAGGATCAGTTGGAAATAGACATGTTAGATCACATTACATGTAATTTCCATGCTACACATCCACTTCATAATCCATGTCATTCTTTTGTATTAGCACAGTGACCACTGATG
This sequence comes from Scilla litardierei, assembly GCA_030789695.1. Lineage (NCBI taxonomy): Eukaryota > Viridiplantae > Streptophyta > Magnoliopsida > Asparagales > Asparagaceae > Scilla > Scilla litardierei. The sequence goes on along the minus strand of CM061142.1, from coordinate 749,867,125 downwards.
GGTCGAGCTGCAATTGCTGCGGCGAAGATTTCATTGATCCCTTGATAATCTAATTGATGGACCGGATTGTTTTGACTCATTAAAGAAATGACAGTAAGTTAAGATCTTATTTGGTTGTATGCACTATGAAATATAATTATAAAGTTTAGCATATAGCCCAAGTGGGAGATTGTTGGAACTTATCCAACTAAACTGGATCTTAATCCAACGTTGGGCTAATATGCGATAAATAATTATATGTGCTACGCTGTCATATTAAGCCCAATATATCAGTGATCTAATTTTAATTAAGTTAAGTGGGCTTAAATGAGTCAGGTAGGTTGTGAGCCTTTATGTGTGGTGACTATTGGGCTTCAATTCGTTGATGGGCCGAATTGGAAACCCTAGGGCTAATGAGGCTAGACCCTATATATACTTGCGGTCACGATCCCCGGAGCACACGAACAAGTTAGCCGTCTTTTCTACGCCCCGTCGCTAGGAGAGAAACCTGGAGAAAGCCAAAGGATTTCTCCAACGGTTGATTCGTGCTGTTCTGGAAGATCATCCGCCACGTTATCGTCAGGATCTCTTTCAGAATAGTAGCGATGGATTCAGGTACGCTTCCGCTAAATAGAGTAGGTAACGTTTTAAGATTCAGCATGCGTTTTATCTAGATCTGTGTTATTTAGTTTTTATGCACATCTAGATCTTTAGTTTCTACAATTATTTGTCATTTCATTGTTTGGGAACCATCGTGCGGAAGCTTGCTAATGGTCCATTCGTAAAATGTGCTATTAGCACTTGAAGTTTAGTTCATGGAGAACTATAGGTAGTTGCTGAGAACCTTAAGAGTCCAGACCTAAAGGTACAACGTAGAACCTTTCCAGATATCCAACATACTCCCTTTAGTTCAATTGCTGCTTTTTCATCACAGTATGATTAATACCTTTGTTTCCTAATTGTAACAATCAGTTGTAATGACCTACATGCATTTGAATCTATGATTTTATAATTTGAAACATTATGATCTTGATGTAATAAAGTTTTTTATCTGTGTTGCTCGTTGAGGAAATGCTCCAAGACATGTGATTGCATTTGTTTCCGACGTCTTACGCTTGATGTATTTAAATGCATCACGGACCCATCTCATCTCACTCATCCCCTACTGGAAAGCGGGGCGTAACATGGCAGGACTCCCTGTCGCCGACGTAATCATCTTCTTCAAACTCTCTAATAAAAAAAAATCATACACAAATGCAGACGAGGAAGAGGATGAAGAAGAAGAAGAGAGGGGTGGCAGCCTGGCAGGTTGTGTCCGGCAGCCTGCGTCGACAAGGGATATGGGTTTTTCATGAGAGAAAGAAAAAGAGAATATGTGTAATTTGAGGATACATGCGTGTAACGTACAAAACTGAGTTTTAAATAACTTTTGGTGTGTGTAATTCCATACACACAGACCTAAATGCGGTAGATACAAACCACATTACACTCACATTCAAACACAATTTAAAAACCACTTTTTGCCACGCAATGTAGAAGATGAGAGGATATGAGGAAGAAAGAGGGGTGGAGGGAGAGCAGTGGGAGAGGATATGATAAGAAAGGAGAGACGCCGACGCAAGCGTCACAATATGGGGTTGCGGTGAGACAACGGAGCAGGAGGGACGGTGGGGGGTCAGAGTGGAGGGTAAAAGAGGGAACAATTTAATGGCAAACATGTAATTTTGAAAGGCAAACTTGTAAATAAATAGTCTGTGCGTATAGCAATCCCCATTACGGTGTGTGCAGGATTTCCCGAAAATTTACTCGGCATCTCGATCCGTGGCGCCGCTGATCAGTCCTGCGCTCCGTCGATCGAACTCCCCTGGCCCATGCGGCCGTCTCTTCTGTCCATCAAGCGCTCACCTGGCCTCCGACGCCGTCTGTCAAGCACTCGACTGGGCTCCCGCGAACTCTCCTGGACTCTAAGAGCGTTGCCCTCTCTCAAGCGTTCGTCTAATATCCACCTAGAAAAAGGAATAAAAAATTGATAAAAAGGCTCAGAACGAGGTTAGATTCATTTTCATGTAATTTTTTTTAACACTTTGATTGTTCGGATTCGTCTTCATGATTTCGTCAATCTCTATCTTTCACATTGCATTAAGTATTTTATGCTAATTGCTAGTTGTATTTATATTAAATCCGTTTTAGGGTTCTTTTTAAATTCGAAATTTAAGAACATGTTTTAACTTACACACTGACTTGAACAGCAGATGGAACAAATGAGACGGCGCTCGTATGCATTCACTGGAGAAGTGGTATGTCTCCATCTGGCCCCCCTCTCTTTATCGCTGAAGGATAAATTGGTCGGCGTTTTTCCTAACTTTTATACTTACATGCTTGTGTTTTAGAATTTCGTACAAGAGGAGGATACACGATTGGAGACCACAAGAGCTAGATGTAATTACGTTATTTTTTCAATGTTTTGACTGTATCCTTGTTTAATCTTGACGAGTTTATAATTCTGAAGCTTTAATCCTTTGTTGATGGTTCCTTGCAGTGTCGAATGTTCTTAGAAGACATGAAGGATTGAAGGAGCGCTTGTCGAGGTAAAGCCTGATTCTTGAGTGTTAGGGTTGTCAATCTACAATGTAATTCTTTGCATCACTTTAGAAGGGGCTTCGTCAATGTGCTTTGTGACTTGCACAAGATTAGTCATTTAACAGTAGTTACTTTTGTTGAAGGCAATGTTCTAGTTTAGCCAATTAAACGTTGGGAAATGCTGCAAACACGATACAATTAGTTTAAGATTTAGATACCTGCCACGCCTCATCCTATGCAGCAGCTCTAGAAGTAAATCGAGCTCGTGGCTTTTGATCTACCGTGGTTTTCTGGACTATTGCATACAGATAACCTTTCTTCTTTTCCGTTTTATTGTCTCTTGTCTTCTGTAGATAGCCTACTGCTTTAGGAGTTATATGAAAATGATACTTGGATATCCAATTTCAATTGGATGGTGCCAACATCATATACATGGTATTTTTAGAAGCTGGGTGGAATATACACTTACGTGATCACGTCCATCCTACCTATAACTTTGTCAACCCATATCTTCTCTCTCAGGGTAATTTCAGGTTAAATAAATTAGCATACGTCCTCTCAAACCAAAACGCCAACCTTAATAAATTTATTGTCAATTCCCTTTACAATCACCTCGCCCCTTACCTCTTATCATCAGCTCCACATGTCTGGCTCCTTTTTAATAGATTCATCTATTTTGAATTCAAATAGGAGAGCTGAACTGACAAGGTTGCCCAAAGAGTCAGCGTTTTGTCTCAGAGCAATGATCTGTCACCCTTTTATGTTACTTCCACAAGATAGATCATTTAACACTTAACATTAATTATTTTTGTTGAAGGTAATGAGTTCATATATTAGTTAAGTAAATATTACACAATTCTGCAAATGTAATAGATAGTTTAAGCTTTATATATATGCTAGACCTCTTCATAGAGAACTGTTCTTGAATAAAACAAACTCATGACTGTAGACCTAGCTTGTTTTACTCGGCTATTCTTGACACTTGACATACATATAACCTTTCTCATACTCCTCATCCTCCTCTCTCTCTCTCTGTGGGTGTGGGTACAAATCATCATTACTTCTCTCAAACCACACAATGACCTTAATAAAGTTGTGATTGATTTTTTAATCATCTCTCCCTTTACCTATCCTCATCATCTCTACATGGTTGGCTCCTTTCAATAGTCTCCACCTAATTTTTTATTCTTATTGGAGAGCTGAACTATCAAGCAGCCCAACGGTTCAGCACTTTGCGTTAGAACAATGAATTGTCACCCTTTTGAGTGATTATTATGTCAAAGGCAATGAATTCATATGTTAGTTAATTAGGCATTACACAATGATGCAAATGCAATAAGTGGTTTAGGTTTTAGATATCTGCCAGATCTCTTCGAAGACAACTGTTTGAGAATTAAACCGAACTTATGACTGTTGGCCTGTCTTGTTTTTCTTGGAAATTGTTGACATATATATAATCAATCTTCTTCTCGGTACCCCCTCTTCTTTTATGTATGTCTCCATGATAACATCTTGTCTGGGAGTGTAATATTGATCCAGTATTTGGATATCAAATTTTTATTGGATGGTCGGATGGATGGCCATGAGAATGAGCAAACTTGGTATCATTAGAAGCTTGATGGAAGCTACAATTCAATAAGCACCTCCATCTATTGCTTCTACAAAGACTTTTCACCCCCATAACTCTATAATCCCTGATATTTTCTCTCGGAGTAACTTTCAATAAACGAGCATTCATCCCTCCAAACAATGGCCTTAACAGAGTTATTCTCTATTTCTTTTATCATCATCCCTCCCCTTACCTCTACTCATCAAGTCCACATGTTTGGATCCTCTTAATGGGTTCATCTATTTTTAATTCAAAGTGGAGAGATGAACTATAAATATAGCCAAATGATCAGCACTTTGTCTTAGAGCAATAAATTCGTCTTAAAGCAATAAACGGTCACCCTTCTATGTTATTTTATCAAACATTTTTTTTCCAGATGGAGTGACCGATTTTAAGCCTTCAGAGAGCCATGTCATGAGCATCATGTTGGACACTATATTTAGGGCATGAACATGCAAGCTTGCATCTTGGGCATAATTTCTTAGGAACATTTGTTTTGGGCATGGAAACGAGGAACACAATGAAAGAAATGGAGGGCCGAAAGGGAGGATAGCTGATGTCTTGCAGGCCATTCAATTTCTAACATGTAACATCACACTTAAAAGACAGTAGCCACAGATTCAAATTAACTACCATGTTCTAGCTTTTCCCAAACCAGAATGAATAAGGAAAATGTTTGTCGTAGAAATCGAGAATCTGATTTATGGGTTACATCACTTACACCTTGATTTTGGTGGTGTGTGGTATTACACCTATAACATATACCATTAGCGGATTCACCACTTCTTGGAGAAGAGTTCATTTCTATGCAAGCCATCTAATTTATTACCATTAAATCATATCTACTAGCACAAGTCCATGCCAACTATCTTTTTTCCTACATTTGCTCGAACCAAATAGAATAGGAAAAAATTGTATGGTTCACGTGGTTAAAATTCAATGGAGAAAATTGATTGCTGGGTTGTACCACTTATGCCTAATGTGACTAGGCAACCAAGAATATATATCATTAATAATTATTGTGTTTACCTCTTCTGCTACTTCATTTGCATCGTACTCTTTTTTATACTTGGGAGGAAATCAAATATTTACCGATCACCTAATCTGGCATCAAGACCTTGGTTATACTTTACAAATGGGTGACATTTCAGAGTAGAGTATGATATGAGATGATATTGAACCATGATTTTTATAGGATTCTGTTTTTAAGGTCATACATATGACCCCATCTTTTATTTGTCAGAAAACAGGGTCAACATTCTCTTTGTTCTAACCATTACTTTTCATTCATCATTGTGTAGCCTTCATCCTTCTTGTAGGGGATGCCATTAGCAAGTTGCAAGTCTAACCATGTTGAGTCTTGTCACACACCGTTTTCCAAAATACCAGGAGAGAGGAACAGAAGGAATGCGTTGTGTTTAACTAAAGGAAATAATGGAATATATTTTCGTTTTTTTCATTTCTTACTCCATTTTCCATCATTAAAATATGCTTAGCGTAAAAATAATACCACGTAGGTTCTCCATACAAATCATTTAAGAAGCCATACAAATGACAAAAATAAAGTCTAAATACATCACAATCAGTATAAATAAAACTATTTTTACATTATTACATCTGAATTTTAATGGAAAAGAGCTACAATTCTGATACAAAAATATGAACAAAATTTACTAGCCAAAAATATATAAGAAAAACTATCTTAAGCTAATCCCGGGGGTAATCATGCTCCTCTACAACTACATGATCGTATGTTCCGCTCTCAATATACATGTCCTTCAAATTTGACCATTACTCACAAACAAATATGAAAGTGGTCAATGAGATAATCTCGGTAGGTTCTCACATAAAAACCAACGATAATATAAGCATGTATAGAAAAGTATATGGAAACCAAAACTAGTAAAAATAAATAAGAAATATAATGCAAGTGAAGAATGACAAAATAGATCATACGAGGATGACAATGTAAAGCAACTACTAATGTCACGAATGCGATGTCAAGCGTATAGTGATGTCTTTAAACTATGGTGTCAATATATAAACATCTAGTCTAAGTGCATGATTTCATGTCCGAGGATACGATATGTAATTTGGGTGTTCCGCCTGCTCGAAACAGCGATTAACGTGGACTAAAATCGGACCTCATGGTGTAGCCACAGGTCTACCTCTATAAGCCAATTCACCCCCACAAAACTAAGGTTGGGACTGAAATCGTGGTTCCTTCCCCACAGTGCAATCCAGTATCATTGTGGGTTTTGAACAACAAAACAATGTTCAACAATACATCCCCGTTACTCCCTTACGAGTAACGGTCTTTCAGGGATCCTCGTCGCTTCCACACCTTCGTGACAATGAGTTACCCCGACTCCATGTGTCATGTGTGTCAATTTGCAATGAGTTTAAAGCCTATGATTTCAACATGTTATTTTCTTCTCATTTTTGTTCAATTCATCTTAATTTCAATTCTTATCAACATGTCATGAATATTCTTCTCATGGAAGAAAAAATAAATATCAAGAACAAGTCATTATCGCAAGTAAACATAAAATCTATGTCGATTAATTTAGATCTCCAAATCATGCAAAAAAAATAGAGCGATAATCATAAGTCCAAACATCACACTCTTTTCAGCAAATCAGAGCCTAAAAAAAGTAGCAATACCATTCAATAATTTATCTTAAGAAATTATCTAGAAATTCTGAAAACTGATAGTAATTGGCAAGGGGGCTGCAAGTGAAAAAACTACTGCAGTTGTAAAGGGTTTGGGCGGGCAGCAGGGCTGTGGCCAGAGAGGAGGGTGTTGGTTGGAAAGCAAGAAACATGGGGGGTGTCAAAATATTGATATTTTCTTCTTCTTTATGCCAGAAAGGACTAGAACTCAAGACCCAACTTGTTTCCTATGTAGGATATTACATGCAACAAAAACATGTGCATTAATTAAGCTAGGTCTGTAAATGGTACAAAAAACTTGATAATCTGACCCAGCATAACCACTAGGGTTGGATATTTCGATCAAACTCAAAAAATCTTAGTGGGACAGCTGCAGATATGCCCTTCCAAATCCAAAACCCGATAAAACCTGAAAATACTTATACGGCAACACATAAATGTTTTCTCAGTTATGTTTATGTAAAAAGCATTTAGATTACAATAAATATCAATAAAAATATATCAACGTAAAATACAATTTCCAACAATTATTATGTAATGAAATTATACCATCACTATTAACCAACAATTTGGATGGTTCTAGATCCAAACCAAACCAAACAATGTAAGAAATCATTTTCATTGATATATAATTTTTTTGTTTGGGGGGGGGATCTGAGCTGCTTACTACACTGATTTGAATTCAATGCAAATGCAACTCAGGCAATCATTTTCATCAAGGGGTTTTTAGAAATTGGTACGCTTAATCATGACTATTTCGAAAAGTGTGCACTAAATCATAGCATTTGCGATTAGTTCCTCGTATTCATATAAAATACTCGAAAAGAGTCTTTTTGGGACCTAATTGCAGTATAATTTTTTAGAAATCGGCCCCCAAAAGGGACTCTTTTTGAGTATTTTATATGAATAGAGAGATCTAATCGCAAATGCTATGATTTAGGGGACTCTTTACGAAATAACCATGCTTAAGGGAGCTGATTTCGAAAAAACCATTTCATTAAATATGCGTACTGATGATAAAAAGAGAACTATGCTCTTTTTAAAACATAGCTTTGTACATACATGCATCAAATGTGAATTTGCTAACTATGAGCAGAACTAGGGTCCACAAGATCTCATTTTCTTAATTGACGACATAATTCATGAAAATTTCCATCAATACTAAATCTTTAAACTGAAATTTTGATTTAATAAAACTAAAAATTTAAAGATGAAAATATTGGGGATATACTTGGATTGTCACGATTCATTGAACGGGTATGATCTACTCTTCTTCTCATCTTGGAAAATCCGAAGGCTTTGAGGGATAGGAAGAGCGAGCGCGACGGCTATGGTTAGAGATTATGTTTAGGGTCATGATGGATATATATGGGGGTTGGGTTTAGAGTTAGGATTAAGAATGTGTTTTAGGTTTTAGAGTAGGATTTGTATTAGAATTTTAATTCCATGTTAATAGATATTGTTTTTAATTTATTTGTTTATCATTTATTTATTTATTATGTATTTATGTATTTGTATTTTTCAAATCTTTTTAAATTTAGATAATTAAGTATAATTTTATTTCCTCTTTTTATAAAATGTAATTAATTAAAATAGAAATAATCACATCAAAAATCATTAGAAAATTCTAAAAAATAATTTAAAATAATGAGAATAAAAATATACCAAAAATCTCCTTAAGAAAAATAGTATGACGGGCTGAGACCGTTACAGCTTACCCACCTTAAAATTCTGTCCTTGTAAATTCTCAACAAAAAGCCTCAAAAAGATGGACATACCGCTTTTTGATCTCATCCTCACGCTCTTGAATGAACTCTCCAGCCGAACTCCTTTGTCACAACACCTTCACAAAGGTGATCTCGCTCCTTTTAAGGATCTTCTGTCGATTTAAGATCTCCATTGGCTGCTGCCAAACTGCAATCTCTAAGTAGTTCACCACTTGATTAGGGTCATCCATGTATCGTCGTCAGACGTGGAACATGTCATGCACTTACTCCAATGAAGACGATAACGCAAGACGATAAGCCACATCTTCAACTTGCTCCAATACCCCGAACTGTCTAATATACCGTGAACCAAGATTTTCTCTCCTTCCGAAGCAGATAAGACCTCGGTTGGGTGAGATCTTCAAGAACACAGTTATCTGACTAAAACTCTAAGTAACTACGCTTTGCGTTTGCCAAGTGTTTGTATCAGTCTTGAGCAGTCTGTATTTTTTCTCGGATCGTTCTTATTACATACACTGTCTCCACAATCATCTTTGAACCAAGCTCTCTATCTCTAAAATCATCCTAATTCAAAGGAGAGCGACACATCCTCTCATACAATGCTGTAAATGGTATCATGCCAATACTGGACTGATAACTGTTGTATGTGAACTTGATACGATTTGGATTAATCGTAGCAAAAGTTCAGATTTTTAGTGGAAATAAAGAAAAGAAATTTGATTTGGACAATAGAAATTTATATTAAGATAGGCGATCCCTTCTGGAGTGGATCTCTCCCTAGCTTGAATTGATGGATCAAGCCTAATCCCCCAAACCCCTAACAAGAAACTACTCTCAAATGATCGTTCTTCGATAAAAACAAACTAGGGCCGGCTCCTAGGCTTTTAACCCCTCCTAAACATGAAAATAAGTAAAAGACTAATAAGCCCTCTAATGGCTAAACACACACTCGACTAATGAGCAAAAGGATAAAATTGCTAAACACACAACTCGCCAATGAGCAAAAGGGTAAGTCATCCCCGTGGGTGCGCGCCGCTCCGCTTGGTGTAGACCCGGATCACATCATTACTCTCCCAAAAAATGAACCTTGTCCTCAAGGTTGCAGTCTGATGATGGTGTCCATCTTCTCTAATCTAAGTGTGGGCGCGGCTCTGCCTCGTCCCCACCTCCGTCAAGCATCACCACAAGATCCTCCTCTGCTGCCACCTCCAGCTGCATGGCCCTCCCTGTGCAACGATGCCCTGGTGTGAACCTCTCGTCACACTTGAAGCAAAGGCCCTTGGCCCTCCGCTCCCTCATCTCGGCCTCTGTCATGCGGCGAGTCTGTCCTCCCGGCCGCGTCTCCGTCGCATCCCCCCCTTGCCGTCGCCGGTGCCCCACAGTGGTCTGGGTTGTCTCAGTAGGTGCTGGACTGCGGTATGTCGATCCGCCCCCGGACACCCTAGACTTTCTCTCTTCAGCCAACCTGTCCTCCACTCTCCTAGCCACTCGCATCATGGCTGTCAGCCCCTGAGGGTCATGTACTCCCAGCTCCGCTCTTACGGCTGGCTTCAGCCCCTTCAAAAAATTTCCCTCTAGCGATTCCACAGACACACCATCCACTCGGCTCGCGAGTGTCTCGAACTTCGTGATATAGTCCTTCACGGTCCCATCCTGTCGCAAGGTGTACAACTGCTCAAACAGCCCTCCCGCGTGGGTCTCCTGAAACCTCTCCATGAGGCACTCTGTCAGCTCCCTCCACGTCCGTATCGGCCTCTGCTTCTGGGTCCACCTGTACCACCCAAGAGCCTCACCCTCGAAGCTCAATGCTACCGCCCTCAGTCTCTCCGCCTCCGTGAAGCCTGTGACATCAAAATACCTCTCTATCTGGTAAATCCACCCAGCGGGGTCCTTCCCATCGAACAACGGTGCCTTCAACTTCCTCATCCTCGTCTCTGGGTTGGTGTCACCTCGTGGTGGCCCTTCCCCGTTGGTTACCTGACGCCTCTGGTAAGGATGCTCCTCTGCTCTCCACCGTCCTTCATCTCCCCTGGCCCTCTCGTTGGCGAGTCCGCCCACATCATCCCACACATCAACATGCTCCCGCCGGGGTCCCCCACGTAGCCACCCCTCTCCGACGCCCCCAAAAGGAGGGGGAAAATCCTCCTGCGGGCCCCAGATGGGCCCGTCCGTCCTCGCCGCCCCCCAGGGGTCCGCCCACCTCCTGTGGGCCCCAAGTGGGTCTGCCACCCTCCTCTGCCCCCACGGGGGGCGGATCTCCATCTGCGGGCCCCAGGTGGGCCCGCCTGCCATTTCCGCCCCCCACCGGGGGCGGAATCCCTCCCGCGCCCCCAGATTGGGGGCGCCATCCTCCGCCCCCCATGCGGGGCGGAAAACCCCCAGCGGGCCCCAGGTGGGCCCGCTGTTGTTCGCCGCCCCCAAAAGGGGGCGGTTGACCTCCGACGGCCCCGTTTCGGGGCCGCCCGCCTTCACCGCCCCCAGTTGGGGGCGGCCGATCACCGGCGGGCCCCTGGTGGGCCCGCCCGTCCTCCCTTCGTCCCGTGGCGTCCTCCCATGAAGGGGAAGTCCCTCCTTCAAACCCTAGGGCTAGGGCTTGCCTTCCGCCGTCACCGTTTTCCGGGTTTGTTCGCGAGATCAGATCTGAAGATCCGGACGATTTCGGATCCGGATCTCGCTGAAAAAATTACTGCTGAAATATCTTCGCCATCTCGGCAAACCCCTCCTTCATCTCACGTGAGTATCGCTCTGACATCCGATTCATCTTCTCATCCATGGTTGCGCTCAGATCTGCCTTGATCTCTTCCTTCATATCCGTCATCTCCTTCCGCAACCCTGAGATCTCCGCATCCAGTCGCTCCTCCAGATTTTTCGTCGCAGTTGCTCGTGTGCTCGCCATAGAATCGAGTGCTCTGATACCAAATTCATACGATTTGGATTAATCGTAGCAAAAGTTCAGATTTTTAGTGGAAAGAAAGAAAAGAAATTTGATTTGGACAATAGAAATTGATATTAAGATAGGCGATCCCTTCTGGAGTGGATCTCTCCCTAGCTTGAATTGATGGATCAAGCCTAATCCCCCAAATCCCTAACAAGAAACTACTCTCAAATGATCGTTCTTCGATAAAAACAAACTAGGGCCGGCTCCTAGGCTTTTAACCCCTCCTAAACATGAAAATAAGTAAAAGACTAATAAGCCATCTAATGGCTAAACACACAACTCGACTAATGAGCAAAAGGATAAAATTGCTAAACACACAACTCGCCAATGAGCAAAAGGGTAAGTCATCCCCGTGGGTGCGCGCCGCTCCGCTTGGTGTAGACCCGGATCGCATCAGAACTCCACAAGATGTAAGTGATCCTCTGACATCTTTTGAAGTCAAACATACAATACCTCAATATGTTTTTTAGAATTTGTACTGCGTTGATTAGTCGTATTGAAGCTGAGATGAGTATCCAAACTCACCTGTAGACTCTTCCAAAACTGTGAGGTGAATCTTATGTCTCAATTGGAGACCATGCACACTGGCACATCACGTAGACTTACGATTTCCTGCACAAGTTCATTCACATCACAATGCATACCAAAGAAGAAATTACAGAAGGCATAAGAAAAAATCTCTCAACTCTATGTACTTCTTTGCTAGGGTTTTCAAGGATTGCCCCACACGAAAAAAATAAAATGTACCAACTTGGTCAATCGATCACGCAAACATCATTATTCTGATAAAAACTCTGGGGAGTCATGAAATCTATAGTGATATGCTGTCGCTTTTATTCTAGAATTGGTAAAAGTTGTAGCAAGCCTGCAATTCAATGATGCTCGGCTTTCACCTGCTAGTATACCAGACACTTAGTTACGCTCTGAGCAATTCTCCTTTTCATGCCATGTGATGCAACGCGGGTCTAAGGAGGTGCGGCATGGGTCCAAGGGGTTGCGGCTATGCGGGTTTATCAAAGGAGACGGCACGGGGCTACTACGGACCCGATGGCAAACGCGTAGTTCTGTGACAAGGAAGGTGGGTTGCTTCGTAATTCAACGTCTCACTAATCCCCCCTAAAGCAAGGGCCGGCCATCCCTAGAGGATTTATCGAATGATTGAATTGTAAGTATATTTTTCTTAAGCCCTACATTAATTGCTAGCTAATTATCTTTCATTCCCTATAGTAATTTCGCCCTTAGATATATTGTAGTAGCTTTATTTAATTGCTTCAGATCTGCATTTCATAATAAAAATCCTATTTTTACCTCCACACTTCATAAAATCCCACCTTTATCTCCTCAAAAAGCCCTAGACGCATCGATTTGGTATCAGAGCCTTAGATCCATGGCAAACACGAAATCCAAGGAGCGGATTGACTTGTTGAAAGAGAAGTTGGAGAAGTTGGAGAGCAAAATCAGCGAAGAACTTCAAGACGTAAGGAAGCGGTGGATCAATTGGATCAACGTCTCGCGCAGACGACGGAGATACTCCAACAAGGGGCAGTGGCAAACACGGCTCAGATGATGCAATACATAGCGACGATAAATAGAAAAGCTAGATTCAAGTAAAAAAGAGCCACCTTTGTCGACGAGGAATGGTAAAACTGTCGTATTTGACGAAGGGTTCATTGAAGACGCCGAAGACGAGGGCAACTGCGCAACCAATCAGTAAAACACGGTCGATATGGAGGATTGGGAGGCTTTTTCGGCCATCACGCCACCCCAGGGAGGGGTGTCGGGCTTTGGAGGGGGCGACAACCCCTTCGGTAGCCCGGGGAAGGACCACAGGCCGCGCCGCACAACGGGGGGGGGGGACTTCGACAGCCCACGGGGCTCATCGGCGGGGTCTCCCGCCCTGCTGCCCTGGCCGCCCGCCTCCGGAGGGCTTCCGACAGCCTCCGGAGGTTTCGACAGGGGGCCGTCGGCCCAAAACTGGGGCCGGTAGGCCCCACCAAACCCTAGGGAGGGTCGACAAGCCCCCACCGACCCTCCTGGGGCCCGCCGGCCCACCTGGGGGCGCGACCGGCTCTGTCATCCCCTTTCTCGATACAATGGACCCAGTATGGGGCCCAAACAACTCAGCCGCCACCTTTTCAGCCCCAGATGGGCACCGTGGGAGGATTTCAGCATCACGGAGGTTCTCAGCAGCATATGGGAGGACCATCGACTCATCTCCCATCTTTCAGGGGAGTGACTAGAGATTGGAGAGGACCCCCGAGCACACAAAGAGCACCTCAGGGGAATTATGGACGGCTGCATGGAGATGATCGGGGTGGTGGAGCTAGAGCAGCCTGGGGTGACTTACAGTGGGATGTCACAGATGGAGGAGTTCGCGATCCAGCCGCAGGGTATATGCTTGGGAGACCATATATTTTTCAGCCGAGGCGCTATGATCAGCCATATGAAAGGAGGATTTGCTGGCAAGAGTCGGCTGAGGAAGTTGATAACCATCTTTGAGGGGGGGCCCCGATGACTGGCTGTATCGAGTGAAGAGATACTTTGAGGTGTCCGTGGTACAGGAGTAGGACTGACTCCGTGCTGTAGGAGTCTGCTTAGAGGGAGAGGCTCTGGGATGGTTTAGGTGTACGCAACATCAACGACCTTTATGTACGTGGGATGAGTTTACCACCCTTCTGTTGGAGCGTTTTGAAGAAGTTTAGGCTGGGGGAGCTTATGAGTGTCTGTACGTATTGAGGCAAGAAGGGAATGTCGGAGATTACATTAAGAAGTTCGAGTCGCTTTGCAGCAGAGTTCGGGGAGTGTCAGGAGAGTCTCTAGAAGGGTGTTTTATGAAGGGGTTGAAACCCACGGTTAGATCGGGACTCAGACAGCTGAAGCCTGTGGATCTACATGAGATGATGACCTCAGTGAGTATGGTGGAAGACACCAGGAGACTGAGAGGAGAGCACGTGGGGCATGGGGAAGCACCTCATTTCGGGGACATGCTCTAGCAGGAGGACAGAGACCGGCCACTACCCAGGTAGCTGCGGTAGTTGCAGCAGGCTGCAGGGACAGGAGACAGGAGCACGACCAGTAGGACAGGTGCGGAGGATGACTGACGCGGAGATTCGAGACAAGCGGGCTAAGGGGTTGTGTTTTAAAAGTGATGAGAAATTTACTCCAGGGCATCGCTGCGGGAATCGTACTCTTCAGATCTTGATAGTGAACGATGAGGAGGATGATGTGGTTTTACTGGAGGCTGGAGAGGACGAGGAGCATGAGCACTTGGACCTGGCAGAGGTGTCCCTCAATTCTGTGGTTGGGTTCACGTCGAACCACATCATGAAATTGGTGGGACAGGTGGACAGATAAGACATGATTGTATTGATAGACAGTGGGGCCATCCACAATTTTATTTCCAGCAGATTGGTAGGAGAGCAGAGTTTGGAGCTGAGTGACACGTGAAGATATGGAGTAGTATTGGGTACGAGACAGGTGACAAATAGTAGCGGGGTCTGTCGAGGTGTGATCGTGACAGTACATGGGTGCAGATAGTCACTGATTTTCTTTGGAGCTAGGGAGTACTGAAGTCGTTCTGAGGATGAAGTGGTTGCAGACATTGGGGGAAACCAAAAGTAATTGGAAGCTGCTCAGATTGGAGTACCGGGACGAGGGAGGACAGTGGTACTACAGGGTGATCCTAGTTTATGTCGCTCATTAGTGTCCTACACGGCCATGACACGTGCTATACATACAGAGGGAGGAGGTTATCTGGTAGAGCTGCAGGCAGTGACAGTGGGGGAGCAGATTGAGGATCAGGCACAGTTGATGGCACCGTAGATAGAGCAGCTTTTGAGCCAGTACGCAGATGTTTTTCAGACCCTGCAAGGACTGCCGCCACCCGGAGATCACGAGCACGCCATTGTTTTACGGAAGGGCGGGTCTCATATTAGTGTGCGGTCATATAAATACCACCAGGTGCAGAAGGATGAGATTGAGAGGCTGTTGGGGACATGTTGCAGGCGGGGATGATACAGCCGAGTGTGAGCACCGTTCTCTAGCCCCGTTCTCTTGGTGAAGAAGAAGGATGGCAGTTGGAGATTCTACGTGGATTACCGAGCTCTGAATAAGGAAACAGTGCCTGACAAGTTTCCTATTCATGTGATCAATGAACTCTTTGACGAGCTCCATGGGACATCATTATTTTCGAAAATTAACCTCAAATCAGGGTACCATCAGATTGGATAAGGGTGGCCGACGTGCCAAAGACCGCTTTCAGGACTCATGAGGGGTACTATGAGTTCCTCGTCATGCCATTTGGCCTGACGAATGCTCCAACGACATTCTAGGCCTTGATGAACAAGGTGTTTCGACCTTACTTACGAAGATTTGTCCTGGTGTTCTTCGACGACATACTCATTTACAGTCACAGCATGGAGGGGCATGTGGGGCATTTATATGCAGTGTTGCATGAGTTGCAGGAGCATCAGTTATGTGCCAATAGAAAGAAATGCCTTTTTGGCCAGCCGCAAGTAGAGTATCTGGGGCACATTGTCTCGGCGGAGGGGGTGGCGACAGACAGGGAAAAAATTTGTAGCAATGTTGGACTGGTCGCTACATACGACACGACGGAGCCTGCGGGGCTTCTTGGGCCTCACTGGATATTAAAGAAAATTTGTTTAGGGATACAGTTCGATAACTTGGCCACTGATGGAGCAGCTTAAGAAGGACAACTTTTAGTGTGGTGAGGAGGCCACCAGAGCATTCGTGGCCCTGAAGCGGGCAATGACTACGGTGCCAGTGTTAGCAATTCCAGACTTTAGCAAGCCCTTTGTGATAGACACCGACGCTTCAGGGTATGGATTGGGGACTGTGTTGATGCAGGACCAGACCAGAGGAGTTGAAGTCCGTTTACGAGAGGGAGTTGATGACGATTGTGCTCTCCATACGGAAGTCCGTTTACGAGCTAGGCTGAAGTCCAGTTACGAGAGGGAGTTGATGACGATTGTGCTCTCTATACAGAAGTGGCTGCCTTATTTACTTGGGAGGAGATTCATTGTTAGGACCGACCAGAGTAGTTTGAAATATTTACTGGAGCAGTGCATGGTCACCGAAGAGCATCAGAAATGGCTCTCCAAGCTGGTCCATTGCACATTTGAGATACAGTACACCAATGTTGGAGAACAAGGCAGCAGATGCTCTGTCCTGCAGAGAGGAGACAGCAGGGGTGGCGGCCATTTTTGTGCCAGTCCTATTAGATTGGGAGCTTTTGACCCAGGAGATTGCGGCTGATGAGCGGTTGGGGCAGATACGAGAGGCGTTGCAACAGGGCTCGACAGATTTTTCAGGGTATACTATGAGTGGACAGATGTTGCTCTATTAAGGGAGACTGGTGATATCTAGGAACTCCACGCATATTCCTCTGATATTCCTGGAATTCCATGGCAGCGTAACAGGGGGACATTCGGGCATACACCAGACTTGCAGGAGGATGTCTCAGGAGTTGTACTAGCCGGGCATGAAGCGGGACATTGCTAAGATGATAGCAGAGTGTGACATCGGCCAACGTCACAAATATTTGGCTATGGCTCATGCATGACTACTTCAGCCACTTTCACTCCCAGAGAGAGTTTGTGAGGATATTAACATGGATTTTATCGACGGTCTACCACGATCAGAGGGCTACAATGTAATCCTAGTGGTGGTGGACCGTCTCAGCAAGTACACCTACATTATCTCTTTGCGACTCCCTTATACAGTAGTTACAGTTGCTGCAGCTTTTATGAAAAGGTGGTCAGTCTACATGGTTTCCTAGTGTCGATAATTTTAGATCGAGACACAGTTTTCATGAGCAGTTTTTGGCGGGAGCTGTTCAAGGTACATGGGACCAAGCTGAGGAGACAGCCTACCACCCATAGACTGACGGACAGACCGAAATGGTGAACAGGAGTGTAGAGACCTATTTGAGGTGTTTTGCTTCAGATTCCCGAAGCATTGGGCCATGTGGTTGGCCTGGGTAGAGAATTGGTATAACACCTCATACCATTCGGCAGCACAAAGCACGCCTTTTCGTATTTGTGTGGGTGGGATCCTCCCTCGCTGATCTGTTACGGTCGTGGTAAGACTGCAGTTTCATAGGTGGATGAGCATTTAGAGGAGCGGGGCCGGCATCTGGAGAAGCTTAAGAAACATCTATTGCGTGCCCAGAAGATTATGAAGGCTAAGGTTAATGAGCACAAGAGGAATGTGCAATTTGCATTAGGGGAACGGGTCTACATGAAGCTGCGGCCCTACAAACAAACGACGATGTCATGTAGGAGCAATCAGAAGTTGGCGGCATGATACTATGGGCCATTTGAGGTGACGTCACAAATTGGCAAGGTGGCATATCGCTTGCAGTTACCGGCCACATCTACCATCCATCCAGTGTTCCACGTATCACAGCTACGGAAGTCACACACTCTCACCTATCCTCCCCCCACTCTGGCAGATGACATGGAGGTGATATTGGAGCCACAAGAGCTGAAAGGGGTGCGGACGAATGCTTTAATCAGATGGCGAGGGCTGCCAGATTATGACACCACTTGGGAGGCGAGCGATGTGATTCATGCACAGTTTTTGGATTTTCACTTTGATGACAAGGTGGCACTTTTGGGGGAAGTAATGATGCGGCACTGGTCCAAGGAGGTGCGGCACGAGTCCAAGGGGGTGCGGCTATGCATGGTTATCAAAGGAAATGACGCGGGTCCATTACGGACCCGATGACAAACTCGTAGTTCTGTGACAAGGAATGTGGGGTTGCTTCATAATTCAACATCTCACTAATCACCCCCTAAAGCAAGGGCCGGCCGGCCCTAGAGGATTTACCGAATGATTGAATTGTAAGTTTATTTTCCTTGAGCCCTAGATTAATTGCTAGCTAATTATCTTTCATTCTCTTGAGTAATTTAGCCCTTAGATATATTGTAGTAGCTTTATTTAATTGCTTCAGATATGCGTTTCATAATAAAAATCCTATTTTTACCTCCCCACTTCATAAAAATCCCACCTTTATCTCCTCAAAAAGCCATAGACACATCACCATGCCACCAGAAGTTAACGAAGATCATTGCACATTTTTTACATTCATGATGAATAGAGTAAGGAGAGCCGTGGGTTTCCTTTAATCTCTCACATCTCTTATCTCACCATCTCTTATCTCACCAGATGGTACCCTGCTATCATATCTTAAAGATCCATCTCGATGAATGATAAGATCTGTCCGTCGATCCGCTTCTACTCTCTCCGATTTTCTATAACTTGACATCATCTGACTACATCATCTGACTGGGAAGCATTGGTCTGATGAATGAGGGTCAACTGAATCTACAAATTTATCATCATATGTAATCCTTGACAAGTTAACCTCAATCTCCATTACTCGCACTGCCTGCTGAAGTCTCTACTGCGTCGTAAGAGTCATCAATACTTAAAGTTTGCTCAAAGCATCTGGGACAATATTCACATTTCCTGGATGGTACTAAAGGTCAACATATTAATCCTCCATAAGCTCTAGCTATCCGCGCTGCCTCATATTGAGCTCTTTCTGAGTAAAGACCTACTTCAAGCTTTTGTGATCCGTAAATAGCTTCATATGCTCACCCAAAAAGGTAATGCCTCCAAATCTTGATTGCAAAGATGACGACAACCAATTCCAAATCATGTGTAGGATAATTTTTCCCACGCACCTTCAATTGACTGGATGCAAAAGCTACTCCAAGTCCATGCTGATAAGAACACACCTAAGACCCTTCCTAGTCATGCTGGTAAGAACACAACTAAGACCCTTCCTAGAAATATCATAATAAACCTCAAATCCTCATGTTATATTTGGAATGGTCAAGATTGGGGCATTCGTTAATTTGGTCAACTCCTTAAAAGCATATGCACAAGTATTAGACCAAACGAAACCAATCTCCTTTCTCTAAGACGCCTCATATGCTCCGCAATCTTAGAGAAGTCTTGGATGAATTGTTGATAGTAGCATGTGTATATCAAGACACTTTTGATCTCTGGCACTTACCTTAGAACCAGCCAATTCCTGACAGCTGAAACCTTCTCCGGATCTATTGATATATCGTCATCGGTTATAATATGGCCAATGAATGCCACTTTGTCCACAACCAAAACACACACTTGCTATACTTAATAAATAGCCATTCGAAACAGAGTTGTCAACCTGGTGAAAGTGATGTGGCATCGAGACTCGCCTGGGGAGTCTACCTGGGAAAGGGAGGACGAGATGCGAGAGCGTTTTCCCCATCTATTTGTTGTATCTTAGTTTGTTTTGTTTTTGTAATTTCGTGGACGGAATTTTTTTGTAAGGATGGTAGAATGTAAAGGCCCGTTGGGCCTTTAATTTATTTTCCCCCTTACATGAGCCCCCTCCTCCCCCACTCATTCTCTCTCGCCTTCTCATTTCCCCCCGATTCCCTCTTTCTCTCGCGTAAAAATCAGCGGCAGTGCAGCGAAAAAAACGACGCCGACACTCTCTCTTGCGTTCCTTCAACCCGAAGGGTACTTCAGCCCTTTATCCTCTCTCCACGTCACGATACACGCGTAGCTCCCCTCTTTCTCCACCGAACCTTAAATCCGAGGGGTTTTGACACGATTTCACCTCGATCCAAGGCAAAAATGTGTTCGTTGCGTTCCCTCTGGGCTTCCAGGTTCCCCATTTTCTCTATTTAAGCTCGATTTGAACCCTAGGTTTTGGTTTTGTGCAAAACAGAAATTTTTCATGTTAAAATCTGGGGTTTTCTTTGGAAACTGGTTTCGGTTTTGAGCTCTGTAGCCGGATTTCTCTCTAATTTCTTCATCAGTCCACGAATTGAGGTAAAATCACTCCGATTCTCTAAATTTTGGATTTTAAAGTTGTGAATTTGCCCCTTTAGCTTTCTGCGATGATGAATCTGAGCACCGGGCGAGGCGGCGAACTTCGCCGTAGCCCTATTGACCCTCGAATTAGCCTTTGTTAGACATGCCCCTTGACTGAGATGTGTGGATTCTGTTTTCCTCCTTGACTGCTGCTGTTTTGGGCATTTTCCGTTCGCTGAGGTTAGCCAGTTATTTCTATTCTCTGCAGAAATATTTTGAGACAATGTTATAACTAAAGATAGTCTCCATGACAGAAATTTGTTATTGACTCTAGGGATTTTTCCCTTATTATATCTGTTGGAAATTTTCAGAAGTGAATAATAACTGGTATCGGGTGTATGTTGGCTTAGTAATCTCCCAATGATTGAATATGAGGGGTTTAGGCCTCAAAGGCCGTCGGAAAGTATGGAAATTGCTGCCTGAAGGATCTACGTTTGCTGCCCCTAGGATCATAAAAAGCTGTCCGAAGGATCATATAAAAACCATTAATAAATGGTTAAGTCCCGAATTGATCATTGAAGAAAAACTATCTGAGATCACCAGATTGCCCCTCCCTCCCATTTGACCATCCCCCCATAAGTTCCAAGAGTATGATAATTGGAAGTTATCTTTACTTGCAGGTTTGCTCTTACTCTTATTTATATTCAAATTTCAGTTTGTGTATCATATTAGAATATCATGTTATTAATTGTCATATCCATGCTTAGATATCTAATTTCTGCACTCCTAAAACATGTTAAGTATTATGATGCTTTTTATGGAGTTAATTAGTGGCCCCATGAAATTGGACTAGTTGGTATACTAGGTGTGCTATGGAAATTATGATTTGAAATTCAGTGAACTATTTATATGTTTAGAATGAATGAGAATGTGATTGAAACTAGAATGTCATAGCACACTAATATACAAATTGAGTTTGATGTGGCTTTAGAATTTAATTCGCCTTGGAAAATCATGCTTAAATCATTGTGTAGAATAACACATGGACTATATTACAGAGGCATTGAGAGATGTACACTATTATACACTTGGCACTTCGGACTCATGGGTTTTGGGGTAAATCATATTAGAGAGAGTGCGGGAGCAACTGGAGCCACGCTCCTATTGACTTGACCGCATCAGGTAGTTCCGACCTGGGTCACATTATTGAATTAGGATCTAACCCTTATTGTACAGTCGGATTTAATTACCGAGTTCCACACTGTTGACTCATGGCCCCTACCGTCCCTGTTTTGGGCCTGGCCCAGGTGAGCGCCCCTGGGTACTGAGGTGGACTCCGTGGTTGTTTCTCTACTCTCCAATATGATTCACGGTCTAGGTTTGGCACAGAATAATGGAACCATGATATTGTTACCTTTAAATTGAGCTGCATGTTAGTCTTAAATGCCAATGCAATATTAATTAGTCTGTTGTTTTCAGTTACTGCCTCCTAGTTAGTGATTTCTCATGTTCATATATTTAAATTCCAAAATTTTTAGAATCATTGTGATTTACTGGTGGGCCTTCATTGTTGTTGTACCACCAGGTGTTGATTCAGAGATAGAGGAGACACCAGAGTTTGTGGGCCCAGCTGACTTTTGATTAGAGGTAGAATATGTACTTTTTTTGTTAGTGGCAGATGTACTTTTGCTATGCATGCTTATAGCATGATGTATAGATTTTGTAAACGTGCTTTTGTCATGATGTACATCATTTTGTAAACTCGTTTATGTATATAAATGAAAATTTTTGTTAAGCATTTTGATACATCTCTGCTTGTGTCTAGATTGTTTTTCACTGGTTATCTGCAGAACCTGCTATGCTTTGCAAAACATGATGCGACCCCGGGTTGCGGGGCGTGACAGACGGCACATGGGAGGTCGGAGGGAGGGGAGACTTGGGGGCGAGGCGCCGAGTTGTCCGCCGAAGTCGACAGTTCGAGTGCCCGGAGTTGGCGAGAGGAGGGGGCGGATACGGGTTTGAGGGTGGCTGGTTGAGGGCTGGAGGAGGGAGGCTGGCTGTGGAGTCGAGGCCGGCGGGGAACGGGGCGGGGGAAAGGCTTGTCTGCTGTAAAGAAAGAGAGGGAAGGGGTTTCCTTTTGTTGGATGGAGGAGGGTTTCGCCCCTTTGGATTTTAGAGAGAGGTAGAACTGGTAGGTTGAGGGGATATGCTAGGCAGAAAGTGAACAGTAGGGTGAGGAGTGAGAAACTGGAGTTCGTTTTGGAAAGTTGAGAAGGTTGAGCCTTGTTGCATGGTTTTAATAAGAAGAAGAGGGATGGAAATGAAGTGGATGGCTGTGCGAATGATGAGGGGTTTGTATACGTGAGCTTGAGACGTGGCCCACGTGGGTTGTTCCTAAAGAGGAGGAGATTGTTGCTAACAGATAGGGGAGAGATGCGCGTGCATGGGAGAGTGCATAATGATGGGGTAGTTAGGATATAGTCGGATAGATCGATTTTAAATAAATTTAGACTTAAGAATTAAAAGGTCTAGTTTAAAAATGTATTAGATATATATTAGGATAAGTTTGGATGAATACTATAGGTATGATTTAACCCATTGAGATATTTAGTTATAAAGATTACATTGGATAATTAGGGATTAATAGTTAGGTATTATAGTAAGTCTAATATTAGAAATTTGTTAGGCTCTTAGATAGGATTTAAATTATTATTAGGGAAAATGATTTAATCAGTATATTAAACTTAGTTAAGATTTAGGGAAATATTAAGATAAGATTGTTTAAGAGTTGGTCTGGATTTTGATTAAGATATTAACCTTATTAGGATTAGATTTGGAGGGTCAATTAAGCTATGATAATTCATTCGGTTAGGGTATCTGGTATATTAGGATTAGATATGATCATCCATTTGGTTTCGATATTGGTTAAGATTGGATTAGCAGGAATCAATTTAGTTAGGATTCATTAGATTAGTACGATGTAGTTAAGATTTAATTCGAAAGATCGATTTGGTTAAGATGCGATTTGATTAGTACGATATCGCCCCTGCAATCATAATCAACCACAAGTTAAAGAAATTAATAACGCGATCATTAAATCACGTGCTCGAGCTATGAAACCTTATAATAATGATAATAATATTAAATAAAATCATATCATAAAACCTCTAATAAATCACTATACTAATTAAATACGTATGAAATACGTACTTATAAAAACAGGCCGTTTCACCAGACGTCTGATGCTGTCTTACTAGACACCTGCACCGTTGTTCAGACGCCTAGACACCTGGATATTGAACTCCAGACGCCTGGTAATTGGAATGACAGTTTGTCAATTTTTCCCGAGAGCAATCATCTTCTGGCTTCACAAAATCAGACGTCTGATGCTGACTTACCAGACGCCTGAATAATTCGTCAGCCACCTTGTTGGTCAGCTACAGACGCCTGATTATCATAACTTATGATTTACATCTACTAAATTCGTCGGACCAGACGTCTGATGCTTTTGATCCAGACGCCTGGTTCAGTGTAATTACATTTGTCTCTTTAATTCTCCAGACGCCTGGATACTTCACTCCAGAGGCATGTTGAAGGATTTTAAGCCAGATCAATTTTTGATCCAACGGCTGAGTTTTCTCGTCTAATCGATATAAACCCTGATTCGCTCGATTAGGGCTTAAGATGTCAATTTTGTTCGTCTACTCCTTCGTCTACCGCTACTGATTGTCAACAGTCGACCAACTTCTAACAGTCTCTTGCCTGAACTTAGGTGCAACGAAACTCATTTCTCACTCCGATCATCTCGGTATCGAGGTTTTTCATTTAAGCTCTAATCTTTCGACAAAAAGTTTCTTGGGTTTCAACATGCTGCGGACGAAACTTTCTCGCAAGTCACCATTCTTCATTGCTAAGGTTTTTATGCTGTCAAGGAGTAGAGGAGTCTCTCCTTCCCCTTAGGATCAACTCAGCTTGCCTACCCCTCAGTTTACTTTTGGCTCTTCATTGCCACATACTTCCGACCCATCATCTTCTGAGTTGCCACCGTCTCATGAGGAAGTCCCTGTTGTTTCTGACTCTCCTATATTTGAAGACCCATTTGAGGAGATCAGATCCATGATTTCCCTTCTTGTCAACGGAAATACTTGTCTGAATGATATGCATATATCTTTTGGTGCTGACCTACAGAGAATTGAGTAGTTTGTCCTATGTCTTGAACAAGATCATGAGCGCATACTTTCCTCCCTTATGCGTCTCCAGGATAGTCTAAGGGTTCCCTCTAACCTGTCATCTTCCACTCAACTATCTGAGGATATAAATTGACGTTTGGGAGATTATGAGTTTAGTCTCTCCGATATCTGGAACAACGTTTGTATGCTCCGTGATGATCTTACTTTTGTCAAAGGGATGGTTAAGTCTATCGACTCCAACGCCAGGACTCAAACTCTTCAGTCCCAGCAGCTGTTCAATTTGTTTCTAAATATCCTGGATAATCTGGACATTCTTTTGCCCACTCCCAAGGATGTTCCAGCTTTCGCTCCACCAAGACCCAGTGTACCTCGGTCCCCTTCACCTCATGCTGTTTGATGATGTTCAAGACTACCACAAGCCTCTCTCCATCCTTGAAATGAATTTTTGTACTTTGGTTGAGAAGAGTGCTTGTGAGGATATACTTTGTTCTTTTTGGGGTTGATAAGGTTATATAAGTGTTTGGGATCATGGTTGGTATACTTCTTAAGTATACGGTTCTCACATCTTTATGTGAATGTTACTTGTGAATGGTGTCACATTTTGTAGTATGTGACATATAGTATATTTTTTTGATAGTGTCGCATGTCATTCTTTTCTTCATGTGACCAATGGTGACCTTTTTCGATGAGCGATGAAGTTGTATTTTGTAACATCGCTGTCATCATGTAGATATACATATATATATGAAACTTTAATGCTTATTAGAAATGTGCCAATATGTTACTTAAATATTTTTTCTGCACTTCCAATATGAATATCAATATTATTTTCGTATTTAATTTTGATGATTTATGTTGAGATAAACGATTGGGTGTGATACACTTTGATATATATAGTTTTTTGTTTAGTATCACCTTGATTATGGACTCATATGTTTCGTATTGCTTTTAGCACTAATTGTTGTTCTCTTCCTCTCACTCTTTTTAGATTATGACAAATGGGAAGCGAAATAACCATCGTTGTCATAATTCTTGTGATTTATATACTAATCAACAAATTTAAAAATCTTGTTTCCATGAAGCATATATCTTTTCAAAAATCTTGTTTTGAAACACTATTATATGATCTAAGGGGGAGTTCATTCTAAAAATTGGTTTCAATAAAATTGATTGACTTGATCTCCATATTCATGCTTCATCGTTCTCTGTGTATCACCGTATGTTTCATGACAAGTGTATTCATATATATGTTTATCTCCATATAATACACAATTCATGTGATACACATATCATTATTTGCATTGATGATCCACTTGTCATATGATCAATTGGACTAAATTGTTTGGCATCAATGCAGAGGAGTACATATTTTTAATTTCAAGCACAATTATTATTTATGGCTATGTTTGTTTGTCATCATCAAAAAGAGGGAGAATGTTGAATATTAGATTCCCCAATGTGGTTTTGATGATAAGCAAATATAATTAATTGTGACTAATCCCCATATTTTGTAATTAATGAAAGTATCGTCAATATAGATAAAGTCATATCAAATAAAGACGATGAGTTGGATCATTGAAGCAAGGACATTAATCGATGAATCATGAAAAATCAGGAAATGAACGTAAGAAAATCAAATGTTGGACTCAACAAGTTCAATGAAAATCTTCAAGGAATTCAATATGAAGTGAACAGGATAAATGTGTAAACCTTTCTCTTTCTTTACTTCATTGTTGAATTAGCATGTTAAGCCTTGAATAGACTTGATAGAATCACATTCATGACACTCACAACACTTTAGATCATTTATCATTGTGTCTCATATGGTTAGAACTTGCACATAATTGAATTAGAGATTTTAGCCTACCCATGCGCCTGGTGGTTGGTCTCTAGACGCTTGGTGAACATGCACAGTTAGTTCTCCAAAACCTTACCTAGTACAGACGCCTGAAGTTCTCACCCCAAACATCTACACAAGTGTGTCAGACACCTGGATGACGAACTTCTGAAAAAGCTAAACTTCCAGAAATTCAGCCTCTGCAGTCTAACTGAATCAAACGTCCGAAGTTATGTTACCATACGTTTGCACAGTGTTTCAGACGTCTGGATGATATACATCATACACTTGGTAATTTATGAGCAAAATTTCCAGAAGCTCAATCTCTGCAGTCAGTCATGATCAGGAGTCTGAAGTTGTGTTACCAGACGTCTGTATAGTTGATCGGACGTCCGAGTATTCAAACAATAATTCCAGCAACTTAGTTCTCCTCTGTGAGTTTGATCAGGCGCCTGATGCCTTTGAGCCTGACGTCTAGGCAGTGGACTAGGCGTCTGGGAAGTCTTCTTCAGACGTCTGCCAAGTGTCTGTTAGACTGCATTAATGATTAGTCAGAACAGTACATTAAGCGTCTGGTCTGTCTACTTCAGGCGCCTGATGACTAGGATTTCTGCCTGTTAATAGTCGTTTCCAGCATTTAATGCTTGTGATTTTTCTATGATTTTGGACAGATTTTGGTGGCTTATTTATATGGCTTTACTGTATTGACTTGAGAACTCTTAGACACACCATTGAATACACTCCCAAGC
Source organism: Scilla litardierei (assembly GCA_030789695.1). Lineage (NCBI taxonomy): Eukaryota > Viridiplantae > Streptophyta > Magnoliopsida > Asparagales > Asparagaceae > Scilla > Scilla litardierei. The sequence continues at coordinate 749,840,008 of CM061142.1, read as the reverse complement.
AATTGCTAGTCATTCATTCTTCTCTAGAGTATTCAAGAGCATCCAAAGCCATTCAAGCTCAAGCTCTAAGTGTCAACTTGTCTCCAATGCTTTCAAGACCAAGCTTCTAGTATTCATTGCTAATCATCTTGAGACAAGTAGTAAGTGCTCATTCTCTCATGATTTATAGCACATCTCACACACCTTCTTGCCTCATTCTTCAAGATATTATTCCAGGTATAGATTGTGTTAATTGTTTCATATTGAACATTTCGGTTCTCGTTTTTGTTTGATATTTGATATATACTCTCGGGTTGTTAGAGTCATCCATTCCCTGGTTGTGGGAAGTGGAAGAAGAAAGTGTATTAGTTTTACACTTGACGGTTTTTGGCAAGTGGGTATTAGTGAAACACTAATCACTAGCGGGTTGGCTAGTGGATTGCTGAAGTCGGATTCAAGGAAGTCGGTGGAGACTCGGTGAATTTGAAACAGGGTCAATATAGTGTTTGTGGTTGCATTCTTTGTGTTGTTGCTCTCTCTTTTCTATTCCGCACTAAGGTTGCATAAGGGTTTTATAATTTGGCGTAATTTCCTTATTATCGTTATAAAACACTATTCAATCCACCGCTAGTGTTTCTTCCTATAGTTTCAGATCCTACATGTTCTTCAATACTAATCCTTTAAAATAAAGGTTGAGACATATGGACACGAGTCCAACACAAAACCTATCTATGGCATTTGGAACCCTTGCTTTGAAACTCTTAATAAGGCATTACCCGTTTAATAAGGCATTTAAAACTGTTTTTGAATCCTAGGGCTGACTAGGACAAGATAAAGAGGCTGAGATTTGATCTTGGGGATGGAAGGTTGAGATGAGTTTTGAGAAAGTTTTGAGGAGAAATCCATTTGGTTGGAGAACACACCTGACCCTCTCTTATCTCAGGCGTAGCAAATCTTAATAAGGCACTACCCGTTTACTAAGGCATTTACAACTGTTTTTGAATTCTAGGGGGCTGACTAGGACAAGATAAAGAGGCTGAGATTTGATCTTGGGAATGGAAGGTTGAGATGAGCTTTGAGAAAGTTTTGAGGGGGAATCCATTTGGTTGGAAAACGCATCTGACCCTCTCATACCCGGGCGTAGCAAATCTCAATTTACATGGATTTAATGCATTTTGTGGAAAAGCAAGTGCACTTACGTTTTGTGCAAATGCATTTGCGTTTAATGCATTTGCATGCATTAGTCACCCTCACACATATGCACTTAATGCAGCAGAGTAAGTGCACTTGCGTTAAATGCATTGGCATGCATTTTTCATGCTCACACATTATCAGCTCGAATGATCAGGGCAATTTAATGGTCACGGGGCCCACCATTAAGGAAAATGCTGCCGATTTGTTGTTTCGCGTCGAAGTTATTTTAATACAACTGATAAAGAGTGACTGGGATTTGATCTTGGGGAATGGAAGGTTGAGATGAGTTTTGAGAAAGTTTTGAGGGGGAATCCATTTGGTTGGAAAACACAGCTGACACTCTCTTACCTCGGACGTAGCAAATCTCGATTTTCGTGGATTTAATGCATTTTGTGGAAAAGCAAGTGCTCTTACGTTTTGTGCAAATGCATTTGCGTGCATTAGTCACCCTCACACATGCACTTAATGCAGCAGAGTAAGTGCACTTGCGTTTAATACATTGGCATGCATTTTTCATGCTCACACATTATCAGCTCGAATGGTAAGTGCAATTTAATGGTCGCGGGGCCCACCATCAAGAAAGATGCGGCCGATTTGTTGTTCCGCCCCGAAGGCGCATGTGCCGAATTTGTTCCGTGTCGAAGGCGCATGCGCCGAATTTGTTGTTCTATGCCTTCGGCATACATCTAAATATTTTTACGCTAATTTGTTCTTTTAAATTTTGGCTGTGGAAATAATTTTTTGGGGACAGATTTAGCGGGGGAAAATCTTAAATGCTCCGTGCCCGCGGGCACGGGTTATGACTACTACATGTATAAATTGGCAAATTACATAGTGGATTTGGCTATGTAATTAAATATATATCACTTATGCAACCATCACTTTACCTTTTATCTGCCATAAATAAATATCCATTCACTTATATTATCCACTCATATAGCTTCTACCAAAGTATCAAGAACTCATCACAATGTCTTTTTTTCATTTTCTGATTTACAATTGCTTATGCTGTAAGGAACATCAGATTAGGTTTCTAGAATGCGCTGATAACAACACTCATTATCAATGGTCTTCAAGAAGCATCCATTCACAACAATGATTGATCAACATCCTTTCAACGTGTCCCTTATCATTGGTTGAAATGAAACAAAGAAGCCAAAAACATTCTCTCTTCAACAGTTCCGGAAATAATAGCTTTCATCATAATATGGGAGCTTAGATTCCTATCTAACAATATAGTAGCATAATTCTCAGTTATCTAAATTGCTCTTCATGTAACATATACATTTCAGCCAAAATTGGTTTCTCACATTGTTTGCCATGCAAGGATTTATCCTTTAATTTACAGCCCTCCACGACATGTCTATAAAATTTTGCAATCTCAACTCTGGTTCATCTTTTTGAACACAGCTGGATATTTATGTGCTAGTCATTTTGATCCTAATTTTTTATTTCATCCACTTTATAGAAATCACGTGTGGCTTGAAGGGTTTTAATTTGGAACTTGGTTTTATCTTGGTTCAATGTAGCAAAAACCCTAAAAGGATTTGTCTTCACAAAGCACTTCACAGTAATCCTTTTCCCTTCATTCTTTGTAAACTTCAGTTCATATCTTTCTTTACGTTCTTTACATGCATATGATAAGGACCTAGTCCTCAAGCAAGTGTTTAAAAATGAGAATTCACCGACAATGGCGAAAACTAAAGAAATTTCGTTAATAGAAGAGAAAATTACAGAGACAAAGAATTAAAATGCAAAAATGAGGAAAAATTGCTCATATGATCATCGATGCCTTTCTATTACAATTTCCAGCCTTATATACTTTTCTCCCTAGCAAACTCTCTAACAACCTCAACAAATTCAGCTCGTCGTCGGCAACGAAGACGGTTGCAAGTAGACAGCTGGCGGTGAGGTATTCTTGGCATTTCGTCGAAGGAAGAGGGAAGCTATACAGTACGCTCCAGGATTTCAACGGTTGCTACGACGGGGTCCCTCCATCTTGTTGAGAATCAACGATCGTCTTTAAATCCTTGGCCTCGATCAAACGCTCCATATTCAAAGTCCCACGAGCGGCTTGATGTGCGGCTGCTCTTCATCCGACGGGCTCGAATTCAATCTTCTTCGACGCGGCCATTGCTTCCTGGCCATCTCCATCCTCCCAGTGATCCAAGGCAAGCTTAGTGAGGCTCCCGCTCGCGTTCGAACTTCAACACGACTGTCCTCTCCCGTCTCCCCACAGTTGGGCTCTTCTGACTGAACGTTGATGATCTCCGTCTGAGCTTCAGCAATTTGGGTCCTAACAATTCCTTCCCCTTTGTCGGATGCAGGAAATATCCACACCAAACCAAGCATGATTCTAGGTAACATCCATCCAGAGGCATTTGCTTCCATTTGATAGGTTGAGGCTGGTTGAGACATTCTGTTAGTATGTTCATATCCATGGGGATGCGATATATGCAGATATAAGAAATCGGAAATGCTGCATGTAGGTATTTGATCTGAAACAAAGGAGCAAACTTCTTCTGTAGAACTCAAAGAGGATCTTTTATCCCATCCTTCCAATTTTGTTGAGCTCTATGTATCCTGCTTAATAGGTCCTTTGATCCTCACCACTTTCAAGTGCTCCAAAAGATGGTGCATAATCTGGGCCCCCTTTCTATTCTGTGAGCATCTCATCAAGCTGGCTATGGCTTATGCAGTAAACTCTCTAGCCCCATTTGATTTGGCCTGAAGTAAACTTTCAAGCAATGGCAAACACTCATATTTCATGTCCATAGATTTAGAAATTTTAAAAATAGCCGACGATGCTGCCTTTTGTGAAACTGAATCGCCAGTCTCGCACATTCCAATTAACAACAGAATCCCTCTAGCATTGTATTGCTCTTGGGAAGTCACTGCAGCTAGATTAATGGTTGAAGGGTAGTATTGAATGTTAGCTCCCACGAAAGTAGCTTCATCTAAGTACATGAGTGCCTTCAGGGAATTCATGACTTCATCACAATCTTGTAATCCTATTCTTCTGAAATCTTGACTTCCTATCAACACTGTACTTAGACCACTGCAGGAATTTCCCAGAACTTTGAAGATTGGATAGCTTCCATCCTTCCTACACCATTTCATTTTCTCTCCAATATTTTGTTCAACCCGAATGTTCTGTAAGTGCCCCAACTTCCATTGAAGCAACAAGGAAATGCATGGAAGAGGCTTGGGCATTGAGTAATTTGTTAATATGATCTTCATGTTCAGAACTAACTGAAGCTCTTTGCACATGAATCATTAATACTGTTGTTCTCACTCCAACTTTCTCCCACAAATTACATGGTACATCTTCTGTCTTTTTCATTTTCTTCACCTGGATTTCTACATCCAACTCTTCAAGTCTATGGACATCACCTTTATCACTAATGTGATCCCACATTCTGAACCAAGAGCTTATTGCAGACAAAGCATCAATCCTCCACCTATAGTATAGTCTTGGCCCCATAGTATATTTAAACCTGGGTCTCTCAAACCCCATAATAGTATATTCTTGATCAACCGTGGAAGCTGGGTTACTCTTTATTGTCCAAGTCAACCCTCCAATCCTCAATCCTCCAGGGTCAAAACAGAAGTTTTCCTGGACTCTTCTTCTACCAGATTCCAAGGTTTCCCGTAGGTTCAAATGTAGTCTGCGTTTGCTCGAAGATTGGAATGGTATTTGTGCTTGTAGTTCCACCCTCAGGGTTAATTCCTTATACTCCTTCCTTGGAAACAACCTAGAGTGTTGCTCAATCAAACTACTCAAGATTTTTATCGTTTCCTTCCCATCCTTCAGTAAGAACTCTGAGGGATCAAACTTCATCTCCTCCATTACAAACCACCCTTCTCTTCACTCTATGTGGATGAGCTTTCATTGACTCAGGAAAGTTGACAAGGACTGCAAAGTAATTGAAAGAAACAGCTAGCTTGGAGAGAATGAAGATTTTTATGAAAAATTTTGTGACAGAACTTGACTTACCAAGATTCCAGGAAGTGGATTTGATACTTGGGACATGCTTGATTTCAAATGGCTTGGTAGAAGTTTTTCTTCTATTTATTTCCAACTCCTTTGCACTCATTAACTTGGCCTTCAAACAGAAATTGTTTCTCCTCCTCATGGTTCCACTTGGGTTTCTCCACTTGGGTCCTTGTTTGCTTCCACATCGCAATTCCAAGCCGTTCTTTGTAGTGAATTTTTAGACCCCATCAATCGTCCGAATCTTGATTCTTGTTCTTTAGGAGTAGCTACACAAGCGAGAGTTGAATGATATAGCTGGCGGTCGGGTTGCCCTTGAAACACCATGAACGTATCAGGTGGTTTGTGGTCGTGAGAAGGTTCTCTTCCTTCTTCTTCACTGACAGTATCAACACCCACATCTTCTTCTTTTTCTCGATTGTTTCCTTCTTGCCAAAATAACCGACCTCGTTGAAGCAAATAACCAAACACCTGGTGAGCTTCTCCTTTATCTTTTTCTTGCTCGTTGAAGCAAATAACCAAACACCCGGTGAGCTTCTCCTTTATCTTTTTCTTGCTCTTCTTCTTCACATTCAATATCATCATCTTAACAGTGAATCTCCATCCCATTGATTCCAAGTCCTCCAGGATCAAATACCTCAATTCCGTAACCACCCATCTGGAATACTTCGGCATTAAATTGAATGGTGGAAAACCATATAGGTAGGTTGCCAGCCATGACTGGAGAAAAATATTGGACTCCTCTTCCTCCATCATCCACGCGGTTGTGCTTGCCGGAGGTTCCCGCTTCAAAGAATGAGGTGGAATCCGAACAAAATGAAGGAAAGCCACTGAGGAACGTTGAGTATGACTGGAGTTGAGGATGATTGCAGTTGAGATCCTTGCAGTTTCCGATGTAGCCTTGATGTCGATTGTGGTGCGTAGAGAAATGGGCTGAATCCATCACCTCAACGTCCTTAATTCGGCAAACGTTTTCCTTGGGAAGAAGCTCTGTCTCTTCTTCGTCCTCTTGATCTTGAGCAGTGTCTTCATCATCTTCAGCTGAGCTTGGCTCAATACTGGAAGCATATGCCCCGTTTCTTTACACATCGCCTGTAGACTTCTTGGATTCCTGATTCATTGCCATACGCTCAGCCCTCCACTCTCGAAAGATCGCCTCGTTCTCAGCCCTCCACTGTCGAAAGATCGCCTCGTTCGCGGCTCTCCACTCTCGAAAGGTCGCCCTGAACTCAGCCATCCACTCTTGAAAGAACGCTTCGAACTTGTCAATCTCAGACTGAGAATTCTGCTTCACGATCCCTGGATGCTCAGATCCCCACTCCTCGTCGTATGATCGCTGATATCCCATGGCTCGTTGCAGGCTCTAATACTAATTGATAAGGACCTAGTCCTCAAACAAGTGTTTAAACTTGAGAATTCATCAACAATGGCGAAAACTAAAGAAATTTCATTAATAGAAGAGAAAATTACAGAGACAAAGAATTAAAATGCAAAAAATGAGGAAAAATTGCTCATATGATCATCGATGCCTTTCTATTACAATTTCCAGCCTTATATACTTTTCTCCCTAACAAACTCTCTAACAACCTCAACAAATTCAGCTCGTCGTCGGCAACGAAGACGGTTGCAAGTAGACAGCTGGCGGTGAGGTATTCTTGGCATTTCGTCGAAGGAAGAGGGAAGCTCTACAGTACGCTCCAGGATTTCAACGGTTGCTACGACGGGGTCCCTCCATCTTGTTGAGAATCAACTGTCGTCTTTAAATCCATGGCCTCGATCGAACGCTCCATATTCAAAGTCCCACGAGCGGCTTGATGTGCGGCTGCTTTTCATCCGACGGGCTCGAATTGAATCTTCTTCGACACGGCCATTGCTTCCTAGCCATCTCCATCCTCCCAGTGATCCAAGGCAAGCTCAGTGAGGCTCCTGCTTGCGTTCGACCTTCAACACGACCGTCCTCTCCCGTCTCCGCACAGTCGGGCTCTTCTGACTGAACGTTGATGATCTCCGTCTGAGCTTCAGCAATTTGGGACCGAACAGCATGCTCCAATCATCAACTTTCTACACTTATGATTAGTTTCAAATTATATTCATGCTACAAGCTTAGGTTTTTCCAAGTGTGCTTCTTCATTAAATCTTTTCAATTTTAGTCTTGCTTTATGTTGTTTCATTCTTGTCCAGTTCTCTTTACTATTTCCTATATTTATTGACATTCTTGGCATCCTGTTGAATTGACCATGCATGTACTTGTTTCTCCTTGAACACCTAAGGAGAAATATCTTTTGCAAAGAGCGGCTAAGATGTCTTGATTCTCTGTTTTTTCTGCAACAGGGACTCAGATAAAATGATTTTCCTGCGTTTGCAAAAGGAATTTGACGATGCCAGAGCTGCTCAAACTGAAGGTTCTATTTCATAATTTATTTTTACTGCCAGATTAATTGGCCTTGCATCTTTTCTTGTTATTATAATTGTTAAATGGTTGGAATCGGCTCGTTGGATCTTGATTAGTTTATATCAACCTCCATTCATTGCTTGCTGGTATCTACTTTAGTTTGGTTTGGTTTTCATGGATTTTCGATTCTCTGACCGTCTTTTACACACTCAAAAAGGTGCTTTTATGTGTGAACATCTGCATGTAAATTGCTTATGTAAACTATTTTTCTCCTTGTTTTGTTTGAGCGTACGATAAATGAAATTCGCATTAATGAAACTCTCAGAAGCATTGTTGTAAGTTTAAAACAGACTGTCTTAAATTGTAAAATTACAACATATAAGGAAACTACTTGTGAACTTGGTCTTAAATTCATACTTAATATCATATCTCATGTCATTATTTTGGGATTTTAATCTCTAGTTGTACTTTTGATATAAATAAGACCTGATATACTCTTGACTCATCCAAAGATACAAAAGAATTGTCGTAACAGTACTTGCTCAAGTCGAAGGAGTTCACATAGGATGAAGAACCTTAAAATCCGCAATCTGAATCTATTGCTTGAGTAACTAATTTATAATTTTCTTTGCCCTTAAAGGTCCTGGATTGTGTTATCTTTTTGTTGATTATAGGTGCACACTGTGGGTAGATTGTTGGTTAATTTCACCGTTAAAAGCTCCATGACTTCTGCGAGTTTTGATTGGAAAAGTTGCAAACACCATAGTATGAGACATTACACATTTGAAGCCTTGATGATATATAATATTTTAAGGTTAATTTTCAGAGCACGACCTTTATGTTTCACCATTTTGTTAAAAAAAACTATGTTGAACTTTGAAAATAATAGAAAATTATTCCGGACTTTGTTTTTTTTTCAAAATACTACATCTAAGTTATTACAAGATAGATGTAGTTTTCACAAAATATTATTCAAAGATTGAGAAATTTTTTGGGACTTGTAGAAATGTTGGAGGTAATCATTTTAGTATGTTAAGAAAGTTCAGGGTGGTTTCCTATCAACAATGTTAAAGGTAGTTTTTTGTAAAAAGCATAGTTCATGATATTTTTATGTTATTTTCAAAGTTATTTGGAAAAACAATGAAACATAATGGTAAGTTTTTAAAATTAGCCATATTTTTATTAGGTGTTGTAGTTATCGATTCCAGCAATCGGGTTCGGCCCATTGGCAACGAAGCCCGGCCTAGTACGATAAATGAGGCCCGTCAACAGGGACCTCTTGACGTGTCGGGTGGGAGCCATCAGTGGAACCTCCTGACCTGGCTCGAGGGGTCGGCAAACCCGACAGCATAGCCCCATGAGGACTGCCCGACCCCAGGGTTTGCGGCTTGCTCCCCCACGTCCTTAGGATGACTCCGCTGCTCGAGGCCAGCTCCAACAGCTCAAATTGTCCACGTCCACGTGGCTTGATCTTAGTTAAACGACCAATATTCTCTCTCCAAGTACACTCGTATTTAATGCCTGTCTTATCTGTCGATATTGGCGACATCCCCATTGCGTGTCCGCAGCTTTATACACGGCAAGCATCCATTGGCATGCAGTTTTGCTATATAAATAGACTATGCTATCGAGGCGCTGACTAGACGACTAGTCGAGAGTCGGTGGAGGACCGACTTGAAATTTTTCAAAAGTCGGGAGGTGAGTTGGACACATACTAGGCGTCGACTTGGTCCGACTTTTTTGACCGATTTGGTCCGACTTGGTCCGACTTTTTCAGTATACTTCTACAATCAAAATACAAGAGGGAAAATTGTATGTCTCCAGTTCTAACTTCATGGTAATCAAAACATTCACAATGGATCGAGTTGAATTCCAAGAGGAAGCCAAGAAGGCCTTGAAACGCTCCCCATTAAGAGATTTTCAGCAGATTAGTAATGAGCTCTAGAAAATGTTTACTCTAAAACTGCGACTGGCCACATCCGTTTCCATGTAAAGATCTCATCCTTGGCATATATTTCTTACTCCGCCATAGAATCTAACTGTCTTATTGTCTGCTTTCATATGATCCTTCCGACTGATGGTTGTTCGCTGTCATCGCGAACCAGGTGTATACTGATTGAACTTTAACATGACAGTATCTGTAGTAATATGCAGTCAAAAGATTATAAAATAGTGAATTTTCATAGAATTTATCTGAGCTAGAAAATTATATGCTCAGTACAAACCTAAAAAAGAAGCAACATCTAATACATGAAATAAAATATGTTAACATCTGGGTGCGACTAGTCGTTGACTAGTCGCAGACTCGTTCGACTAGTCATGAGTCGGTACTTGGTCGACTCGCTGTCGACTCACCAACTTAACTGCATAGTAAATAGAAGAAAACCCCCTCCGAAAGATATGTTCTTTTGGGCTCCTAAAACCTTAGTAAGATATCTCCATCTTGACAACTCTCAGCGGTCAATGGTATAACCATGCTAAACCTATGCGCTGACACTTAAGAGCTATTTTACGCTCGTTACCTCCTTTCCTCCTATAATCTCGTCTAACTTATGCATCGGAGGGGAGACATGAGGTCTGCCCCCAACCTGGGGGTTGCGTCCTCCGGGACCCCTGACACCTTTGTTTCTTTGTTTCAGGTACTAAAAAGAAGAACGGCCCGATGAAACCGACCTGTCCGGGCCCAACTTGTTGTGGGATTGCTCGTCTCTATCGACCGACTCAGGCATCCGATGGTCTTATCCGGCCCAACGAGAATCCATGCATTAACAGTTGTCACTAGACGAAGGGTATTGTTACAACATCTGTCGCATAGGCTCTCAAACCAGCATCTGCGTGCAGATCTCCTTCAGATCTCGTCTTAGATCTACGAGACCCTAGCTCCGGCTGGGGCTGTTCCTCTTCTTCAGATCTCATCCTCTTCGACATTGCAGATCTACACTGTTCTGCGCTTCCTTTATCCCACCCCTAATTGGAGGAAGCCCCAGATCTCGCTGTTCCAGGCTCTTGAGGACTATCTTGGGTTCGATCCCTCCACGAGCCACGCTCCGCAAAACGATCTTAATGGTCCCCCTGGCCCACTCCTTTGCAAGCTATGCCTAACGAGGACAGTCTTCTCGGGGCCAACCATTTGTTCGGGTCGACTGACCCACTCAGTCGAACTTCAGATGAAGACAAAGCTATACACAGTGGCATATTCTCAAGCAGCATGGGCCGGGGCTAGCCCTCCAACGATACTATCTCCTTTAGACCCACCATCTCAGGCTGGGCCCCCTGCTGGACACACCTCAGTGGTCTAGCATAGCTGGTGTCCCAAGATGTTCGTTTAACGCTCCTTTAAAAGATACCGTCCTCAGGCCTTAGCTCAAATAAGGGCCCCTGCTGATGCGACTTTAGATTCCTGCTCGACCTAGACCGGACTGACCTCGAGGCTCTCAGTGAACGCCCGAGGATGCACAGGCCGGTGCACCATACTCCTCAATCGAGAGACTAAGGGGTCAATATGTACTCCGATAGCTTGTGCTTGGTAAGCGGTGTCCTTTGGTACGCTGCGATTTATCTCGAGGAAGGACTCGATGCATGCGAAGAATAATAAGGGTGGAATAAGAAAAGTAATGATTTGAAGAAAGGCGTTTGATTTAATTTTTTTTTCCAAATCACCTTTTCATTTCACAGGTTTTTATTACCATTGTTCAGCCACTACTAGCGACTTCGTTCTTTTATAAAGATCAAGCCCTTCGGCTCCTTTTACAAAAGTCAAGCCTTTGGACATAGGAGTACAACTGCACCAGGGACACAGAGCAATATTGAAGCTCGCTCCTCAACAGATGCTCTTCTAGACGACACGCATGGCCACGCATATGACAAAACTGCCACCCCCGTGAAATCCGAGCTCTTAGCAGAGCCTCTCGGGTCGACGGTCTCGAGCTCGCAGCTAAGGGAGACCATTGTAGTGGAGACAAATACCTGCGAATGACAGACATCGGACCGTCCCTGAGAAGTTGAGGTGGTAAAGGGCACCTAAGGCCCCGCGATCACTGTTAACTCAGACGGAGCCAGCCACGGGGATCCCTCACCTGCACTACGGCATAGACACCCGCAGCAGGTGCGGCAACAACACGGATGAGGAAACATGTGTGCTTATGTTTCTCCTCCCGAACCCCGTCAATCGCGGACGTGCATGGCGCTTTGGTCCCACGATCATCGTTAGCTCGGACGGGGCCATGCATAGAGGTATGCCATCTTTGACGCCAAGCGTGGATTCATGCCAGCGAAGGACATTGTGACCTCCTGATCACCATCAGCTCGGACAGAGTTGCCTCAGTCCAGAATCATCTCTCCATCCATGGCGTTCCGATGCCACATTAGCTCCTCCTTTCCTTTCTGAAGAAGATCTACTTGCCTTCTCCACAGACAAAGGCCCATCAATGAAGGGGGATGAATATTTCAACAAGGGCAAGGATGGTTCTCCCGCAACATGGCTATCCATCATGACCGTTCACCATCTACGGTGGAACGTCATCCTCAAAAATACCCCACCGCTAATTAAGCACCATTGTGAGAAACGGCCCCATCCGTTCCAATCCATCATTTAATGTGAATTATGATAGCTCAGCAGCCACAACAGCGAGCACCATCGTCTCTATTTCCTAAGCACTGCTTTCTCCAACCAGGGATTTTTGGGCGATGGACTCGATGTCACCACATGCTCGACGCAAGACCCTCAGTTTAGACTGGGGCCAGTCCACTGGCCCTAATGTGGTCTTCTTATTCTACTGGCTCGGGAATCTGGGCCATAGTATGGTCTTATTCCACTGGCGAGGCATCGCCGCCCCAGTGTGGTCTTCTTATTCCACTGGCGAGGCATCGACGCCCCAGTGTGGTATTCTTATTCCACTGGCTTAGGTCTCCAGGCCCCATTGTGGCCTTCTTACTCCACTGGCGAGGCATCGATGCCCCAATGTGGTCTTCCTATTCCACTGGCTCAGCCTCCAGGCCCCAGTATGGTCTTCTTACTCCACTGGTGAGACGTCGAGGCCCTATTGTGGTCTTCTTATTCCACTGGATTAGGCCTGTGTGCCATAGTGTGGTCTTCTTATTCCACTGGCGAGATGCTGATGCCCCAGTGTGGTCTTCTTATTCCACTGGCTTTGGCCTTTGGGCCCCAGTGTTGTCTTCTTATTCCACTGGTAATGCCTCTGGGCCCCAGTGTGGTTTTCTTATTTCACCGGCTCAGGTCTCTGGGCCCTAGTTTAGAATTCTCCCACTGGCTCAGGCCTCCGGGCCCCGATGTGGTCTCTTATCCTTTCAGCAAAGCCCTCAGCTAGCCTGAGGCACAGATGATACGATCCGCTTGGATCGATCACACAAATTGATTTAAAGTGGAAAAAATTAAAAAGTGGGAAATATTTTTAGGGTTTTGAGATTAGAGAAACAAGAGGAATCAAGGGATAAAAGCCTCTTTCGAGAGGAGACTTACTCTCTGAGCTTTTGATTGAACGGAACAAAAGCCTAAAGATCCTTCATTAAGGATGCCCAAGAGTTTCTCAACAATCTAAGCATAAGCAAATACAATGGGGGCTAGCCCTAATAAAGAGAAAGGGGATTTACTAATTTGGCCTAGAGTGACCAAAATACCCCTAAAGCTAATAATAACTAATTGACGCCTCCCCATCTCCTCCTGCGCACGTAAGTGATCGTGGGTGGTCGCTCCACGTCCGTCGCACGTGATGCGGCATGGTCCGCATCAATACTCCCGTAGAAGAGCCACCTTGTCCTCAAGGTGGAAGTCGAACAACGTCGAACGTCTCCCACGTGGCATCGCAGTCCGGCAATCCCGTCCAATGTATCAGTATCTCCTGCCAATGCCCCGGACCCTGGCGCACCGCCCTGACTTCCAGCGGCTCCATCATCACCTCCATGTCCTCTGTCAGTGTCGGTGGAAGTGTGGATGACACCGTCTGCTCTCCAATGGCACGACGAAGCTGCGAAACATGAAAAACTGGATGGATCGTCGCCGTCGTGGGGTAACCTCAGTCTGTAGGCCACTTGGCCAATCTTGGCCTCAACCTCAAAGGGCCCAAAGAATCTGGCAGCTAGCTTCTCATTCCTCCTCCGCGCCACTGATCTCTGTCTTTATGGTCGCAACTTGAGATATACCATATCTCCCTCCTGAAAGCTCACATCTCGTCGATGTCCATCTGCCTTCGCCTTCATCACCTGCTGAGCCTGTAGCAAGTGCTTCTTCAGCTCATCTAGCATCCCATCCCTCTCCTCCATGTAACCCTCCACCAGCGAGACTGGTGTCTGTCTACTCCTGAATCGAATCAGCTCTGGTGGGTCTCTTCCATATAACACCTGGAAGGGGGTTGTCCCTGCTGCTGAATGGTACGAAGTATTATACCAATACTCCGCCCAGGCCAACCAGCGGTACCACTGTTGCGGTGTCTCCGATGCAAAGCATCACAGATACGTCTCTATACTGCGATTAACCACCTCTGTCTGCCCGTCTGTCTGGGGGTGATAGGCGGTACTCCTCTTCAACACCGTTCCCTGTACCAGGAAGAACTCCCGCCAAAACCCGCTCAAGAACACCTGGTCCCGGTCAAACATTATAGACCCAGGGATCCCATGCAACCGTATCGCCTCCCGAGTAAACGCTGTGGCCACCGAAACTGCTGTGTACGTGTGTTTCAGCGGTATGAAATGTGCGTACTTACTCAGTCTATCCACCACTACGAAAATCACCGAGTACCCCTCCGACCTGGGTAATCCCTCGATGAAGTCCATGGTCACCTCCTCCCACACTCGCTCAGGTAGAACCAACGGCTGCAACAACCCTGCAGGCGTCATGGCCATGTACTTGTGACGCTGGCAGACATCACAAGCCGCCACCAAGAGGGCGATCGTCTTCTTCATCCCCTGCCAGTAAACCTCTCGGGCCATCCGCATGTAAGTCTGCTGCACCCCGGAGTGTCCTCCGATCCCTGAACTGTGGAACTCCTGAAACAGCACTGGTATGAAGGTTGACCTCCGCGGTAAGACCAACCGCCCCTGGTACAACAGCCTGCGCCCCTCCAAAGCGTACCCCTTCGGAGCCTCCCCGCCGCCCTGTAATCGCTCCCTGATCTGCCTCAGCTCTGGGTCGGTCTCTGCCTCCTGTAACATGGGCTCCCCGTCAAGCCACATCGGTAACGAGAGTGCCCTCAGGTGCACTCCCTCCTTTCGTTGAGACATGGCGTCAGCCGCCTTGTTCTCCAACATGGGCCTGTACTCAATGACAAACCGGTACCCCACCAGCTTCGAAAGCCATCGATGGTGCTCCTCAGTCACCAACCTCTGCTCAAGTAGGTACTTGAGGCCCCTCTGGTCTGTCCTGACCACGAACTCTCTCCCAAGTAGGTACGGCCGCCACTTCTGCACCGCTAACACGATCGCCATCAACTCTCTCTCGTACACCGACTTCAGCCGGGCTCTAGCAGAAAGCACGTGGCTGTAGTAGGCTACGGGCCGCCCCAACTGCATCAACACCGCCCCCAAACCTACACCTGATGCATCCGTATCCACCACAAACGCCATGCTGAAATCAGGCAGCGCCAGCACCGGGGCCGTAGTCATGGCCACCTTCAAGGCCTCAAAGGCCTTGGTTGCTTCCTCCCCCCAAGCGAACCCATCCTTCTTCAAAAGGTCAGTAAGCAGCCGTGCAATCGTGCTATACCCCCTCACGAACTTCTGGTAGTAGCCCGTCAGCCCAAGAAAACCCCGCAACGCCCTCAAAGAAGTAGGAACTGGCCAGTCCAACATGGTCTTTATCTTCGCCCTGTCTGCCCCTACTCCCCCCGCCGACACCACGTGCCCAAGGTACTCTATCTGCAGCTGGCCGAAGCTACACTTCTTCCGGTTCGCATACAACTGTTGCGCTCCCAGCTCCTGGAAGACTGTCTCCAAATGCCCCACGTGATCCTCCATAGTCCTGCTGTAAACCAAGATGTCGTCGAAGAAAACCAAGACGAACTTCCTCAAGTACGGCCGAAATACCTCGTTCATCAAGGCCTGGAAGGTGGAGGGAGCATTCGTCAAGCCGAAAGGCATGACGAGAAACTCGTAGTGTCCCTCATGTGTGCGGAACGCCGTCTTCGGCACGTCCTCGGGCCTCATCAGGATATGGTGATAACCCGTCTTCAAGTCGATCTTCGAGAAGACAACTGCACTATGCAGCTCATCGAGCAGCTCGTCAATCACGGGAATGGGAAATCTGTCAGCCACAATCTCCTTGTCCAGCGCCCTATAGTCGACGCAGAACCTCCAGCTCCCGTCTTTCTTCTTCACCAACAGTACTGGTGAAGAGAAAGGACTCACACTGGACTGGATCACTCCTGCCTGCAGCATCTCCCAGACCATCCTCTCAATCTCGTCCTTCTGCACATGAGGATATCGGTACGGCCGCACATTTACTGGCGCTGCTCCCCCTCTCAAAACTATTGCATGCTCATGTCCCCTCTCTGATGGTAGTCCCTGCGGGTCCTGAAAGACCTCCTGAAATCGCTCCAGCACCTGCTCAACTACCTCGGAAACCCCTGTCGGCTGCTCCTGCTCCACTCCAACTGCACGTCACTCCACCAAGTACCCATCTCCTTCCCTCTGTAAAGCCTGAGTAATGGCCTTGAAGGCCACCAACGAAAAGCATAGGGTGTGGTCCCTTGTGAGTACCACCGTGCGGTCACCCTCCTCAAACTCCATCCTGAGACGTTTCCAGTTCAACCGCACGTCCCCTAACTTCTTCAGCAACTGCACGCCCAGAATGATATCGACATTCCCCAGCTCCAGGGGTAAGAAATCCTCCATAATCTGCACCCCCTGCAAGGTCAGACACAACCCCTTGCAGAGCCCCTTGCTCTCCTCTATCTTCCCAGTTCCCAACAACACAGTGAACTTCTCCATGGTGCTCAACTGCAGCCCATGCCTCTCCACCACTCGGCTAGAGATGAAATTGTGGGTGGCCCCACTGTCTATCAGCACAGTCACCGCCATATCACCCAACCGCCCTGACAACTTCATGGTGTGGTTTGGTGTGAACCCCACCACGGAGTTCAGGGAGACCTCCGCGAAGTCTAGGTGAGACTTCTCCTCCTCATCGAGTGGCTCCACCCCGGACTCCTCGTCATCCATACACTCCTCATCCGTCACCATGGTAATCTGTAGCAGGCGGCTCACACATCTGTGGCCAGGGGTGAACTTCTCATCGCAACGAAAACACAACCCTTTGGCACGCCTCTCCCTCACCTCCGCCTCCGTCATTCGTCGTCCAAGAGTAGCGGGACGAGTCTCTCCCCTCGCCTCTGGTACACCGGCAGGTGCCCTCGGTGCTGGCGTGGGTCGGGAATTTTGGGTCTCCCAAGTCCCACGTATCCTCCTCTCCTCCGTATGTTTCTCCTCCGCCTTCTGCGCGAGGCGAATCAGGTCCTCCAAGCCCCCCGGGCTTTGCATCCTCAGCTCAGCTCGAATGGAGGGCTTGAGCCCCCCCATGAAGTTTCCCATGAGCGCCTCCTCCGTGACCCCAG
This sequence comes from Scilla litardierei, assembly GCA_030789695.1. Classification (NCBI taxonomy): domain Eukaryota; kingdom Viridiplantae; phylum Streptophyta; class Magnoliopsida; order Asparagales; family Asparagaceae; genus Scilla; species Scilla litardierei. The sequence continues at coordinate 749,822,889 of CM061142.1, read as the reverse complement.
ACACTCGGCCCGACAGTAGCTCGAACATCCTGACAAAGTCCCGCACCGTTCCCTCCTGCCTGAGCACCCGGAGCTGCTCGTAAAAATCTTCCCCTGGGGTCTCCTGGAATCGGTCCATCAAGTAGGCTGTCAAATCCGCCCAGGAGGAAAAAAGGCTGCATGCGACTTTCCACCGGTACCACGCTAAGGCCTCTCCCTCAAAATAGATGCCCACCGCCTTCAGGACCTCCTCCTCGGTAAATCCCATCGTCTAGAAGTACCTTTCCGCTCTGTAGATCCACTCATCGGGATCGCTCCCCTCAAACACGGGCATCTTCAGCTTCTTCAGCCCCCTATCGGCGTGGAACTCTGCTTCTCCCCATCTCTCCTGGTCCCAATGCCTATCTCTGTGGTCCCTGAGGGGATCCTAGTCCTCATCTGCATACTCGTCCTCTGGCCACATGGGTCTACCGTCTGGTCCCAGCCCATGGGGTCCCCCAAAAGCTGCAGTAGCTGCTCGCTGCCCTCCTCGACCCCCTGAATTGACCCCCCGGCCCTCGACCTCGCCTCGGAAATACCCCAGTGTCCTCCCGAAGACCACCACCTGCTGGCCGCCTCATGTCGACAGCCCCTAGGGCTTCTTCTGCTACCGCCGGAACACCCAGGGGCCAATCGAAGCCCCTGGGGTCTCGCCTGCCCCCATCCGCCTGCGCGCAGCCCCCCAGCGCCCATTCGGGGGCCGCGCGAGGCCTCGGCCATTGCGGCGGGGCCGCACCGCCCCCGGAATGGGCTCGCGACCCCCCCGGGGTTCGCCGGCCCTGGCCGACCCCCTGGGGGGTTCGTCGGGTCTGGGCGACCCTCCGGGAGGGTTCCCAGGCCCCGTCGCCCCCCGCGCGCACTGTCGCGGCTGCCCCTTTCGTCGCCGTCGCCCGGTTTCGTGACCTCCGAGGTCCCGGCTGTTGTAAACTGCGCCGCCACCATTGCATCTCGCGCCCTTAACTCTTGAACTTCCAGATTTGAGTCATCTTCCTCCTCCGTCCAAGATTTCTTCCCCTTTCCCTTAACTAGGGTTTGCAAAATCTCCATGATTTTAATTTGATTTGCTTCACTTTTTGCATGCTTCTCTTCTTGGGCGCGGTTGTTTTCCTCTATTCTCTTCTCAAGTCGATCGCTCATCGTCTCCATCGTGGTTCCGATCTCCTTGGTGATTTCTTCATGTAAGGCTTGAAGCTTCTCCTCGATGGTGGCTCTCGTGCCTTGCGCCATTGGATCTTATGAGCTCTGATACCAATTGATATGATCCGCTTGGATTGATCACACAAATCGATTTAAAGTGGAAAAATTAAAAAGAGGAAAATATTTTTAGGGGTTTGAGATTAGAGAAAGTTGAGAAACAAGAGGAATCAAGGGATAAAAGCCTCTTTCGAGAGGAGATTTACTCTCCGAGCTTTTGATTGAACGGAACAAAAGCCTAAAGATCCTTCACTAAGGATGCCCAAGAGTTTCTCAACAATCTAAGCATAAGCAAATACAGTGGGGGCTAGCCCTAATAAAGAGAAAGATGGGATTTACTATTTGGCCTAGAGTGACCAAAATACACCTAAAGCTAATAATAACTAATTGACGCCTCCACGTCTCCTCTTGCGCACGTAAGTGATCATGGGTGGTCCCTCCACGTCCGCCGCATATGATGCGACATGGTCCGCATCAATGCACAGACCTCTAGCATTCGACTCAGGCTATGCCACGTCCACATGTAAAGTCCTCGACCAGCTTGAGGCACAAACATCTGGCATTCGACCTAGGTCATGCCATCTCAACAACAAAGCCCTCAGCCAGTCTGAGGCACAGACCGCTAGAATTCGACGCCGCGTACTCATGCCACGTCTACATCAAATGCCAAGCAGGGGTCAGAGCGCTCGCTGTCGAGACCTTAGGGTCCCAGCGCTGACCTCGCGCGCTTGATCCAAGTCAGAACTTTAACCATCCAGTCTGGACTGGGGCGGTAACTTTTTGCGCCCGACCTTCATCATGTCGCACCCAAAACATGCAATCGAGACCCATAAGTCACCGCGCTCTCAAACGGCACCTGACTTCGGTCATGCCGAGTCTAGCCCCTAGCTTAGGCCGAGGCCCCTGCTAGTCCGACCTCAACGTCCCAGCGCTGTCAAACGACACCTAATCTGTCATGCCGAGTGTAGCACTTAGCTCAGGCTGGGGCCCTCGCTGGTCTGACCTTCGTGTGCTGATCCCCCAGCTCTTGCTGAGGCCCCCGCAGACTCCATCCTCCGGGTCCAACTGCACGGGCAGTCTTACCCGAAATCACAATGCTGATCCAAGTCCATTTGGTAAACTTCAGCACCAAGGCCTACAGTGGACATTTCACACATGGGGCAAGACATTACAAGCAAACATGGTACATACAAACAAGATTGAGGCAAAACACGGAATTTTATTCGTCATTCCAAGAACTTGCAAAAGATGCCACATCGTGGCTCAACTAGAAATAGAGCAAGTTATATAGCAGGCCCTGAATCGTGCTCATTCTCTCCCATAACCTCTCCCTTGCCTGGGGCCCTCTGGCCGATGTCACAGCTCCGTCGTGAGGGCCCCCTCTCGATGGATCATCGGCAACGGCTGTAGGTACAACAATCGATGAGCATGCTGACATGTTCCAGGAACATTCCCGGAAACATGTTTTTCATAATCTGGCTCTGACATCAAAGTCCATATCAGCTCAGGCCTTAATTTTCTCCAGCTCCCGATGGTGGGACTGGGCCATCGGCGCAGCCTTCTTTAGCTTATACTTGTTGTCCTTGACTCGATGAAGGCCAGCCCTTAAATTCTTCACTTCTGCATTCAACATGCGAAGTTGGTCCCTGAGGCGAGCGAGGTTGTCCTCTAGCTTTTCCAATCTACGCCTGCACATGCTTTGACTATGATGGTAGGGGCACAACTCCGCTACTCCTTACACGAATGAAAAAGGTCAGTACAACCATTGAAGCGCTGAGCACATAGGTTACAATAAGGCATTCCTGGTTGGCCCGATGGAGGGCTAGTGTGAACCCATCAATGTCCAACTTGGGTATGTCTGTCACATCCCTGGCTTCTCCCAACATATGTGCCAGCACTCCGACGCTAAGGTTCTCAGCTTCGCTCTCGACCCAACGACGGGGCAACAAGACTCCTTCGGGCCAACACAGAATCATAATCTTCTTGGGCAGCGGGAGGTCAGCCGTCCTCTCGCCCTCTTTACCTTTCATCTTTTGCATGTGATCCCCCAAGGCAAGGCGATGAAGCTCAACCTCTTCGTCCGAATCACCTTGGACGATCGGACGAGTCTAACTAACTTCGAGGTCTAGCCATTGAGCCACGGACCGGGTGGTCCTAGCGTCACTTTGGCGGAACCACTGCTTTCCTGTCGCGGAAACAAGACTTCCAAATCTCCTCAAGTCAGATCATTCCTCCTGCCTAGCGGGTGACGATTGATCATCTGACAACTGTGATGAGCGAATGGCCATCAGCCCTGAAGGAAAAGGTCGCATTAACAAAAGAGCATGCAACGAAAGGGGGATGAGAGGCAAAGCACATGCCCAGAACAACAGTCTTTCCTCCCTTTTAAACCTAATTTCTGAGGGATCAACATGAGATCGTGGTAACCGTTCGATTTACTCACCGTCTGAGATTGATGCGATTGGCCAGTCCACGCATGGCACACAGGCGGACAGTCTCCCTCAACGTCAGCATCCCTCGACAGATGGACCCATCTTTTCAAATCCCACATTAAATGCAGGTCCCATCGATGTCGTTGCCTCACATTTCAAGGGCGATTACTTGCATCATTCGGTCGGGACTTCTTTCTCCAATGCGTCGTCCTTGGATTTTTTCTTATCTCGGCAAGGGACACTGTCCCATCAGATAAGGTCAGTCCAACGGATCTTCCTTCGCTACCCGACGCTTTAGTTTTCGAGGCATACCATCATGAGCCATTGTCCCTTCGAACGAGGGCCCCCTTGTTTTCTTGTTCCTGAAGCATGATCGGGCGAAGACAACAGTATAAACAGTTAGTTCGTCTCTTTATCTCTCCACTACTGATCCCATAGTGATGTCTCGGGCCTCATGGCCTAGTCGAGAAGGTGAGAAGCCATTGTAGATACCGATTCCAGCAATCGGGATCGTCCCATTGGCAACGAAGCCCAATACGACATATGAGGCCCATCAGCAGGGACCTCCTGACATGTCCTGCTGACATGTCCGGTGGGACCCATCAGCGGTACCTCTCGACCTGACTCGAGGGGTCGGTAGATCTGACCTCAGCATAGCCCCATGAGGACAAACCGACTTCAGGGTTTGCGACCTACTCCCTCACGTTCTCAGGATGACTCCGCTGCTTGAGGCCAGACCCATCAGCTCAGCCTGGCCTACTTCGTCCACATTCCACATGGCACGATCTTAGACAAATGACGAACATTCTCTCTCCAAATACAATCACATTTCATACATGTCTTATCGACCGACACTTTCAACATCCCACTTGCGTGCAAATTTGGCTATGCCCAGAGTCCGCAACTTTACACACGGCAAGATCTATTGGCCTGTAGCTTCGCTATATAAACATGAGGAAAACCCCTCCTGAAGGTTCTTGGGTCCTAAAACCCTAGCAAGATCTCTTCATCTCGACAATTCTCAGCGGCCATGGGCACAACCATGCTTAACAATGTGTCGTCACTCATGTGCTATCTTACGTCCATCACCACCTTTCCTCCTATAATCTCGCCTGACTTATGTATCGGAGGGGAGACGGGGGTTCTCCAACCCGGGGTTGCACCCCCGGTACCCCTGACGTCTTTGTTTCTTGTTTCAGGTACTGGAGAAGGAGAACGACTTTCTAAACCGATCTGTCCAGGCCCACATGTTACTGGATTGCTCGTCCCTGCGGACCGGCCTAGGCGCCTGGTGGCCCTATCCGGCCCAGAAGAATCCATGCATTAACAGGTGTTAAAACTGATTTAGGGTTTCTATGATAAGTCAAACAAGTGAGAACATAATCTAGGTTGTGACCCTTAAATCCAAAGTTCAAGGTTTTAGGTAGATCCATAACTTTCAATACCATTTCTTGGATTTTCAATATGGGATTACTCTTATAACACACGATCTCTTAACATCCTCCCTCAAACCCAGAGTGGGGCCACCTTGAGAAGTAAGAACTAGAAATTTTTTAAGGATAATCAGCTCTTCCCATGAAATCACCGGATTTTCACGGGAATCTAATTTCTACTACAATAGGATCCTCCCCTAGAATCCCTGGGTTCTTCATTGTTTTAAGGAAGAAAACAAATGGTGGCTCAGATACAATGTTAAAACTAGTTTAGGGGTCCCAATGAGTCAGAACTTTAAGGCCATAATCTAGGTTGAGACACTCCAATCCTAAAAACCACAGGCTAATAACTTTTAGTACGTCTTTCACTTTTCTTGTATTTCACATCTGAGATTATTCTTATACACATGATCTCTTCAAATTAGGAAAGATACCAATTGCACTCTTTTGGAAAGGGTGGTTATGTCATTTATATGACTGGTTTTAAGGAATCTGATAGGAGTTTTTGTGGGTTTTATGAATAAAAATAGGATTTTTAGGGGTTTTCTAGGTTTTGGACGGATAAAGATGGGTGGAAAGGTGGAAAGGGGTTTAGAGGAAAGATGTGATTCTCAGGGAAAGAAAGAAAAGAATTTGGGGGAAAATGTACTGTTTTTATTGATAATACCTAAAAATAAAGGGGATACATGATGGTTGGCCACAGTTCTAGAGGTGGATCGCTCTTCCAAGCCTCCAATTCGAGAGTAGGCCACGCTATCCAATAAAAGAGGGATAATCTCACCTCAAATAAGTTTTCTTCTTCAAATCAAGCATAAGAATCCCTAATCCCCCTAGCTCATATATATAATACGTTGAAAATATAAAATTATAAAAAGATACCTAAAACTGAAAATTACAAAAATGCCACTAGAAATCCGAAAATTACAAAAAACGTCCCTAAAGGGCCAAAATTGCAGATCTATCATTACTCTGCCCCCGAAAAACCACATTGTACTCAAGGTGGTGCATGAAGTGAGTGTCATCCATTCCAAATATGTTGCATGCATCCTCTCGGTTCAAAAGGATAAGATTGGTCTCCATCGCCTTCAATGACGTCTGGAAGAAAGCCACGGTAGTCATCAATCACATCCGAAGGTCCTACATGCCCAAAACAGAAAAGCTGACACTCGGAAAGATGTCCAACTGAAAACCAACGGCCTTGTGGCAATGTAAGAGTGTCGACGAGCCAAGGCGGGCCCCGAAGGGCATCGTCGGGCCAAGGCGGGGCCCTGCAGGGCTGGAAAAAGGGGCCATGGGCCCTGCGGGTAGGCCCATCAGGCCCCCAACAGGCCTGCCTGCAAGCCGCTGCCAACCTCTAGGCCTGCGGGTTTGCGGGCCAGGCCTGCTTGCAAGCCGTTGACAGCTTGCAGGCCGGGCAGGCCGCTGCAGGCCTGTAGGCTACAAGGGGCCTGCAGGGTAGCATGCAGGTTTGGCCGCCCTCCCTGGGCCCCTGCGAGCCCCTGGGGAGGGTCGACGAGTCAACCGCTCATCTCCATGCATCGATCTTCATCGTCTGGATGCAGATCCGCGTCAAATTTGTCAACGTTTTCTTATTTTTTGTTCAAAGTTGTTGCCTTTTATCCTAGATCTGAGTTTTTGCCCAAATCTGAGTTTTTCGCCAAAGTCGTCTCCTTTTTTTTTCCATGATTAGGGTTTTCGACCATATCGTCTATCATCACCAAGATGCTCGTAAGTTGTTGCATGATTTGCGCTATGATTTCTCTGTGTTTCTCTAGGACCTCTCCATGCTTATTTATGGCTTCCCCATGCTTCACTAGGGTTTGCTTTATACCATCAAGCTCGCCGTAGTATTTTTCCTCGAAAGCATCGAACTTGTCTTTAGATCTCGTCGTCGTTGCCATGGATCTCACTGCTCTGATAACACTTGATAGGATTTTTGATGGGTTTGGGGATAAAAATAGGATTTTTAGGGGGTGGGTTTGGATGGATAAAGATGAGATTTTTGGTGGAAAGGTGTGATTTTTGAGGAAAGATGTGATTTTTAGGGCAAGAAAGAAGAATTTGGGAAAGGGGGATGTTTTTATTGATAATTCCTGAAAATAAAGGGGATACAAAATGGTTGGCCACAATTCTAAAGGTGGACCGCGCTCCCAAGCTGCCGATTTGAGAGGGGGTTGCGCTTGCCAATAAAAGAGGGATAGTCTCACCTCAAACAAGTTTTCTTCTTCAAATCAAGCATAAGAATCCCTAATCTCCCCTTTCCCTTATATATACTAAACTGAATATATAAGATTACAAAAAAAAACCACTGAAACTGAAAATTACGAAAATGCCACTAGAAATCCGAAAATTACAAAAACGCCCTCTAAAGGGCCAAAGTTGCAGATCTACCAGAATCATACCTGTCAATTATAGTCACGGGCGGTAACCCATGAATATGTTTTGCAATTTACCTTCTTGCAACTTCAGTAAGTTAGGCACTAATCTATTTTTTTGATGTTTTGAGCATTTAAAAAGTGGACCTACTTTTTTATAATAATGAAAACCCTGTTGACTGGATAAGGTACCACGTCAAAAGGTGTTTGCCACTACATAGCGAGCGACAGAATGTTCCAGTCTTTTTGTAGTTGCAGTAATAGCTCATGATCGAGTTTGATAGTTTGATACCAAAGCGATTACAATTGTGCAACTACTAGGTAATCTTAGAGATGATGTATGAAGCAATCGCTTGAAATTATGCTCGTAGTGTTAGAGATGCATGGATTACTTGTATATGTGCCAGGATTGTTTTCTGGTAGTTTTTTTTTGGGAAAACGGAGGGATTGTTTTTAAATATATGGTTGTATTTTTGGTTGATAAATGGATTGTTTAAGCTTTATCAATTTAGAGTGGTCTATTAAGCAGTCAGAGTCTTTGGTAAATCAAAAGTGACAAATGTAATTCATAGACTTGAATGATAAATTGATAATGCCATCAAGAAGAGAAGGAAGAGTGATATAAAGGCACCTTCAATGAGCTTCACAAAATTAGATTCATGTGGCATTTTGTCTACAATTCCGACTGATGTTAAATGTTAGACTTTGGTACTATTGTAATGCCCCAAACGGAAATTTTTGGGTAGGCCATCCATCCTGCATTGCTTCCATTTGAGCAGCAGCAGCAGCAGCATAGCCTTCATCCCAAAAATTGGGGTCTTTATCATATTGTTTAAGATTCCATTGCCGGGACTTGAATCCATTTTTTCTCGGGTGAGAGCTGCGTATCCTAACCAACTAGACTACAGCAGAGGGTTAGTCGAATTTCTTTGCTTTTAAACGTTTGACTCGTGTCACTCTGTTCAATCTTTTCTTAATGCCTTCTTTCCTGACTCCTGAGCGGGTGGCTGTAGAGAGTCCTTGGATTTTTGGCCTTCATGGAGTGGTTTGTAAATGAAATAATATCTGAAGATTATTCTGCTTTCTCTTTACTTCAAGTTATTGTATATGTTTTTGAATGCATGATTGAAACCGATGGAAGACCTGGAAGTCTTTACTCTGATTAGTGGGTTGAGTTTTTCTCAGAGAGCCGTGGGTTCTACTTTCTAGAAGTGCATGATGTTCTGCGCTGCATTTTAAATGATAAGATCTCTTGGGAAACATGCATTTGGTGTATTTTTTTAAGTTTTGGCCAAATTATTATCATCTTGCAGAAGTATCTTTGGAAGGCGAGCAGTGGAATGACGGGCTTCTAGCCACAATCCGGGAAAAGGTATCCCCCATTGTTTCTGGATTGAAAATGTTAATTTTCTGACGTCATGATGTAATGTTTTGACGTAATTTTCAAACAGAAGCTGCTACAATTATTAAAGCTTCTGCTGTGCTCTAAGCTCTTAAATCGAACGTGCTTGCCCCTAATCTCATGGGAAATAATCCATGAAATATGATTCCTTATTTTTCAGAATGGTTATATGAATACTGATGTGATTGATGGGCGTTATGGGCAGATACGCTACTAGACATGTTAATGGCTGTTTAATTTTTGGTATAGATTAAGATATTGGTAATGTTAAACAGCAAAAAGCTTTATGATCTCCTTGGTTCATAGGATGCCAATTGTATCCTGGGCAATTTAGAATTTTAATGTGCTTTTAGTCCCAGCGGTTTGCTAGCATTAGCTTCAAATTCTATTCAACACCTAAAATACACAACACAGACCGTATGCTCCCTTTTGTTCATATGACGCTACTTGTATTCTGTTCAATTTAGAATTTTATTATGCTTGTAGTCTCAGCAATTTGGTAGCATTGGCTTCAAATTTCAATGCTTAATTACATGGACTGGAATGGAAGTTATAAAGGACATGACTAAGCTTATTATGTCATCTTATGTATTCTTCCGTGTGAGTGATTGTCAAACAGTTGTAGAAGGATGTTTATGATTGTTATTATCAGAGAGGGGATTTGGGGAGACTAAGAAGAAAATTGGATATTTTTATTTCTCCCAATCTTAGCTTATTTATAGATTCATGATTAACTACCAACCACTCATACTTATGTCACTCTCCCACTCATTTAATACACTCTCACACCAACTCATTCTTATATCACTTATATCCCAACTATTCTTTTTATACATATTAACATTATGTCAACACTATTCTAAACAGTCATATTTAGTACATTACTCAATATATCTTTACACCTCTCCTCAAACTGGATCATATATATATGATGCATACCCAGCTTACTGTAGTTATAGTCCACTCTATCATTTCCTAAAAGGCTTAGTAAATGTCTAACAACTAATTTATTGTTCTGGCATGTTTTGTCTTTATAATTTTCTTGTCACACGGATGTCTCATTATGTAACAGTCAATCTCAATGCGTTTAGTCTTTTCATGAAAGATCAGATTGTTAGTGATGTATATAGAAATCTTACTATCGCAATACAACCTTAGTGGTGTAGGTGTCACGAGTCTTAACTCGAAGAGCAACTGGTGAATTCATAACATTTTTCATGTAGTTTTAGCCATGGTTATATACTCTGATTCTCTATTGGATCAAGAAACCGGTTGTCGATCACCGATCAAATGATGAATTGGACCAATCTGCATATGAGAGTGTCGCAATTGTATAATACTTAGAAGCAGATTATAAAAGTCATCTTTCTGGTGCATTCTTCAATTATATCAAGACATGCACTGCAACATCTTAATACATAGTCCGCGAATCATTCAACTGGCTCAATACACTCACTGTAAATGTTGTAAAAGGATGTGTCATAGTTGTTAGATATTGGAATGTCCCAATATATGTTTTGATAATGATCAAATATTATGCTTGCACTAATGTGTTTTGTGCAGATATTAGAAAATATATTGGAAGCAAAGTCAAGGTGTGAATGCTAAAAGATTGATGACATCTATGGCAAGGACTTAGACATTAACGACATCAATCGAGTGTAACAAGTTGTAATCTTATTTATTGATGTATTTTTATTTTTTGTCATAGTAGTAATGTTAAAGTGTTGAAGATACACATTCACACAGACACATACAAAATCATAGCTTTAGACATAGGCCTAAACCACATTTAAAACCTTGAGTTTAACTCTAAACTGTGTTTTTATAACTTAATTAGCCGACAATCAAATCTTATTAGTCGATTAATGAATCCGAGCTTCATACTCAAAATCTTGAGTGTCATTTGTCAACTAACAGGACTATTAGTCGACTAATAGAGAACACTTATTTTTTCTAAAACTCAGACTAGTTTTTAAAGTTCAATTTAGTCGACTAACATAGGCTATTAGAGAGAAAAACTCAGACTAGTTTTTAAAGTTCAATTTAGTCGACTAACATAGGCTATTAGTCGACTAATACATTCATTAGACGACTAATACATTCATTAGTCGACTTATAGTCTCCATAAGCACTTCTTTAACCTGAGCCGTTAGTTGACCAATAAATCTATTAGTTGACTAACAATAGTTCCTTTGGCCAAAAACTAACCGTTAACTAGCCGTTAGAAGGGATATTTTGGTAATTTGTTTTCTTAGGGTTTCCCTCTATAATTTGGGAATAACTCTCAGATGTTAAGACAAAACAATAGGGAAAAAAGAAGAATAATCTTATTCTTGGCCAAAAGGAGAAGTGATGCCAGAGCAAGCTACTGATTCAAACTCAACATCTTGGTGGTAAAGATCTCAGCATTATGCTCTATGCTAATCGTCCTCTTCGTTAAAATCTCTTGAAAGACACATCGATTATGAAATAATGTTATAAAGCAATTTAAAAAGTGTGTTAACTAACTAAATGAAAGAAGATTAAATAATTGATGGATGTAGAATAGATATCAACGGCAAGGAGGATGTGATATTAACAGAGTTAACACATGCACCACTAGATGTAAAACCATATGCTAATGTGTAACACACCGTCTCCGGGTGCCGTCACATTTATACAATTACAGCATGTCATGCAGATGCCTGTGAAAACAAAGCGGAGCAAAACAGAAAATAAAGATGCTCATTTTATTACTTCCATATCATATTTACAGAATTTCAATACAAGGAAACAAAAGTACAATTCACTGTCTCACTTTAAGGCTAAAACAAAAAATACATAGAGAGAAGACACCAAGTACATTCACACTCAGTCAGTTCTCAAGACCCAGCGTCTTGAATTAGAAACTCCGACTCCTTGTATCTAGATGCCTCCGGGTATCCCAGATCTTCATCTAGTGGCAATAACAGGAGTGGTACCACTGCTCAGTAAGATAGATGATATCTAACCAAGCAACAGTAATACTGACAGTACATAACAAGAAGATCTGAGCAACAGATATAAATGGTACAGTGCAAAGATACAACATATTATGATAATTCAATGCCATCAAACTACTACATGGTTGTACTTGTTAATGTGAACCAATTCTAGGTCGTGACTTATAACTGAGAGCACGATGTGCAACCCGAAGACCATATTGGACCGCGGGATGCTACTCTGGGCCGAGTGTTAAGGAGTCAGTATCCATAGACGGAAATCCTCCCAGATACGGGCCGAAAGCAGGCTCCAATCGCTCATACACTCTCTCAAATTATAAGTTTTCCAAGCCCAGCGAGTCATGTTGGGTAGGTTAGTTAACAGCTTAGTGTCATGTGCTATATACATGTCGGTTCATTTGTCTAAGTTTAATATTATTTAAACTACATAGTTTGGGGATCACACACAATATGTCAAATTTGTACCTGTAGTAACAAGACATGTCATGAGCCAATTCTCCATTTCAATTCACAATTGATACTTATCAGTATCGTCAAAAGTATCATCTCCTGGAGTACGCAGTTTAAGCATAACATTAAATTTTCTAGTGCTAGCGTGCTTAAGGAGACAATTTTCTCAACAAATTAAATGGCATAACAATAATGCTGACATAACTGAAGATTATAATTCACATGCCCATAAAGACAAATGTAAAGATGTAATTATTTCCCTTTTGAAGAAATTTTAGTTTTTAAACTAACATAAGAAAACAAACCTTTCTATGCAATGAACCAAGCTGTGAAGGGAACTTAAGCAACATCTTTTATAAAGGAAATCTGAGAATGAAATTCTAATGGTTCTGAAATTTCTATGCTAGAGGGATCAGATTATGGATTTCTTTTTCTTCACGTAGTGGATGCAGGAGAAATATTCCGAGAGTCCACAAAGGAGTGGGAATGGGCCGGATGTTACTCTAAGGTCAAGGGAGGCAAAAACCAAAGCACTGCAGGGTCATGACAACCAAACAGGATACTAAAACCCCAAAAGTAGTGCGGGCCCCAGACAGCAAAAGGCCAGAGAGCCAAGACAATCAGAGAGCAAACATGGGACCTGAGAGCCCCACAACCAAATAAGATGAAACCCCAGAACCCCCACCCGGGCCCTTCGGCTTTCAATCCCCACAGAAAACAAAAACCGACAGCTAACGAGGCCTGCAGCCGCAATTGGGGGAAAACGACACCCTGAACCCAAAGCATCATCTCATGTACTCATCTCATGTACTCGTAAAAAATCCAATTTTCACACGAATTTACTAACGATGAAACTGAAATTAACTGTGACATAAGGAAGATAAAAATCTACCGTGATCGACGATGCGTAAGAAAAAACCACAGAAAACCGAAAGCCCCAAGCGAGATGCGAAATTTTCAAGAAGAAAAAACTTCACGAGCCGAAGAAATCAAATCGAAAGCTCCAGAAAATTGGAAAGAAACTTACAGTTTTTGTAGCAACTTGAAGAAGGAGAAGATGGAGGGGATTTAAAGAGTTCAGAGAAACCCATAGAAGAGACGCGACGTGCGAGCTGCATGGTCGAAGCAAGGGGCTGCGACAGCCCCCGAATGGTTCGGTAGGGCTTCTTGTCAGTCGTAGGAGAAGTATGAGAGAGTGGAACGTTCGCTCGTGTCGTACGAGAAGACGAGAGGCGTCGCTTCATCGATCGAAGCGAGTGGCTAGGGTTTCTACATGATCGTGCGATCGAAGCGCGAGATTGGTGACCGCTTGCCTTCGTCAAAAGCCCGAGTGGGCTTGGATGCAAAAACAAATGGCGAAAGGAAAAATAAATGGCCCGAGCGGGCTTGGGCGAGTGGGCCGAGTAAAATAAAACAAAGGGGATGCGGCCCGTTTCGTAATGTGTTGTTTATCTAGAATTAGATGGATAAAAGAAAGACAATATACTTAACTCCTCAGTCATATGCTCAGAGACTTCAAAATCAATTACACAAGTTTGAGAACTTGGTGTAGAAGTACATGCAGTTAGGTTACCTAATCTAGCTAAAATCATAATGGTAGGAGAAGAATGCAATTAAGCTTTACGAAAGTTCTATTACATCTTATAAGGACTCCACTCGTCGTCAGATATTTGAATATTTTTGATTAAGAGTTTTTTGTAATGTCGTGTATGCATTGCTTCCTCGACAGCTGCACACATGTGGACCCTGAAGCTGGGTACAAGCTGACTTCATATGACCAAAGTCCTTGCAGTAATGATAGATTAGCTTTTGATCGAGAGATTCGTCTTTGCTAATGTGTTGTCTCTGCTAATGTGTTGTTTGTTTAGAATTGGATGGATAAAAAAGACAATATACTTGACTCCCTAGTCATATGATCAGAGGCTTCTGAATCTATTACCTAAGTTTGAGAACTTAGTGTAGAAGTACATGTGGTTGTTATCCAATCTAGCTAAAATCATGGTGAAGGAGATAGTGCAATTAAGCTTTACGAAATTTCTATTACATCTTATAATGACTCCACTCATCGTCAGCTATTTGAATATTTTAATTACAAGAGTTTTTTGTGATGTTATGTATGCAGTGCTTCCTTGAGACCCGTGCACATGTGGACCCTGAAACTGAATACAAGCTAACTTCATATAACCAAAGTCATTACAAGCTTTTTGATCGAGAGATTCATCTCTGGTGCACCTCTACCTCTTGAAGCATGTATTCCTTTACCCTTATCATGAACACTAATTTGGCCATCACTTCTAATCCCTCAGATAGCTTCTCCTTGAGTATCTTGATATCCTCATATGCCTCTAAAGATACGCTGTGTCACTAATACCAATTTCTCCCCAACCTTTCTGTCTCTAGTTTTGATTATTCTCTAAAAAATTTGTTGGAAGGTGCGGTATGATACTGGTAAAGAGAGTGAAATGTTATCTCTTGTTGCTGCGGTATAATTCCAAACTAACACTTCCTAAGAATATCAATATTTCTAGTTCTTCCTTTTGTTTCTTCATTTTCTTCATCTGTTGTTGTGATTGGAAATATAAAATTCTATGCCTTGCATACTTATGAAAGTTTACATAATGTTGAGACATCAGCTTTTTGTTAGGAACTAACAAAGATGAAATTTTTATTAGAAAACAAATAGCAAAATAGAAAGATAATTGAGCACAAAAGAGGTGTGCTCTCCTCCCAAGACGCCTAGAGGACGTCCGCACTCGTCTACTATGGAATCACCAAATAACAATCATCAAATTAGCATAGGCATACAAGAGAGACTCCCCCTTATTTATAATAGAAACTAGGGCAATCCTAGGACTATGGGGATTAGGCAATCCTAGGACTAGGGGGATTGGGCAATCCTAGGACTACGGGGACTCGGAGCCAAGAGGGGGTTGCGGCCTGGGCCTGCGGGTGTAAACCCGCAGGGGCTGCGGCTGGGCCAGAGGCCCATTAATACTCCTCCCCCAAAGAGCCACCTTGTCCTCAAGGTGGAAGTCTGGAAAGCGCGCCACCATATCATTCATGTCTTCCCACGTGCTGTCGTGCTCTGGTAAGCCCCTCCACTGCAGTAATACCTGCCTCTTGCCTGTGTCACTCTGCCGAACCCCTTTTAGCAACTCGGGCTCCATCCTCACCTCCATATCCGTAGTAAGGGTCTCTGGTAATGTAGGGGAAGAGGTGTGGTTGCCAATGGCCTGGTGCAACTGTGAGACATGGAAGACTGGGTGAATGGTAGATCCTGGGGGTAGGCGCAATCTGTAGGCCACCGGTCCTATCCTCGCCGCGACCTCGAAAGGTCCAAAATACCTCGGCGCCAACTTTTCATTCCTCCTATGAGCCACCGACCTCTGCCTGTAGGGCCTTAGCTTTAGATAGACCATATCACCGACCTCAAAGTGCACGTCTCGACGGTGTAAGTCTGCCCGAGCCTTCATCACCTACTGAGCCCTCGCCAAGTGGAGCTTCAGCTCCTCTAGAATCAAGTCCCTCTCTGCCAGGTACTGCTCGACATCTGATACCGGAGTAGTCTCATGACCGTAATGAAGTAAGTGCGGAGGATCCATACCATACAAAATCCTGAAAGGTGTAATCTGCGCCGCTGTGTGATATGAAGTATTGTACCAGTATTCCGCCCACGGCAGCCAACGTGCCCACTCCTTAGGATTCTCTGAGATGAAGTATCGTAGGTAAGTCTCCACACTCCTATTGACTACCTCCGTTTGACCGTCAGTCTGGGGATGATAAGCTGTGCTCCGCTACAAGGCCGTCCCATGTAGTCTAAAAAGCTCCTGTCAAAACTTGCTCTGGAATACCTTGGTCTCTATCCGAGACTATGGACTTCGGCGGGCCATGCAAACGAATGACCTCTCTCACAAAAATCTCTACCACTGAAACGGCGCTGTAAGGATGCTTAAGCGGGATAAATTGTGCATATTTGCTGAGGCGGTCTACCACAACAAAAATGACGCTGTAACTGCCCGGCTTAGGCAATCCATCGATGAAGTCCATAGAGAGGTCCTCCCAAACTCTGTCTGGTAAAGATAGCGGCTGTAGTAGTCCTCCTGGGGACATGGCCTGATATTTGTGACGCTGGCACACGTCACACTCTGCCACCATCCTTGCCACATCATTCTTCTGTCCCTTCTAATAGACCTCCCGTGATAGCCGCTGGTAGGTCTTGAGGACTCCAGAATGTCCTCCTATAACACTGCCGTGGAACTCCCGGAAGATGGTCGGTATAAAAGTAGAAGTCCTCGGTATCACCAGCCGTCCCCAGTAAAGTAGCCGCCCATCCTGCAAAGAATATCCCGGGTACTCAATCGACCCCTGTAAAAGGGCCTCTCGTATAACCTCCAACTCCGGGTCCTGCTCCACCTCCTGCTGCAGTGGGCCCCAATCCTCTAGGATCGACACCGTAAGGGCTGCTAACTCCGTCTCTTCCTCCCGCTGAGATAACGCATCTGCTGCCTTGTTCTCCAATCCTGGGCGGTACTCGATCTCGAACCTGTAGCCCATCAGCTTTCGCAGCCACCTCTGATGTTCCTCTGCTACCATCCGCTGCTCCAACAGGTATTTTAAGCTCTGCTGATCCGTGCGCACTATGAAGCTCCGTCCCAATAAATATGGTCTCCACTTCTGTATGGACAACACTATCGCTATCAGCTCCCTCTCATAGACCGATCGCAATCGGGTCCTCGTGGTCAGCACCTGGCTGTAGTAAGCTATGGGACGCTGCTCCTGCATCAGTACGGCTCCCAGCCTATGTCATGATGCGTCTGCCTCTACTACGAATGGTCTGGTGAAGTCGGGCAACGCCAATACTGGCACAGTGGTCATTGCCCTTTTCAGGGCCTCAAAAGCTGTCGTCGCCTCCTCCCCCAGTGGAACTGATCCTTTTTCAATAACTCCGTCAATGGCCAGGCGATCGTCCCATAACCCTCTACGAATCTACGGTAGTAACCTGTAAGGCCCAAGAAGCCCCGTAGCCCTCTGAGAGTAGTAGGGCGCGGCCAGTCCAGCATGGCCGTTATCTTCGCTCTATCGGCGGCTACCCCTCCTGCTGAGACCACGTGTCCCAGATACTCCACCTGCGGCTGCCCGAATAGACACTTCTTTCTGTTCAAATATAGCTGGTGCTACTGCAGCTCCTGAAAAACCACCTGCAGGTGGTCCAAATGCTCCTCCAGAGTACGACTGTACACCAAAATATCGTCGAAAAAGATTAGTACGAATCGTCTGAGAAAGGGACGGAATACCTTATTCATGAGAGACTGAAAGGTGGCCGGGGCGTTGGTCAACCCAAAGGGCATGACCAGGAACTCGTAGTGGCCCTCATGCGTCTTGAACGCCGTCTTGGGCACATCCTCCCGTCGCATACGTATCTGGTGATAGCCTGACTTAAGATCTAGCTTGCTGAACCAGGCTGCTCCGTGTAGCTCGTCCAGGAGCTCATCAATCACAGGTATCGGGAATTTATCAGGGACCGTCTCCTTGTTCAGCGTCCTGTAGTCCACGCAAAACCGCCAACTACCATCCTTCTTCTTTACTAGCAAAACTGGGCTGGAGAACGGGCTTACGCTCGGCTGGATCACCCCTGCCTGCACCATCTCGGAAACCATCCTCTCTATCTCGTCCTTCTGATGCTGAAGGTATCGGTAGGGCCGCACGCTAATCGGGGAGACACCCTCACCGGTGGCCCGGTGAAAACCGCTCATTGCACCGAAAACATAAACCCTTCTGCCGCTTTTCCCTCATCTCTGTGTCCGTCATGCGTCTGAACTGCCCCCCCAGTCACTGGCGTGCTGCTCTTCTCCCCAGCCCTCTCCCGGCTCGTCTGGGTTACCCCTGCGGTGGTACCGGATCCTCCAGCCCCAGATGGGGTGCCTCTCGAAGTCTGACTGCTGTTCTCAGACTGGGGCGCAGTCCCTTCAGAAAAGTACCCTCCAGTGAGTCGTCAGACACCCCATGAACTCGCCCGGCCAATGTCTCAAATCTCTCAATGTAATCCCGCACCGGCCCCTCCTGTCTGAGGGCGTACAGCTGCTCGTGTAGGTTCCCCAGACGAGGGTCTCTAAACTTCTCCAGCACCATCAGCTTCCCCAGACGAGATAGCGACATCTTCAGCTTCCGGACGCGGCAATCTCCTCCAAAACGCCCCTGCTCGGGTCTCCTCTCCTCTCTGTGCTGCGGACGGTAATGCCGACGTCTCTCGTCCAGTGTCTCGTAGCGCCTAGTTGGTACCCCTCTGTGGCCCCCGTAGTCTCCACGGCGATCTCCACGCCGCCCCTCAAAATCGTCCCAACCTGCGTCGTCGTCGAATTCTGCCTCGTAGCCACCCCTACCGTCAGAATAATAATCTCTCACGCGTCCGTCGCCGTAGTAAGGGTCCTCCGCTGCTGGTCGACGCTCCGGAGGGTCAAAATATTCTCCCGAAAACTGCCCGTAACCCTCATCGTTCGCTTTCCGCTGTCCGGGAGACACAAAAAAGTCATCTGGGGGCTGTCCACGCGTTCCCCGCCATTCGGGAGGCTGCCAGGGGGTTCCCGCCCCCGGCGGCCCCAGCTGGAGGTGCCGCCGCCCCCTGGCGGCTGCCAGGGGGCCTATGGTCCTTCGCTGCACACAGGCGGGCCCCTCCGGGGCCCCCGGAGGGGCGGCAGGCCCTGCCGAGCCTCTGGCAGGCCCTGCCGGAGGCCCGGCGGGGTCGCAGGGCCCTGCCGAGCCACGGCAGGGCTTGGCCGCCCCTGCCGTGGCCTGGCGGAGGCGGGGGAGGGTCCCCCGCCTGTTTCTCTTACCGGCCGACCCCCTGGATGCATGGGGGGTTCGGCTGGCCTTCATCTTTGCCGTGGCTATCTCCGAGGGGTGGGCTAGGCCCCCCGCCCCTCCTTTGGCTCTCTTGCGCCTTCCGCCGTATATCCTCGCGGTAGTCCTCCCTCCATGGCTCCCCGTCATCTTCCTCGTCCATCTCCTCCACGTAATAGAGTTGCTTTTGGGGGAAAGTCTCCTCCTTCTCCTTCTTCAAAGGTGCCGTCTTTTGCATCGGATTAGGGCTCCCATCGCCTTTGGAGTTTGTCGCCAATTGATTTAGGGCTCCCATCAATTGTGCGAATTGATCGTCGTGCTTTGCTTGATTTGACGCCAATTGGGAGATGGATGTAGTTAATTTCGCCATGGATTCGTCGTTTCCCGCCAAGGACTTTTTGATTGCATCAATTTCGCCCGTGAATTTGGCCTCCAACGCCTCAAATTTGTCTTGCGGTCTTGTTGAAGCCGCCATGGATCGTCACGTGCTCTGATACCAAATTGTTAGGAACTAACAAAGATGGAATTTTTATTAGAAAACAAATAGCAAAATAGAAAGATAATTGAGCACAAAAGAGGTGTGCTCTCCTCCCAAGACGCCTAGAGGACGTCCGCACTCGTCTACCTATGGAATCACCAAATAACAATCATCAAATTAGCATAGGCATACAAGAGAGACTCCCCCCATTTATAATAGAAACTAGGGCAATCCTAGGACTAGGGGGATTAGGCAATCCTAGGACTAGGGGGACTCGGAGCCAAGAGGGGGTTGCGGCCTGGGCCTGCGGGTGTAAACCCGCAGGGGCTGCGGCTGGGCCAGAGGCCCATCACTTTTTTCCCTACCGGCTTTCCATACCAATTGTGATGCATCATATGCTCTAAAAAGATTGTTCCTCCTTAAGTATAAAGTCTTCAGTAACGTCCAAATTTCTTTCTTAGTGTACAATTACTCATGTTCTATAATGTTTAATAGCTGAATCTTTATTTGAGTATTATCTTGTTAATTTCTTTCTTAGTCTTCTATTCAGTTACTCATGTTCCGTTATGTTTAATAGCTGAATCTTTATTTGAGTATCATCTTGTTTCTAACCCGCCGCGCCATATGAAGGAAGATCATCCGTTAAATAGTCATCGTTTTCTCTGCCCTCAAGATGTGTCTTCATTAAGCACTTTTCATTGTTTGTAATTGGTTCATTTGAGCTTTATATCAGTATCAGTTCTGGAGCTAGAGCTATATGTGGTCTGAATGCGGCTTTTGAATTTACCATATAAGACCCTACTCCTAAAGACGGGTACTAAAAACAAATGTCAACATTAAACCCAACATCAACTAGCAACCAAACATCAAACGCCAACTATCATACACCAAACAATTGTACCAAATCTTCAAATATCACCCAAACATTATTTCTGATACAGAAGAAGCAAAGCGATATATATGTAATGTTTTAACTATATGACTTGGTTATATAATTGTGATAAAAGATAAACAGTTCTCAAATCCCAGGCGGTAGCCAAGAAGGCCCGAAAAACTTAAAGAGGTGATCATAGTTGTCACTTGTCACATCTGAACTCCTTTGATAATAATCACATTTTGACAGTGATGGCTTTGATACCATGTTATTATCAGAGAGGGGATTTGGAAAGACTAAGAAGAAAATTGGATATTTTTTATTTTCCCAACTTAGCCTATTTATAGATACATGATAAGCTCCAGGCCACTCACACTTGTATCATTCTCTCAATCATTCATTTAATACACTCTCACAATCATTCACACTTGTATCACTCTACTCCCACCTATTCATTTAACACATCTTAACATTATGTCAACACTTTTCCAACCACTCACATTTAATACAGTACTCAATACATCTTAACAATGATTATATTATTTGCATGACTTTTTTGTTTAACTGTCTGCCTCCGCTTAGCTTGGAATTTGCAATTTTTTAAGAACATGAAAGGCTGTGTATTTTGATTGAACAACTATGTATAATTACTTGTGTTCACGCTGCAAATAGTTGGGAAGAGCTATGATTACGTTTCTTACTTGAATTTCCCTTTTAGTTCTCTATTTCCACTTTGAGCTTCTTTTGGAAACAAAACATGCGATGAGTTTTGATGCCTTCTTACCTTTATCATAAGGTCTTAAAGCTTTAAACTGGGACCATATCAAGAATAATTTATCGACCTTAAGTTAAATAGGTGAATAATTTTACTAGCTTGTTGGTTTGATGCTTATGAACCAGGTTCATGTGGAAGCTGATAGAAAGGCAATGTCAAGCCAGGCAAGCCTGTCATTGGATCCTCATTTTCAGGCAAAAATCACATATAGGATCGGGAACAAGGTGATTGATCTATGCGTATATAGATATTCATATTTCATGAAAATATTCTGATGAAGTATTATGCTTTATGATCAAGTTTTACGAATTCCATTGCAATCACAAAATCAGGGTCAACACCTATACACTCTCACTATACCCATCATGTAAAGTTGGTTTATATATATTAAAATCCATGCCATTATACCAAAACTCTGAAGTACTGGTGAGGGTTGAATATTATAGTTTTATAATCTGACAAGTTCCAATCGGTCAAGCTTCTGTTTCATGGGCCAATGCCTTTTTACGCAACGATATTCTTAGTGCGCTTTTTGATTGTGCGCTTTTTGAGGGATCAAAGCCGTTGACACGGTACCAAAACTCTAAAGTTGAGGGGGTTTATGTTCTAAACGTATCACATTTCACACGGTCATTGCACTCCGGGGACTATCAGCGACCATAGTCACAAGGTAGTCGTTCCATAATTCCTGGAATTTGGAAAAGACCGCGAAAATTCTGAAAACATTTGGTACTAGTCAGGCTTAGCATACGGTCAAGATGCTTGTAATACATAGTTATTTATTTATTTAAGCAAACTTATGAATCATATTGTGACTACTTGGTTAGTGTAGTGAAGTTTTAAGTGACTGGTCCAGATTTGAATCGCAAACCTGCATTTAGAATTATGAAAATTTGATTTTGGTTCAAAACTTAGAAAGCAGTCCGGATTACTTGCGATTTTCACAAATAAAACATGAACGTTTGCAAATAAATTTTAACCAACCATTTTTTGTGGGAATCATAAATTCTAAGTGATTTGGCTGTCTGCTGATTTGAGAGAAGGTCTGAATTCTGTGAATATGCATGTGACCAAGGCGAGATTGCAAGCTAAACACTCGTATTGGGCATTTAAAGCCTGATCTTGTAGCCCAATGGGAAACTTCAGCATGAGAATCCTTGTGGTTTAGGGAAGTGTGAGAATTGTTCACTTTTTTCACACGCACATGCATGGGATAGGAGTTGATTTTGATGTTTTCTGTTCCTTTTACTCTTCCAAATTTTTCATTCATTTTCTGCTCATTTTTCTTTGCTAATTTTTTCCTTAAGTTTTATTCGAGCATTAAATATTGGTTGTTTCAATTGTTTCTTTATTATGCTTTTGTCCTCTCCTTGCCGTCTAATGTCCTTTGATTGGCTTGGTTTAATTCAAATTTAAATCAATTCTCTACATCGAAAATCATTGTAATGATATTGTCTTGACATTCTATACGGAGCAGCTGTTAATTATGTCTTCTGGATCTTGAAATCTGCTGGAGATGGTTCAAAGATCCCCCCACCCCTGCCCCTTTATTGAGGGAAGCAGTGGTTACTTAATCCCTAATAAGCTTCCTTACAACGTCCTAAAAAGGATACACAGAAATATTTCAAAACATTCTTCCTTGCATAAGCTAACTTTATCTGCATGAATCCTTTATCAGTTTGAGTTTTGCTTGTCCATCCGAGGACCCACACATTTAAACTACACGGTTATATAATTTGCATGCTAATTTTCCTGCCCCTTTGAAGGCAGTGTAATTAAAAGTTGTACATGTGCATGTACATGGGGCAAATTTTATTGTGGCATTATTCATTTTGCATTCCAATTTTTTTTTGTTGAAAATTATGGTTAGAAACTAAATTGCTGTTTACCCATGTTATCCTTATTTTTAATGTTTTTCCATAGTTGTACATGAATCTTCTGATAGAATTTGATCAATGACTGAGTTTCTCATTGTCGGCAGGTAATTTGTTGCCTTGATGGTCCGAGGTTTGGCATACAATATGAAACTTACTTTGCTGGTAATGTTGTGAACTGGTTTTCAATTGTCTGAAGATTTCTGTTTGGTGATTTTAAATTGTCCTCATGCTTCTCTCTTTTCTGCTACGATAGTCATGTCACGGGTTGGTTTCATATAATAAATTAAGTGTGGATTTTTTACAACACTGGGAACCATTATCCTAAATTTGGGTTTGACATGTATCCTTTTTTTCATTCAGCCTTTTGTCTCCATACCACTATGCTAAGGGATATCTCCCTGTTTGCTTTTTTGGCTTTTTGAATGTATTCTCTTAAACCTTCGTATTTAGAAATTCCAGCTTAAATATCTGCATTTAGGAAACTGATGAGAAAGCTATGGGTTTGAAGACAAAAGATGAGATTTTTATAAATATGAGGAGAGAAATTGAAGATAAGGGTTTCTTTTGAGAGGAAACCAACTCTCCAAGCTTGGATCTAAGAGAAAAAGCTTACTCTCACTAGCTCTAGGGATCTAGTCTCTATTCTAGGGTTTTCTATCAAGTTTTGCATATCCCTCAAAGGAAAACCCACCCCCAAATATATAAGGGCAGATTTTCCCAAATTACATTTAGCCCCTCCCACAACCCAAACTTTACAAAATGCCCCGAAAATGCCCCCGGACTAATTGTCCGTCCCACGGTCCTTCTTGCGCCGTCTTCTTTGATATGTGATGATCTCATCATTACTCCTCCTAAAAGAACTATCTTGTTCTCAAGGTGGATGTCTGGGAACTGCTGCGCAATAACCTCGTAAGGTTCCCAGGATGTCTCGTGATATGGAATACCGGTCCACATATTCAGCACCTCCCGCGCCCCCGCACTCCCCTGGCGAACCCCCTTCAGCTCGGTTGGATCTAAAAGCACATCCATGTCATCCGTAAGCGTCGGGGGTAGCGACAAGGAAGAGACATGGTCTCTAATGACTGGCGGAGCTGCAACACATGAAAAACAGGGTGGATGGATGAGTCTGACGGTAATCTCAGTCGATACGCCACCTTGCCAATTCTGGCCTCTACCTCGTACGACCCAAAGTATCGGGGTGACAGCTTCTCGTTCCGCCTTTGTGCCAAAAAGTGTTGTCGGTAAGCTCGCAGCTTCAGATACACCATGTCTCATACTGCAAACTGAACATCTCACCTATGCTCATTCGCCCTGCTCTTCATAAGCTGATGTGCTCTCGTCAAATGCCATTTCAACTCCTCCAAGGTGTGGTCCCTCTCCTCGACGTATTGGTCCACCTGGGAAATTGGAGTGAAGCGGTGACCATAGTGAAGCAAATGCAGGGATCCTGTCCATATAGGATTCTGAAAGGAGTGGTCTGAGCAGAGGCATGGAAAGACGTGTTGTACCAATACTCTGCCCACGCTAGCCACCTCACCCACTGTTTCGGAGACTCAGAGACAACACATCGCATGTACGTCTCAAGGGTCCTGTTGACGACTTTCGTCTGGCCGTCTGTCTGGGGATGGTAAGCAGTGCTTCTCTTCAGTACGGTCGCTAGTGTCCTGAACAACTGTCCAAAAGGAGTTAAGGAACACATTGTCCCGATCCGTCACAATAGAACCCGGATGACAAAATACCCATCTGATTTCGGCAAGCTATCGATGAAATCCAAAGTCACCGCCTCCCAAACTCTGTCGGGCAACGAGAGGCTACAACAGACCTACATAGGTTGTTGATAGTTACCTGTGGCGCTGGCATATGTCGCACTTCTCCACCATATCTGCTTCATCCTTCCGCATCCTCTCCCAAAAGAGCTCTCTAACCAAGCGCTGATAGGTCTTCAGGACCCTCGAGTGGCCACTCATCGTGCTCCCATAAAACTCCTATGGTACTCTCGGAATATGAACCGATCCCTTCGGCAAAACCAGACGCCCCTTGTACAAGAGACGTTGCCTCTCTAGTGCATACCCAGGATGCGCTGCTGGGTCCTGTTGTAATGCTGCCCTAATCTTTGATAGACCCTCATTCTCCTCGATTTCTTGTACCAGTGGTTCCAATTGAGCAGAACCGGTACCGACAAGGCCGACAAGTGTGAATCAACCTCCCTCCGTGATAATGCATCTGTCGCCTTGTTTTCTATCCTCGGCTTGTACTGGATCTCAATGTGGTAACCTAACAACTTGGTCAACCACTACTGATGCTCATCAGTGACCATCCTCTGCTCCAGGAGGTATTTGAGGCTCCTCTGGTCTGACCTCATTATGAAGCGTCTGCCAAGTAGATAGGGTCGCCATGGCTGCACAAACAATACAATAGCCATCAGCTCGTGCTCATAAACTGGCTTGAGCCGAGCCCTCGCCATAACACGTGGCTAAAATAAGCCACCGTTCTGCCCTCCTGCATCAACATTGCCTCCAACCCATAGCTAGACATGTCCATCTCCACCACAAAAGGCCGGGTAAAATCTGGAAGTGCAAGCACGTGGGTGCTCGTCATGGTCCCTTTTAGGGCCTCAAAAGCTCAAATGTCATCCTCACCCCAATGGAAATTGTCATTCTTCAGCTGCTTGGTCAACGGCAATGCAATGATGCTGTATCCCCCTAACGAACTAGCCCGTTAGCCCCAAGAATCTCCGCAATGCCCGTAGTGTAATAGGGAGTGGCTAATCCACCATGGCTGCTATCTTCGAACCGTCTGCTGCCACGCTCTCCGCGGAAACAATATGACCCAAGTACTCTACACTCTGCTGGATTATAGTTCATTGCCTAGTTAACCATAATTCACTGGCTAGTCAACTAGTCTGTGAACACTAGTCAACTAGTTTTCTGATACATGCCTCGCCATTGCTCAGATTTTCCTAGTCGACTACGTATCTGTTCTAGTTGACTAGTTAACTTTTAAACTAGGGTTTTGACTTATTTAACACTTAGGGATGATTTTATAAATATTTTAAAAACATCTTTAAGGTGTTTCTAAATGTGTGTGAGCTTCAACAAAGACTTTAACATTCTACCAAGAGAAAAATGAAAATTACATCAAAATAAATATACTTTTGATGCTCATTGACACAATCACCTGATAATTAGCATTGTCTTGGTTCCTTTGGTCTCCATGGTATTTGCTCACTCTACATATTTTTGTTTTGTCATCATAGTTCAAACCTACACTCATGAAATCATTAATACCCAATATGTTTGCCGAACATGCACTTCTTCTGGTTGACAAGCAGCTGATGCTCATGCAGCTCCCTCAGCACGGTTATCAAGTGCTTCACATGTTACTCCATAGACCTGCTGTAAACCAAAATGTCGTCAAAAAATACTAGCACAAACCTCCTCAGATAGGGGTGGAATACATTGTTCATCAATGCCTGGAAGGTGGTGGGGGCATTGGTCAAGCCGAATGGCATGACCAAGAACTCGTAGTGACTCTCATGTGTCCTGAAAGAGGTCTTTGCCACGTCCTCATCTCTCATCCTAAGCTGGTGATATCCGGATTTCAAGTCAATCTTGGAGAAGACTACTGCACCGTGCAACTCATCAAGTAGCACGTCGATCATAGGAATGTGGAATTTGTCTGGCACAGTCTCCTTGTTCAATGCCCTATAATAGACAAAATCTTTAGCTATCGTCCTTCACTAACCGCACCGGGCTAGAAAACATGCTCACCCTCGGCTGTATCACCCTCGCCTGAATCATCTCGTCCATCATTCTTTCGATCTCTGCCTTCTGCACATGTGTGTATTGGCACTGATGGGAGATACACCCTCTTGGAGCACAATGGCGTGCTCGTGGTCTCGCCGGGGGAGCCCGTGAGGCATCTGAAACACTCTGTTAAACTGGAATAAAATCTGTCGCAACTCCAATGGAATGTCCCGCTCCTGCTCCGCTTCCTCAACCACCAAACCTTGTAGCTCCACGAAGAAGCCTCCCCCTTCGGACTGGAATGCCCTTGCTATGGTCTTCAAGGGAATCCTGGATCAGCACAAACCGTGGTATCCCTGAAGTATCACTACGTTTCCCTTGTGCTGGAACTCCATCCTAAGCAGATTTCAGTTGGTCTTCGTCTCTTCCAGAGAATGTAGCCATCTCGTGCCTAGAATCACATCGGTGCTGTCCACAAATCGAGTGGCAAGAAATCTTCCACAACATGCATCTCATAGAGGGTCAAAATCATGCCCCGGCATACCCCTGCTCCGCTCTACCTTTCCGGTCCCTATCATCACCCCAAAGCTGCCGGTGTCAACCAACTACAATCCCTACTGTTCTACTACGCGGTTGGAAATAAAGTTGTGGGTGGCTCCACTATCAATCAATACCACCGCCTCCCGCTTAGAGATCCTCCCTATCAACTCCATGTTGTGGTTCGGAGTGAACTATGGAGTTATGTGACACCTCCGCTACATCCAACTGCTCCTGCTCCACTCCCTTGCTCGGCTCCACCATTATCTCCTCCTCGTCCTCCACTAGCAACATCTGGAGGGTGTGGGATCAAAAAGTACACCTTAGATTGGGGGTGAATAGGGTGTTCGACAAATTAAAAAATACGTGCAACACACATGCAGATAAAAACACAGAAATAACAGTGATGGGACCCGTATCTACACGCGGAGGCGCACCCACAAGCCGTGCGCGCATGGAAGGCCGGCCTTACCCTAGGGGCGTTTTCGACTCTCTAATTTATTATATTTTAATGGAAAACTTGTAATTAGATTAGAGGGGGGGTTTTATTCTTAAGCTAGGGCTAGCCGTCATATTGCTTTATGCTTGATTATTGAATTGTTCTTGAGGGATTTCTTAGGAGAGTGCGGACGTCTTCGCTTATTGGCGTTTTGGAAGGGTGGTTGCCCATTTAATTGTAGTCAAGTTATCAACTTTATTTTATATTTCTGAAATTTTAGTTCAGATTTGCTTTATTCCTATCAATTTGGTATCAAAGCGCGTAACGATCCATGGCGGCTTCAATAAGATCACATGACAAGTTCGAGACTTTGGAGGCGAAATTTACTAGTGAGATCGAATGGATAAAGAAATACTTGGCGGGAACGATGAATCTATGGCGATGTTGACGGCTTCCATTGAAAAATTGACGGCGAAGCAAGATAAACAAGATAAACAATTCGCGCAATTGATTTTTCAATTGACAGACAACGCGGGAAAAGATGGGAAAGGTGATGAAAACCCTAAATCAGCAATAAAGGTGCCACCTTTGGACAAGGGGTAGGAAAAAAAGAGAAATTCGATGCGGAATTCGTTCCCGAGGAGGAGGAATACGACGAGGTAGATGGGGAGCCGTGGAAGGAGGATTATCGAGAAGCGGTGCAACAGAAGGCGGATGAAGCAAGGATGGGTGCCGCGGCCCTAGCCGCCTCCCCCTGTGGTGCGCCACAGTAGGGGAGCTGCGGGACCTTCCTCCGGGCCCTGTGGGCCCCTATGACAGCGGGGGGCATCCCCCAGCTCTGGCTGGGGCCGGCGAAAGGCCCAGGGCCCTCGGTGGCCCCCACCGACAAGTGTGGGGCTGCTGGGGCCCCGATGGTCATCGAACAGGGCCGGCGGGCCCTTGGGAGGGCCCGCCGCGGCCCTGCAGAGCAAAGGGGACCCCTGCGCGAGGGGTTCGGTGCATGCGACGACGGATTTCAGCCCTTTCGTGATGATCTGCCTCATCTGGAGGACCCGACACGCGATTTCGAGGATAAATTTGACCCGTGAGACTTCCAAGAGCAAGAAGATGATGGCGAGGGGTATCAGAATCCTTCCGACCCTCGATTTGGTGATGATAGATGCAGCCTCCACCCACCACCATGTGGGACGCATCAGAGACATATGGGGAGTACAGAGACTTCTAGAAGGGGCATGTGGGCAGGTTTGGAGGCGACAGAGGGGGATGACATGGGGGACCGAGGAGGAGGCCTACGGTGGGATCACGGTTTCCATGAGGGAGGCCCGCGTGGGGGCTATGAGCGACACCAGGAGAGGTGGCAGCACTGCCGCCAGCCTAGGCATGTCGGCGGACGGGAGACCTGGGGGATTCAATATGAACATATTGCGGAAGTTGAAGATGCCTGTATTCGATGGGGTGGACCCGGTGTCGTGGATCTACAGAGCGGAGAGATTTTTTAGAGTCTCGCATGACTGGGGAGCAGAAGCTGGAGGCAGCATGTATCTGTCTGGATGGAAAGGCACTCGCTTGGTTTTAGTGGAAAGATGCGAGGCATCCTTTTTGCTCGTGGGAGGAGGTCAGAGATCAGATGGTGGAGAGGTTCAGGGACCCCGTTTGGGGAACGTGAGGGAGCAGCTGCTATCACTCAGGCAGGAGGACACAGTGATAGATTACCTAGAGAGGTTTGAGGCCCTATCAGGACAGGTGTACGGGGTGACAGATGAGGCGATGGAGAGCACCTTCATGAAGGGGTTGAAGGTCATTATTTGAGCAACGGTGTGCATGCAGAAGCCCCCGAGTCTGATGGAGGCCATGGAGTACGCTCAGATGACGGAGGATTGGCAGATGGAGGAGAGGAAGGGAGTGTCGCAGTTTCATGCAGTCAGACAGCGGCAGTAGGTCAACAGAGAGCCACGACGGTATCTGATCCGGCCACCAAGGAGAAGAGTGGGGAGAAGGGTAGTGCACCGCAGGCTGGGGGCAGTTCAGGTGGATGACTGACGCGAAGATAAGGGAGAAGCGGCAGAAGGGCCTATGCTTTAGATGCGACGAGCGGTTCACACCAGACCACAGATGTGCAGGGCGCAAGCTCCAGGTACTGTTGCTTGAGGATGAGGATGACGAGGCTGAGGTTGAGGACGAGACCGCTGCGGGTCACCAGCTAGACGTGGCGGAGGTTTCCCTTAACTCTGTGGTAGGGTTCACACCGAATCATACCATGAAGTTGAGGGGGTATATCGACGACCAGGAGGTGACAATACTTATTGACAGTGGGGCGACCCACAATTTCATCTCCAGGAGAGAGGTGGCCCAGTAGGAGCTCCAGCTGACAGACTGGAAGCTTCAGTGTCATGATGGGGATGGGAAAGAAGGAGAGCAGCCATGGGTTTGCAGAGGACTAGTGCTGACATTACAGGGGGTACATGTGATATCAGATTTTTTGCCTCTAGACTTGGGGAGCACCGACTTCATCTTGTGCATTACGTGGCTACAGACGTTGGTGGAGATGACGGTGAATTGGAAATTGCTCAGAATAGAGTTTCAGGAGGATGTGAGAACAGTCACATTACAGGGTGACCCCAGCCTATGCAGAGTATTGGTTTCGCTGAAGACCATGTTAAGGTCCATTCAAACAAAGGGCGGTGGATACTTAGTGGAGTTATTCATTGATCGGAGAGTGAGGCGCTGAGGCCAGTGGAGAGCAGCCCATTTCAGGTGAGGTACGGCAGCTGATGGGGCAGTTCGAGGCCTTTCAGGAGCTCCGGGGTCTTCCACCACCGAGGGATCACGAGCACGCCAGAGTACTGCGAGAGGGCGTGTCTCCCATCAACGTGAGGCCCTACCGTTACCCCAGCATCAGAATGACGAGATCGAGAGGATGGTGGCAGAGATGGTGCAGGCGAGGGTGATACAGCCCAGTGTGCGTCCCTTTTCCAGTCCAGTGTTGGTGAAGAAGAAAGATGGGAGCTGATGCTTCTGCGTGGACCACATGGCCTTAAGTAAGAAGACATTGCAATATAAGTTTCCAATACCAGTTATTGATGACCTTTTGGACGAGTTGCATGGGGCGGCCATATTCACCAAGATAGATCTCAAATCGGGCTATCACCAGATCAGGATGCGGGAGGAGGATGTGTCCAAAGTGGCGTTCAGGACACATGATGGCCACTATGAGTTTTTAGTCATGCTTTTCGGCTTGACTAACGCACCTGCTACTTTTCAGGCCTTAATGAACAAGGTATTTCACCCTTACTTGCGACGATTTGTACTAGTTTTCTTCGATGATATATTGGTATACAGTAGTACCTTGGAGGAGCACTTGGACCATCTGCAGGTCATGTTCCAGGAGCTGCAGTACCATTAGCTGTTCGCGAACAAGAAGTGCTTATTTGGACAGCCACAAGTGGAGTATCTGGGGCATGTGGTATCTGCAGATGGGGTGACATCGGATATGTCAAAGATTGTGGTGATGCTAGACTGGCCGTGCCCCACCACTCTCAGGGGGCTGAGGGGATTCATGGGGTTGACAGGATACTACCGCAGATTTGTACAATGATATGGGGCGATCGCCTGGCCGCTCACCGAGCTACTCAAGGACCAGTTTATTTGGGGCGAGGAGGCGACGACCGCACGTGAGGCCTTGAAGAAGGCCATGACTACAGTGCCAGTACTGGCGTTGCCAGATTTTTCTAGACCTTTCATGGTGGAGGTGGACGCTTTGGGGAGTGGATTGGGGGCGGTATTGATGCAGGATCAGCGTCACATAGCATATTTCAGTCAGGTGTTGGTCACTATAGCCAGACTGCGGTCTGTCTACGAGAGAAAGTTGATGCCCATTATCCTGTCTATCCAGAAGTGGAGGTCGTATTTGTTGGAGAGGAGTTTCTTGGTCCGCACGGATCAGAGGAGTCTTAAATACCTATTAGAGCAGCGTATGGTAACAGAGGAGCATCAGAAGTGGCCGAGGAAGCTGACGTGATACATGTTTGAGATTGAGTATTGCTCAGGACTGGAGAACAAAACGGCTGACGCCCTTTTACGACGAGAGGATGAGGCAGAGTTGGCGGCACTGGCGGTTTCAGTGCTACAGGATTGGGAGCCATTGCAGCAAGAGGTTGAGCAGGACCATGATTTGGCAGGCATACGGGAGGCTCTATTACAGGGTTCCACAAAGTGCCCGGGATATACTATCCAGGACAGACGGCTTCTACATTGGGGGCGATTAGTTCTGTCGTGTACTTCTACATATATTTCGACCATACTTCGGGAGTTTCAGAGCGGCGCAGTATGAGGACATTCTGGGGGTCCTCAAGACCTATCAGAGACTGGCGAGGGAGGTCTACTGGAAGGGAATGAAGAATGATGTAGCGAGAATGGTTGCAGAGTGTGACGTTTGTCAGCGACACAAGTATCAGGTGATGGCTCCAGGGGGATTACTACAGCCGTTGTCCTTGCCCGATCGGGTGTGGAGGACCTTTCCATGGATTTCATTGATAGGCTGCCGAATTCGGGAGGATATACGGTCATCTTTGTTGTGGTGGACCACCTCAGCAAGTATGTAGACTTTGTACCACTTCGGCATTCGTACAACGTAGTGTCGGTGGGGGAATCATTTTTGAGGGAGGTTATTCGCTTGCATGGGCCCCCAAAGTCCATTGTCTCTGATAGGAACATGTGTTCCTTAGTAGATTCTGGCAGGAGCTTTTCAGACTTCAGAGTACAATGTTGAGACGGAGCACGGCCTACCACCCGCAGACAGATGGCCAGACTGAGGTCGTCAACAGGAGTGTGGAGACGTATCTGCGGTGCTTTATTTCAGATAATCCTAAGGAGTGGGCTCGTTGGCTGGCATGGACGGAGTATTGGTATAATACATCTTATCACACTGTAGCCCAGACGACACCTTTCAGGATCATGTATGGCCGTGATCCTCCACATTTACTACACTATGTGCAAGAGACACCCGTATCAGATGTGGAGCAATACCTGGCATAAAGTGATCGGATTTTGGAGGAGCTGAAACTCCATCTGGCTAAAGCTCAGCAAATTATAAAGACAATGACAGACCTTCACCGCAGAGATGTGCAGTTCGAGATGGGGATATGGTGTACCTGAAGCTGAGACCTTACAGGCAGAGATCCTTGGCCCACATGAGGAATGAGAAGTTAGCGCCGTGATATTTTGGACCTTTCGAGGTCGAGGCTAGGGTGAGACACGTTGCTTACAGGTTGAGACTACCGCCAGGATCTGCTATTCATCCGGTATTCCATGTGTCGCAGCTTCACCAGGTTATCGGAGACCACACACCTTCGCCCACCCTTCCGGAGCATTGACAGATGATATGGAGGTGAGGTTGGAGCCTAAGGCATTGACGGGGGTCCGCAGAGGGAGCATAGAAGAGTGCGAGGTTCTGCTGCAGTGGAAGGATTTGCTAGAGCATGAGAGCATGTGTGAGTCCATGGATGTGATGGCGCAACAATTCTCAGATTTCCACCTTGAGGACAAGGTGGTTCTTTGTAGAGGGAGTAGTGATGGGACCTGCATCTACACGCGGAGGTGCACCCGGCACCTGCAAGCTGCACGCGCATGGGAGGTCGGCCTCACCCTAGGGGCGTTTTCGACTCATTTAATTTATTATATTTTAATAGCAAACTTGTAATTAGATTAGATGGAGGTTTTAATCTTAAGCTAGGGCTAGCCGTCATATTGCTTTATGCTTGATTATTGAATTGTTCTTGACAGATTTCTTAGGAGAGTGCGGACGTCCTCGCTTATTGGCGTCTTGGAAGGGTGGTTGCCCTTTTAATTGTAGCCAAGTTATCAACTTTATTTTCTATTTCTATGATTCTATCAATTTCAGTTCAGATTTGCTTTATTCCTATCAAACAGCCAGCCACAGATAACACCAGATGTACCTTGGTTCGGTCGAACCTCGACCTACTCCAGCAACCCCCAAAGTCCACTAATAGGTCAATCAGTTTCAACATGCCTACAGACACTCAGAACTCGCAAATCCTATGCTTCACACTCACAATCTCTATAGACTCGCAAATTCCATGCTAGACTAAACTAATCTATCTAGCTTCACTTTGCCGCAATCCACGTCCCGTGAATCAAGAATCCCAGAACTACACCCCGTAGCTCTCTCACCACAAAAATAATATAAGGATCAAATCGCACTACACCACAAAAATATTAATACAAATTGAGAGTGCTCAGCTTGTGGTGTCGATGTGTCATCGTCGATCGGCACGTAGACTGCTCCGCAATTGTTTTGACCGTTCGTCAATCAGAGGTCTTTGTCTGCTATGTCGATATTGTTTTACCCCTGACACAGACCCTCTCTCCTTTTAATTAAGTTGGGCAGCCCACATCTTTTGAATTAATTTTTCCTGCCGCACTAATTTGATGATGGGAGTCCTGTGGTGCGTTTGTGGTTCCCTGCTACAAACGAATTTTTGGACAGCACTTCAAAATGTTTGGTTAATGAGGGGGGCACTAATCATGGGCACCCTGCAAAAGCAAAAAAGAAAAGGTGAGATGAAATTTAATTAAATCATTAGCATTAATCCACATTTGAGTTGCTTTAAAAAAGACTCCCCCTTTTAATTTGCTTGCAGAGAAGAAGCCCCTTTGATTTTCTTTTGACTCTACGTGAGTTGATTTCCTTCCACCCTTTTTTGACTTTTTGGAGAGTGGACTATGCTGGGATGCATCTAGGGGCCGGCCTTTACATGTGTTTTTTCCTGTAAAACAACTAAACACACATACTACATAGATTTAAGGTTCGTTTTCAGATCTGAAAGTTTCTGTGGCTTTCTCGTAAGCTCCCTCATGATCCATGGTCATATTTGATATTTTTATAACGTCGTGAAAAATGACCATATTGCTCGTTTATGCCCAACGTGCTGTTTATCTCCGAAATGACCAAACTGCCCTTTTGATTTTCCGAACTCTTTTCAACCTGAAACACTCAACAAAAACATTAAAATAATTCACAAAGATTTGTTATCATCAAACAAGAAATCCTAGACCGTTGTTTCCAACAGAGGGTACGGTCTCGACAGCGATGACCTGAGGTATACTTCTCGTCGCACCTGAAACATAACTCATTCGCTCTTTTGTTTTGATCTCCGCCTCGGCCATGCGACAGAATTGTCCACCAGGCTGTGCTCCGCTGCTCCTCTCATTGCTCCCCTGAGCTCCTCCCGTCTGGACCCCCCTGCCGGGGCCTGCTGCGCTTCTGGAGGTGCCAAGCCACGAAAGTGGAACCACTCCAAGCTCCCTTGGCCTATCGATCAGTTGCTAGTTTATCATCGACCACCTGAGCTAGGTTCATCGTATCTAGCAGTCCACTTGGCCTCTGCACCTGAAGCTCCCCCGAATCTCGGTTTTGAGCCCCTTCATGAAGCTCTCCACCAATGTCTCCTCTGTCATTCCCCTCATATGGCCAGAAAGTGCCTCGAATAACTCCCGAATCCCTTACCATGTCCACCTGCCGTAGAGTCAAGAGCTGCTCGTGCAGATTGCTATCCTGGGTGTCTCTGAAGCGATCTAGCATGCAATATGTGAACTCTTCCCATGACTGTATCTGGTGCTATTGTTGCCTCCACAGATACCAAGACGCCTTTCCCTCCAAGCACACGCCCGACGCCTGAACCTTCTCCCTCTTCGCCATCTGGTAGGCTTCAAAGTACTGCTCCATATGATTGACCTACCTGTGGGGGTCCTCCTTGTCAAAGACAGGCATTTTCAGCTTCCGTACTTTGTTTACGGGCCATGTCATCCCTTGGCTGGTCATCCCCCTCGGCTGGTCAGCGCGATAATGATGGCCGACATTCAGTTGCTTTCATACCACACCCTATGGATCTTATCCTTCTCTTCCGTGGAGTCCCACACCTCCATCAGGCCACTGTGGTACTCTGCCGCTTTCCCCATGGGTCTTATGCCCCCAACGTCCACCATGCCCCTCAGTCTCTTGCCAAGCCTCTTGGAGACCTCCATCCCCGAAATCAAATACTGGAACTCTCGGATGTGGTAGTTGTGATTTCGAGTTCACATAGCTTGTCTGCAGCCCACAGCTCTCCCAGGAATTCTGTTAGGGGCCACTGGGCCTCTTCGACCACCCGTGGAAGCCCGGGAGGGGTCGCAAAAATTGCCAGTCACTGTCGGAGACCACCATGGTGGTGGGCGGGCTCGTAGGGGCTCGTCGGCCCCCGCAGAGGGTTCCCAGGAGCTGGCAGCCCCTGGCGAACCCGCAGGGGGTCGCCGCTCCCTGTCGAAGGTCCCCAGGGGCTGGCGGCCCATAGGGTTGTCGCTGGGGGGTTGCTGGCCTCAATCGGAGGCCCCATGGGGTGATCGGCCCTTGGGGTAGTTGCCTAGGTTTGCTGGACCTAATCGGAGGTCCCTAGGGGCGATTGGCCCCTGATGTTGCCGCTGGGGGTCGATAGCCTCAATCGGAGGCTGCCAGGAGTTGACAGCCTTAAACGGAAGCCGCTAGGGGGCGGGCGGCCCATAGCGAGCTCACAGGGGCTCGCCGACCCCTGTTGGAGGCTCCCAGGGGGGGGGGGGGGGGTCGGCGGCCCTTGGCGAGCCTGCAGGGGGTCGCCGCCTCCCTGTGCGTGGCCCATGGCTCCGGTGCCCCTTGCCGGATCGCTGGGGGCCCATGGCCTCTTCGGCTGAGCCCTAGGGGGTTGTGTAGCCCTTCCTCCATCTCTGGAAAACTCTCTTCGACGAACTCGACCTCCTTTTCCTTCCTCTTGGTCAAAGCTACCTCATTTCGCCTCAGATCTAATGCGAACTCTTCTTCCCTTAGATCTGAACTTGATGAGCGTTTTTTATATATGGAATTCATCTCCTCCATTTGCCTCCTCAAGGGTTCCAAGGCCAAGGCAAGTTCACTGAGAAGATGAGAGGAGAATTGGATGTTGATTTGAGTGCCGATTTAGTTGGAGAGCCTCTCCTGCATTGCTAACATCATCCGATCCATTGTAGAAACTGTTTCTTTCGTCGATCTCCGAAGTTCCTCGATGTCAGAAGTGAGTTTCCCTTCCTAAGATTCCATCTTTCTAGTTGTGGGCATACAGATCTTGCTCTGATACCAATTTGATGAGAAAGCTAGGGGGTTTAAGACAAACGATGAGATTTTTATAAATATGAGAAAAGAAATATAAGATAATGCTTTCTTTTGAGAGGAAACCGACTCTCCAAGCTTGGATCTAAGGGAGAAAGCTTACTCTTACTAGCTGTAGGGATTTATTCTCTATTCTAGGGTTTTTTCTCTCAAGTTTTGCATATCCCTCAAATGAAAACCCACGCCCAAATATATAAGGGCGGATTTGCCCAAATTACATTTAGCCCCTCATACAACCCAAACTTTACAAAAATGCCCAAAAACTTCCCGAAAATGCACTTGGCCTAATTGTCCATCCCACGATCCTTCTTGCGCTGTCTTCTTTGATATGTGATGATCTCATCGGAAATCCCCCAA
This sequence comes from Scilla litardierei, assembly GCA_030789695.1. Taxonomy (NCBI): domain Eukaryota; kingdom Viridiplantae; phylum Streptophyta; class Magnoliopsida; order Asparagales; family Asparagaceae; genus Scilla; species Scilla litardierei. The sequence continues at coordinate 749,785,509 of CM061142.1, read as the reverse complement.
AGCCTTCTGAAATGATTCCTTTCTCTTATTTTTAATGAAATAAATGTTAAGCATCGCAAATTTTTTCTCAAATTACCCACTTCTCCTCTCTTAAAAATATTAAAGTCTCTGCCACTACAACTAAGGTTACCGGTTTCGGTGGAAACCATACCATTTAGTTTCGACCGTTTCGTCTCGGTTTCGAAGGAGATTGGGACGAAATAGCAACAATTTCTTGGTTTGATTGGGTTTCGGCGATTTTATCTGTTCCGGTCAGTTTCATTATGTTTCGCTTAAATTGGAGTTAGAGGAAAGGGAAAAAAGGAAAAAAAAAAAAGAAAAGCACCAATTTTACACATGATGCAACAATTAAAATCTCGTTAACAAACAGTTAAAAATATGAATCTCGTAAAAAATTAGTTAAACTCAGTAAGTTTAAATTTCTATAAATTGAAAGCAGCGGATCCAAGCTTCTCTAAAAAGTGAAGAAAAATCTCACCTTGATTTTGTAAAATCCAAGCATTGGTAAGAAAATACAAATGTCTGTTCAGCAAAATCTGCTTCAGGTTTAAGAAGACGAGAATTTTAGCTTCAGGTTCAAGAAGCGAGCTTCAGCTTCAGATGAGAGGTAAATCTTTAATTTTGCTTCGCTTTTATTTTTTTATCCGGTGAGGGTGGAGACTGAGGCTGATGGATTTTTTCAAGGATTTTTTTTGGTGACCGATGATTTTTTGTTGGATGATGGTTAGACTGAGACTGTGGGTCGGAATTGAGGATTTTTCTTTTGTTGGATGAAGGTTGGGGACAAGGTGAGGAGAGGATGACGATGAGGGGACACGACAACAATAATGAGGAGCAGATGAGGATAACGGTTTTCTTTTTAGGTTACCGGATGGATGCCTCTCTCAACGATTTAAGACCCAATTCCCCCCTTTTCGATCGTTGGAGGCTTTGCTACTCGTGGCAGGGATTTAAGTGTAACACATTGGGGCACGTGTGGAAGGGTGGAGGTTTGTACTCGAGTGAGAATCTTTACCAGCTTTCAATGATTATTTAGACACAATTAACGAATCCAACTTGTTCTATACAATAATGTTAAGTAATTATGTTTAGTAATAATAATGTTCAGTTATTATTTTTACAACAACTAACAAATTTAACAATGTCCAGCAAATATGTTCAGAAAATAATATATAGTGATTATTCATGGTTTTTTTTTCTTTTTTTGGTTGCCAAATGCTTCACGTGCAAGTGCGTTGGTCGAGGGTTTATGTTGACCATTTGGCCCGAGGCCCGCTCGGCCCAGGCCCGGAGGCGTTGACCGGGCCTCCGGCACGGCCCGGCCTGAGCCCAGGACCGGGCTTCCAGATCCCCATCGATCCGGCCGGCGAATGGGCTCGACCCAGCCCGTGGCCCGGGCAAAAAATGGGCCGGCCTGGCCCTGCCCAACTGCTTTTTATTTATTTATTTTTTAAGCCCGCACGTGGGCTGCTGGGAATGACCGTTCCCATCTTGACATAAAGGGGAGGAGGGATTTTTGGGTTTTGGGGCCAAAAGACCAAAACCCCACAACGGTCATAAACGGTCAGGGCGGTATCATAAGGCTCAATTCTCTTTCTAATTCACTTTCAACTCGTCATCAAGCTCAAGTCTCAACTCGGTGTCGCTCTTAATTTCGCACTCAAGTCACTGCTCCCTCCGCTCTGAAGCTCATCTGCTCTCTACATCATTCGCAAGTCGCAACCCGACAATCAGGTTCATTTATATATTAGTATAATGGCCGTACCAAATAACCGTAAGAATTTTAACTTCCACTTTGACAACACTGAGGAACAGGATAATTTTACTACGATGTTGCGTAACCTGATAGAAACCCCAAAATTTGATATTGACATGTCACAAACCGAAACATATGAGTACACGAATCCTATGCCGGCTTATACTACTTCTGCATAGACTACTTCTGTAAACGCTTCTGCTCCTGCATAACCTACTATTCATGCTGTTCCTTCTACAGAACAACCCCAACCCAGATCACGAAAATATACGGGTTGGGATCACTTTACGGGTGAAACCGTCACTGGCAAAGGATAGCGAGCAGTTTGCAAGTATGTAGAAGAGATTTTAATTGCATACCTTCTAACAGCACAACACAAATTAAGAGACACATCATCTCACGAAAAAGGAGACTTTAAACAGACCACATTAAACTTATCTGCATCTTTTTCTCTCTATCTAATTTCTCATACTCTGTTGGGACAATGAGAAAAGAGATGGTTAGATTGGTTTTATGCCAAGAATTGTCATTTAGTTTTGTGAAAAGCCCCGAATTAGAATGGTTTAACCAAGTGGCCATTAACCCTGGATTTAGAACAGTGCCTAGAAACACGATTCGAAGAGATGCTATGTCATCTTTTCAAGCTGGTAAAGCTAAATTGCTGGATACTGTTGCTAGCTTAAATTCTAGAATATCTTTAACTTCAGACATTGGGACAACCAAATGGGGAGCGTCATATTTATGTGTTACATCGCATTATGTAGATCATGCTTACATGTTTAACAAGATGATTATATGATTTAGAATGTTAGAGCATGTTCATATTGAGAATATTGGGAATGTTATTTTTTCAGTGATAATGTCTGGCACTAGGCGACATCAGTACAAACAACTGTGTCGTACTAGCCAAAGACCGTACCTTGCATTTAAATTTGATGTTCAACATAGGTGGAATTTAACTTTTATAATGCTGCAGCCCGCATTCCATGATTAAGAATGGAGATAAGCTTACAAATTTTGCACTTACATACCTTCCACATGACCTATCTTATGAAATTAGTGAAAACGAGTGGATAACTGTATATAATCTTCATGATTTTTTGATATATTTTTACTGCTACAAATAAACTTTCAGGGGTTTACTACTCAACATCAGTTTTAGGATTAGAACAATTAGTTTTAATTTCCGAAGTTTTATCTAAGCATGGAAGCAATCCACAACCTAACACTGCTCTTATGCCGATGAAAGAAAACATGTCGATAAAACCAGCTAAGTATTGGATTCCTGTTCATTTGCTTTACTCTTTGGCTAAAGTTTTTTATCCACGTTTTAAGGAGGATGTTGCAATTGGGTTATTAGAAATGTATTATGAAAACATGTGATTTCCCTATGCTGAACATGTAGCTATATTTTAACATAGCTTACGAACCCCTTTTGCAACTTATGAGACTAGATTTGGTAGGGCTTCACATACTTTTTCTGTGCCTGCTACTTCTTATTCTTCGAGTAAAATCCGACAAATGTTAGGGAAGAAGAAACAAAAAATAATATAGTCAGATAGTTCTTCTAAGGAACTATCTAAGTATTTAGCAAATCTGTTTCCTTTTTCTGAGGAAAAAATGGATGATGAGAATTTTGATGCTCTTGCCTGGTTGACAAGATATGAATCAGTTTATCCCATTCTTTCCATCATGGATCGTGATTTGTTATCTGTCCATATATCGACCGTTGCTTCGGAGTCTGCTTTTAATGCAGGTAGTCGCGTTCTGAGCAACAAAAGGTCAATGCGGGAGGAAGAGATAGTTGAAGTTGCGGTTTGTGTGAAGGATTGGTTCTATGCTGAAAACCGCCCGTAGGATAAGGACCTTTTCGGAAATTCCGACGAAGAAGAGTCACAAGATGAGTGATATTCATTTCTTCTGTCTATAATTATTATTTTATTTGTTTTAGTGTTCTTTTTTGCTCATTGTATGAGGGGTAAGGCTGGCCGACTTAAGTCACTCCTAAAAAAATTTTAATTAATAAAATTTAAAGATTCATCCAGGGACCTTCGAGAATTTCGGGCTTAGATATGTTTCTGTCCTGTGGCACTATGTCACGTGGCACTACTGTATCTTTTAGCAATAATATAAGTTAATTATTTCTCGTTTATAAAATTTTTATCTACTTACAATTTACAAAGGACTGTCTATGTCAATTTTTTTAATAAAATACGATATTTTTCTAAAACTATCTATCTTAAAAAAATTTAATACTATGTATAAATATCATATATTACTCGTAAATATTTTTTACAATGTTTTAGATTTTTTAGAATGTTTAGAATGTTTTAGAATGTTTTTGATATTTTTTGGTTTTTTGATATTTTTTATAATTAATTTAATATGGCCGGTCCAGGCCTGGCCAAGCCCGGGCCTCGGGTCGGGCTTCCAGCCACCGGCCCGGGCCGGCCGGTGAAACAGGCTGGCCTGGCCTGTGGCCCGGTCAAAGCCCGGCCGGGCCGGGCTAAGCCGTTGGCCACCATGATCGAGGGTCGGCGAGAGGGGGTTGTGTTAATTTTAATTTTTTGCAAAGTTTAATTTTAATGTTAATTTGTTAGAAATATCCAAATTTTAATGTTTAGAAGTTTTCATGTTTATAAATATACAATTTTAATATTAATTGTTTAGAAATATCCAAATTTTATTAAAATAGTTAATTTTTTTGTTGTGTTACTTTCAAAACAATTAACATCATCTCTCTAGGCATAATCATTAACATTTTTATTAACCATTTATATGTTATTTTCAGGTAGATTTGTTAATTGAGATATCAATTGATTTATTAAAATATTTATTTTTTTCTAAAAAATTAAATGTTATTTTCTGATAGAAATATTAATTACGATATGTCTTGAAGCTTTTGTAAAGAAACATAATCAGATACTGGTTTGAATCGTAGTAAAATGATAGGAAATGATCATAGACTTCAGACATGTAAAATGTAATTATTATGGAAAAGAAATGCTTGGAGGTATAACTTGTCTTGAAAAACATTTGATGGAAATTGTTGTGATGTAATAGCATGTATGTAAGTGCCAAAAGAAGTAAAACAAAATAGAGATGTAAGTATATATGTTTGTCAAGAGAAAAGAAAAGTAAAATTTGAATGGGAAGATGTGCGAAGAGTTAATGCCTATGCTTAGAAAAACAAATTTGGATGAGTACGACGATGAGAATGAGGGTGAGGAAAGAGATAATAGAAAATACTTGAGAGCATGTAAGAAAGAATTTGTTGAAGAAAAATTAAAAATCTCTTGTAGAATAATGGGAGCAGGTTTGGCACAGCTCAAAAAGATTATACCAACACACCGTTTGTCCGCCCTAAATGTTTTTCAATTCATTCGTACATTTTTTACTTTAAGTAATGCAAAACCCATTGTGCTATAAAGGCAAGGCTGTAATGAAAACGTATCAAAGATGCTAAAAATATCTGGGTAGAGCGGTTACCAAATTTATGTTTTACAGATACATTCCATGCATTGAGGTTAATGGCTTATACTACTAAACTATGGTCGATGCTTTTACCGACGTATGTTGTGTCATTTCTCCACCAAAAGCTTCGAAGCTTTCTAACACTTATTTAGTCATGCAAGTTAAGGTGGCAAGCTTATATAAAAAACTTTTATAGTCATTAGGATGAGTTTGATTGCACACTTATGTGCAATGGATTACAAAAAAAATTACTAATTTTCTTATTTATTCAACATATGGGACATTGTTCTTTGATTCTGTGGATGCCGCTAATAGATTTCAAAATGGTTCATATATATTTGACTTAATAGATAAATATGTTAATATAATTAAAGAGTATAATGTTATTCAAGTGTTACTAACAAATAACAATGAACCAAATTATAATTCAGCTGGACTATTGCTGATCCAAAAAGAAAAAATCTTTATTGGTCTATATTTGCACATTATATTAATTTGATATTTTTGATATATATAATAAAGGAGGATAACATAAATATCACTACATGGTATTAGATGGTAACTCGATTTATATACAATAAAGGTTGTATACTCAACTTGATGAGAAAGGTGATCGGTAAATAAGAGTTGATTAGGCTTGCAATCCCGAGACTTACAGCTCATTTTATTGTATTGAACTCTATTTATATGCATCAAGATGATTTAAGGAATATTATCACATCAAAATATGATCCAGGAACTTTCTTAAGCTTAAAAACTCAAAGAGAAGATAGTTGCAAGTGACATGTATAATTTAATTCACGACGATCGCTTCTGGTAAGAAATTTTAAATGTTATCCTTGTACTTGAGTCTTTAATGAAAGTTTTAAAAATGATCGATATCAATGATACGACTGAGTTGTGTTACTTTTACGAGGCCATTGATTGAGGAAAAAGAAGTAAAAAGAATATAGGTAGAGGCTACAAGAATTGATGGGATATGATCGATAAAAGATGGGCTATACAAATACATCATGATATGCTTGTAGTTAATCAATATTGTATTATATATTTTAATTTTAATTTAATATAATAAATAGAAGTTATTTACATGTTATTATTCAATTTCAAAATATTTTTGGATCATAGTTTCCTATAGTTGAGCAAGTTATAAATGCCAATGAGGTAATCGCCGAATTTAAATATGATGTTAAAGATACAAGCCAGATAAAGAATTAAATTGTTTTAATATTTTGATGTTGATATAAGAACCGATCCACTTATCTATATTTTGAAATTATAGATAATAATTGTAGATGAAGTTATACAGAATGAATGCTGGTGTCTTTAACTCTTAAAAAACACATTGCAACGACGACGGTCATTCACTATATTTATAAGAAGTTTAAACCTTTGTATGTTCATATGAATTAAAATATTTTCTAACTAAAAAACTTATGTAGCTGCAATCATTGGAAGAGTAAGCTCCAATTCTGACACCCTAGTTATGCGTGTTTTAAGTAAAATAGTCTTCTCTCCTATATGTGAATGAAATTGAATCGCATTTGCACTTATTCACACAGATTACGAGTATAATAATAATGAAAAATCTTTAAAAAACTAGTTTCTATGCATTATGACATAAGGCCAATAAAAAGATAGTGTAAGAAAAAGACAAATGATGATTACGTAATTGATTTAGATCATCTTTTCCATTAGAAAGATCTACCGGTGGAATAGACTAGAGAAATAAAAGAGAGATTATTAAATGTTAGAGACAATTCTTAGTTGGATGAATCTCTTGCAGGAGTTGAACGAATTAAAAGCAATCAACTAAGACCAAGTCAGGGCAAGTTGAATATAACATATAAGTGAAAGAAAACATCAATTCAAAGAGTGAGAATGATTCGTTGCCCAATGATCAAGGTCGCACTGGTGTAGGTTGTGGTGCTTCAGACTATGATTGTACTACTCAAAGTAAATGAGAACTTGGCTTTCGATACAACTCATTTATATGAGTATATAAAGCATGATATGCACCAATATATTGAAGGAGGAACGATGCATTCAGCTGACAATCTCATCATCTCAGGTATCAATGTTTTGATTATTATGGAGGTTATTATAATTATATCATGCATGAATCATATACCAATATACACTTTGACAGTCACGATAATTATTACACACTGTATATGCACCCTGATATCTATAGAGAATTAGAGATTATACTAGTCACTACATATATGTTTCAAACATTGACTAGCAATCTAGTACCCAAGCCAGTCGATCCATATTTTTCATCGAGCAGAGTCGACCCTCGACAAATGATTACACTGGTATTTTTTTAAAGTAAGATCAAATGCAATACTGTTATCCTCATTATTCTATACATTAAAATGACAATGATGTCGAGTGAGATTGAAGTATCTTTTGTATTACTTTATATTATTGTTCCATGGTATAGTAAAAGGAGTACTCTTGTATAGTGTAAAGGCCGGTTGGGCCTTTATTGTATCCCCCCCTCACGTGACTTCCCCCCTTTTCCACTCATTCTCTCTCCCCCGACTGTCTCTCTCTCACGTCTCTCTCTCTCTCGACGCATGTGTGTCGATTACAGGGAATTGAACAAGGTAACAGTGAAGAACACATATCCCCTTCCCCGTATTGATGACATCTTTGACCAACTCGGAGGATCGAGTATTTATTCGAAGTTGGATTTGAGGACTGGATTCCATCAGTTGAGAGTGAAGGATGACATTCATAAGACTGCATTCAGAACTAAGTATGTGCATTATGAGTTCTTGGTGATGCCATTTGGCGTAACCAATGCTCCGGCGGTGTTTATGAGCCTGATGAATCTAGTGTTATATGAGTATTTGGATAAGTTCATGGTTGTCTATCTTGATGATATCCTGATATATTCGAAGGACACCCAAGAGCATACCGAACATTTGAGAAAGGTCCTGGAGACTCTAAGATACCACCAATTGTTTGCCAACAGCAAATGTCAATTCTATCTGGACAAGGTGGCGTATTTAGGACACATGGTGTCTGGAGAAGGAATCTCTGTTGATCCTGCAAAAGTGGTAGTTGTTCAGAACTGGCCTATTCCACGGACCGTGACAGAGGTACGTAGCTTCTTGGGGATGGCTGGTTATTATCGGAGGTTTATTAAAGATTTCTCGAAGATCGCTGAGCCTACGACACAATTAATGAGAAAGGATGTAGTGTTCGTTTGGTCCAAGGCATGTGATGATGCTTTTCAGGAGCTAAAGAAGAGATTGACAACCGCCCCCAATTTTGGTTATTCCTGATCGGATAGGAGGATTTGAAGTATTCTGTGATGCATCAGGTAAAGGACTTGGATGTGTATTACACCAGTATGGCAGGGTTGTAGCTTATGCATCCAGACAGTTGAAGAACCATGAGAAGAATTATCCTACCCATGACTTGGAGTTGGCGGCGGTTATTTTTGCATTGAAAATGTGGAGACATTTCTTGTTAGGAGAGCATGTGAAGATATTCACAGATCATAAGAGTTTGAAGTATATCTTCACACAGAAAGAGCTTAACATGAGACAACGCCGATGGATAGAGTTGATGTCAGATTATGATATGACCTTCAATATCATCCTGAAAAGGTCAATGTTTTACCTGATGTGCTGAGTCGTCTTCCAATGGTATTGACGCTTACAACTCAATGGAAGCTGCAACAAGAGATCAGGGAGATGGAGATAGATGTGGTTACGCCTGGGTTGACTTCCTCGTTGAAGAATATGCAGATTCAGTCCACTTTGGTAGATCGGATCAAGGCGGCTCAGGCAAATGATGAGAAGTTTCAGAAGATTAGGAATTTGGTATTGGCAGGTCAGAAACCAGAGTTTCGAATTCATGAAGATGAATCATTGCGATATGGTAGCAGGATTTGTGTGCCGTCTGGAGATATTCGAGAAGAATTGTTGAAAGAAGCGCATAATTCCCCATATGCTATTCATCCAGGCGGGACCAAAATGTAGAAGGACCTAATGCAACATTATTGGTGGCACAGTATGAAGAGAAGTGTTACCAGGAGTGTATCGAAGTGCATGGTGTGCCAACAGGTTAAGGCTGAACATCATCGTGTTGCCGGTTTATTACAGCTTTTACCTATACCGGAATGGAAGTGGCAGCACATAACGATGGATTTTGTGACTGGACTACCTAGAAGTACGAAGCATAATGATGCTGTCTGGGTAATTGTTGATCGATTGACTAAGTCAGCACATTTCATTCCCTTCAGAGTTGGCCAGTCCACAGAAGTACTTGTCAGGAAGTACATGGAAGAGATTGTTAGACTTCACGGTGTTCCTGTAAGCATTGTTTCGGATAGAGACACTCGTTTCACATCACATTTTTGGAAGGGCTTACGAGATCATCTGGGGACACACTTGAGTTTTAGTTCAGCTTATCATCTGCAGACAGATGGTCAATCTGAATGCACTATTCAGATCTTAGAGGATATGCTGCGTGCATGTATGCTAGACTTCAAGGGCTCGTGGGAAGATCACCTTCATCTTGTGGAGTTTGCATATAACAGCTATCAGGCCAGTATCGGCATGTCTTCTTTTGCAGCCTTATACGGAAGGAAGTGTCGTTCACCCTTGAGTTGGGATGACGTAGGTGACAGGGAGTTGATGGGACCAGAAATGATTATAGAAGCTGTGGATGTTGTGCGCACTATCAGGGAGAAGCTTCAAGTGGCTCAGGATCGGTATAAGCACTGGGCAGATGCGAAGCGAAGACACTTGGAATTCCAGCCTGGTGATCATGTTTTCTTGAAGATATCTTCTACTAGAGGCATGATTCGATTTGGACGAAGTGGGAAGCTCAGCCCTCGTTATATTGGACCTTTTGATGTCTTGGAGCGCGTGGGTAACGTGGCATATAGACTTGCACTTCCTCCATCCTTGAAAGGAGTGCATGATGTGTTCCACATATCTCAGTTGCGCAAGTATCTAGGGGACCCCTCACATGTTGTTGATCACTCTGAGATCACAGTGCGGCCTGATCTGACATATGAGCAGCAACCAGTGTGTATCATTGATCGTCAGCAGAAGGCCCTTCGAAACAGAGTTGTCAACCTGGTAAAAGTGAGGTGGCATCGAGACTCTCCTGGGGAATCCACTTGGGAAAGGGAGGACGAGATGCGAGAGCCTTTTCCTCATTTGTTTCTTGTATCTTAGCTTTGTTTTGTAATTCCGTGTACGGAATTTTGTAAGGAGGGTAGAATGTAAAGGCCCGTTGGGCCTTTATTTTATTCCCACCCTCACGTGACTTCCCCCCTTTTCCACTCATTCTCTCTCCCCGACTGTCTCTCTCTCTCGCGTCTCTCTCTCTCTCTCTCTCTCTCGCAAAGCAGCAGCGACGACAAAAAAAGAGAGAAAAACGACGCCGACTCTTCTATCTCTCGTTCCTTCACCCCGAAGGAACGCCACGAGGCCTCTCTCTCCTCGCCACCTTGCCGACGCGTGGCATTGCCCTTCGCCTCCACCGTGCCCTAAGATCCTAGGGTTTCGACGTGTCGTTGCGTTGATTCGAGGTCAAATACGTTCGTGGCAAGACCCTAGCTCATCTCTGAACCTCTCAGGTGTTCTCTTCCCCTTATTTAAGCCCGATTCGAGCCCTAGGGTTTCGGTTTTCTCAAAAAGGTAAAATTTTTTCAAGAAAAATTAGGGTTTTGCTGGAATATGATTTCGGTTTTGCTCTGTAATTGGGTTTTCTCTCTGGATCCTTCATCACTCCACGAATTGAGGTAAAATCACTCTGATTCTCTAGATTTTGGATTTTAAAGTTATGGTTTTGCCCCTTTAGTTTTCTGCGATGATGAATATGAGCACGGGCGAGGCGGCGAACTTCGCCGCAGCCCTAATGACCCTCGAATTAGTTTCTGTTAGATCTGCCCCTTGTCTGAAGTGGGTAAAAATCTGTTTTCCCTTGACTACGGCTGTTTTGGGCATTTTCCCTTCGCTGAAATTATCCAGTTAATTCTGTACTCTGCTGGAATATTTTGAGACTGTTATAACTGAAAATAGTCTCTATGACAGAAACTTGTTATTGGCTCTGGGGATTTTTCCCTTATTATATCTGTTGGAAATTTTTAGAATTGAATAATAAATGGTATCGGGTGAATGTTGGCTTAGTAATCTCCCAATGATTGAATATGAGGGGTTTTGGCCTCAAAGGCCGTCGAAAAGTATGGATAAAAAGCTGCCTGAAGGATCAAAATTTACTGCCCCTAGGATCATAAAAAGCTGCCTGAAGGATCATATGAAAACCATTGATAAATGGTTAAGTCCCGAAAAGATCAATGATGAAACCTTATCTGAGATCACCAGATTGTCCATCCCCCCATTTGACCATCCCCCATAAGTTCAAGGGTATGATAATTGGAAGTTACCTTGCAGGTTTGCTCTCGCTCTTAAATTATATTTAAATTTCAGTTTGTGTAGCATAAATAAACATCATGATATTAATTGTCTAATTTTTGCACTTCTAAAATGTGTTAAGTATTTTGATGCTTTTTCATCATTAGTTGTCATGGAGTTAATAAGTGGCCTATGACATTGGACTAGTTGGTATGTTAGATATGCTATGGAAATAATGATTCGAAATTCAGTGAATTATTTATATGTTTAGAATGAATGAGAATGTGATTGAAACCAGAATGTCATAGCACACTAACAAATTGAGTTTAATGTGGCTTTAGACTTTAAGTTCACCTTGAAAATCATACTTAATCATTGTGTAGAATAACACTTGGACTATATCACTGCGGCACTGAGAGGTGTACACTATTATACACGTGGCACTTCAGACTCACGGGTTTTGGGGTAAATCATATTAGAGAGAATGTGGGAGCAACTGGAGCCACGCTCCTATTGACTTGACCACATCAGGTAGTTCCGACCTGGGTCATATCATTGAATCAGGATCTAACCCCTATTGTACCGTCGGACTTAATTATTGAGTTCCACACTGTTGACTCACGGCCCCTACCGTCCCTGTTTTGGGCCCGGCCCAGGTGAGCGCCCCTGGGTACTGAGGTGGACTCCTTGGTTGTTTCTGTACTCTCCAATATGATTCACGGCCTAGGTTTGGCATAGAATACTGAAATTATAATAATGTTACCTTTAAATTGAGCTGCATGTTAGTTTTAAATGCCAATGCAATATTAACTAGTTTGTTCTCAGTTACTGCCTCCTAGTTAGTGTTTTTCCATGTTCATATATTTAAATTCCAAAATTTTTAGAATCATTGTGATTTACTGGTGGGCCTTCATTGTTGTTGTACCACCAGGTGTTGAATCAGATGTAGAGCAGACACCAGAGTTTGTGGACCCAACTGACCTTTGACTAAAGGTAGCATATGTATTTTTGTGATAGCGACAGATGCACTTTTGTTTGCATGCTTATAGCATGATATATAGCTTTTTGTAAACGTGCTTTTAGCATGATGTACATCGTTTTGTAAACTCGTTATATATATAAATGAAAGTTTTTGTTAAGCATTTTGATACATCTCTGCATGTGTCTAGATTGTTTTCACTGGTTATCTGCAGGACCTGCTATCCTTTGCGAAACATGATGCGACCCCGGGTTGCGGGGCGTGACATATAGTGTAAAATCATGATATCTGTTTGTCTCATTTATGTTATGTAATTTTATTATCTTATGTTAATAAAATTATGAACGGTTGACTGTTATGCTGGAGAAGTTTCAGCTAAAATATTGTATAATCATATATCTAGTATAGAAATATGTGTATATACATAATAATAAATTCACCGAAACCGAAACCAAAACCCACAACAAAACCTACAAAATGAGTGAAATCAAAATTTAAAATGAAACATATGAAACATGCAAAACACTCTGAAATCTATAATTTTGTATATACCCGAAATCAAAACCAAAACTATTCTAACACACCTCCGCGGGCTGAGCATCGTTTTCATGAGGCAAACCATGAGCTTTTTGTGCAGCAGTATTTTTAAACCACTTTTTTTAAATTTCACGTCCGATGAGATTTGTACCATATCAAAGCACTTATAACTGCACCAAAACTCCAAAGCGGTGAGGGTTATATTCTCATCTCCAAATATAAAATCTGTATTTTGCAAAGGGGTTATTCTTATATTTTTTTGGTAGTAGATTGACAATCTTAGACAGTTTAGGGTCTTCAAAAATTAAATAGGAACTGGCCAATTCTGAATGCTGTAACCTTTTTCGGATCCACCGATGTACCTTCTCCGGGCACCGCATGTCCCAAGAAAGTCCGTCTAACCAAAACTTATACTTGCTAAACTTGACATAGAGCTGGTGTCGTCTCAAGGTCTCCAACAAAGTGCACATATATGCTTTGCATGTCCCTTAATGCTCTTCAAATAGACCAAGATATCACCAATGAATATGACCATGAACTTATCCGTGGACTTGTAAAAAACTTGGTTCATGATATCATGAACATTGCTGGTGCATTGGTCACACCAAATGTCATAACCAAATATTTGTAGTGTTTGTACTTGGTCCGAAAAGTAGTCTTGTGAATGTTATTCTTTACTTTCACTTGATGCCCCCTCCTGATATCCCGTTTCCAGAAAACTCTCGATCCTCCAAGCCGTCGAAGATGTTGTCGATGCATAATAACGGATACTTGATCTTTATCGTCACCTTGTCCAGCTCTGCGTGGTCGATGTCCATCCTCATTGATTTGTCCTTAACACCGATGCATCACAAGAAGATACGTTGAGGCGTATCGATTTTTTTTGCAAGAGATCATCCAACTGAGTCCGAATTTCTTCTATCTCAGATGGATCCATGCAATAAGAGGCCTTAGAAATAGGTTGTGTACCTGGCATTAGCTCGATCGAGAATTCAAAAGCATGATCCACAGGTAATTCAGTAAGATCAACTGGTAACACATCTACAAATTCTCGGACCACAACATGTCTATTTGGTTCTACATTCATAAAGGCTACTACTGCTCCAGTCGGCCTTACCTGGAATTGGATTGGTTCAGACAATTGACTCTTGCTAGTAAAGTCAAACTTTGGATGGTTTGAAATCTCTAACACTACCCGAATCTGATAAGAGCTCTCATCCACGTAACATTGCAGGATAAAAGTAACTATGGAGGATTGCAACATGACGCTGCTCGTGTGGCACTCCAATTCTATGGAAGATGATTAATAGAGATAGAATGGTTTGCTAAAGGTAGACAAAATAGAAAGCATTGAGAAGCAACCAAGGGATATAAAAGGATAATGATAAAGCTATCACTAGCTGAAGAGGAACACACCGATGAAGGAAATGAATCAATGATTCAATTCATAATAAATTGTTTTGATTATTAATGAAGGAGGGTAGTGTAGAAGAAAGTATTAAAATACAAGCAATGGATAGAAAAAGCTGGAATACAAAGGTCAAATCGAAGGCCTAATATTTCAAGGATGAAATCAGGAATGGATTTATAATAAGTATATTTCTTAGGTAAAGATGTGATGTTAATAGAATCTATATTATTTTCTAAATAGTTAGCATAGACATGCATGTGGCACTAACAAAACGTGTTACGTCTCGATTTCCATTAGAAAGAAAAGCTCATATGACAAGCTGCAATATATCCTAAATCAAAGGAAAGATAGCTATAAATTCAAATATTTTTTCATTGGTTTAGCATGCATTAAGCGTATCTATTAGCAGATCATGTCACTTCAGAATGATACAAACATACCCATACCAGGAAAAACTAAATTTAAAATTACTTTAATGGCTTGTTATATATATATGAGAATAATGTAGAAAAGGTGGCACCTGATCTAATAGATCAGGTGCCAAGGCACATAAAGTTTGAAAGTATAATCCTCACATAGGCTTGTACTTTCAATGTGGCTCTCCTTTTTGTGTCTTGTACCTGATCTATTAGATCAGGTGCCACCTGATCTACATGATTCCATATATATAAGTACTAAAAACAACAACTGAATTTAAAATTACATTGACGTCTTGTTTAAAAAATATATAAGTACTAGAAACATCAATGTCTAGGCATATCGTCTTTACCATGGTTTTAGGTATCGGCCGAAACCCTAGGGTTTTGGCCATATTGGATCGGTTCCGGAGGTCGGCGAGACCGAAACCACCATTGTTTCTCGGTATCGGCTAGGGTTCCGGCCAGTTTCGCCTGATTTCGGCCGAAACTGGCCGGAACCATAGGGTTTCAGCTTGAAAATGATGACGTAGATGGTCCAAAATTGATGAATTAAACGAAGAAGAGGCAGAAACAGCAAAAAATTGCAGAAACAAGGAAAGAAAAAGAAAAAAAAGGAGGAAGAAGAATTGAACTCACCGCTCGTCGCCTCGCCTGACTATTCCATGCCTCGCCGCACCACCTCTTGCCTCGTCGCACCGCCTCGTCGAGCTCATCGCTGCACCACCTTGCTGAGATTCTGTGAGTGAGAAAGAGCGCAGATAGAGAGAGAAGAAAGAGTCGACATCGCTGGGAGATGTTGCTGCCTCCGATTTTAATAAACATGGCAAACTTATAAATAAGTGTTATGTGCGTAGAGTAAAACAATCGGTGCCCAAAGCAACCTCCAACGTTATTTTGTGGCAAGCCTGTAAATAAGTGGTATTTGCGCAAAGCAAAATGGTGGGTGCGCAAAGCAACTCCCACCTATTTTTTTTGGCAAATGTGTAAATAAGTGGTATAGGCGCAAAGTAAAATGATAGATGCGCAAGGCAAACTTCAATCAATTCATTTATTTAGCATTTTGTATTTAAAGTATAAAACTTTGGGCATTTAGTATTTGATATGATTACGAACTCAAATTTAATTTATCTAATTAGTATTAAAGTATCTTCGAAACCAAAATTGAAACCCGAAACGAAACTGTCGAAACTAGCGATACGGACGAAACCAAAACTTGCTTTCGAAACATCCGAAACGGACGATACCGATACCGAAACCTAAATTTTGGAAGGAGCGATACCGAGACCGAGACCTAAAACCTTGGTCTTTACAATTATTAAATCTCAAGGTGGAAGAAAATAAAATACCACTAAGACTTATCTGGCTATCTTTCGGATCCTGTTCCAAGAACTTCTGCTTCTCTAAATTGGTTTCTTTTTTAGGAAACTGTTCCTTACACTTAACGATCAACAAAGCAACCGTTGGAGTAGATTTGTAGGTTCCTAAAATCACGGACAAACATGTAAGATCTATATAAAAAATATAATAAGCACGTAAGATCTATATAAAAAATATAATAAGCAGGAAATATAGAAGCATTGATATATAACACATGGCAAGATCTATAGCTTGTACATCAAAATCATGATATGAAGGAATTGTAGTAATCATGAATATTATATGTTTAGCAGGGAATGCATAGCTATATGGTGATCCTAATCTAGTGAAGTGCTTATGTTTGAGCTCATCTTTACCACGAGACGCTCATTCGGACCAGATACAATACAGTGCAATAAACAAATTCAGTTAAGTGCAATATCAAAGTCGGTCAAAAACAATGAAGAGATGACTCCAGTCGCTCCCGTACATTCAATAGCATTAGTTCATCCGAACCCCAGTAATATAGTGCAAATCCTATGATTTATGTATGGTGCAATGTCAGGTTTAGTTTTTAGTGGCAAGTACTGTAATTGATTCAGTAGTCATTACCTATTCAATTTTAGTTCAGTAATCAAGTACAATAATATCATGTAAAGCATTATCAAGTCAGTATCATGTATAAGAAAGTAATATCATGTCAAATCTTGTAATCATGTGCAATATAATTGGCATATGTGGAGAAATAAATATGACAAGCATTGTTAACGATATATAATCGTATGATAATTTCACGTTTATAACAGTTTAATTGTGGGAGTATGTTTTGCATATTATAGATAAGAGACCGAGTCAATGTCTAACCTAAGGTGGGTATAAATCATGTGATAATCCTTGTAGTTATAAATTAGGCATATGCTTAATGGATAGTAATTCTCACCAATGTCCATCATCCGTATCAGTGACATAACCAAATTATCAAGACAATTAACATAATCAATGGAGCAACACTAGCATGACCCAAAACATAGCTCAATAGTTGACCCGAAAGTCACCTGTGCAGTCTTATCATTTATGCGCATATCCCACATTTCAATTGTAAACACAATTTAATAGGGTCTTATGTTTCTATCAATATGAGTTATATTCTTAGATATAGGTTCTTTATATCATTATTGAATTATGGGGCAAATAACTATGATGTCATCCAACACATGCAATGACGACCAAGGGAAAATCAGAGCTTTTGGGTCAAAATCGATGCAAACTAGGGGATTATTAGGGTCCAATAAGAAGTATGTAAAGCAAACAACAATATACAGGATTTGGATCAAATCAGACCCAAAGCAGGGTACTGTCAGGGTCAAATAGACCCGATAACAAGTATGAAAACCAAGCAACAGTAAGGCATATATTTAGGGTCACAAACAAACCCAAATTGGGTCAAATTGACTCAATAACAACTCTCAAAAGCAGCTGCAAGGTATATATTCAGGGTTACAAAAAAGACCCGAATTGTGTCAAACAGGCCTGATAAAAGCAAGCAGCAACAAGGTATATATTTAGTATCAAAAACAGATCCGAATTGGGTCAAATAGACCCTATAATAAATTTTAAAAGCAAGCGGCAGCATGTCACATATTCAGAGTCACAACTCTGAAAAACAAGCAGCATCAATGCACATATTCAAGGTCATAAAACTCCTATAACAAATATGAAAAGCAAACAGAAGCAATGCACATATCCAGGGTCAAAACAGACCTGAATTAGGTTAATAGACCCAATAACAACTCTGAAAATTAAGCAGCAGCAATGTATATATCTCATGGAGTCAAAGCCTCAAAAATCAAATTAAACCAATCAAAATTTCACTCAAGAGAATAAAGGCCGAGTTTTTTCAAGACCGTAGATGTAGTTGGTGGAATCTACATGCCAACCAAGATCAAAAGGAAGATGAAACGCGTCACGACCATCCTAACTTCGCCGCCTTGCCAAAGTTGACTACATCTGCCCGAATAAACGAAGTGTAAGACAAATCTCAAAGAAAAAGCTCAAATCTGAGCATGAGAGAAAATCAGAGGGTTTTATAAACCTAAAATCTTAGATCCAGGATTTTATATAGAAGATAGAAAAATGTAACGGTATGAAGGTGAAGGGATGGAGAAAGTGGGATGGAAGTAAATGGAGGAAAAACTACGAATTTATATGGAAAGCCATCAGTTTACTGAGGGAGAGGAGGAGCTGCAAAGAGGGTGAGCCGCCGCCTTGGGGAGGAAAAAGAGAAAAAGAACGAGAAAGGGCAATGGTTACGGTTTGAAAATAGATTATATAAGGGGTCAATTAACTGGGTCAGGTTTATAGGTTATATGGTTTGGGTATCAGAAAGAGTTGAGTAGGATTCTAAGAATTGAGTTTTGGGGTTTCAATAGTAAATAGGGTTGGGTTTTAAGAATGAGTTTGCTAGTTTAAATTAAAAGGGGTGCTGCTTTGGGCTAAAATGATGCCTAAAATTTGAAAAAAAAATCACAAAATTTGGAAATCAAGTATTATCTTAAATCATTTTACTTAAAAAATATGGATAAAAATCAAGGTCATTACGTCATACACTCCTTGCAAAAATTCCATCCTTGGAATTCCTTAAAGTTAGGATACATCAAATAACATGAGTAATGTTCATGCTTCTTATCCTTTCGCTCCCAGCCAGACTCACCATGTAAGTCGTGATGCCACATTACCTTTATTAAGTTGATTACCTTGTCCCGGAGGATTTTCTGTTGATGGTCAATAATATCCACATGCTACTATTGATAGGTCATGTTTGGTCATACAGAGATCTTCGAATAATCTACTACATGATTAGGAAATTCGATGTACCATCATAACTGAGAGAGATGTATACATCATGGGCACCTTATAAAGATGAGGGTAATACAAGAAGATACATCATTTGCCCAACTTTCTCTATAATATGTTGAGGTCTGATGTAAGCATTTATTGATCCTTCCTTTCTAGTCGAAACAGATGAGACCATAGTTAGGCAATATCTTCAGGAAGACATGATTTTCTAGCTGGAACTGGAGGTACCAACGCTTTGCAACTACCCCATGCTTTTACTTACCATGCCCAATCTAAAGCTTCTCTATGATGGTTCACACCACATCCACAACTTTCACGGTTAATGTTGATCCCATGAGCTCACGATCACTAATATCGTTCGAACTCAGAAGGGAGCAATACTTCTTCCCATATAAAATTGCAGATAGCTCCATGTTGATATTAGCCGAGCAGCTATACGAATTCAACTAGATGCAAGTGATCTTCTCAAAATCCATTGAAGTCCAACATACAAGCTCACATTATATCTTTCAGTATCTAGATGGTACACTCGGATTGACCATCTGTTAATAGGTAATACAAGTGCTGAAACTCAAGGGTACCCAAAAGCTTGAACGTTTTTTTAGAAATGGGACATGAACAAGGTATCTTTGTTGAAACTATGCTCACAGGTACACAGTGCAATGTTACGATCTCACGTAGGAGCATAATTCATGTTACACAAAATTCAAGGAAGGAGTAAAAGGCATAAACATTGACTCATATCTCCATATAATTCTTTGCAAGAATTTCGGTGGATTGTCTGACTCGAAACGAAATGAAATACACTAATTTAGTTAACCGATCTATTAGCATCCAAATGGCGTCATTTTGGTTAGAGTTTCGTGGAAGTCCAATCATAAAGTCTATGGTAATGTGCTGTCACACACTCTCTAAAATATGCAAAGTTGAAGTAAGCTAGCAATCCGATGGTGCTCGGCCTTCATATATCAAGCACATGGTAACACTCCGAGCCTTGCTCTTTTTCATACCGTGTTACAAGTTCTACCAGCGGTTTTTGTTCCTCTTAACGCCTCTTGCATGAATTGAATATGAGAAGTTGTGGGCTTTCTTTAGTAACTTCTCTCAAATGTTACCCGATAATATACAAATCCTGTTGTAATGTCTTAAGGATTTGTCTTTATGGATAATGAAATCCGACCGATGGCCTCCTACCACCTGGTCACTGATCCTTTGAAGATTCGCATCTCTAATCTAGACAACTTTGATCCGGCCTATAAGCGTTGACTAAATCGGTATGCTCATCAGTGACGTCATGATCTAGGTAAAGTGATCTCCACGTCCATTTTACGAATCACTTATTGAAACCTCTACTAACCCGCGAGTCATCATCACTGGAAGTCAACTTTATACATAAGGTATGATATTAACCTTTTCGGATAGTACCGAAGGTCAATGTTTTCCTGTTAATAGCTCTAACCATATGTGTTATCTCCTGCATAGACTATTATGACCCGTGAATATCTTCACATGCTCATCCAAAAAAGTGCCTCTAAATTTTCAGGACGAGGATAATTGCCACACGTTTTAAGTCATGAATAGTATAGTTTTTCTCACGAGTAGTCAACTTTCTTGATGTAAAGCCACGGCTTGACCTTGCTGATGAAAGACACCTCCGAGTCCCTTGCCAGCCTCATCATAGAACACTTCGAAGCCATCTATCCGATCTGAAATAGTAAGGACTGGTGCAAATGTAGACTTCGCATTCAGTTCCTTAAAGTTTGGTCATATATCTCATACCAGATAAATTTAATATCCTTTCTCGTAAGTCAAGTTGATGGTTTTACGATCTTTGAGAAATCTTAAATGAATATCCAGCCAATCTCAAAAAGATTAGGATCTCCAAAACTGACCGAGGAACCGGCCAATCTTACTACATAGAGTCTTTCCCCTCTCCCTCGTGGGTATTTTGGATTGGTTAGATGATCAGATTCAAGCTCCAGCCCCTTAAAAAGGATACTGTACCTTGATCAAGGGTCAGTCTAGATTTTGATGCTAATATTTGATAATGGTTGGTGCTTTTTAAGCCTATAATAAAACCTTCATTTGGCACAAAACATAAACCGTTACAATCGTGGGTTTACTGAATATTCGTTAATGTGCGCACAACCAGTTGCCAGCCCCTTAAGTGTCTTGGTAACAGCTTTGTAGGTCACCATGGGAATTTTGCATTGGCACATGGGTCGTTTACTGTTGGTGTTTTCTCAGTTATATACTTATTTGTGCTATTACATCTTTATTACATTTTTATTTGTATTATTAATTTCTTAAATTTGTTTAATGAATTAATTATGATCTTCCATTTTGCAGGGGAGCCATGCGAAATTTATCATTGTGTTCTTGAAAGCAAATCATTCCTTGAGAAAATGAGTGTAGTTGAACATACTATACCTTTTTTCCTCCCAATACGAGAAGCAGAAAATGATTTACTGTCTTCTGATGCAAAGGTATTGCTGCTACTAGCTTTTTTGTTATATTGGTGCTTTAATATTTATAAACTGAATCTGCTGTTGTACCTTTTGCGCTGGATTTCTTTTAGAAATTCATAGACTATGTTGGAGAAATTCTGCAGTCTTATGTGGACAGGAGAGAGCAGGTACGCTGTTGTCGTCGTCATTATTGTTGATGTTGTTGATGTTGTTATTGTTACTGACTGGTTCCTTAATTGGTTGTTAACTACACCCATTGCCCCCTTTGCCATTCTCAAATGACAATTTCTTCCAGTGTCATCACCCAATGCAAGTATTTATGCGACATACGTCTCTTGGGGTTGAAGCCAATTTTGTAGGTTTGCTACCTGGAATAGCCATCTTTATTCATTATGGCCTAGTGATCTTGCACTTGCTGTTGGATCAATTGAAATTGGACTAGGGTTATCTTCATAAAGATGGACCATATGACTTATAAGGCTGTCTGAGCTTTTGCTATTATTTTCCGGAAAGATTATATATTCATGCTGACATAATAGTTTCGAAACCTTGATTTTTCTTTATGTGTGTCATTCATTTCCTGATACATTTAGGAAGTTACAAGAAAAGGGCCCTCATGCTTCATCTGTGTACTTTGTTATCCTCTTAAGTATTTACCATCAATTACATGCAGGTTCGACTTGTTAAGGAGCTGTATGGAAACCAAATTGGAGACATGTACCATAGCCTTGCATACAATTTGATTGAATTTGTATTGGATGACTTTGAGTGGTAGGTGCCTGTACCTTTATTTATTTTGTATG
Source organism: Scilla litardierei (assembly GCA_030789695.1). Taxonomy (NCBI): domain Eukaryota; kingdom Viridiplantae; phylum Streptophyta; class Magnoliopsida; order Asparagales; family Asparagaceae; genus Scilla; species Scilla litardierei. The sequence continues at coordinate 749,763,064 of CM061142.1, read as the reverse complement.
ATGAAATCTAATCCGCTGCAATGAACTATAAAATGATCTTGTTTATTAGTATTTAACGATCTAAATTATGGTACAAATTGTACTTTGATATATGAATCACAACGCACATGTTGTGATTCTAAATGCTTCCAGAACATACTTTGAATATAATTGTCTCAAAACTGTTCATATTAACCAGCTGATAGAAGCAAGGTTCGAAATCTTGGTTTCGGAGTCGGTATTGATTGGCGGTGTGTGGTACAGTATTGGCAGTTTTGAAAGTATTGGATGAGATGTATTGGAAATATCAGGCTTTATGCATCGATAGTATTTACTCAAAATAGTTGTTAGTTGCACGTGTTTTTATCTTCAATGTGTGTTTCATTTATACATAGATTATTTCTGTCATGTGGACACTATTTTCTTTTTTTAACCGATTGATCACGAGCTAATATTTGGAATCTTAATTTTGATAGTGAAATGAGATTTTTCTTTTTCAACCATTATATGATATAAAATAGAATTGCAAATTTTAATAATTAAGACCTTGAATCTTCTCTATGTTAGTTGTTATTAGTTAATAGTGATGGTAGCGGCCAGTTTCGGCTGAATCATTTAGGCATGCTTGAAATCCAAAATGATACGAGCAATACACAGTGGTATCGGCCGAGGTTTCAAACATTGGACCGAAATTAACACGATGGCACATAAGTCTAGCATGGGCTGTATGCAAACTTAAATGCATATGGATATTTGTATGTGTGACTCTATTAATTGCACACATAAGCATCTTTTTTTTCAGCTTGGATACTCATTAGGCATGTGTATTGGGTACTGCTACCTGGGTACACATCTAGGTTTGCATTGCTAGCAAACTGTTAGATCCGGCCCATTAGGGGCTTAATTTAGGTGTTTTGTGTTATTTTAGTAGGGTAGGGGCTTTTGGGTAATTAGACATATAGTTGAATTATTATAAGTAGAAGGGGAGGCTGGCCGGCCCTAGGGGAATTATTGACATTTTGATTGATTTCTAGGAAAGAGTGCGGACGTCCTCTTAACGGCGTCTTGGGGGGGTGGTTGCCCCTATCAATTGTAGCCAAATTTATCCTTTTATCTTTATTTTTCATCTATAAAGTTCAGATTTGCTTTGAGACCTATCATTTTGGTATCAGAGTGTTCGAACCATGGGGGCATCAACTAGGGCTAAAGATCGGAGCGAAGCGGGGGAGGAGAAGAATAATAGAGAGATCGAAGAGTTGAAGAAAATCGTAGCGGAAAACTGCCAGTCGATCGCAAAGTTGACGACTTCCGTGGATCGGCTCGCGACTAAACAAGACAAAACTGACGAATCCCTCACGTAGATTATCTTCCAACTTTCGATTCTCAATGAAAAGGTGGGCAACGATGGTGCGAACCCTAGTTCTTCAAAAAAGGTCCCACCTTGGGAGAAGAGAAGGAAAAGGTGGAGTCGTTTGAAGAGGGTTTGCTCTCTGAAGCCGATGAGTACTTCAAGGATGAGGAAGAAGAGCCGTGGAGGGATAAGGAAGTCACGGGATCCCACCAAAGCATAGGAATAGGCCGGCCGAACCCCCGATGCAATCCAGGGGTCGGCCGATCCCTATCGGGGGCAGGGGCTTCCGCCTGCCCCAGAAAATGGTCGGCATGGCCGAACCCTGCCGGCCATCGATAGGGCCGGCCGACCCTGCCCGGCCCACCGGAGGGCCGGCCTGGCCTCCGACAGCCCCGGCAGGGCCTGCCGGGGGTCCAGTAGGCCGCAGCACCCCCGGGCAGCCGCCAGGGGTCTTCGACGACTGCAGCACACCCCGAATGGCTCCTTCTGGCCTTCCGCTGGTCCGTCAAGAGTACGATGAACACTTTCATGAGCCCCGCGAGTTTTCCGACATCGGCATGGGGATGGTTATCACTATGGGGATGAAGGTGAGGGCGGAAATCACATTGACGATGGTGGGGGACCTACGGTGGAGACTTTGGTGCTAGTGAGTGCCGGGGAGACTACGGGGAAAACGAAAGAGGTCCACGAGGGGGCTATGGAGACCGTGATAGAGGGCCGTGGGGGTACATGAGACACATCATGAGTGGTGGCATCATTATCACTAGCACGGACGCACAGATGCTTGGTCCGACCAGTGACATTTTGGGGGGTGATGGCAGGATAAGGAAGTTGAAGATGCCCATGTTCGAGGGGGAGGACCCGCATGCGTGGATTTTAAGGGCAGAGACGTATTTCACTGCTTATCTTATAACAGCGGCACAAAAGCTAGAGGCAGCAGCCATATGTATGGAAGGGAGAGCCCTAGGCTGGTATCAGTGGAAGGAGAAGCGTCACCATTTTCGCAGTTGGGAGGAGCTTAAAGATCGCGTTATGGAGAGGTTTCGAGATCCCCCACTTGAGAAATCTTCACGAGCAGTTGTTTGCACTCAGGCAGGACGGACCAGTGAGGGAGTACATCGAGAAGTTTGAGATTTTGTTTGGACGAGTGCATAGGGTCACTGACGAGTCACTGGAGGGCACATTCATGAACGGCCTGAAGCCCATTATTTGCTCGGGGATTCGACCATACAAGCCTAAGGGGCTGTCTGGGGTCATGGAGATGGTACAGATGGTCGAGGACCACCAGGCCGAGGAGAGGAGAGCTAGGAGCAGGTATGGTGGACAGGTGCATGGAGATTCGGCAGTTACGGAAGGGTGAATGCTACCACATGGACAGATCAAGCGGGTGAGGAAAAAATTGAGGTGAAGAGCAGCGCACCGCCAGCAGTGGGACAGTTGAGACGGATGACTG